>OW028585.1:3188933-3816101 GCA_932294295.1 Alitta virens | reverse complement strand
AGCACCCGCCGGGTTACCCGCCGGGTGCTACGGGTAACCCGCCGGGATACCCGCCGGCTTCCACGGGTGCCTCGGCGGGTTCTACGGGTGCCTCGGCGGGTTCTACGGGTGCCTCGGCGGGTTCTACGGGTTACTCGGCGGGTTCTACAGGTTACTCGGCGGGTTCTACGGGTTACTCGGCGGGTTCTACGGGTTACTCGCCGAGTTGTAGGAGTAAGCAGGCGAGTAGTAGGAGTAACTCGTAGCTTCCAGGAGTATACTTTAAAAGGCTGCTGCTCCCCTAATATTAGTCCGATTTTCGTTAAATAAGAACTAAAATTGTAGTATAGTTTATAATGATTCCATACCTGTTTTCGGATCGAAAATATACCAAATATTAAGCGAGTTATTCGTCTGAGAAGGTAGCTAGGTTTGCGGAGGCAAACAGTGGTGCTCTCGCAGACGTCCGCGCCGGGACTGTATCAATGCTGCTGCTCCCCTAATATTAGTCCGATTTTCGTCAAATAAAGACTGGATTGTAGTATAATTCATATTGACTCCATAGGTGTTTTCGGATTGAAAATAGACCAAATATTAAGCGAGATATTCGTCTGAGAAGGCAGCAAGGTGCTCTGTGTATGTTCATGACTTGAATGGTGTGGTCAATATTTTTTACCATTATATATACATTGTCTGGATGAGCTTTATTGCAATTAATTTCTACTCATTCTGCCAACTGGCCAGTGGGGAAGGACTTTTCCTTTGGTTTTGTAAAGTCAATTAACCTATATATGTATAGCAATCTGCCTTGACCGTTATGTCAATTGCTATTAGCATTTTGAATAATACAAAGAATGGGGTAAGTCATGCTTTTTCATCATTGATCACAAGCATGAATTGAAATCATTGATCACAAGCATGAATTGAAATTCTGAATTGACCGTTATGTCAATTGCTATTAACATTTTGAATAATACAAAGAATGGGGTAAGTCATGCTTTTTCATCATTGATCACAAGCATTAATTGAAGTTCTGAATTTCAACTGATTCCTGTTTAATATGCATATTAAAGAGGGAGATTGTTTTGATCATGGATGGAACATGCAATATCAATATTAATTTCAGTTGGATTATTTTCAGAAACAACAACGAAATATTGATAATTTATATAAACTAGAGTATATCTATCTATAGATAGTTGTTATAGCTCCATGGACATCTTTATCAAGTCAGAATTTTATTGGCAACAAGCAAACAAACATTGTTTTATTTTCGTTTTTTATTGATTACGAATTAATGAATTATTGATAGTAACATATTATTAGGTGAAGATCTTATAACTATCTGTCTATCTACATATCTATATTCTATGAGGTATTACTAACTTTATTAATAAGAATATTCTTGTTTGTGCCTAGTTTACTCCATTAATTTTCCCCACCTTAACTATTATATAAATTCTACACATTTCCCTGAATAATTCAGTCTTTATTTGACGAAAATCGAATATGTGATAGACAGATAGTTTAGATAGACAGATAGATTCATATGCTTATTATATAATATAGAATATCTAGCTTAATATTTGGTCCATATAAGTACATAAAAAATAGCAAATAAAATCACAGATCAAATCACAAATACTAATTACAATATCAATATTACATTTAAATTTTACAAAAATATACACAAAAAGATAAGAATGTTCACATGTATAAAAAAAATACCAATATACAAATATAATCATTGCCTGGTAATTACAATACAATATATTGTTTTTAATTAATGAAAGCAATTACATCTTTTTGTAATTGTGAATGACAATCAAGACAATGTCATATTACTGTGTCATCTTTGAACAAACTATGAAATGACAGGTCAAAGAACCCCAATTTAGGCAATTAGGCAATTGACACATGTATTGAGCATTTGCTGTATTCTCTACACCCATTCTTTATATCATTCAAAATGCTATTAGCAATTGACATAACGGTCATGGCAGTTGGCAGAATGAGTAGAAATGAATTGCAATAAAGCTCATCCAAACAATGTATATATATCATGGTCAAAAATATTGACCACACCATTCAAGTCATGACCATACACAGGGCACCTGGCCGCCGCCAGAGAACTGCATTCTCAGATGAATATCTCGCTTAATATTTGGTCTATTTTCAATCCGAAAACATGATGGAATCAGTATGAACTATGCTACAATACAGTTTTAATTTGACGAAAATCGGACTAATATTAGGGGAGCAGCAGCCTTTTAAAGAAGGGCTCAGCCCTTCTGCATTGATAGAGTCAGGGCGCGGACGTCTGCGAGAGCACCACTGTTTGCCTCCGCCAACCTAGCTACCTTCTCAGACGAATATCTCGCTTAATATTTGGTCTATTTTCAATCCTATACTGCCATTCAGTCTTTATTTGAGGAAAATCGGACTAATATTAGAGGAGCAGCAGCTTTTTAAAGTATATACCTCCCTGCCTACGCTGACGCTGGTACCAAAAAGCCGGCGGGTTACACGTGAAAGCTGGCGGGTTACACGTGAAAGCCGGCGGGTTGCCCGTGAAAGCCGGCGGGTTACCCGTAGAACCCCTCAACAAGCCGCCGGGGTGAAATTAGGGACGAATAATTCGCCGGGTTCTACGGGCCACCCGCTGGGTTCTACGGGCCACCCGCCGGGTTCCACGGGCCACCCGCCGGCTTCCACGGTTTTTTTTTTTTTTTTTACACCCGTGAGATTTCTACGGTTGTGCCATGCACTGTACAATGACAGACAAGTCAATCGCAGGTAGATGTCCTCTAAGATATTTTTGCAATTTGCCTATATTAATGTTGAAGTGACGAGTATGAATGTATAATGTCCATGTGCCAATGTATAATAAATATGAGTTGTGTAAGATATAATGCATTAACTTTGTTCAGGGTTTAATAACAGGTATAATAATTACAGCGACTTCATGAGCTACATCCCAGCAGCTGGATGTCGCTCGCATGAGATTTTCAATTGGAGGTGCCTTGTAATCAGTGTTTATGCTGAGGCAAGTAAAAGGCCCCACCCAGGGTAAATGTGTGACATGGTGTGGATTCCAAACTTTGTCATCTCATGCTAATTACTACTACTACTACTACTACTACAACTACAAGTACAACTACAACTACAACTATAACTACTACTACTACTACCGCTACTACTACTACTACTACTACTATTACAGCTACTAATAATACTACCACTACTACTATTACTACAATTACTGCTACAACTACAACTACTACTACCACTACTACCACTACTACTACTACTACTACTACAACTATAACTACTACTACTACTACCGCTACTACTAATACTAATACTACTACTACTACTACTACTACTACTACTACTACTACTACACTACCACCACTACTACTACTACTACTACTACTACACTACCACCACTACTACTACTACTACTACTACTACAACTATAACTACTACTATTACTATCGCTACTACTACTACTACTACTACTACTACTATTACTACTACTACTACTACTACTACTACACTACCACCACTACTAATACTACTACTACTACTACTACTACTACTACTACTACAACTATTACTACTACTACTACTACTACTACTACTACTACTACTACTACTACTACTACTACTAAAGATAGCACCATTGTTATTAAGCACGATTCAAAAGACAATATCAGTGGCTGTCTAGGGCTATGGGTAAAAGTACTGACACAATAATAATACTACACTTTTATCTGAGATAAAGGAATGCATGTGCATTGTTTACTAAGCAGCTTCCTGTATTGTATGAAGTGATGGATGAAGCAAAAGCAATCAAATGTTTCTCCCAGAATGTAATTATTTGCAGAGTTGATTACTTGATAGATTTCTGGGCAATGTGTGAACAGCATTGCTGCAACAACAAGTGGTTATTGACATGCTTCCATAAGCAAAATGTACATGGAATTTGAATACATGACTTAAATAGCATAATGTTATGCTGAATATATTGAGAATAGAATATTATTCATATAAGGAAATGTTTTAGATATTTTTACTACTATCAACCTGAGAAATATTCACACACTTTCAGAAATGTCATAGGTATGGAAGGTTACTGTAGTAGAAGTGATTTAGCTTGAGGTGGCATTGGATTCTATGGTATCATTCTCTTGTATATGTCAACAGCTGTCATTGGCTGTGATTGCAATGCATTTGCCAATGTAGTTTACAAGTTATGGAAGGTTACTGTAGACAGTAGTAGAAGTGATTTAGCTTGAGGTGGCATTGGATTCTATGGTATCATTCTCTTGTATGTCAACAGCTGTCAGTGGCTGTGATTGCAATGCATTTGCCAATGTAGTTTACAAGTTCTGGAAGGTTACTGTAGTAGAAGTGATTTAGCTTGAGGTGGCATTGGATTCTATGGTATCATTCTCATGTATATGTCAACAGCTGTCAGTGTCTGTGTTTGCAATGCATTTGCCAATGTAGTTCACAAGTTATGAAAGGTTGTTAATTAGTAAAAGAATCTTAATAATGTTTGTTGTGACTGTACTTTTTTAGACACTTAAATTTGAAATATCTTTTTACAATTTCCAGTAAAGGCATGCATTAGAATAGCTGTATTATGACCCAATATATACATTTTGTATCTTATGTTTTGTTAAGGATTATGAAAACATCCTGCATTAAATTTTGTGTGTGCATGTATATTATCCATATTACACCATTGGTGCTAATATAATAATAATTTTGTGCCTCTTCATGACATAGGACATTAATTTTAGATTCTACTATAAACCACAAAATCTCAATATATCATATGGCTGTGCCATATTTTCATCTCGCACCACTCAATAAAAGTCAACAGCCAAGGCTGCAGAACGACATCTCAACATCAGAAGTAGCTAGGAGAAGACAAGGTATGTGTCTGAAGGCCACAAGCTGCAACAGAATGGTTTTGCTGTCATTCTGTGATTCATCTAGTGACTTTAATAGATCTTGTAAAAAGATAGATAGATGAGATAGGTAACTGAAAGTTATTTGTAGAAGGCTATAGATAATAATGGTGAGTAATTTGTGACCTTCAAAGGAGAGCTACAGTAGTACTTGTAAAAAACAGTCAACTATACAGTCACACTTTTGACATTTGACTGATAAATAACCTTCCCATAAATTGTAAACCACTAGGTCACGGCACCAATGTCTTTGATGTTTACATAAATGGCCAAATTAACCCACGATAAAAAAAAGTACTAAAACATACTGCAAACAGTAAACAGTTATGAATTAGGTAGATTACAACTCCATTTCAATCACTTTTTTTATGTAACCTGATACTGCCATGCTTGCCTCAGTTTGAGAACAATAGGAAAAAGGGCGTTGCCAAAAGGAGGCTCAATTGTCCCACCTGCTGCATGAACAATAGAACAATCGGCTGTGTGTGTCATTGTTAGGCTGTCCTGGTTGCATGTTTCATAAGGTTTTACATGATTACATGCTTATCTTGTTTTGTAGTGATTTTTTGATGACACAAGAGCGCGTGTGGTACAACCTTTTTGATGTTGGTAGCATGGGTGTGGACTTTTTATTTGTTATATATTTCAAGAATACATGAATACAGATGAATCTATAACTGAGGAGAGTTATTACTATGTTTCTGGTTAGAATCTTTATTTCACTGATATACTGTATAACTCGAATAAAGGCCCTCCCTTATTTTGTTAGTACATCGATCTCGCGAGATGACGTCGCCTACCCACAAAAATGTTCGTCCTGTGATAACAGAACTTACATGCCGTCTTCCGCTACATCCCGTGGTTTAACGCTACATATTCCCCTTTTACAGGCTGCTATTGCTTGTGGGCCGTTTTTGCTTGGTTTTCCTACACACAGCCATTTCATATCCCCCTTTGCATCCTTCACTTGCTACTTATTCTTGCCATTGCCCAAGACTGCCATATGACGTCATCAACGGAATTCCCATTGGGGGAACCCGAATCAAGGACATAGCCCATTATTATTTCAAGGGCAGTGTTGGTCACCAAGTCAGAGAAAGACAAGCGTAAAAGACCTCAAATTATCAGATTTTAGCTCAGTATACAGGTTATATTATCTGATCACCTCTGCATCCAGGCTGCTGGAATGGAAGAGCTGGCAAGGGGGAGGGCTTTATTTGAGGAAGGCCTTTATTTTTTTGGAAAGGCAGCTCTTATTCATATTCTGACGTTTATATTTTATATTCAGCAGCCCATGTTACACATTTACCCCATGGGTGGGGTTTTTTACTTGCCTCAGCATAGACACCAAGTACAAGGCACCTCCAATTTAACGTCTCATGCGATCGACATCCAATTGGGATGTAGGTCATGAAGAGTGCCCAGGCCCAAGATCAAACCCGGGACCTTCAGCAGAGCTGGCCAATAAGGAATTGGCGGATGCCTTTACCATTAGGCCACCCGACTGCACCTATATTTTATATGAGTTGTGTTTTTATGCACACCACAATAGTCAACTAAACCCGTGGCAATGGAAATCTGTTTGTATTAGAAAAAATGATATATTTTCCATTTATGGAATTTACTTCCTATACCTGGTGATTTCAAGGTAGCCATAAAATCGACAAAAATACTCAATCTGTGCGAAGGTCGGAGCTGAATAAAAAAAATCATAAAATTGTCATTAGGGAATTATTCGATTAATTTAATTGTTATTGATACAATGTTAACAATTTTATTTACTAAGGTCTTCAAATATTACACATTTACCCCTGGTGGGTGGTTTTACTGCCTCACCATGGACTCTTTGTCAGGTACCAAAAGTTTATCAGCCTATGTTGTATGACTATCAACAATAATACGGAAAGTTTCCTTTAGAAAATATTTCACAAAGATGTGAAATTGTGTTCATGAATCATGAAATTTTGCAGTTCTTCATATCGCTGTCCTTGAACAGTGGTTTTCACCAGTGATATGCAGAAGAACATGTTATTATGCAATAACTGTATACCAGTAAAAACCATTACACGAAAATATCATTTTACACGAAAATATCATTTTACATGAAAATATCATTTAATGAAATATCACGAATATGTTGTCAATGTTAATGTCTCGAAGTTCGTGTGTCTGAAGATTAGTCAGCTTATATGACTAGCTGTCAGAGGCAGATGTAATGATCAGATGATAAGACTTGGGAGTCCGCACCATGTTGCACATTTACCCCATATCTATCTGTCTATCTATCTATCTATCTCTCTGTTTATCCATCTATCTGTCTATCCATCTATCTATCTGTCTATCTATCTATCTGTCTATTTATCTATCTATCTAACTATCTATCTCTCTGTCTATCTATCTATATATCTGTCTATCTATCTATCTGTCTGTTTATCTATCTATCTAACTATCTATCTATCTATCTATCTGTCTATCTGTCTATCTATCTGTCTATTTATCTATCTATCTAACTATCTAACTATCTATCTGTCTATCTATCTATCTGTCTATCTGTCTATCTGTCTATCTATATATCTATATATCTATCTATCTGACTGTCTATCTCTCTATCTGTCTGTCTATCTATCTATCTGTCTATCTATCTATCTGTCTATCTATCAATCTATCTATCTATCTATCTGTCCATCTATCTTACTATCTTTCTTTCTTTCTTTCTATTTATCCCACTGGCTAGTCTGTCCTTTGACCCACAATAACATTCCTTGTCAGCCAATGTTGTGACTTCATTGATCGGGGTGTAACCCCATATTGCCTCATATCATATCTTATGCGCTTTTACCCTTATTGGGGGGTGTACGACACATCGACATAAAATTGTGAGAAAGAGCATGTTGTTAAAAGCATCAAGAACACACAGGGTGTTTATAGAACACTAGGGAACACATTTTGCAATGCAGGTTTTTTGAGTATACTTCAGCATGTCATATGGGCTCTCACAAAATTCTAGAGTAAATGTAATCACATTAGCGTTCTGTCTATGATGGTTCAAAATATCATGCATTAAATCTACTTAATGGCGCAAGAATGTATTTTATATGACGTGTGTAAAGCTATTCTGAAACTTTGAGCAAAGATGTCTAGTTTATTGTATTACAAAAAGATAACAGAATGTCAACACGGAATTTGAATAAGCTTGTTGCATGATTTAATGATTTAGACAAGGTGATGGAAAAATGTTCTTGGTTAATACTATTTTTTCATTTATTATTCTAAAAACGAGTGATGATTAATCAGAAAAATATCTGACTAGTAGTAAATTCTTAAATGCTTTGGCTGGCCATGTGGAGAAGTGCAAAAAAATGTTCCTTGTACTAAGAATATGTAACTTGGTAATCAGAAAATATAACTTGGTGACAAGAAATTATATTTCTAGTTTCATATCAATATTATCAGAACAAGAAATATCGTGGTCATTAACAAGAAAATCCCAGATAGAATTCCAAATCGGGACAAAATCATTTCAATATTGGCTGCTTCAATTTTATTGCCTTCATGAAAAATAATACATACAAAAAATCTGCGAAGTCTGTGGACAGTTTCCAGTACATTAATTGTCATACAAGCTCCAAAAGACGCAGAAAAACAACGGAGGACAAAAATCTAAACAACCAAAAAGGTAATGACTTTCGTACAGCTGGCCTATTTCTAGGATAATATCTCTGACATATTTCACAAATAAAGCGTCCATTAAAATGTCTTTTTAAAGCTGAAATACTAATGTTTCTGAAAGACTTAGCACCACAATAACTATAGTAAAACTACGCAATCACAGGGTAACAGCAATGTTATTTTGTCATGAAATAGTTTTCCTGTCATTTAGAAATTTGATAAAATCAAATATAACAGACAAGACAGTAAATGAACCAGTACTCCATCTACACAGCAACAACAAGCAATGATTTTCATTTATTGAAACTAATATTACACAAAAGACAAGTAAAATTCTGAATATTTGAGTCATAGAAGATTTGCATCATCTACCTTACAGATATATTTGTATGTATCTGGAAAGAATAATTGTGAATCACCACATCATTAGAATTATTGAAGAGGAAAAAAACTTGTGTAACAGGACCGGCCTTTTTCACCATCATATTTCTTCATCGCTTTCTGCTTTCAAGCGCCCGGTGAGCAGATATCTGAAACAGGCACTATGGCAAATTTATTTATTTATATTATATCATATGTCTCATCATATAATACAATTCTATTCCATTCTATTCTGTAATGACATTATTCACACATGAAACAACCTAATAACAAATCAGAGTTTAATCCCCCATGTCCAACAGACTACTGCACATCAATGGCTTGAACCAGGCTTTTCCATTTAGTTCTGGAGTAACTGGTCCCAAGCCTAAACTGCAACTCTCTGATAAATGCCAGGAGAGTTGTTTTCGAAGTTGTGTCCAGTTCTTGTGGTGGGAAATCTCGAAGATGATGATACCGTCTTTGCATTCGGATGTTGACTCGATAAACTCGACAGACAGCCACACAACAAATTCCTGATATCAATGTACTAAAGACAATCACTGCCAACACTGAAACAATTAATTAAATATCTGCTTACAAAATATATATTAAAAAAAAGAAGCATGCATCACCCATTATATCGGATCACACATCATTTCACGGTTGTCTGTCAATTCATCAACCATTATTATTACATTCTGTAAAGCTAACTTTAACAAGTAATTAAGGGATTTTACTGTCATAGATTGTTTAATGAAACAAAGAAATACTCATTTTTTAAATGGTAGGACTGTTACAAATATCTCACATGTGAGTATTGTGTACTCCTCCTCTTCCTCTTCTTCTTCTGTCTGCAACAAATGTTCCATTCTCTCCAGATCACCATCATTAGGGTTAGGCTCTATTCCAAGGATGTGGCACATCAGCTCATATATGTCGACCTGTTGCACCAGAGTGGAAGTGTAATTTCTCTTAAATGCAGGACCAGTAGCGAGCAGAAAAGGGTGCATTTCATGATTCGCGTTGTCATATCCATGATCAGCTACAGCTGAAATTTGAAGCATGTGAAAATTACTGCTGCAGCACTAGTAATTACTGATTCAAATAATCATCTTTTCACACTTTTTAAAGGGGGTTTGTTGGTCATGCAATCTCACAAGTTGTCACAGCCTGTCAGAGGTATCTGGAAGGCTTCATAAGGATGACCAACTATAACATTGTAATCAGTGAGAACACCAATATCTATACGATGGTAGATCTATGCCACAAGTGTTACCAATCTTGCCACGATGAAGCCCATTTTCAAGGGCCATTTCAGTAGATCTTTTAGAATTAATTATCACATACAGCTATCACATAAGCTTTAGACCAGTAGCATTGAGTCAGACTCCAGAGTTAATTATTACTCAATCCTAATAAACAATGATGAGAAAACTTACTGAAATGAGCATCATCCCTTTTTTTATCATCAAATAACCACCCCATTTTGGCTATAACAACAATGGGCAATATCCTTCTGTTGTTCCTGAAATGGTATGCTTCTTTTACATCTTCCTTCTTGTAAACTTCTAGCTCCGGGACCTCCTTGAGTCTTTCATAAATTGCATTCTACGTAGCCTCTGTAAAATCAACTTCATGCAATTTTATTAGGTCACTTATTCCCTATTTGCCTCAATTCACCCACCGCGGTCTAGTGGTTAAGGTGTTCGCCTGCTATCCCCGGCGTTGTGGGGTTCGAACCCCACCATTGCATCATCGCCTCACCTCACCCAGGTGCAATGGGTACTTGGCATTATATAGGCACCCACAGTAATGGCACTGGTGTGAGCTCTTAAGCCCCTGGGGTTAACCCCGTGTTCAAAGCTGAGTACTCCCTAGGGTGTTGAGAAAACTCTGGATTGGCCTGCCAAGGGTGTAATTGTAAAGTCTGTTTAAAGTTCTTGAGTGGTGATTCTGGACTATAATCGCCTTCATTTACACTTACAACTTGATTTATATGCCTATTGGTTCAAGTACACATATTGACTGCTTACAGATCTATTGTGATGCACCTAAACAGTCTGTTGAAGGAGCCCAGAATCTGCTAAAGTAGTTATAAAATGGATATGGCAGAAGAATGGCGAAAATCACCAGATAAATATAACTTACAAAATTCAGGAAAATTCCGTAATGATTAACTTACCATCATTAGGCTGAGGAATTTTTTGGGGGACGACATGATCACCATACATTCTGTACATGCTTTTATCCAGGTGATCATTAAGGTAGATAATGTTCGACTGGAATAAATCAACCATGCCATGGTCACTTGTTATGATGATGTTCATGTGTTCAAATAAGCCATGATCCTTAAGAAGAGTAACTAGCTCTCCAATGCCCTTGTCGACTTCTTCAATCTTCTGAAGAGTGTCATTTGAATGGGTCCCATGATAATGGCCTGTGTGATCAGGCTCTGGCATATACAGTAGGCCCAAATTTATAGGAGCCTCTTCCTTGGCAAACCAATTGACAACAGTCCTTACACGAACGTCGAATGGTAAAAACACTGTCGCCTCAGTCTTCACAGCAAAATAAAAAGGTAAACGGCCCTGAAATATTACTTCACTAGCGGGCCATTGATAAACACCGCTCCTGCGGGGGGAAAGTGTGTGTTTAGCCTTTTGATTTGTAATCCAGATGGGTTCTACCAGTTGAGAAGCCTCTTTCTGCAGCAATTTCGAAATAATCGTGACGGAAGCCATCTAGAGAAACGAGGAGAAGTTTTGCATTTGTCGAATGTGCTCCAACCAACGAAGGGAGAATCAACAGAAGAGCTTCCAGCAGCATAATTTCCATCATTATTTGCATTGTCGACCAATTCACAGGAACATACCATCCCTATTTAAACGAAACACAAAAGTAAATTTTCATGTTTTTGTTTTTCAAATTTACTTGTTTAAAAAATGAAAACTTGACAATAAATGAATTACGCCAATGCATGTAAAATTATCCGAGTACATGTATATCAATGAATAATGACAATGCATGTACAATTATCATATTGGTTCACTTGAGGCTGTCTATGAATCATTTGTTTTCTGTGGCTTTCAAGCGTAACAATAATGAAACAAGTACATATAATGAATATTCAGTGTATCAAATAATCTTACATTTCAACCACTTATAAATGTTAATTATCAAACATGCATTAAATAGTTTACTGTACACAGCTGCAATAAGATTAGCAGGAAATAAACGGATCTATAAAAAAAATATGTTTTAAACATATTCAATTGCTAGTGCTGTGCACGTCAATACAAGCTGAGCTTATGAGCTGACTTCCTTGTCAGCTAAAAGTTCGAATCAAACAGTTAAGTATACGAAAGAACACATCGCATCAATGACATTTTTAGGACAGGTACTCACTATGCTCATGAGTGCCCGTTACTGTTAACTTATCAACTAACTGAATTTTACAGTACTTTGTTCACATGACCGCACTATGTTGATTGCACTCCAGGCAGAGCATATATTCAACCCTCATGTCCATGGGAGTATGTCAAAACTATTTCCCTGTGTCGACCTACAATACTATGTTTGATTAGCAGATAAAAGTCTAAATGGCTGGGAGACATACAATGTAATAAAAAGTCCAAAACACCTGTAAATAGAACTGAGCGTATATATATTCACACAAACAAAGACCCCAGTAATCTATTCTACATGGCCAAATGTGCCACGTGCGTTTTCCATGAGAAGGATAAACGCATGAAAAACCCATGGTTTTTAGCTAACTATAATGAGGCAAAAACCATGCGTTTTCCATGCGTTTATCCAAACGCATGGAAAACGCAAGTAGCACATTTGGCCATGATAGCAACATATACCTGCAGAAATGATAGTGTCCAGCTGGTCATGGTGCATGTATAACATGGTACCTGGACATACACTCATATTTAAATTTCCATAACTGTTGGTTGTAATACTTTAGAAACTGCTGCTTGTACAACTCATCTTTGAGAGACAACCATAAATAATATGAATGCAAGTAGGCCCATACTATAATGAACGGTACCATCCTCACTGTAATACAGTGATGATAACATGAAGATGTCAGCCAGACTATGGATTATTTAGTATGGAATACCTTTATTAATTTGCCAATGAACATGAAAGTATGACAGTATTTTAATCAACTGTTGTATTACAGCTAAAATTTAAGATATAGTAGGCCTACATGCATACATTTTTGATGCTTACATAAAATAAATCTTTAATATATATAATTAGACTTATAGAATTATGCCAAGATGAAGTTCAAATGTTAAATTAATAAACTTTATCCATAAACTGCTGTATTCACACTGTATATAAAGTTTTGACCTGAAATGAATGTAATTTTCAAAATAATTTGTTTAGGCTTTTTAAGGCTACTCCGTTCTTTTAATGCCCAAGGCCCAGTTCTCCTTACCGGAGGGAGAACTGGGTAATTTTTTTCAGAAATATAATTTTCTCTTAATACGAAGAATGGTTAAGAATTCTTTCAAAAAGCCACTCAACATTATTCGAGGAATGCTTATAGTATAATTTAGAAAGGAAAATAGTGACTTTGCTTTATTATTTGAATCGGGAAAATTCAAAATGTGACAAACAGGCCAGACCTCCTTACTTATCCTTATACACTACAGAAGCTTAGATTACTGTAGCACTGAAATTCAATAATGAGGCTCAATCCTCCGCCTACAAGAATCAGCATTTACCCTTTTCCTGTATTCTGTTGGTCTTGGTGCTTACATTTGTTGGTAATCTTGTCGGAAAAATAGCTGGAGCCTGCTACCTGATGTTTAAGGTTCAATAATATGATAGAAATCCTTCAAAATGACACATAAATTACTGTACTGTCTCCAACTTAAATGCAATTTCTTTGTTGCGTTGTCATGCATTAACAAGTACAATTGATGAGCTTGTGTTTTTGTCTAAAGTTAGCTGAAATCTGGGTGTGCTATCATTTATTTATAAAATTCCACACAAAAATGATGAGTAATGAGATATTCTGACATGACAGATTTGAGGTAAGTTGAAACTGTACAAAGTTGCAGTACAATTAAACCTATAAAAAAATATTCTTTTAGAGTTATATAGTTTAACCTATGTATGTTTTCGGTAGGGATAATGTTCAGCTACATGTATCATAGAAACTACATCTGTGATATGCAAAAACGGATCAGACACATATAATAAATGTAACTCTTTGAACACAGCTTTGACAATAAACCATACAGCAGAACCACTACAGATATATTTACCAATGAATGAAGCATTGAAGGGCATAAAGCATTAAACAATGTATAATAGAACTACATCTGTAGCTGCATTGCAGTTCACCCCCAGAACACAGCCTCCTTTATATGAAACTTTTACAACTGAAAAAGCTACACAAATTAAAATGATGTACAGGAATTTTTTGCGATTAAAATATCATTAAAAATATCACAATATATATAATTTTACAAAAATTCATCACAGGCACTATCAACTGACAAGGCAATACAAATATATTAAGGAATGATGGTGAAATATTTACCCACACACCAAAAACAAATGAGAGATTCACAAGCACCAACCACATATGAAAAAATCTTTACAATTACACCAGAAATTGAATTAGCTAACCTTGCTAACTTACAGAGCATAAAACAAAATTTGGCTAAGGTGGTCAAACAAAATGATAGGTGCTCTTCCCTAATAAAGACTAGATTCATGAGATAATGAGATAGCATTATATATATATATATATGTAGCTTTATTTTTTTCATTGAAAAATGGTGTTGTTTATAAGAAAAAATAAGTCCAGTGTTTATTTTTCATATTTCTTGTTTTCTTGTTGTCTTGTTTTATATATTTTT
The DNA here is from genome assembly GCA_932294295.1 of Alitta virens. Classification (NCBI taxonomy): domain Eukaryota; kingdom Metazoa; phylum Annelida; class Polychaeta; order Phyllodocida; family Nereididae; genus Alitta; species Alitta virens. The sequence continues at coordinate 3,801,223 of OW028585.1, read as the reverse complement.
ATTTTTGATTGAGTAAACAATTTTAATTTTTTTCATTTCACTGGGGGGCATCCACCCTATGGGTAACTGTATATTGTTATACTCGGATGTACCCCCATTACCAGTCTGTTTTGTATTCATGTATTACGTAATATTAAGTTGTAAAATTGTACTTGCGGAGATTAGTAAAAATAAATAAACTCTAAACTCTAAACAATCTACTACAAAATACACATACCCAAAGGTAGTACAACAGTAGAAACTGATAGCTTGTACTAAAATCTTAGGGATATGCTAACACCATAGAATGAATGAAGTGTTAAAAGGGTTAGGCTTAGTGGCGCCACCTACAGGGATTAAAGATTCATAATATATTTTCTATACTATTTCAAATTAAAGCATCTGACATCGTTATGACGTTGGTCCTATGCGGGCGACATCGGGTCGACATTGGGCCGACATTGAGCCGATATAGCATGTCATCAGGGTCGGCCTACATGTTTGTTATTTAAGCTTAATGTCGCTAAATTGCATGATTTTTAAACGTCAATTAATTATGAAATAATATACCTTGTATATATATTAATATGGGTTGAGTAGCAACATGACATAAAATGTGCAGCACAATATTTAATGCCAGCAATGATTAGACTAAGCCGAGCCCAAGACAAACTACTTAATATTCCCAAAATAGCCCTGCTTTAATTTGCTTGTAGAAGGCCTATGTCCCCTGACACCAACCACATTGATTACTCCACATCCTTCCTTCCGGCCAAATCACAATTACACTAGTGGGACAGGAACCGGATGTACTGATCTGCACTAGGTCAATCTGGGCAATTGATTTTCCACTTCATTGCAATAATATGATGGCTGGAATATAATATTCGTAGAACGTGGTAGTGACATCAAAAACTTCAAAAAATTTTTGGATTAAAAAGCCAAAAAAATATTATGGCCGTCCTTTATACTTTTACATACTTTTCATCCCCCCCCCCCTTATTAATTACATTACCTTCGACAACTTCTACTTTTTGGTTATAATAATTATTCTTGCTCTTTTATTTTTTATTTTTTGTAACCGCCACCCTTTCTGTTCATGAGGTTGCCCTACCACAGTTTTTAAAGGTCTCATGGTGAGAAATTACCTTTATGAAGTTTGTGTACAAGTGTTCATACATTTTTAAGCTATTTCCTATATTATATGACCCCTTTAGTATTTGAGATTGTGTTGTACAGATGACTACCCAGACAGCATTCCAAATTGGGCCAGAGTCATTTCTATATCGGGCCAACATCGTTTTACATCGCCGACATCGCGTCGATGTTGAAACGATTCGGAATGCTATCCGGGTAATACCCAAATACCACATTTGGGGTTCATGCTTTCTCAGTCACTGCTCCTCACCTCTGGAATAGATAACCTGAAGATATCAAACACATCTCCACAAATGATAGCTTTAAGATTAAGTAAAAACTCATCTATTCAGAACACAATAGGTGGGGCCTAGCTCAGAGGTAGCACTCTGGGCTTCCAACCGCTGGGTCCTGGGTTCGATTCCCGGTGGAGCCCTAAATTGGATGGCTGTTTCATCCTTCGTTTCATTGCCATGGTCTCTGCCTGTCCTAATTGGGCCAACTGGTGCAGAAATACAGGACATAAAGCCCTCATCACACACACACACACACACACACACACACACACACACACACACACACACACATGTACTATAGGCTTCTTTAATCCAAGCGCCCGGTGAGCAGATATCTGAAACAGGCACTATGGCAAATTTATTTATTTATATTATATCATATGTCTCATCTTATAATACAATTCTATTCCATTCTATTCTGTAATGACATTATACACACATGAAACAACCTAATAACAAAACAGAGTTTAATCCCCCATGTCCAACAGACTACTGCACATCAATGGCTTGAACCAGGCTTTTCCATTTAGTTCTGGAGTAACTGGTCCCAAGCCTAAACTGCAACTCTCTGATAAATGAATTTATCGATTCGGTCAACTCTGAAAAAAGGTTCTGTAAATTCCCAGCTATCCAGTGACCACTGCATTGACACGAAAGGTTATTCAACACTGTCTGGACATTTGATCAGCTTGATTTATGACAGTTAGATCAATTTTAATTACACAAAAGGGTTTAAGTGTCAAAAGCCTATGTAGTAAATTTTTTTAATCAAGAAAATGGGATTAATACCACTATTCAGATATTTGCAGTAGTTTCTCATATAACTACAGTTTTGGGATGGAACTAATTACCAGAAACGATGTTAATTTTGTTTTGCTTGAGGTATAGTCTTTTTTAACACAGGCTTGGGTCTCTATTATCTTAGAGGGCTGCTGAGTGGTCTAGTGGTAAGACGCTCGCCTGCTCCTCTGTAGGACCCGGGTTCAATCCCAGGCCCGGGCAACCTTCATGAGCAACATCCCAGCAGCTGGATGTCCTTCGGATGAGATGTTAAATTGGCGGTCCCTTGTACTCGGTGTCTATGCTGAGGCAAGTAAAAGATCCCACCCATGGGGTAATTGTGTAACATGGGTGGACTCCTCCATCTCTCTCATCACTCGGTGTCATAAGATTAGACATTGAATATGTTGATATTTCAATATCAGACTAGCCCCAGCTTTTACACGAGAATACCTCTATTTGAATCTAAAAATATTTAGTCTCAACTGAGAACTTGAAATAATTAAAAGGTGAAGTTATCTGACTTTGGCAATACTGTATACTGTGGTTTAAGTCAATGTACACAAAAAAATAAACATTACTAGAACTTTGTTAAAAATAGCACTGAAATGGCTATTGGATTTCCATCAATTTTTTACAGTTCAGCCTGTTTCAGTTCATCAGTGTTGCACGATTATTCTTCATTGATCTACTATTATCTGCAATAAACAGCTGATTTGAATGTTGCAGTAAAATTCACACGACTTGCTGTTCGTATAACAGGGAAGTTTTTTACAGTGCAAGATGCATGGTCATATTTTGTCATTCCAGCCTCCATATTTTATTGATCTGGTGGTTGAGTGTCTCTAAAAGCAACGAAATACCAGACAAAGAATTCCATGAACATCTGATACTTATTTTAAGTCTAGTTCTTGGACAGGTAAATCTGCTGCAAAGGACTTATTATGAAAGTTGACTTGGGATTTTTTTTTTGTAGCTATATTTGTTGGGAAATTACTTGTTGCTAGTTTTTACTGTCGAAAGTAAATATTTAACTGGAAAACAAAAATTCGTTCTATCATGAGTAGTCTGTGAAATAGTGGAAATGTCCACTATTTGAAACATGCTAAAACCAGCTGCTTCTGTCCACTTCTATGGGTAATAATCGGCTTACATTTATCGCCAGGAAAGTGTAAGCATTGGCAAATGTAAGAAATTAATGTAATATATCATAAATATGTACTTTCAGATATGGTTTTGAGTAGCAAGCAATGACAGCTTTGGCAAGGCTCAATTTGACGGGCTGTTTTTAATGAAACAAACTGCATTAGGTCTCATAGTTAAATATTATAAAACTAAAGTTGGTAAACCAGGCACAACATCTGAAGTGGTCTTAATATCAAGGTGGTCTGGATTCTTGAACAACTTTATAAGTGCTATTATAATTAGTTTTAGGATTAAGTACAGTGGTCTCAAAATCGGGGTAGTCAATTTGAGGCATAGGCCTATCACAATAATACTGCATCCGGGTTTCTGACCCATATACATCATTCTGGGCCGCACCAAAAGGAAGGATGAATGTTAATCAATGGTAAGGGTATCAGTCAGTCAGTTAGTCTATATATCAATATATCTGTCTATCTATCCATCTATCCATCTATCTATCTATCTACCCATCTATCTACCCATCTAACTATCTATCTATCCATCTATCCATCTATCTATCTATCCACGTATCCATCTATCCATCTATATATCTACCCATCTAACTATCTATCTATCTATCTATCTACCCATCTATCTATCTACCTGTCTATCTATCTATCTATCTATCTATCTATCTATCTATCTACCCATCTATCTATCTAATCATCTATCTATCTGTCTATCTATCTCTCTAGCTATCTGTCTATCTATCTCTCTATCTATCTACCTATCTATCTATTCATCTATCCATCTATCTATCTACCTATCTATATATCCATCTATCCATCTATCTATCTATCTATCTATCTATCTCTCTATATATCTGCCTGTCTCTCCCTCAAGTTAAGTGACATATATCTAGTACAGCAGTACAAGTTAGAAAATCAAATGTTACCAATGTATTTCATATCTTCATTGTTTGTAAGAAATAGTGAACTAAATAATTATGATACAAGACATGCCAGAGACTATAGGACCTGTAAGTAGACATGCCTTCGTAAAAAATAATTTTAGGGTCCGCATTCCGTATATTTATAATCATATCCCACTTTGCTTAAAAGAAAAAATACACACAGTCTTCCTGACTTCACTAAATATAGCAAAAACTTTCTATTAGACAAATATAAATCTGATTGTGATATACAAAATTGTTACATCTGCCACAATAATCAATAATAAATAGTATGCCATAGAACTTGTGCCCCTGCAACGAAGTTGGGGGGCATAAAGCCCTTATAAATTTATTGCTTCTTTGCTGCTTTAAAGGGGAACTAACACCTTCAACACTTTACCTCTCAGATATTAGCTTGGGTCCATTGAAACACATCCACGCTATACATAACTTGTATATATGCACTGGTAATGAAATATACTGCATTTTTTAGCTCCGTTTTGTGAACTACGGAGGCCGCCATTTTTTAAATTCCCAGTGTTTTGCACTGACCGGAAATACGTCACTGTTGCACTATAGATCTCGGCATTGCAATTCAAGTGGTGAGAACAACTGTCAACAAAAGTTTAAGATACAGTTAATTGCGCTTTCAGAGCAGTTCTTACTGAGTGTCAAGTAATTGCCAATGAACTATTTGACAATGCAATTAGAGAATTTATTAGACCAAATTAAATAAAACAAACAAAAGCAGCAAATTACAAGGAACTACAATAAGCAGTAAAAAAATAAAATAAAAAAAGGTCAAAATACAAAATTATTTTGGTCATGAGAAATCCACTAATAAAGTTCTTATTTTAAAAAACGCTCACTAGGATGCCCCCTTAAACTCATATTTAAAAAAAATAATAAAATTATTCAATAAAATAAAAATAAGAAATAAAAAATTAATAAAAACATTTATTATAAATAACAAGATCTAAATATAAGAAATAATGATGGGATGAAAATGAAATTATGGCAAACAAATTGCAAATTTAATAAAAAGTTTACAACAGGGATCAGTTCTTAATTGAGATTGTGACATTAAATATATTTCGTGTATGAATGTACTGGGTGGCACTGGGACTCACAGATTTCAAAGCAGCCAGCAGAATTGACAATATAAAATTATCAGTGAAACAGCTATCAATTATCCTGCTATGTAATACAACTACTGAATGTTTGGATAACTGAGTACTAATTAAATACATTTTTAGTAATTTAGAGCAGTTTACATTTTATTAGATTTCAGCATTGTATGCATACACGAAAAATGTATTATGTTGCCAAATAAATCTATAGATCTATCATTCGTCCACTGTTTATTAGTGAAGCTTCAAAAAAAAAAATAGTGTATCGGACAAAGTTTTGTTGAAAATGAGTTTTTGATATTATATTTTATTTTAAACTGGTAGGCCTATATTAAATGTATCTAGCAATGCAACAAACATACAATTGAAATAAGCACAATTTGTTAATTAATATATATTAATCTTGGTAGAGGAGATGATGCCTATAAAACATCCCCACTAACACTATATATACACTAAATATATATACTACGAAATATATTTATACTATAAATAATACTGCACACCGCATCTAAATATTATGTAAAATATTTTATTTATAAAGCAAAGCAGTATTCCAATTATGTTCTCTTGCAAAAATAAGGTCAGAAATATTGTGATTCAAAATGTTATTTGCCCATGCCTATACACCTATTCTTAGATACAAATTGCTCATTGCAATCAATGCAATAATTATGCTGTATTCCGAAAAATTGCAATTAACACCCATTATGTGCTATCTGTTCTTGTTATAATTGCAATGAACAATGTAATCAACAGAATTGATTCATATGGCTGAATGTATATATGGCCTAGCACTTAGGACATAAGTGACGTCACTGTCTTGTGTGCCGTGTGCAATAATGGCGGCACCCAGCATGTCGGCGGATGGTGAAAATTGCACTTTTAATTGGCTTAAAATCATATCAAACCAGAGTTTAAGACATTTCCTTTCACTGCAATATATTATTTAACATCTAATTGAACTTTTGAAATTAACTTACAAACTTCCATTAGTTCCCCTTTAATGCAGGAGTACTGTCCCTAAGGGACACCATGTTATACAGATTTATTTTTCATCGCCATCTTACCAAATCAAGGTCATGCTCATCTAAATATATGTATACATATCATGCATCATCATCAGAATATCATGTGCATATCATGTAGCTTGCAAGGGTCTCTCTGTAACTCCTGGGGTGACATCATGCAAGCGACAAAATTTGTCTTTATGATGTCACCTTACTTATTTTAACTATTTTGTTATAATAGGTGAAAAATTTTTTTTGAGTCTATCAATCAATCAATCAAACAATCAAACAATCAAACAATCTATCTATCTATCTATCTACCTATCTATCTATCTATCTATCTATCCACCTATCTACCTATCTATCTATCTATCTATCTATCCACCTATCTACCTATCTATCTATCTATCTATCTATCTATCTATGTTTTAGTCGCGTTATAACCATATTTTTCAGAATGGTGGAGAGGTGTCCTTTTAGAAATACATTTCATGTAGTTAAGGCAGCCTAATGTGTGATGTTTACAACTTGCATTGGCCGTAAAACCACACCATTAGCTTCTACTGACACATCATGAATGCGTACACAATGCGCTGAAGTATACTCCTGAAACCTGCATTGCATAAAAGTGTCAAAGGGGTCCAAAATGTGTTCCCCAGTGTTCTATAAACACCCTATGTGTTCCTGATGCTTTTAACAACATGCTCTTTCTCACAATTTTATGTCGATGTGTCGTACACCCCCCAATAAGGGTAAAAGCGCATAAGATATGATATGAGGCAATATGGGGTTATACCCCGATCAATGAAGTCATAACGTTGGCTGGCAAGGGATGTCATTGTGGGTTAAAGGACATGGATAGATTGGTGGATCGATGGATAGATAGATGGATGGATGGATGGATATAGATAGATATATTATATAGATAGAGAGATTGACAGATATATAGATAGATATATGGATATATGGATATATGGATATATGGATATATGGATAGATGGATATAAGGATAGGTAGATGGATAGATATAAAAAGATAGATAGATAGACAGATGGATAGATGGATAGAAGGATAGATAGATGCATAGATGGAAAGATAGATGGATTGATTGATAGATAGATAGATAGATGGATGGATAGTTAAATTGATAGAAGGATAGATAGATAGATGGATAGACAGATGGACAGATAGATTCAATTGTCACAAATTAAATATCTCGTCATAACACAGAAACTATTGTGTCAAATAATTGTAATCTGCAGGAACGGATAGCTAATGTGACGAACATTCGAATGACACCACAAAATGGTGGCTCAAAATTACTTCATTGATAATCCGAAATTGCACAAAAATTTGAAAGACATATCTGATGCAATCCGTTGTCACACTGACTGTTTGTGGCAACTGATGCATGGAATATTGATATGCATCATAATTATATGCATTCCTGCACTCAGTGAATGGGACAATTGAATAGGTCTCTTATTCCATATTTATGAAGTAAACTCAATTCATTAGCAACATGAAATAGATGTCTGGTTGAGCTATTATCATTGGCACTTTGCACATAGGCATCCGAACTACCAGTGTCACTTGGATTGCATATTAAATTGAAGACTTCAAAACACTCAAAGGATTAGTTGTCAACTGACTTATTGTAGTCATACGCACTTCGGATAGTCAGTCTGACTAATTATACTTTTTGGGAGTGAGTACTTATATTACTATCTGTGAGTACTTATATGACTATCTGTGAGTACTTATATGACTATCTATGAGTACTTATATGACTATCTGGGAGTACTTATATGGCTATCTGTGAGTACTTATATGGCTATCTGTGGGTACTTATATGGCTATCTGTGAGTACTTATATGGCTATCTGTGAGTACTTATATGGCTATCTGTGAGTACTTATATGGCTATCTGTGAGTACTTATATGACTATCTGTGAGTACTTATATGGCTATCTGTGAGTACTTATATGACTATCTGTAGTCATTTTGATAAGAGTTCACATAAATTGCATGAGTCTTTACAACACTATACTGTATGATAAGAGTAATGGATGGTGAAGAGTTCAGCATGGAGTATCCCATAAAAGTCTATGTTGGACGCCACACCATAGAATGCTTATAATTATTCTCCCACAAAAGAGCTCAATTATACATTGTACAATATACACGTCAATGCAACAGAGGGCACCAGCATACAGTGAACAACATACACTGTAGCCGTCCAACATACTTGGCAGCTGTCCAATATACTTTGCTTCTGTAATACTAACATGCACTCATGCTGGATGACGATGAAGCATTGTGATTGGCTCACAACAGCTGAGTTGAGACTATGCATAACATTGGAATACCTACAACTCACAAACTGTTTACATTGTAAATGTTATTATTTTATTCATAGGGACAGTGGCCATGAAAAATGAGCTCGTCGCCACCAGATGTCACCAGGGGGCAGCAAAAGACAGACGTGGGCTCCACCTTTCGGAAAGTGATCAATTTAAGGCGCCCAGTTCAAATTTTAAGGCGTCTGAGGTCATCAACCCCTGCCAGCAGTTCAAGAAATGTGCTACCACCCTTATACACCACTGCATTGGAATATTCAACTGGCAGCAGTTTTATTGGTGAGTTATCCTTTCTCTCTCCTTGCAATTCTTTACCTGTTGAATTCAAAAAAGTAGATGAATTAGCTAAGTTCAAAGATTTATTAAAAACGTTGCAATTCCTCAGAAAGTTGTAATTGTGGATCATGTATAATCTGTCAGCAAAATGATTTATGATCATGGAGTCATAATCTCATTCTAATCATCTGTATATATATCTTCATTCTTTGTTGCTGTTGTTTTTACCGGTCGGCTAAAAGATTTATAGCTTATGTTTTATTGTTTTGTCTTGCACCTCCGACTATAAATAAAGTCCTCTCCTCTCCTCTCCTCTCCTCTCCTCTCCTCTCCTCTCCTCTCCTCTCCTCTCCTCTCCTCTCCTCTCCTCTCCTCTCCTCTCCTCTCCTCTCCTCTCCTCTCCTCTCCTCTCCTCTCCTCTCCTCTCCTCTCCTCTCCTCTCCTCTCCTCTCCTCTCCTCTCCTCTCCTCTCCTCTTCTCTTCTCTTCTCTTCTCTTCTCTTCTCTTCTCTTCTCTTCTCTTCTCTTCTCTTCTCTTCTCTTCTCTTCTCTTCTCCTCTCCTCTCCTCTCCTCTCCTCTTCTCTTCTCTTCTCTTCTCTTCTCTTCTCTCAAGTGGATGGCTGTTTCATCCTTCATCTCATTGCCATGGTCCCGGTCTTAATTAGCTCTTCAGGTGCAGAAATACAGGATGTCAAACCATAATCCAACCGACCACCACTCAAAAGAATATATGTTTTCCCAGCTCAGTCACAGATCTAGTTTAATGAAACAATGACCCTGAACTTCTATGCCAATTGATTTCTTCTGTTTTGTCCTTATATTGACAATAGCAAGAGACATTGGATCAAAAATTAGGATAGTAATTAATCATTTTCTCTGTGAAGCCAAATAAAAGTGTTCATTTAATTCTTTTGAAACTGAGACTGCAATTAGTGAAGCTGAAAAGTTTTCATTTTGTATTAAATGAAATATTTAATTTTTTATTTTTCTATCATGTCTGAAAGTGTTCATTTAAAACGCAGCGCATTGATCAGATTCATGATATGCTTATTATCAATATTGTCATTTCATAAGTATATCGATGTATTGGATATAAAGACAACCAGCATCTAATAGTAAAGTGGTATATTAGATCCAAACGTGGCAGCTGGGTGGCCTAATGGTTAAGGCATCCACCAATTCCCTTTTGGCCACTTCGCTGAAGGTCCCGGGTTTGATCCCCAGTGTACGGTCACTCTTCATGAGCTACATCCCAGCAGCTGAATGTCGATTGCATGAGATGTCAAAAGGTGTCTTAATTGTACTAGGTGTCAATGCTGAGGCAAATAAAAGACACAATTATGGTGTAGTTGGCATGGTGAATCTAAAACAAATAGAAAGCAACCGTGTCATAACAATTTATCTAAAAAATGCCCAGACTGAGAAACACATCATTATCGATTGAATAATCATTTGACCTTTTTGACTTTAGATATCGGACATGTTTGCAATTAAACAAATCAATATCAAATCATACTGCTTACACTTATCTCTGGCATTTTAAACATCAATAATACACTAGTAAATACATGAACACTCACAAACACATTTGAAGCTCCAAGAATATCACATGTACAGGAACTTCATCCAAGACATTGGTCATGACCTACACAAATTATTAGACAAATTACTAAAATATATATATAATCCCAATTGCATATAGCATCATATCATAAACCTACAGTTAATAGCTAGTGCAATCAAGTAATAATAAATGTGTACATACCATTTGTAAATTGTGGCAATTGATAGTTCATACTCTTTTAGCTCATCCAAACATTATGAGCAACTGCACTATGTACAGGATATACAAATTGACCTTGCTAATGTTTATAACAGTGTTATGAAGATTGGCATGACTTGCAGAATTAAAAACACACCAGCAGGCAAACTGTTGTAACAGTTGAACTGAGTACAACACTCCTCGCCTTGAATTGATACAAATAATTTAACTAAAAAAAAAGAATATAGAGATTGTTTATAACATTGTTGGTAACATTTAACCATAACCTTCAAGGATAACTATTTTTGTGAAGGGACCAAAACCATGGATTTTGTGAGAATATGTACGCTACAAACTAAACCATCTCTGCTCTGTTTGACGCTTAACACCAAACCAAGAGGCCAAAGTGCCCTAGGAGTATTTTCTTCCACAACTAGGACAAGATCACCTTCAGAAACATGTTGTTTCTTATTATGCCATTTGGAAAGTTTTTGGAGTTCAGGAATGTATTCCCTCAACCACTTTCTCCAAAACTGCTCTGCCAGAAATTGAACATGCTTCCACCTACGACGATAGACCTCATCACTACAGAACAATCCGGGTGGGGGCAGAGGACCTTTGCGCAAAAGAAGCAAATGATTTGGAGTTAAAGCAGCCAGATCATTTACACTATCGGGGACCTTTGTGATTGGGCGACTATTTATTATCGACTCCACTTCACAAAACAATGTAGAAAGAGAATCATCTGTCAAACGAGAATCACGCAAGAGACCAGCCATGACCTTTCTAACATTTCTAATAAGTCGTTCCCAAACTCCACCCATGTGGGAAGAGTGGGGTGGGTGAAATACCCATTCAGTATCAAGCTTGACACCAAATGATCTAATATCTTGATCATTTAACTCTTTGAGACACTTGGACAATTCTCGACTGGCTCCAACAAAGTTTACTTCAGCATGCCTATATTTTACCATGAAAGGACCAAAACAATCCAGATCCACATAATAGAAAGGCGGTTTACCTGCCTCCAATCTTTCAGGTGGCAAATCAGCCATTTGTTGAGAACCTATTACCCATGGGGTAAATGTGTAACATGGTGTGGACTCCAAGCAGCCTTATCATGTCATCGTTACGTATGCTGGTCATATAAGCTGCTAATCTTCAGACTCAGTAGCATTGAGACATAGGCAGATATAATGATGAGATGATAAGGCGGCTTGGAGTCCACACTATGTTACATATCTACCCTACCTATTAGATGGGGTCTTTTACATGCCTCAGCAAGCATAGACACAGAGTACCAGGCACCTCCAATTTAACATCTCGTGCGATCGACATCCAGCAGCTGGGATGTAGCTCATGAAGAGTACCCCATGCCAGGGATTGAACCCGGGACCTTCAGCAGAGCTGGCCAAAATGGAATTGGTGGATGCCTTAACCATTAGGCCACCCAGCTGCTTTAAGCATGTTCAGTCTAAATAGGCTCTGCTGTAAAGCAATAGATGACTCTGATTTTGTATCATGGACAACAGTGCCTAGCTATGAACTTCTCTAACAGATTTTCATAACAAGAGATATACAACCAAAGTCCTCTGGTTCACTAGGGACTTCGTATTGGCTGAACAATCGCAGGATTGAAATTTGAAAGACATTCTTTATATTAGGACTTGGGTGGCCCCTTGGCAGCGACGTCAAAGATGTCTTAAAGGGGTCACCCTACTTAAAGCAAATTATAATAAACATGATTGTAATTATTTTTTTTCTTTGATACCAGCTTTAAGTCAAATAAATATATCTGAATCTGAATCTGAACAAGATGATTCTGTAGCCTCCTGAATTCCAATAGAATTTGCGGATGCCCCAACCATTATGAAGATAGGAATAGATATGAATCTACATAATACTGATATTTTCTATAATTTCAGCTCGTGGAAATTTTGGCTCATCGTCCAACCCCGCAAGTGGCTTCACCTATGGCAGTACAAGATCAACAATGACCTTGAAATTTCCCCAAAGGTCACAATCACTGCTGGGTAGTAGTGTCGAAGAAGAGGCAGAAGACGATGATAGTAATAGTAATGTTACTACCCCTAAGACACCTGAAATATATTCCCAAGACTCCGAAATATATTCTTCTTCCGAACATGTTGATAGAGTTCTGAAAAGAATTTCCGCCATAGAATCTGATGATGATCTACCGGACGAAACTACGCCCCTGGCGTCAAATAGCCAAGATCCAACAAAGGATCATAAATATACAAAGGATTACCTAAAGGTGAAAAGAAAGAGGCCTCCAAGATTACGCCAAATTAAGGTAGGTTATTAATTTTTAATATTTTTGTTATTAATAACTCCTATGATATTTATGCAGTTAATAACGTTTATATATTATCTCAGCCATATTTTTTAAATTATAATTTTTTAGTTTAAAATTAAAGTTATTGAAAATATATTGTATTGTGAAGATATGGTAAGATTTCAATTGAGAAAACAAAATGCATTTTTGTGTTCAAATTTTAGTGAATTGCTTAATTTTGGGGAAAGTCTTATCTACATGGTATTTTTTATGTTAAATATTTAATGTATATGTACTTTGCAAAAAAATAGGGTCATGTTTTTCTAATGGAGTCAAGAATGATACTTATAACCATTTATAGATCATTAACACATATTTTAGTTTGATATTTTGTTAGGTTAGAAAATTCCAGACAATAATTTTTTTTGACTCTACATATACCAAGAATATTTTATATATTATAAGATTTCTTGGAACATAATAATTCAGTGAGATTTTGCACAAGTACGTAAGGTTTGATATGGCCTGTATTAATAAATAAGATAATTTAACAACTATTTATCATGAGAAAAGTTTATTTTGAGGCTTTTTTTTAAAGAAAGACCATTTATTTTTTATTTTTTATTACCTAGGGAAAATTGCTCTATTTAAGAATTGCAGGGTCATGAGGTCATATTGATAGAAATAAAAATGGTCTTAAAACTTTCTGAAATTCCATAAATTACGATGACATTTTGATGAATTATTTATTTCACAAGAGTTATTGTTGTTTTAACTGCTTTCTCCATTAAACACAAATTAATTGATCGTTTAAAATAATATTACACTGCCTCAAGTACTTAATTAACAATTAACTATATACAGTGAAACCTCGCCCTTAAGACCACCCTTGGTGCAAATTTTAATGATCTTAATAATGAGGTGGTATTGATAGTGAGGTAATATGCAACAGTAAGAAAAGGTCTATATTTGGATCTAGATATGGGTGGTCTATTGGTGAATTGGTCTAAATAGTGAAGTGGTCTTAATAGTGAGGTGGTCTTAATAGTGAGGTGGTCTTAATAGTGAGGTGGTCTTAATGGTGAAGTGGTCTTAATAGTGAAGTGGTCTTAATAGTGAGGTGGTCTTAATAGTGAAGTGGTCTTAATAGTGAAGTGGTCTTAACAGTGAGGTGGTCTTAATAGTGGTGTGGTCTTAATAGTGGGGTGGTCTTAATAGTGAGGTGGTCTTAATAGTGAAGTGCTCTTAATAGTTAGGTGGTCTTAATAGTGAAGTGGTCTTAATAGTGAAGTGGTCTTAACAGTGAGGTGGTCTTAATAGTGGGGTGGTCTTAATAGTGGGGTGGTCTTGATAGTGAGGTAGTCTTAATAGTGAGGTGGTCTTGATACTGAGTTGGTCTAAACAGTGAGGTGGTCTTAATGATGAAGTGGTCTTAATATAGAGGTGGTCTTAATAGTGAGGTGGTCTTAATAGTGAAGTGGTCGTGGTCCTGATAGTGAAGTGGTCTTAATAGTGAGGTGGTCTTAATAGTGAGGTGGTCGTGGTCCTGATAGTGAAGTGGTCTTAATAGTGAAGTGGTCTTAATGGTGAAGTGGTCTTAATAGTGAGGTGGTCTTAATAGTGAAGTGGTCTTGATAGTGAGATGGTCTTAATAGTGAGGTGGTCTTAATAGTGAAGTGGTCTTAATGGTGAAGTGGTCTTAATAGTGAGGTGGTCTTAATAGTGAGGTGGTCCTAATAGTGAGGTGGTCCTAATAGTGAGGTGGTCTTAATAGTGAAGTGGTCTTCATAGTGAAGTGGTTTTAATGGTGAGGTGGTCTTCAATTCAGTATAACTGTGATGTTTATTTGCCATTTAACTCAATAATTTTGCTTCCTGCAGTAACATAAACAAAGAGATAGAGCGCATAAACAGAGCAACATTATTAATTATTAATTTCATAATTTGCATATTTAGGGTGTACGGATTTAGTCATATTACTTATTTGTGCAGATCACGAATAATATACAACGCAGGAATGTGGTAGAATATAAAGGATACCAAAGGAAGTATCTTATGCGAAGTCCACTTATAGCAAATAATTTGTATTTAGTATCATACAATAACATATTAGAATATATGGCGTTACTGATACCTAGCTAATATAGCCAACTCTCAATCTATGCCTTTTACTCGGTGTCTATGTTGAGGCAAGTAAAAGACCCCACCCATGTGTAAACCTGTGCAAAGCATCCTTATCATCTCATCATTAAGTCTGCCTGCAGCTGGTCACATAAATTGGCAAATAGAAAGTAGCATTGATACATATTTTAAACATTAACGTAACGTTAAATGATTCTATTGTGTAATAGACATGAGCAATTTATGCAGTTCCCAAATTTGACACCAGCTGTCTCATGGTCAACTCAGCTCAAGCGCTCCTAGTGAGAAGAATACGAACTGTGGGCATAACAAATGGGAATAATTTTCGACTGAGCTGAATAACAAGCTAATTATCTAATAATTTATATTCATTATTATAAGTCATGTTATACATAGTGGATAGCCATGGTCCTGATGAACTGATTCATGAACAAATAATGAATCAATAGTTCTAAATATCTAATAAAGGAATGAATAATTAGTCAGTCAATAGGCTATATTATTTATTCATTAGATAGGCCTATATATATTTACTAGCTTTACGTTAAAAGAAAAATAAACAATTCTAAAAAAAGTAAAATAGAGCCGAAACTATAAATGGGCCAAGAAGAAAATCAACACTATACAGACCTATCACCTAGTGCTTGACCAGCGAGCACAAATCTTTGTCTCCTGTCAGAAACACCCCACAGTGACGTAGCACTGACGTCACAGTGACGTAGCACTGACGTCACAGTGACCATTGTTTGTCTTCTAGTGAGAGGTGTTAATATACATAGGAGTCTATTTGCTTTGTTGTTGTCTGAAACAGACTGACAGATGCCCAGGAAAAGATAGATTAGTAGACTGCATCTTAGCTTTGGATAGATTGCAAGTAAAAGACTCCACACATAAGGTAAATGTGTGACATGGTGTGGACTCCCAGCAGCCTTATCATCTTATTATTACATCTGCCTCTAGCTGTTGGTCATCAAAATTCACAATAGATAGATAGATATATAGATGATAGATAGATAGATGGATAGATGGATAGATGGATAGATGGATAGATAGACAGATAGATATAGATAGATTGATTGATAGATATATAGATATATAGGTAGATAGGTAGATAGATAGATAGATAGAGAGTTAGTGAGATAGAGAGATAGAGAGATAGAGAGATAGATAAATAGCTACATAATTAGATAGATAGATCAATAGATAAATAGATAAATATAATTAGATAATACAATTATTAGATAATTAGATACTACTTTCTAGTCATCAAAATGTATACAAATCATCTTTCTACATCACTTTATTACATATATCCATGGGTGGTGTCTCTTCCTCGCCTCTGCATGGCAATTATTCTAGAGAACATAATGTATCTTAGTTTAGCAAAGAATGTTGCCTGTAGTTTGAAAATAGCCTCGTCTTCATACTCAGCATGTGACTTGTTTGGAAGCTTTGAGCTTGCATATGCAAATTGTCTGTCACTCTCTGATGGAGAGAAAGTATTGTTTACAACCCTGGAGAGGCTTGGAGTCCACACTGTATTGACAATTGTCCCTGTGACAATGCAGTCAGTCGCTGTGATGGATTGAGATGAAGGAAATATGTTTCAAAATTATCGTATTTTAGTATTTTTTATATTGCATTGTACTTCCACGATGCTACTGGGCCTGAAGCTTAGTCAGCTTATATTACCAGCTGCAGGCAGACGAAATGATGAGATGATAAGGCTGATTGGAGTCCGCACCATGTTATACATTTACTCCATGGATGGGTCTTTTACTTGCCTCAGCATAGACAGTGTTATTAGACAACAAGTACATGGCAGTTAACGTTCTTTGCAACCCTGATAGAAAACAACCTTATTTTTTAAGACTAATATTGTCCTCTATTTATCCTAATACCACTATATTCTCCACCCAGGTGCCATGAGCCAATCAGAATGCTTCATTGTCACCCAGCATGCATATATGTAGGATGGCTGCTAAGTATTTATCTAAGGTATGTTGGATAGCTGTAGAGTATGTTGAATTGCTAAAGTGTATGTTGGACGGCTACAGTGTATTTTGAATGGCTACAATGTATGTTGGATGGCTGCGATATATGTTGGACAGCTGCAGTGTATGTTGTACAATGAGTGGCAAAATATATAAGGATGGTATGGTGTGTTGTCCACCAGAGATTTTTGGAATTCAGAAAAAAAAATCATATATGACTTTTCTCATCCCACAAAACTCAATGTTGCACTCCCTGCCATCCACTATTGCTAAAATATTGGACTCAACAAAGTGGTCTTAAAAGCGAGGTGGTCTTAATTTTGGTGGTCTTATAAATCACACAAACTTCTAACAAGTGTAAATTGGCCAAGCTCTGCAGTGCTCCAAAACATTAAGAGTTTCAGAGAGACCTTAATTGAGAAAAATTGGACCATTTACACTTGACAGATCTTTGAAATTTTGTGTCGCATACTGGCACTTTGGAAGAGATGGTGCCTATGGGCATTACGTGAAGATCTATGTAAACACTGATTTATATGAGGAATCCATGCTTGTTACGTCATCTGGTAGGTGCTATTAAGGTTTAAGGGAGGTTTGTAATACTGTAGTTTGTAACATGTGAAGAGTTAAAAAATGAAAATATTACATGTATTTACTAGTTTCTTTGTTTGATTGTTTACTATACTGCTCGCTCTTATTACACGATTAAAGTACAGTTTAAACACTTACAGTTAGTTTCATTAAAAACCGCCTGTCAAATTAAATCTAGACAAAGCTAGACAACTTCTGCTATACCATGCTATCTGCCAGTACCAAGATTTATATTTTTCAGTGGTGGTAGGTGTAAGCCGACTATGAGGTAGGAGTAGGCAGAAGCGGATGGCTTTAGCCAGTTATAGCTACAGCCAGGAATAGGTCGCTACAGCTGTCGAGAGTCGACCATATTTGATGAAACTAACACTTTCGCTGGTTATATCCCTCTAAGAACAATAGAAAGATATCATGGTGAAGTGCTTTTGCATTTTGTGTGCTCTGTGAAGGGAACACAGAAAAGCCATTTGTGGAAATCTCGCCCACAAAATGCCCAGAAATTGCCATAGACCCAGTGCTCAGTGAGATAAGAAGCCCATATTCCAGCATTGATTGCACTAAGTGGCGATTTATGCACTGCCAAAATGGGCATTTGCATTTGAGGCAACTCCGGGGTGCTTTAGAATTATTGAGACGTACAGTGGACCCCACAGTTAAGGCCACCTCATTATTAGGACCACCTTGATATTAAGACCCCGTCCCTGGTGACGCAGATTCTAATTACAAAGAGAATACGTACTTGCAGTTACCATGTACTCGGTGTCTATGCTGAGGCAAGTAAAATACCCCACCCATGGGGTAAATGTGTAACATGGCTGGACTCTTCCCTCACTGTCACTTTCTCAATCAACCCTCGATAGTAGCAAGAACTTGCCTTGGCTGCATTTTCCACATCTATCTATCTATCTATCTATCTATCCATCTGTCTATCTGTCTGTCTAGCTGTATGTCTGTTTATTACAACACTAATACATGATGCAATTAAACACATGAATTTACAGCTGTCAAAGTCAAAGATACCTTTATTTAAACAGGGTAATTTCATTCAGTTGTACACTGTTTTTCAATGAAGCCCTGAATATTAAAAATAAGCAAGTAATGATATAAATAAATTTATGTTAAAAAGAGTATGTAACATGTGATATAACACATAATGTATATTTTTGGGGTACACTTTCTATTTACCCTATAAACATAAAGATTGGGGTGTATATAAGACCACTGGGGAGGGTGGATAAAACACGAGACAAAGGGGTGCCACAAGGAATCTCTTGTGACCCATATTATCCTCATAAGATACCCTTGGGTGCTCACTATTTGGGGTAATTTATAAGATAGGAATCAAACAAAGTATAGGGATCTTGAATCAATGCAAAATCAACTGCTTTGGTTGTATTTTCTTTTTATTGTTTTATGAAAAGAGACAAACCGGTTCACTAAATTAATAAGACCATCCCACAAATGAGAATTGTAAATACAGTGTATTGTACTTTAACTTGGTATACTTCACTATAAGGCAACTATTTTGGAGTAGTTTTGATTGAGAAGTTTACAATACCGAGAATATTCAGCTAGGTCGTAAAATGGGTTTTATTACTGTATCTTATTGTACGTAATTAATTAATGCTCTCATCTACAGCAAAACCTCGCAATTAAGACTTCAATGCATGTAGGAAGACTACCACGATTTTACCACTTTGCATGATCACAGAACTTTGAATATGTGAGCTGTGGTCCAATGGGTAAGATGTTGGACTTGTAAGTGTTGGGTTGTGGGTTCAAGCCCAGCCACAGCATGGAAGAACTGAGCAGATCCTCTTTGAATCACTGCTACACTCCATTCAGGTGTAAATGGGTTCTTGGCTGTAGGCTGTGATGGCAATTGTAGAGTGCTTAGCCTGATGCATTGACTCGGCACAGCTGTGTACTCCACAGGGAGTTGAGAAAGGCTCATGCTTGAACAGGCTTGGCAAGGATGTAATTGCAAAGTCAGCGGAGACTCTTTTTAAGTGATCATAGGTAGATAGATGTGAAAAGTGCAGCCCTTTAAGGCAAGTTCTTTTGAGGGTTGACTTACTAAGTAAAAGAGAGGAGGAGTCCACTCATTTTACACATTTAACCTATGGGCGGGTCCCTTACTTGCCTAAGCACAGGCTATAAACCTTGACATTTAAGTGAGACACCAGTGATTAAACAACAGACTTAATAGTGGTGTCTTTGGCACAGTATTCAGATTTGCCAATGTTTATAAAAGCACATACTACTTCTCCAACCACAGCTTTTTTATCAGCTTCTCTTTACTGCATTTAAGTGCTCTTTGGAGCCCTATTATGTAACAATACATAAGTGTATATGTTGTCATTTACCCTCAGAGGGCTGTGAATGATTCGTCTAAATCAAAATAACTATTGTATACAAGTCCCACCCTGTCTGAGCACCGAAACCAAGGACCAAGCACACTGCAGAATGGCATTTCTGTGAACATATTAGTGTTATGGGGCAGATTATGGCTCCTTGCAGCACACCAGAGCAATTTTATGGCAGAACGAATGCTTGTAGATGGATGGTGCCACTTGTGCCATATGGAAATATGCATTGCACGGATAGCTACTGCATTGCTTCAACTTGCACACAGTGTGTTATGTAGCATACCGTAATGTACAGCTGTAGGTAGTTTTGTTGAATTTTGTTTGGACTAAATATCAAGTAGTTTTGCACCAATATTTAATGTTGGGATACATGGCCAATTGTGCTAAGTGCGTTTTCCATGCGTTTGGATAAACACATGGTTTTTTCCTTATTATAATTAACTAAAAAACCATGCGTTTTCCATGCATTTATCCTTCTCATGGAAAACGCACGTGGCACATTTGGCCATGTATATTAATATATTTATTAACACAGAGTAGCCTCACTATTAAAACCACCCAATATAAAGACTATCAACAATATTTAAAAAACAATTCTTCATGCACTCTGACGCCAAAAATTGTGATTATAATTCAGTATATTTTTAGAAGTTAGATCACTTTAATATTTAAATCACTTCACTGATTCCCCAGGTTTAATTGCAATGCCAACAAACTTCGCAACTAAGGTCAGAATTGCTGGTCCTAATAGTGAGGTGTTTTTAATTGTGGTGTCCAATTGCAATACATTAAATTTGATAACTCTAAAATGGTTGCCCTTCAGGGTACGTAATGTCAGAAAAATATAAATAAGTGTATTCTTTAATGATTATACTATTCCCATTAGATATCATATGTATTATATATATGCAGTGTAAATTATCTGAACATCTCTCTTAACTACATAAGTTCCAATTTCACATATTAATGTCATGTTGATATCACATTTCATAAACGGTAATTCAATGATTAAAGGAGTTTGGATCGCCCAAATTAATCAATTATCATATCGGTCTATTACATACCATTTAGATAAATTCAATTATACCTTCGAAATCCAACTCACTTTACTGAAAGGTCAATTTAGAATGATGCATTGGGATGCTGTTATGTTGAGCTAATTTTTTCCATATGACCTCATAAATAACCCCTTTTAGGTTGACATATTAGGATGACACAACAGTGTACAGTACTTAGAGGGAAATTTATGCACTAGAGTACATGGCCAAATTTGCCACATGCGTTTTCCATGAGATGGATAAACGCATGGAAAACGCATGGTTTTTACCTAATTATAATGAGGCAAAAACCAATGCGTTTTTTCATGCGTTTATCCAAATGCATGGAAAACGCACGTGGCACAATTAACCATGTAGGATCCATAATAATATGCAACCGTGGACTCCAAGAAGCCTTACCATCTCATCATTACGTCTGCCTGCAGCTGTTCATATAAGCTGACAAAGCTTCAGACCAGTAGCATCACATTAAATTACATTTATTGAGGCGATAAATATAGTTAATAATCAGTCGGCAATTTGCTTACGGGCGCCGCCACCTTACTTGTAGGCCAATAGCGTTCGTGTCAATATAATCCGATTAAATCATTCGAACAAAACTGGAGAGCGCTTCCAGTCTACTCATTCACTCTCATTTATTCAAACTTTTTGAACCTCTGATAAAACACTTCTGCTAAATAATTGACCTAAATATAGCTATGTTCTCCATTGTAATTTCTGCTGCTTCTCTGTGACCACGAAAAATGGCTACAATGAGAAGATGGAAAGAATGAAGCTATTTGGTACAGAGAGGGGTTTTTATGGGTTAGAAAGCTGCTTTGATTTATTAATAATATTTCTGTCAATTTTATGTTGCTCCAAGCTTTCCCGGATAGCATTCCAAATCGTCCCACCATCGTTTCCATATACTTTTTAGGCCACGGTCGTTACAACATCGTATCAACATCACCGACATCGTGCCGGCGTTGAAACGATTTGGAATGCTATCTGGGTTGTATGATAAAATATGACCAAAAAGAAAATTGACATTTCATCATGGATCCTACAATAACATACTTCTATCCTCTTATTCCGGTAGTCTAATGGTTAAGAGCTTAACCAGCTGCATGCTCTGAAGTCCCCAAGTTCGATGCCTAGCTTGGTCACTCTTCATGAGCTACATTTCAGCTGGATGTCCGTCGCATGATATGTTAAATTGGAGGTGCCTCGTATCGCTGTCACAGTCTATGCTTAAGCAAGTAACAGATTCCACCCATGGGGTTAATCTAGACAACTACATTGTTTTAAATAGTGGATTTTCACGGAAGGTTCTCTGTATTTCCACCAGGTGGCTAAAACAGAATACTGCAATTCGATTGGCTGAAAATGTTGCTGAAGCAAAGTTCATCCAAGCAGCAGTATTTTGAGTGCATTATAATGTATATTTGACACTTTATCATTTGGTTGATTTTTGTTATTTTTCTGAGAAACTTATATTAATGGAATCAGTTAGTTATGACCTACTATGTCTGAAAAGCAAAATGAGTAATAAGAGCAGAGGAAAGAGTAATGTCTTGCTGAATTCAGGGCTGTTCAGTGAAAAGACTCTTTTGGCTGCGGACTCTATAGCAGCCATCAGCCAGCCATTGGCGCAAATGTAAACAAGCGGAATAGAGTGCAAATGTTTTGAAAAATATCAAATACAACTGTGTGAAATATAATCATTGCAACTACAGATGTGGTCTTGTCATAAATGCAGAGGAAATTAAATGATAGTTCATTTCCCAGATAGCATTCCAAATTGTATCGACATTGGCCCGATGTTGGTGACGTCAAAACGATGTCGAAACGATGCTGGCCCGATTTGGAAGGCTATCTTGGTGCTTTTGCATAACTCAGGCTTTAGAGATATCCCAACAAATGTGTATAACTAAGATAAATGATATGTGTCAGCCACATATATATATATATACGGTTAGGGTGTTACCTTGTGAAACCCCTTACCCAACTGGCTGGCAACTGCATAAGCAATGCGTCTAGGGTAAACCTATGACTTGGAGGTTTGCTGGGATGTGGATGTTAAATGTGTGTGTAAATGCTGTGTGTAAAATTTTCAGACCAGTATGTAAATTTATAGAAAAACCAGTACTTTTATATATATTATATACATTTACATCAGAAGCAATATAATCCTATACATTTACAGCAGAACCAATATATACATTTACATTAGCACAAGCACTTAAAAATTTATCATTTACACAAGAACCAATATATATAAACAAACACAAACATTTACAGTAACTGTAGGATAATTTTTGTTGTCATTTACAGAAGAGCTAGCATATAAACTTACAGTCAAACCAGTATACACATACAGAACCAATATATACATTTACAGCAGAACAAACATAATCATTTACATTGGTACAAGTACTTACAAATTCACAGTAGAACCAGTTTATTACATTTGTCATTTACAAAGGCCACCCAGAATGGTCCCAGTTACATGTCATGTTAGCAACATGCTGTTTCTGAGTGTTATTTTTGCTGACTCAGCACAGGTGCACATTTTGATAATCTGCCAATAATAATTTTTTTTGCTTGTTAGTTTTTTTCTAAGCATACCCTATATACCAAACAAGAAATGTTGGATTTATTCATATAAACTGCAAAGCAAAAGGTCATACATGATATCACATGTCTAACATTTTTCAAAACCTCTACATGATTTTACATGGTTTTTTTACATGTAAAGTATATTTATCCAGGGTACATGGTGTGTCTATTAATACACAGCGTCACTGACACTAACAGTCAATGTAAATATACTATTCACACAGCACACTGGTGTAAGACAGGGGGCATCTATGTTGCAAGGTCTATTTCGTATATTGCAATACAAATGTAATGAATATAGAAGATTGCAATATATCAAGTAATTAAAACGACCTAATAAAAGACAAAATTGTTTTGTGTTTCTATTAAAAGTTTTATTTAAATAGTATGAAATATATATACTTTTATCGACAACGAAATGTCATTATTGACATAAAATTACATGTGAATTTACTCGTAATTGAAATCTGTAAATATATGAATATAAATTTGTCATATATTAAGAATATTTTCATAGAATAATTTATAGTAAAAAAGTTCTTTATATTTGGGGGGGGGGGACGGAAAAAATATAAAACTTAAACTGCCATCATTGATAAATATGAATGAAAGCGTTAAATATAACTTTATGCCTTCTTTTATTTCTTCAAATATTTGGTGTACGTTGTGAGTTTTGGAAACTTCCAAACATACATTAAAGAAAGTAAGAAACTAATTGACTTCCATGTACTCAAATCTTTGTCTTAAATTATCTTACATTAACCTGGTATTCATTACTCACTACAGCTGAAGATGTCATTTCTAGGGGCATTTTTTCCAGATGTATTTTTTGCCCAAATATTTCTTGACAGATGTAAACAAGCTTGATGGTGGCTCCGTCTATATAACATGTGATATTGGGACGTTTATAGATGTTCTGTTTCTATGGCAACAACATGTTGTTTGAAGGTTCTTGTGGAAAACTTTCATGGATTAAAGTGATGTTATAGCAAATCTTCCAGCAGCATGGATATTTATTATTTAATTATTGTTCAGTTAAGTCATCTTTAATAGAATATCTTCGAGGAAGCTACAATGATATTTGCATTAGGAACAGCTACTGCTGCTCAGGTATGTAATATTACATAAGTAATAACATAATATCTATATTAATGATTATAATTTTGCCTAATATTATAAAATTATTATTGTGATGTTTGTGACCTGATACAAATATGCTGCCTATACTGAACCTATAGCCATAGACAGCCACATAGACATCCACTGAAGACGTTAACTTTTGAATGATACCATTTTTAATAGATTACTTCAAGTACAGCTTGAATTTGGATGGGATGAACTGTATTAAGCAAGAAAAAATAATGAAGATAGTTAAGTTTAACTTATGAGTTAAAGATTTGCACGATTGTTTTTTCAAATAAGTTAGGTCTGCTGCAATTTTAGCAAATATGTTTTACTCATATCACAGTTCATTAATGCTATCAACATATTAATAAGTTAGCAATTAATAAACAGCTGGTTATTCGCAGTAGCAGATGGCTATTAACTGCAGTAAGTAATTACATTTTAAAAGTATTTGACAAATTTAATGCACATGTGTGCCTTTTTTTTGTATACCCTATAACGTGTTTATGTATGACTCATGAATTGAATATGATATTAGTAATTTGATATTTAGGATTTTAATATTTTTTATGTAACATTATTTATTACATTGGTTTATCCCAAATCACATGACACTATATTGCAAATGTATAATCTACTATCTCAATAACATTATTCAGATGCATTCAAATTTTGATGCGAATTCAAACTGCAATTGAAGTAATGCAAGTTCTACTTAGGAAGAAATTCTCTTGTATCATTCACAAATTATACTAGTTAGTTAGTAGCTGTCACTGACTGTCTAAAGGGAACAACTTACATATCTACAGTCACACCAAAAGATATTCACTTGTAAACTTTCATGCAACTTTGAACTACCGTGGAAGTGATTTAGCTTAAGGTGGCATTGGATTCTATGGTATCATTCTCATGTACATGTCAACAGCTGTCACGGGATGTGATTGCAATGCATTTGCCAATGTAGTTTACAAGTTATGGAAGGTTACTGTAGTAGAAGTGATTTAGCTTAAGGTGGCATTGGATTCAATGGTATCATTCTCATGTATATGTCAACAGCTGTCAGTGGCTGTGATTGCAATGCATTTGCTAATGTAGTTTGCACATTATGGAAGGTTATTTATTAAGCTAAAGTCAAGTGTCTGAATAATTTCGGTGTGGCTGTATCTATGCAGTACACAAGTTAAGGGACAGTATTGTCTAAAACATCGTACACAATTCTTCATAAAGAGTCTGACGGAGTTGACAGAATATTGTGTTTATATTTCATGCAAGGTATTTTGGGACCCTTGTTTGGTAATTCATAGTTATGATAATTGGCTGGCTTGTTCATCTGCACCGGATTAGAACAAGGTTGGAAAAAAGTACTTGTCGCAGGTGACATTATTGTGTGTGGCTGCCATCCAAATTAGTTTGAGGGATGTATGTTTTCCTGGTGTAAATCTTCTGGTTGATTTGGTGGTACTATATTATTATTATAATACAGGCTGTACCATTGCACCAGCCTGTATGTACAAATAAATATTCGCACTTATGATTTTAATGCACATTCGAACTGTAATTAAAGTAACTTAGCCACAATGTAATATCATCAGATTAACATCAGTGCCTCTCTGTGGCTCTTTTGATATATTTAGCAAACAATGGCATGAGATGCGCAAGTATCATTCAAAAGTTAAAGCGGCCTTCACACGGTCACGTCCAAAATGGGCCATACGTATCTATACGTGCTAACTTGTGGGTCTGTTAATCACGTATAAATAGATTGCTCGTAGATCGCCCGTGCGAGTGGTTCAAGGATGGGCACGGAAGCCAACGGAGGTCCGCTGAGCATTTTGCATACATTCTACGAGTGGACGAGAGTGGATGGCGAGTATATACGGATGGACAGTGGCTATGTATGGCCATACGTATGGCTACATATGGCCACGAACAAACGTAAAACGTACCTAGAACGTACATAGGGCGCTCGCCGACTGAGCGAGTTACCTAATATAAACAATTTACTCGTAAACCGTCCGCCAAAGTTTAACCATGTTTAAAAAATGTTACACTCTCTACGTATGCTCATGAGTGGTCAAGTGCGGCCAGGTGCGTCCTACGGATTAGCTAGAGTATCCTTGAAACGCTTGGCGAGTGGATCACGTACAAATGAGCAAGGGTAAAAAAAAATTTTCATCAGTCGTCATACGTAGGTCTTATACGTGATAGTGTGACTCAGGAGGCAATAGTTGTTCACTGCGTTTCATCATAATAATGTCATTTTATCATCATCTAACTTATTATAATGCAGGAATACTAATAGTCTTCAGATTTTTATTACACATAACATATACACTACCTTAATACAAACATAACAAGGGTCTACTATTACAATAATAGTAAATTGTAAATTGTTTTATTGCATATAGCGCTGTCTAGAATTTAAAATCAATAAATTTTCAGCTTCCAGAGGCAGATATTGACATGTTAAGGCTGGTAATCCACACCATGTTACACATTTACCCCACCATAGGGGATGTCTTTTCAACTTCTTTTACTCGACTCAGCATAGACACCGAGTACAATCACCACCAATTTAACGTCTCATGTGATCGACATCCAGCTGGGATGTAGCTCATGAAGAGTCGTTCCTGGTACAACGTGTCCATGGGTAAAAGATATGAGTTTACTTGTTCGAGATTAGACATTTCTAGTGATGCTTTCATATTTTGCAGCAATGTAAACTTTTATTGCAGTCAGTGAAAGATGGCATCAGACTTTAATGTAAATGATAATGGGTACTGCATTTGCTATCTCGATACAGAGTCCTGCCAACATCACAATTCACACCATTGGTAGGCCTGTTCAAGCTTGACTCTTGCTCTACTCCCTGGGGAGTATACGCCCACCTCCCAGTCTTTACAGCCCTCTTAGGGTCAATGCACTCTACAATTGCCATCACCGCCTACAGCAAAGTACCCATTTACAACTGGGTGGAGTGAAGCAGTGGTTTTAGGAAGATATGCTCAGTTCCTCTATTTCAGTGCGGTTACCCGGATGGAACATTACATCAGTCGGAAGACGACCGGATCTGGCATGTTGTCTGGATGCAGGCTTTAGCATGTGAATCATAAGAAATGGTCAATATTTTTTTATGTTCAGTCCAGGTATTATGACACTGGGTCTTTATATGTGCTTTCGGTCAGAACTTGGCTCAATATTAGCACCATAATTTGGTCTGGCATTGACTGTGAAGGAGCTAAGCCATACGCTATTCAGGCACATATTCCCTTCCATTGTCCGAGCAGGGGCTTAGCTCGGTGGTAGAGTGCTGGGCTGCCAGTCACTAGGTCCTGGGTTCCAATCCAGCCCATGTTGGAAGGTTACTTCATCATTCATCTCATTGCCTTGGCACCTGCCTGTCCTGATCAGCACTATCTGGTGCACAAATATTGGACATAAAGTCCGCCTCACCCACCCACCATCCTCCAGTTATCCAACTGTCTCGAACTTGTAAAAAAACAATGATAATGTATTGAACCAATGCTATAGATGGCCATTGAAATATGTTTTTATGATACCAGAGTATCTGGCGCCATCTTTAACTGGGTTACTTCAATTATATTTTTAATTTTCGCCAAAATTTTGAAACGCCTTAAGTAATGTATTGCATAATTTTAAGCTTCAATCGTAATATTTTGGAAATCATATTATTAGTATTGATAGACTTGATAGTATTTCATGGATTAGCAAAGTATTTCATGGATTTGATGCAAAGGGACATAAGCCTGTCACACCCAGACCTCTCTTGTGCACCGCCCTGTTTCGACATTAAACGAGCACCACCCTTGTATTGCACCAACAAGTTGGTGTGTCAAATCAATGCTGTTTGCCAAATCAATATCTATTCAATACCATGTCCACCACCATCATACTTACGTTGTTACATACCAGAGTAATTGATGCAAAGCTAGAGAATAGATCTGATTGCAGAGTATAGATATATATTGAGCGACAAAAATGGCTTATTGTGTGTTAACTGAATTCGTTATGAATGGAGGATGCAAAATGAAGTTAAAGAGAAGCGTACCATGGATAAGGTCTCTTTATTTTGATTTTCAGTGACTTTTGAATAATAATACAACCTTCCATGACTTGTAAACTACATTGGCAAATGCATTGCAATCACAGCCAATCCAATGCCACCTTAAGCTAAATCAATTCTACCACAGTAACCTTCCATGACTTGTAAACTACATTGGCAAATGCATTGCAATCACAGCCACTGACAGCTGTTGACATATACATGAGAATGATACCATAGAATCCAATGCCCCCTTAAGCTAAATCACTTCTACTACAGTAAGGTTCCATAACTTGTAAAATACATTGGCAAATGCATTGCAATCACAGCCACTGACAGCTGTTGATATATACATGAGAATGATACCATAGAATCCAATGCCCCCTTAAGCTAAATCACTTCTACTACAGTAACCTTCCATAACTTGTAAACTACATTGGCAAATGCATTGCAATCACAGCCACTGACAGCTGTTGACATATACATGAGAATGATACCATAGAATCAAATGCCACCTTAAGCTAAATCACTTCTACTACAGTTCAAAGTGGCAAGAAATTGTAGAAGTGACAGAATACTTTTTGTTGGTGTGACTGTAAGTGCACTAGAATCTCGTAACCCTTGGGGGTAAAATGTACTGGTCAATTATTGGGTGCGAATGAAAACCTTACACCACTTTGCATAGTTTATTGCAAAATTTAGGTCGCGTTTGGTCACAGCGTACACTATTCACAAAAAATTATCTTTTTTCATTTGAGCTAAATCTACACAAGAAAGAACGTCAATCATTAAAGTGAATAAAAAATAACTAATTTTAAAGTGTAGCTGCAGCCTCTCGACCAATCAGACATCTTGAATTTGGAGGACATGGCTATGCTGATAAACTTCATGATTAAAATGAACTCATGTTATTCAATATTCTCACCCATCTTGTGCACAACTTTTTGTAGTCTTATTACATTGATCGGCATGGCAACGTCAACAGGTGCAAGTTTTTGTTTGTGCCAGCGTCTGGATTTACGGTCAAGGGTGCATGCCGGATCGGGCCGAAATTATTCAAATGTTTTCCTGATGTGGCCGTCGTTATGCCGATGTCCAGCCAATGTAGTATCTTGGTGAATCATAATTTTCTGTATGAGGTGTGTTATATAGATAGAAAGTTAAATATTGGAAGTGCAGTTCCCTAAGGCAAGTTCTTGCCGCTATGGAGGGTTGATTGATAAGGCAAGAGAGAGGAGTTCACCCATGTTACACATTTACCCCATGAGTGGAATCTTTTACTTGCCTCAGCATAGACTGAGTACAAGGGACCGCCAATTTAATGTCTCATCCGATCGACATGCAGCTGGGATGATGCTCTTGAAGAGGAGCAGTGACCGTCTTACCACTAGACCACCCAGCTGCCATATATATATTATTATGGTATGAGGTGTCAATATGAACTTTGTAATACACCTAACACTAACAGTGATGGCACTGAGGTGAGCTCTCTAACGACCAAGACAACAGCTCTATCTTAACATTGGTTACCTTTTCAGTTTCCTAATTTTGATTCCTGCCGTAGCTTGCACTGGACAGCAAATTGTTTGGTCAAATCAGGTGTGCTGACTTTTAGGTGTCTCCAGCTAGGTATGACTTGGTGTGGCTTAGTCCAGCTTGGTGTGGCTTGTTCTAGCTTGGCTTGGTGATTCCTAGCTCCTGGTAACCTTACTGGAACGTCATTACAAGTAGTGCTGTAGTTATCATCTCATTATGCAATACTACACAATAGGACATGTGAAAGACTCATGCTTGAACTGGTACGGATATAGTTTCAAAGTGACTCCAGACTTGATTCTAAGTCTAATAAACAACAATAACAATTTTCTAAAGTTCATGATTCACATTATTGATACAAATCATCTGAATCAATTCTCAGCACATTGGATGATACAATTGCATGACCTTCGCTCTGTGGCACTTCATATTGTCAATTTACACCACTGCAGTGTTGTATGGCTAGTGTGCCTAGCTCTGACATAATATTATGTCATCAGCAAGGATGCTGGCTCCTGCTGCTGGCTGGTGCGGCTCTGCAGCATCATTGTGACATCAACTGTAGGCCTAGGCACAGCTATGAATTGCCTTTTGGGGCCTGAACTAGCTAACTATGGCCTATAGTAGTGTCATCCATGGATTTTTAGCTCAGAGAAGGTCTGATGCCAACGAAGCCCCTGTTGGATATAAGGTAATTAGTAATTAATGAAATTGGTTTAATTTATAATGATGTTTTTGATGTTATTTATTGCCCCACGTGATTGTGATGTATGGGCAAGTAAAAGACCCACCCTAGGGGTGATGGTGTATGTGGGTACCATGGTGTGGACTTTGCCTATGGCGGTTGATCCTCTAAATCAACTGATAATTGAGTACAGACAGATAGATAGATAGACAGACAGACAGTCCGATAGATAGATAGATAGATAGACAGATAGAAAGGTAGATAAGTAGATAGACAGACAGACATACAGATATATAGATAGATAGATAGATGATAGATAGACAGACAGATAGATAGATAGACAGACAGACAGACAGACAGACAGATAGATAGATAGACAGATAGAAAGGTAGATAGGTAGATAGACAGACAGACAGACAGATATATAGATAGATAAGATAGATAGATAGATAGATAGATAGATAGATAGATAGAAAGGTAGATAGGTAGATAGATGACCGAGAAGATTGATTGATTGACTGACTGATTTATTGATTGATATATTGATTGATTGATTTGCTTCCTAACCCTTACCCTGATAGACTGACTCATAATTTCATCCAATAGATTCACTCAGAAACATCAAGTTTATAGAAATGTAATATCATAACCATTTTAAGAGATTTACATTTCGAAATGATATAACCGCTTTGTTTTTTCATGTGATTAACTCTGGGTCTTTTATTGTCACTCTTTTCGATGGTAAACAATTCCTCTATAAGGAAATTACAATGGCTAATCTTCATGAATTCGGTCAGAATATCATTTAGGGCATATATGGAATTGTTTTGCATTGGAGATCCAATGGCCTTCAGCGGCTCTGCCTACCATAATAAGCTAATATAATAGTCAATCTATTCTTACAGATAAAAACTATATCCATAACAATCTATTGCAATGTATTCTCAGCTACTGTGAGCTAAGCGGGATGGCTTCATTGTCATCCAGCATTATGAATGTATGTTGGAAAGCTGCAGAATATATCACGTGGCTATAGTTTATTTTGGGCAGCTGTAGTGTATGTTGTGCAGTGTAGAGAATATGTCCAACATAGAGTTATGTCGGATTGGGAAATATGATATTGGCATAGGCAATTTTCCTCATCTCACAAAACTTAATGTTGGACTATCCATCATCATCAACAATAAACTCCATTTGTAGCGAGCTTTTGCAATAAATTTGTCTTTTGAAAGCCTTGATTTGCAAAGAAATAATGTTTTTTACAGTGACTCTGTTATAACATTCCAAAAGTCCACACTACATAAGGACCCTCTTATAACACACAATTTGGGACTCTTGCAAAGTGTGTGAAATATAATAACAGAGTTTTTTTATATGCAGAAATGATTTAAGATATAATATACATCAGTATGTATTTAAAATAATGTCATTGGATTTTACCTGTCTTTCATTAAAAACTTGGGCGGGGGCCTAGCTCAGAGGTAGCGCTCTGGGCTTCCAACCACTGGGTCCCGGGTTCGATTCCCGGTCGAGCCTAAGTTGGATGGCTGTTTCATCCTTCATCTCATTGTCACGGTCCCTACCTGTCCTAATTAGCCCAACTGATGCATAAATAACGGACGTAAAGCACTAATCACACACACACACACACTCATTATAAACTTGCTCATTAGCCTTTATATAGAATGATTAGCGCATTCACCAATTCCATATCGGCCAGCTCTGTTGAAGGTCCCAGGTTTGATCTCCGGCCAGCTCACTCTTCATGAGCTACATCGCAGAGCTCAGGATGTCGATCGCATGAGACGTTAAATTGGAGGTGTCTTGTACTCGGTGTCTATGTTGAGGCAAGTAAGAGACCCCATCTAATAGGGTAGATGTGTAACATGGTATTGACCCCAAGCAGCCTTATCATCTCTTCATTACATCTGCCTCCCGCAGCTGGTCATACAAGCTGACTTAACTTCAGACCCAGTAGCATTGAGATATTGAACATTCAAACATAGACAGCCATTGACCTCTACCACTGAATGATACTAGAGTCTGGTGCCATCTTTAACTAAGTTACTTACATTACAATGATTAATTAATTTACTTAGGTAGTGAACATAGCCATAGACAGCTCACTGCCAAGATAGCATTACAAATCGGGCCAGCGTCGTTTCCATATCGGCCGCCGTCAGTGCAACATCGTTGTGACATCGCCGACATCGTGCCGACATTGAAACGATTTGGAATGCATCTTGGTGACATCAATCGATGAGTAGAATCTGACATCATACCATCTTTAACAGTTACTTCAATTACGGTTTGAATTTGCACCAAAATCTAAAGGGGCCAAAAACAATATTTGGTCTCTTTGTATATTCGACTCAGAAATTACTTCTATTGGACCAAGGTTGGACTGCACAAATAAACAGCATTTTGGCATCCATACAACTTACATACCTACAGTGCATTTTATTGCAGTGGTCCTCCATTCCAATGTGCAATATTGATTGTAGGCTGCTGAGGATGCTCACACTTTTATATGGAACATGGCCAGAATTTCACTGAGGGTAATTTGTGCAAAGAACGAACTGCACTCGAAAAGAACAAAGTCGTTTGTTTGTCTATGGGATTAGCATGTAATTAGGTCATGGGTGACCTACATTCAGAGAATTCCGTCAAGCACGTGGGGTAATAATGTAACATGGTGTGGACTCCAAGCCTTCACCTCATCATCTCATCTAACTGACAGCGTGTTCTTACAAGGAGTCTAACATTGAGTTTTGTGGGATTAGCGAGGAAGAATTATATTGGCTGAGGCACCATATGTTCTCCACATTGTACAACATACACTGCAGCCATCCAACATACACTGCAGCCATCCAACATACACTGCAGCCATCCAATATACACTGCAGCCATTCAATACACTTAGCAGCTGATCAGAGAACATAATACAATATGAAAACATTTAATATGAGACATGTATTTTAGCATGTAAACATGATATATAAGTTGCATGTAACAGAATGTCTTTACAGCCCCAGGCTAATCAACCACTTTGCATGTTACAAGGTTACATTCAGGAAGTATTATGTTGAATGCTCCCTCCCATTACTAAACTCCTAAGAGCTGAATAATTAAACTAGCAGGTTTCTATGGCAACTAATTGAGTCTTATTAAAGTTGTAACATCGGAGGAGTGGATTGGTTGTTACAGATGACGTTATTTTGAATTGTTGTTTTTGGTTTCAGACTCAAGAAAATATTAAATTCTAATGTCTAATTTTCAATGTCTCAATGCTACTGGGTCTGAAGCTTAGTCAGCTTGTATGACCAGCTGCCATAGGCAGACATAATAATGAGATGATTCTATCTATAATGTTCTTGATAGGGTAATTTATGGTTTTACTAACCCAAATTTGTTCATTATTCTTGGTAAGTCTAATGTATAACATAGCAAAGCAGGAAATACTCTCTTAATTTAAAGAAAGTTTGAAGAAAACTAAAAGATCTTGAAAATTAGATCTCTCAGCAGTGACCTAGAAACATGGGGTTAGAAAGATGCGGGAATTTAGGAAGTAGCAAGATTGATGCTAGCTTCAAGCAAGTGGTTTGAACTGGTTTCAAATTTGACCCTTCACAGCCTAGAGTTACCCCTAATGCTTAGCTCATACTGAAAAACCATATCTATTCACAGAAATTCTAATAAATTATTTTTACTTACTTAAGGTAAAATTTCCCACCCATGGGGTAAATATGTAACATGGTGAGGACTCCCAAGTAGCCTTATCATCTCATCAGTACATCTGCCTGCAGCTGGTCATATAAGCTGATTAAACTTCAGACCCAGTAGCATTGAGACATTGAACGTTGAACAGTTCAACAGTTTCAGTAACTTTTATTAAGTATATCATCCAATTTTCTGTCATTATTCAAAACTTAATTTCACATGCTGTCTATGGCTATGGGTTAACTACATTTATCATTGCAGTTTACAATTTACGATATAGCAGAAATTATAGCAGAAGTACAATACATTTCACCTTTATAAATTTACGAAATATTCTAATTATGTTTTGTTTGATTGTGTAGGGTGTATAACTGATATATATTACTCCACTTAGACTGTTTTCCTATTGTTCTGAGTGGGCAATAACCAAAGAAAAAGTTGGTTAACTCCCTCCTGAGTGCAAAATGAACTTGTCTTGCGTAATAAAGGCATTGATACACAACAAAAAATCAAACAAATTAGTAAATATGCCTAATGGAGTATAAGTTAGTTATATCCCTCATAGTTGGGAGTTAACTAACATTTTGTTGGAGTATAAGTTAGTTAACTCCCTCCTATGCAGCATATAACTATTACTTATCAGCAGTGTTTCTAGCTGTCTCCATCTAGGTATGGCTTGATTTGGCTTGTTGCGGCTTCGGGTAGTTAAGTCTAGCTCCTGTTAGCTATAGGCCATTATTTATAACTATCTGCCTAAAAGTCAGTTTCTTTGGAAATCTTGCATATGGGGGTGCCGGCTTTTGCAGCTAAATACTTTATACTAGAAAACGGTCTCACTGCATTATATATGAGATCTTTTGTGGCCATAACACTCAGCTATTTTCCCTGTAGAAGTAGAACTAGTTTATGTCTCTTCCTATATCTAAGTTCCATTCATCCTAATGTAGAGGAATGCCCTCTTAGCACTTAAGGCTTGTTTACTGTCTCCCTTCCATACTTTAATGTACAGTGATGTATTGGTTCATATGTTTATTGCTACCAAGGTCTAAA
This sequence comes from Alitta virens, assembly GCA_932294295.1. Lineage (NCBI taxonomy): Eukaryota > Metazoa > Annelida > Polychaeta > Phyllodocida > Nereididae > Alitta > Alitta virens. The sequence goes on along the minus strand of OW028585.1, from coordinate 3,765,191 downwards.
ATGCAGCAGACGTTCAAACATTTGATGATTTCCCTGAAGAATAGGGTGGCCAGATTATGAATTATGGAAATGTTTATCACATTTCTGGGTCCTTAAGATCAAGTCTAGTACCTTAAAGGTAAATGTCTAAACATGCATGATGATTTATTAAATATTAATTATTAAATTGTGGTGTATAATGTAGAGATATGGTTGAGATGTGAATTTGCTTAAAATCAAATACTTTAAAATCCTAATTTTTGACATTCAGAAAAAAACTTGGCTTGCAAAGATGCTTCAAGACCACCTCACTATTAAGACCACCACGTTATAAAAAGCAACTAATTTGTTAAACAAAGTAATGTGAGACCTCACTTTAAGACCACCTTACAGTTAAGACCATTATATTTTGAACCCAAGTACTATCTGTCTATGCCAATGCTGAGGCAAGTAAAATACCCCACCCATGGTGTTAATGTGTAACATGGTATGGACTCCAAGCCCTTATCATCTCATCATTACGTCTGTCTCTGGCAGCTGGTCATATAAGCTGACTAAACTTCAGATCAATAACATTAAAACATAAGATATTTTCCTATTGTATATTTTGATGAATATGCTAATACAGTTTTTGTCATATTTGTTTTGCTTTACTATGCATAAGTGCTCCAAGCAGTAGCAAGAAATTTGATTTGCATGGGCCAGAAAAGCCAGAGAAATTCTGAGACACCTTCGGGCGGAAAGATTCTGTGACCTCCGAAGTCCTTTGACTCTTTGAGCGATGCCAATATGATCAATGTTGCTCAGTCAGACAAAAGTCATATAGAACGTATTATTACAGTCGTATTAAAAGTACGCAGACGCTTGCAGATTTTGATATACTGTCATTGAAGTAACTATTAAAGATGGCATCAAATTCTCAAGTATCATCAAAAGATAATGTCAGTGGCTGTCTATGGCTATGGGTTCACTGCATTTATTATTTTAATTTATAAGTTATTTGCATTTTTTTTTACAAATTTAAACTGTAATTGAAGTAAATATTAAAGATGGCATGAGATTCTCTAGTATCATGCAAAAGCTAATGTCAGTGGCTGTCTATGGCTATGGGTTCACTGCATTTATTATTTTAATTTATAAGTTATTTGCATTTTTTTTTACAAATTTAAACTGTAATTGAAGTAAATATTAAAGATGGCATGTGATTCTCTAGTATCATTCGAAAGTTAATGTCAGTGGCTGTCTATGGCTATGGGTTCACTGCATTTATCATTGCAGCTTATAAGGAATTTGGATATTTGTAGATTGGTGAGAGACACTGATTTTTGAGTTTGAGTGTAACCTAGATATTCCAGAATACAAGATTTGTTGTTGTAACGGAGAAGTTGTATATAGCGGTCTTAATAGTGAGGTAGTTTTTAATTTTGTTAATGATCTAAATTTTATATTTGGTACAGTTGGACTGGCTTATAATGAACCATACCCAAGTTTAATTTAATTTAATTCATAAGATTGAATGGCGTTCTGTCCTGTCGAGAGATGGAGCTACGACCACACCGGTCTTGCTATTGTTTAATGACGTCAACCAAATGTAACGTCATCAAATGCACTGATTGACCTTTTGTTGATGACGTCATTGAACAATTGCGAGACCTGTGTGGTCGTAGCTCCATCTCTCGACAGGACAGAACGCCATTGAATTGAAGATAAGATAAGATAAAATAAGATAAGATAAGATAAGCAAAATGTTACAATTACGATACAGGTCCAATTGTACTTCTGTCGTGTATTGAGCCAATGCTACTGGTCTATAAGCTGTTTGCAATTTGAACCTGGGATCTCCTGATAAAACATTTTGCATTATTGTAATGTTTCATCATGCATTATGGCCTAGTGGTTAAGGTTTTGCTATAGTTCCAACACTTATCATCTCATAATTTCGTCTGCCCCTGGAACTGAACTTTCACAGAAAGTAGTATACCAGAAACGATACAATAGTTAATCAACAAGTGTGTGTGCAGACCTAAATGAAATTTTTGCTTTTATTTTTTTGCAAAGAAATTATGGTTTTCTAACACCTGCGAATGCATAATTGATAGGGCGATCATTTTTTGCTGGTAAATTACAAAAAAAAAAACTAAAAAAAAAAATCTGTAATTTTTCAGACACTGTGCAGTTTCATCTGAACACTACACAGAAAATGCTGAAATAATGTTTGTCTTTACGTGAAAGTTTTGTTTGTAAATTACATGGACAATGAATAGAGTGTGTGTGTGTGTGTGATTTGTGTTGAACGCCTCATGAGCACCTATTGGGTTATGTAGAGGCTCGTACAATGAATAGAACTAGTGGTTATAGGCTAGTTTCATCTCATGGGGTACTGGGTTCAAAATCTGGTAAGTGAAAAATTTCAATGGCATTTAAATTGGCTGTATTCATGGAATGTCATAAATTTTTTGTGTTACTTATAATACCTTTTTATAATATCTTTGCAGTGACTTCAATAGTAGAACTGGTAAAATAATTGATTTGGACAAGTGATAGAAGGTAAAGACTCAGAGTTAATATCTATACTTAATGATAACTCATCCCATATCTTCAGACCAAGATTGAGTAGTAACTGGGACTCAATCAGGCAAACTAGAGATCAAACGCACAACAATTTTGGTAAGGAACTCATAAACCTATGTAAATCCAGTGGCATTAGGATAATGAATGGCCTAGTGAATGCTGAAAACACAAATAACTTCACACGCTATGCTCCACAAGGTAAAAGTGTCATAGATTACCTGCTCAGTAGTAAAGACATGTATAATGTACTGATAGACTTCAGAATAGGCAGTAAACTTGTAGAATCTGACCACACACCACTCATATTTGAAATTATGTCAACCGGGAAACTCCCCTAAATACATGCAATGATAAAGCTAATGACAGGCCTAACCTCGACAAAAGGTATCGCTTCATATTTGACAAAGATAAACTTCTGCAGTATAAACACAGTCTCAAAAGCGAAACAGCGCAGGATAAACTTATGGTGGTAACTGATAGTATCCAACATAATGCTGACTCTGACATAGTAGTAAACTCAATGTATAATTACCTCGATCACTGTATTCAGCCCACCTTTAAGAAAAAGTACATGCAATCCGCAACCAATAAAATTCGCTACAAATAGTTGGTATGACTCTGAATGTAAATTTGCTAGAAAAGCAGCCAACCATTTTGCTAAAATTAACGGCCTTACAGACCCAGCAAAAAAACCTGGAGTACAAGAACCTGGTAAAAACATATAAAAGCACTATACAGCATAAGAAACGAAGCCACCAAAAACACAACAGAGATAAACTAATTACATTCCATAGTACAAATCAAACGGAGTGTTGGAAATTATGGAATAAACTTACAACTAAATCAAGTCCATCCAACAACCTCCCTAACATTGAGACATTCCATGAGTACTTCTCTAACCCCCCGAATTGCAGCTACTTCGACAATGAACACATAAAATAAATAAATGACCAAATAGAAATTATGATGGAAACTGAAGTGCACACTCAATCTATAACTGATTATATTTGTGATAGTGTAATTACTGAAGAAGAGGTATTGTTACATATGAAAAAACTGAAGAACGGTAAAGCAGCTGGAATTGATGGTATTCCTAGTGAGTTCTACAAACATGTAACAAATGAACTAGCAGTGCCTTTCTGTACCATATTTAACTATATATTTGATAATGGTGATTACCCATCTCAGTGGGCAGAAGGTCTCATTAATGCTTTGCATAAAAAAGGCGATAGTTATAACCCAGATAATTATAGAAAAATAACAATAACTGTGGCAATGGCTAAAATATTTGACTCAATAATAAATGTCCGACTGTATTTTAAAAATGATGCTATAGCAGTTGATGATCCCTTCCAATTTGGCTTTACACCATCGCGTAGGACAACTGATTGTGTCTTTGTATTAGAGACTGTAATAAGGTACCAGCAATTTCATAGAAAACCTATCTTCCTTTGTTTTGTTGACTTCAGCAAGGCTTTTGATTACATACACCGAAATGCTTTATATTTTAAACTACAGAAACAGAAAATGGGTAGGAAAATGCTTAATATAATAATGAGTATGTTTGACAAGGCCAAAGCTAGAGTATATTTAGATGGTAGACTGGGTAAACCCATAGATAGTATCTGTGGGGTATTACAAGGAGGCATTCTCAGCCCCAAACTTTTTTAATGAGTTTATGTCTGATCTCCCTAATTACCTAAATACTAATGATGGTATTGACATATATGGCACATCCTTCACACATCTTCTATATGCAGATGACATAGTCCTCATATCTGAATCTGCAATTGGTTTACAAAATAGTATTAACTCACTACAGTTTCTGCTCTAAATGGCATCTAATAGTTAACATAACTAAAACTAAAGTACTGAAAATAGGTACAAAAAGTAATACAACATTTAAGTATGGAGAACAAAGTATAGAAAATGTAGACACTTACAAATACCTTGGCCACATCTTGAATGTACATAAGTCTACCCACAATAAAATGCCAGAATATTTATCTACGCAGGCCTATAAAGCAATCTTTGCACTACAAGGTAAAACTAAATCAGCCTTAGGATACATTCCACCAGCACTAGCATTAAAAATGTTTGTCACTTACATCCTCCCTATACTTGAATACAATAAGCCACAAATAAAGAAATCCAAATATTAGAAAAAATCCATTTCATGTACACAGTAGTGCATCCCTAGATAGGAAAATGCCTCACTTCTGCAATCGGTCAATTGATCAAATGATCAATCAATCAATCAATTAATCAGTCAATCAATCAATCACCTAATTAGTCAATCCTTAATCAGTCAATCAATCGATCATTCAATCAATCAATCAATCAATCAATTTGCCAATCAATCACTCACTCACTCAATCAGTCAATAAATAAATCAGTCAATCAATCACACACTCAATCAGTCAATCACTCACTAAATCAATCATTCAATCAATCACTTAATCAGTCAATCACTTAATCAGTCAATCACTTAATCAGTCAATCACTCAATCAGTCAATAAATAAATAAATTAGTCAATCAATCAATCAGTCAATCAGTCAAGCAATCAATCACGCAATCAATCAATCAATTAAGCAATCTTTGTACTTAGAGGCATTGAACAAGCAGTATATATATGCAACCTAACTGCACACAATGTTGCAATAAATTGTGCAGCCAACGTATATGTACCGTAGTTTGTTGATTACAAAGATGGTCTAAAATGTTATATAAATGTTTTCCTTTACAGGCTGGTTAGATGAATAATAGTGACAATAAAACCTACGTGTTAGCTCAATAAACATATTTCTTTATAATACCAGGGAAAAGATTGTCTGTAAATTAAAATGTACCCAGGCGTTTATTCGGAAACGTAAGGTACAAAGCACTGCAGTTTGGCTATGTACAGCACATGGCCAAGCATATGCAATGCAAATAGTTTATCTCACTACCTCCAGTGCGTTCGAACACTAGGGACTTAAAAGATAGCGTTGCCATGGAAATATGTCATTAAAGGGGATTATGATGTCATTATGGATCGTAGTTGCCTTGGCAACATCTCACGAGAGTGTAATTTTATATATGTAAGCGCATGACATGGATATTAATATCATCAAAAGTTAATTTATTGATTTGAAAGTAAAATATTAAATGTTTTGAAAGGATTATATTTTTGTGACAAACCTTGATTTTCCATTGGAAATTACAAATAGGAACCTGCAATGTTTCTCTGAAAGAAGAAAATTTTTGCTGCAACATTGCAAGACTTTACCATAACAGAAATATGGTATGATTTCATATTTACCATTATGTTATAATAATTTACGTTTTATGAAGGCACATGTTAATATGCCATAGACATGAATATTTAAAATTAATAACTATTATTTATGGTTTAGATTTTAACCTTTTGGAATGAAGTGACATGCTGAAGATTATTATATTGTTTCATGACATGAAAAGGAATTATTAAATCATGTCTAGGTGTTGACAATTAACCTGGATTACAAGTTATGAGTTATGAAATTAATATGAAACATGTAAGTATGACATGAAAGTTGAAAGCTTTGAAATGGCATGGTAGTGATGTTTTGAAACATTATAATATAATTATATGTAAAGCTAGAAATTCAAATGCAATATGAGAACTAGTGTTTGAATTAAGCTTAGGTTAATAATGATAATTTAAATATTTTTATTAATCATAATTCAAATAAGAGTTATAATATATTATAATTATAAATTCAAACTAAGTAGGCCTACTCTGGAACCCTAAAAAACCAATAGTAAGGGCAACTCAATTGTAAGAACAATTTGCTTGATCTAGTTACAATTTACCAAATTTCACCATAAAGATCACCCCAATATTAAGACTATTTCAGCGATTTCCTAAGATTAAATATTTTTAATCTAAATCCCATTGGTGGTGATTTTAATATCAATCCAAGATATTCACAAAATTCCAGTAAAAAAAGAAGTAGTGAAATATAACATGATGTAATTTCTTAAGTTTTTCATTGTGATATGTAATTCACCTATCAATTAAATCCGGAAATCTATGAAATAAACGTATTTTAGTTTCCAAATAAAAGACTACAATCTATATATTTTAAACTAGACTGATTTAGCACATTCTAGTTAAAGCTTACTGATATTATTTCTATAATTTAACATTAAACCTATGAATATGGGCTATAATACAATGAAGTCAGTAATTTCTGAGCTTTTTCACTGTGGTAACATACTCTGCAAAGTCATTTTTCCAACAAATATATTATTAAAAAACCACTGTATTTTTTAGCCCCCTTTATCAAGTTATCATGGATATGACATCACTTTGAAAAGAAATGTCACTCTAGCTGTGCGAGTGACTTAAGTATTTACTCCCTAGATATCACTAGAGAAAAAGTGTTTACACCTAAGGACTGAACATAGAAGAAACTGTTAGGAAAAAATTGTAGCTTCTCCCTCCCACAAATATAGGACAAGCCAAAACATATGTACAGGGCCAAGAAAACAGCGAGTGCTCATTATAAGTATGGGTGATATAGTTGCGCCTAGCTATTACTAGATAATGAGTGCAATAAGTGGATGGCTGACTGATTGACTGTGTTGTTGGCTGATTGGTAAGCTGACTGACTGACTGACTGACTGTGAGAAATATTCAGTGATTTGGGATATTAACGACTGGCTGGCTGATTACATAATGTCATGTCATCATGACGTCTGCCTAAAGTTGGCAGTGGCTCAGATACACTGTTATTCTGTTACATATATATATAACCACAGTCATAATATGCTAAGATACAGTTTTGTTTTGTGTAGATAAATTCATCAATTTTCAAGAGAGTCATCAAATGTACTATTTTATTATTATCTTGATAGCAGTCACTTGAAATGTTGCAGCAACAGCCTCTATCTAATTGATGCTACACTAAATGCCTTAATAAATCTTAAGGGAGTGAACCTTGAAATGTTAAGTATGCCTTTAACCTTGGCATTGGAGAAATTGAACTTTCAAGGTGAACAAGTTGGCCTTTTGTTGGTGATTGGTCATTCACAAGTGCTACTTCAAGGTGTTCTTGATAAAGTTCAGTTTACTAAGAAATACAGGGTTGCTAAAATGCTGTAGGGCTAATAATTATAATGGAAAATTAGATTATTCAGTAAATTTACAAAATTATTGAGTAATTGTGATTGAATGAATAGGATGCTAATTGGATAACATTTGACAATATATATATGAAAAATAGTTAATATTGTATAATGAATAACCTAAATTGAATGAAAATATGAGCATTTCGCTTGCTATGCTAATATATTGCTTTTTAAAATGCTATTGGCCTAAACCCGCTATTGATATTGCTTGTAATAGATAAATAAATAAATAAGCCCTAAATAAAATAATGGAAATAATGGTAAACTAAGAATAAATCCAATATAATCAAGTATTGATTTTGTAATAAGAGTGAATAATGATAAAAATCAATAATTAAATCAAAGAAAAATTAGTACATATTGATATAGATCTTTTACGATAAAATTATTTATTTCATCATTAATTTGAATAGTTAAGTTGACTGCACACTGACTCAAATGATTTATTTATAGTGGATTTCATTTGAACATTTTTGCGCAGACCATTTCGTTTACCTGGAATCGATCCCAACTTTGGCAGTAGTAATCGCCTCGAGACCATTGTGACGTCACAATCGGACTCTGTGACGTCATAACTAGTGTTTATTTACTGTGGACTGATTAGTAACCGATACGATGTCGGTAACTGGATTGTTGGACGATTTCAATCGCGAGATTTCTGGACTACAAAATGGATAACTTCGCTTCAGACAATCGCTCCATAAAAACAATGGATTCTGTGGAAAATTGGCGCTAATTTTAAACGATTGTTTGGTTGAGAAATCTACAAGAGTAACTTAAGTACAGAAATTAGAAAAAAACAACAACAAAAGTGAAAAATGCTAGCTCGGACCATCTTGGCCCGCTCTACGCAGGCCCAATCAACATCTTCCAAGGGGTGTTCAGGAAGCAGGGGTTATGACCCGGATGTAAGTGAAAATGACATTGCTAATGTGACCTCAGGGGGCAGAAACCCGTCTAAAGAAATGAAAAGAATAGTATGTATTCATTAATTTTATGCATGGGAAAATGCATGAAAGATGAATGCTAATTTTTTTTTACTTAATAACTTCACCAGAATGCTTTAGTTTCAATTTTTGCATATTTTGATATCATAATTTAATTTGCCATGCATAGTCTTTTTTCGGATTTTTCTTACATCTTGATAATTTATTTCAGTTTGAACTATATTACTGACATACTGTATATATATATATATTTGTGATTTATAATTTTGTGCCTATTATATTTTTTTTTGTCCTTTTTTTCTATGAGGTGATATGATAATAAATAGTTTTCAATACATTTTTTAAAATTCAGATTGTAGGCCTATTTTTTATGCTTGTTAGAAAATATATATGTGAAGGAAATTTATTTTTACAGATAGAAGTTTATTTTTCCTTTTCTGTGGCATGGTCCCTGTCCCCCCTGTTTTCATTGGGTCACAAATTTTTTTAATTTTATTTTTGTATTTTATGTTGTGTTTGATTTTTCTTTTAAATTATCAACAACGCGATCAGTTTTAAAACAATTCTAAATTCTTTGGAAAGAGGCAAATTGTTGTTGTGAAGCTGACAAAATCCTGAATTTTCGTCGAAAGTATTTGAAGAATATGTCGGCTAGAATTTAGAAATAATATGAAAGCATTTGCCGTATTATACAATGTATTTGATAAAAATAATTAAGGTTTGCTATATAATATGAACTGCACCCTCTTCAATCTATACAGGTTCAGTTCAATGCCTCAATGGTCCAATTTTGATATTTAGCAATCACATGTTATTTCCTTTGAAGTCTGTGCTGAGCCTTATAATTTTCATTAAAGGTTCTTCTAAACATTTTTGGATACATTTATTGACATGCTATAATTAGTGATCAATATGATTACCCCTGTAGTGTAATGATATTCATATAAGTTATGAATTTGAAAGTTTATTTGGCAATTTCTTAATGATAGATAAATATATAGATATTGGAAGTGCAGCCCTACCAGGCGAGTTCTTGCCACTGTTGAGGGTTGATTGATGAGGTGAGAGAGAGGAGGAGTCCACCAATGTTACACATTTACCCCATGGGTGGGATCTTTTACTCGCCTCGGCATAGACACTGCGTACAAGGGACAGTCAATTTAATGTCTCATCCGAATGACATCCAGCGGCTGGGATGTTGCTCGTGAAGTGTGCCCAGGCCTGGGATTGAACCCAAACGAAAGGTCTGTTGTATGGAAAAGATTGTGATATCATTAATCTTAATCATAATACCATGTGTATACATGCTGCCAGTCTCCTGCACTATGTCTCTATGCTGGGGCAAGTAAAAGGCCCCACCCATGGGGTAAATGTGTAACATGGTGTAGATCCAACCTATCATCTCATCATTACATCTCCCTTTGCAACCGGTCATATGAACTGATAGAGCTTCAGACTTAGTAGCATTGAAAAAAATACCAAAAAAAATACATACAATTCTATACTTTAAATGTTTGTTTATTCTATCTGGTTTGTTTACTGGACATGATATCAAAATTTAATATTCTATATCAACATGAAATTGCATGGTTTCATTTCCGTGTTGTCATGCATTGGACATGTTATGTTCATGCAATTAGATAAGCATGTAGGGCCAGCATGATATCATGGAATATGAAATATTGATAAGATTAACAAAATTCTTGCCATGAATATTGGTTTGAAAACACAGAAAGGATATTGATGAACAACATAGTGATGTGCAACATATTGATGTGCAACATATTGATGAGCAACATATTGATGTACAACATATGGAATTTTTTTTTTTCTAGTGTTTTTTTCATAAATATCACAGTTTTGATAGTTAAAATTTGTTCATTGTAATATAAATTATTATATATTACAATTTCTTCAAAATATAAAAAATTTTCATAGAGCACTTATTTTGATATGTACAAATGTCGATATGACAAAATTAATAATTTTTGTAAAAATAACATATATTTATTATTTAAATTATTTTATTCACTTATATATTATATAGCGCAAAATTACATGTGTTTCTATGCGCTGTAGAAATCTACATATTATTTAAAATGAAATATCTTTTTAATAAAAAATGTAAGTATAAATGTAGATAAAAATGAACATTAATGGTTGACAAATTCATTATTATGTCAATATTTAAAATTATGAACAGTGAAAAACCAATTTTATTATGGGCATTCATGTTGATAATTAAAACAGAACAATTCACAATACTTCTATTATCAATAAACCAAATGGGCCTGTATTTTTCCTGTAAATATGGCTGACAAAACCCACATATTGTGTGGCCTATACATGCATATGTGCAGAACCCCATAGAGAAGATAATACAGCCTAGGATCATACAGGCTGGGGGTATGCTCTCTCTAAATAACTTGTTGATGTGTTTTGTCTTTTCTTTGATCAAGGGAGCCCTGGGGGTACCAGTTACCAGAGGGCTTATGTGGCAAAATATATCACATATATATATATGTATTTTGTATAATTGCTCAGGTCAGCTCTAGAAACATAAAAATAACATTGACCTGTTCAGGAGTCTACGTGGGAGCTATGATTTATCAATGACAATAAACAAGTGCCTGTGTTTGTAAACGGGTGCATGTGCACCAATATTTTAATGCAATCATAACATTAGATAAATGGGATGGGAATCCAAAGACCACCACGAATTTAATTCATGTACTGGTCACAATGGCTAAGTGTTTTATTATATTTATGAATATTAAGGTACAATTTTTGCAAGCCGAAAACCGGTTTTTGTTAAATTATGGGTGTCTTGTGTTTCATGTCTATACTGAGGCAAGTTAAAATCCCATCCATGGTGTATATATATGTTTTTACAGCATGGTATATATACATAGACTCCTAGTACATGGCCAATTGTGCAACGCGCGATTTCCATGCATTGGAATAAACGCATGGAAAAGGCATGGTTTTTGCCTCATTATAATTAGCTAAAAACCATGCGTTTTCCATGCGTTTATCCTTCTCATGGAAAACGTACACGTGTGGCACATTTGCCCATGATGTATCATCTCAGTGTTGGTGCTCAAATAACCCGACTCCCAGATATAGCATTCCCAATCGGCCCAGCATCGTTTCTATATAAGCCGCTGTCGTTACAACATCGTATTAACATCGCCGACATCGCGTGACGTTGAAACAATTTGAAATGTTATCTGGGTTATGCTTGAAGTATGTTTGAGACCGGTAAAATTGACATTACAATTAAAAAATATACATTTTAGAGGCTGAGACACACAAACTACTCCGGCTGTATTTTTCAAATTGAGTTAAGAGCAGGCGAGTATCCTACAGCGAACGCCTGGCATAATCTCATCATTACTTTTGCTTGTGTAGCTGGTACTCAACACTCATACTGTCAGTAAGCCTAATTGAGTGATGCAATAACTCAGTTTGCTGTGGAGGGGATAGTTCATGTAATTTTGTTGTCTTACTGTGGGTGCATGGGTTCAAAGCCTACTGCCGCACCTGTCCCATCACATGAGATATATACCCCACAATTTCTGAGAAGGGGGGGATGATCAATGCAATCACCCCCCCCCCCTGAAGTTTACAAATGAAAATGACCCTTTTTTATACTCTTTTGTTTTGGAACATTTTTGTTTTGGAACATTTTTGCTTTGTTAAACTGCTTTACACTTGATATCACATATCAGTACAAGTTTATAAGTTTGGCATAAGTGATCCACCATTAATTTACCTCTTGGCCAGTGTAAACTGCTACTACTGGTACGAGCGAGGGAAAGTCACAGTGGGACAGACAAAGTAGGCCTGCATCCCCCCCCCCCCCCCAACCGTCGAGAGAAATCGACGCCCCTGATACTCATCAGAATCTTATCGTTCCACTTTTATGGGGATCTATAGATTTTGACCATAGTTGGTTCTTGTTGAGGTAAAAACAAACTTTAACAGCAAATGATATTACAAATTTTTGGCTTGAAACTCACCAATGTTTCTTTCATTTCAAAATTATAATATGTCCGACTCATATATTATAGAATCTTCGTTTGTCAGACTTTTATGCATTTGTGTTTTTAGACACACACATTTTTGTTAAAAAATCAAAACAGTTGCAAACGTTTGCAATTTTCTGCTGCTCCTGCTGATCCAAAATGTCAAAATGGAATAAAAAAGACATTCATTTTCATGGACAAACTGTACAACAGTTGTCATGACAACTGGCAAAAAAAAAAGCCTGGGATTGGCAAATTGCAAAGGAAAGCAATTTATCAGTATTATTTAGATTGATGATACTTTTTTCCATATCAATATGCATTAATTTCCATGATAATGAATTATGGCAAAGCAGAGTCTGTTTACGGAGGTTATATCAGAGAAAACAGCATCTGTTTGGGAGGCAATATTACATGCTCACAGCATGTGTTTACGAAGGCCATATCACTATTTTTCTAGAAAATAATAAAGCACAAGCCGAGGGAATATGTATTTTATGTGAGTTGTGCACACAAGAATTACATAGTAAATATTGGTAATTGCTTGTGGTATGATGTCTGTCCCATACAAGTACAAATGCTGTAATGAGAGGAGATGATAGAGCAGGATAGGACAGGATAGGAGAGGATAGGACAGGATAGGATAGGACAACACAGGGCATGATAGGGACAGGACAGGGACAGGGCAGGATAGGACAGAGAAGGGACATGATTGGATTGGACAGGATAGGAAAGGATAGGAGATAAAAGAACAGGATGGGATGGAATAGGACATGTATAGGACAGGGCAGGATAGGACAACACAGGGCATGATAGGGACAGGCCAGGATAGGACAGAGAGGGGACATGATCTATAGGATGGGACAGGATAGGAAATGATATAACATGATAGGACAGGATAGGAGAGGATAGGAGATAATAGGACAGGATGGGATAGAACATGAAATGATAGGATAGGGATAGGAAATGATAGGGATAGGACAGGATAGGACAAGGACATGACAGGGAAAGGATAGCGCATGATAGGAAAGGATGGGGAAAGGACAGGAACAAGATAGGACAGGGCAGGACGTCAAATGGTCCAAAGTGAGCTCGATGTAGCATCAGTCCGATGTTGGCGATACAAGGCCTACATCAAGACAGCATAACATCAGTATTAAATCACTGTTATTATATCATCATCCTTCACTGTCCTAAGGATAAACTGAAATCCATGGTTTCTTAAGGAGAACCCAGATAGCATTGCAAATTGGGCAAGCGTCGTTTCTACATCGTTTTGACGCGGCGGACATCGTGCCGACGTCGTTACGATTTGGAATGCTATCTGAGAAGTACTTGATTAATATGATGATTACTGTGATAACTGAAACACATTCTGCATTGTAGCTTCCACTCAATATGGTGGGGTTATAAAACTGCCACAGATGCTTACCAGCTTTTTAGAGACATAGCAGTATAAGTAATATAATGGTTGATATAAATAGTACTTAGTCTTTGATTATTAGCCGGCTGCTGTCCATAAAGTAGCAAAATGTTCAGCTTCACATCTCAAACAGTAAAAATCCCTCTAAAAGTGAGATATCCAAATTGACAGCAGCTGGACAGGTGGTGGGCTGACCTATAGACTGGATTCTGCCAAACTCTCTCAAGCATAATGTTTGTTTCTCGTAAATGTCACAGGTTGCCATGGAAATAGTTTGTATCACTTAAATACATATTTTGACCAAGATGTCAGAATATGATGTTTCAATTAGTACGTTGTTCTCGTAAATTAGACAAGTTACTGTTGTTTTAAGGCTTAGTGGTTAAGGTATAGAGTCTTTTCAATGAACAGCCCTGAATTCAGCAGGACATAAGTCTTTCCTCTCCTCTTATTACTCATTTTGCTTTTCAGACACAGTAGGTAATAACTAACTGATTCCATAAATACAACTTTCTCAGAAAAATAATAAACATCAACTAAATGAAAAAGTGTCAAATATACATTAAAATGCACTAAAAATAATGCTGGTTCGATGCACTTTGCTTCAACCAATCACAGCCAAGGGTGGGAACTTTTTCAGCCACTAGAATTGCATTATTCTGTTTTAGCCACCTGGTGGAAATACAGAGAACCTAACATGAAAATCCACTATTGGAATCTATGTTTTAAAGTTTAAACAAATCATGGAGATTGGTGTAGTCGGTTTGTCAACAAACGAAAGATTCATTCCCAGATAGCATTCCAAATTGTTTCAGCGTTGGCGCGACGTTGGCAACATCAAAACGATGCTGTACCGACGGTGGCTTATATAGAAACAATGCTGGCCTGATTTGAAATGCTAACTGGGTTAACCACTTATCCGTTTACTCTATATCATAATTATATGAAAAAATGTGACCGAAAAACGGGTGGAAATTAATTTGGAATCCTACTATATCACTATTACTATTAAAAAACTTTAATCACCCATACACTTGTAGGTCTAAACTCTCTACATTAGAAAAATCTGTGACATTTGTAGTGACTATAAGTATTAATGTTTTTGCATTTACAGTTCTTTCTTCATCTACCTGGACATCCTTGCCCTCTGTGGCTGACAGATCTTGACATTTGATTTGGCATCTACCCCTCTCAACCCCACTGACACTTTTTACCCCTTGAACAAGGTTCTTCCTGTACCCCTGCCCTGTATTACCCTCCCCCTTGCATGGTGAAATATGGGGTTGCCACCCCACAGCCACAGATCTTAGGGATATTGGGTGATGTGCATGTAATGTTATTGAGGAGAATGGCTATTTTGTTTGAACTGAAATAGACAGATGAATTCTGGATAATGCTGACCCTACATCAGAGATTTTTTATTTTTATTTTACAACATTGAAAGTCATATAGTTAACTTATTACTTATCATTTTTAAATATATTGATTCGATATGAACATTGGTATTTAATTGTTTGGCTTTTTTCTTGTTATATTTCATATTTTGATAAATTTTCTGTTTAGGATAGGATAGGATAGGACAGGATAGGACAGGAAAGGACAGGATAGGATAGGATAGGATAGGACAGGATAGGATAGGACAGGACAGGATAGGACAGGATAGGACAGGATTGGATAGAACAGGATAGGACAGGACAGGATAGGACAGGATAGGACAGGATAGGATAGGACAGGACTGGATAGGAGTGGAAAGGATAGGATAGGATTAAGTAGTTGATAGGATAGGATAGGATAGGATGGTTAAAGTGTTATACAATGCCATTGCCAAATTTTCAACATTGTTGTAGGGAGGAGGCCCCAATAAGAAATTTCCCTATTTCAAGGTTACTTAATTAAGGATTCCAAATTTATTTTGCCCAAGTTAATTAGTAGAACACCTGGGTTCATGGTTAAAACGCGCTCTCTAAATGAGGTCCCCACATTTTAGAGTTAATGATCTGACATGCAGTTCAAGTCTGACAGTAATTAGCATGTGAGTTCATTACCATATAGGGTCAGTTAATAAGCATAACGTCAGTTACGTCAGTTAATTTATATAATATGCCATTTTTCAGGTCAACACCAATTTGCAGATAGTTATGCATATGATCAAAATGGATAGGTATTTAAGCTTTAGATACAGGAAGCTGTTCAGGATGATATATGTGATAGTAATGGCTACAAAATGCCTCCTTGAAGTACATAATTTTACCTTCTGTAGATGAGGAATATATTATTAACTTGCATTGGAGGGCAAAGGAGGCCACATTGATAGGTTTTACAGTTTGTTTTCACTAAAACGGCCTGTCAAACAGAACCTAGAAAAAGCTAGACAACATCTGCCTGTATGATGCTATCTGTCACAAAATGAAACCATATGGCTACAGCTGGCTACTAAAAGCCGGATCTAAAAGTACATGCAGCACCATTTGGTGCATAAGTTGAGAGTTATGCAAATTTGTCATCTTTAGTTGAAAATATGCATATCTATTGTACAATAATATTTATGATATATCAGATAGATTTCTCACATTTACCAAGAGTCTAGAGTCAACCATATTTTATGAAACAAGCTGTATTTTGATTATATTTGGGAACCTAACAATTCCTGTTCCTTACATCTAGGTACTCTTAATATTGACCAGTTCTAGCTGATTTTAGGTGTGCAAATTTCAAAATCCAGTTATTCGTTGCTTGAAATTTCCATAAATAGCAAAGGCGTGTTAGTTTCTCTAGTTTCCAATAGCACATTGTAAGTTTACCTGAGAACTTCTTGAATAATTGACAATGGTGAAACACGAAATGTGTGCTGAAGGCAAAATGACAAACATTAGACACAGACAGGTGAGGATGTTACATGACAGATCACTGTGACGTCACTGGTAAGTCACATGACCTGCAAATGCTCCTACCTTCCTGTATAGATGATCATGTTGCTTTATATTCTGGTACCCAATACAATTTGGTGTTAATGTATATATTTTACTTCAAAGGTATTTTGTAACTTAAGGAAATCCTTCCACTTAAAAGTCAATACTTTTATTTCTCAGTTATTGATTTTCATAGTTTGTTTATTATAGTCAAAGATCCACTATAGGGTCTTTGTCACAGTATATGAACTTTACACTAGTATACATTGTTGGGACGAAATAAATTCCATTTAATACTGAAGCCATCTCTAACATAATGATCACTGCAATAAGCCCAACAAAAAAAAAAGTGTCACCATCATAATCTTTGTGGTAAAAGCAAAATGTGCAAAGTTGAATATTTACAATTTAATCTAGAGTTCTGAATAATATGATAATGCCCAGAGCATACTAGCCGAAGCGATGCTTACAGGACAGCAGTGCAGTGTCAAATGAAGAGAAATCAATGTTGCGTGGTTATAAGTCATGGGCGCGGACGTCATTGGCAGCACAACACAATCTGTTCGATCCACAAACGTTGCATTTTTTGCCGCCGCCAACCTATAAATATTTGGTCTATTTTTGATCTGAAAACACTTACGGAATCAACATGAGCTTTTGGGTGGTGGGTGGATTAGGGCTTTACGTCCTGTATTTCTGCACCTGATGGGCTAATAAGGACAGGCAGGGACCATGGCAATGAGATGATGGATGAAATGCCATCCAACTTAGGCTTGACCGGGAATTGAACCTGGGACCTAGTGGTTGGAAACCCAGTGCACTACCACTGAGCTAGGCCCCAACCCGAATCAACATGAGCTAAACTAAACGATGGACTACTGCTCTGTTATGTAAGATTATTTTTAAAAGCGTATCTCACTTAATATTTGGTTTATATTCCATCTAAATACACTTAATGAAAGCTGAAGAGCTACACTATATATGATGAAATTATTAAGATCAATGTACGCAGTCTCTTTGTTACATAATATTACAAATTCCTGAATCGACGATGCTCTTCATGAAGTCGGCCACAAGAATCTCGGATCCAAACATGAAGAAAATCACCAAGGGTACTAATTGCACATGCGCGAGATTGGCATTTTGCTGAAATGTTCACTAATCACGTGAACGTTAAAGCTGAGGCTGTGCCTTGGCTTAATATTTGAAAATATATAATAAAAGTAAATTTCCCCACTGTTATTACCTCAAAAAAATGTATTAAATATATTTATGAGCGAAATATATCTGCCGTTCTGACCTTTATGCAGTAGATATCCATCTATCATATTATATGAGTTCCCTAATGTGGGCTACTTCGGGAACAGCGGGTCCATCACTTTTTTGGCCCTTACAGAAGATTTAATTATGGTGTCACCGACTCCCTTAGCAGTTACAGAAAGGAAGGTGTTGCCATGGCAACCCACCGGAAGTCGACATTGAGGTACTTTCTGGAGCGCCGAGAATTTGTCCCTTTACTATATTGTTGCTGAGAAATATGTTCCTGGCCTTAAAGATTTTGTCTCAAGGGTGAATTGCTTTGAATAAGTATTTAAGGAGCTTCAATAATTCATTAGTCCCATAAAACTGCAATTTGAATATCAGTTACGATAATAGTTTCGGAATTTTTAATAAATGGTTATAATTATTAATCCTGCAATATAGAAAACTTTATTAAGAGGCTATAGATTCCAATAGACAGCTATAGCTAGTTTGGTTTAATGGCAGGTTAACAGGGTGTTTTTAGTGGTCTAGCTCAGTTTAGCTCAGTCTGGTTCAGTCTAGCTCAGCCTGGCTACTCAGTTTAGCTCAGTCTGGCTCAGTCTAGTTCAGTCTGGCTCAATCTAGTTAGCCTAGCTCAGTCTGGCTTAGTCTAGAGCTCTCAGTTTAGCTCAGTCTGGTTCAGTCTAGCTCAGCCTGGCTACTCAGTTTAGCTCAGTCTGGCTCAGTCTAGTTCAGCCTAGCTCAATCTGGCTTAGTCTAGAGCTCTCAGTTTAGCTCAGTCTGGTTCAGTCTAGCTCAGCCTGGCTCAGTCTAGCTCAGTTTAGCTCAGTCTAGTTCAGCCTAGCTCAGTCTGGCTTAGTCTAGAGCTCTCAGTTTAGCTCAGTCTGGTTCAGTCTAGCTCAGCCTGGCTCAGTCTAGCTCAGTTTAGCTCAGTCTGGCTCAGTCTAGTTCAGCCTAGCTCAGTCTGGCTTAGTCTAGAGCTCTCAGTTTAGCTCGGTCTGGTTCAATCTAGCTCAGCCTGGCTCAGTCTAGCTCAGTTTAGCTCAGTCTAGTTCAGCCTAGCTCAGTCTGGCTTAGTCTAGAGCTCTCAGTTTAGCTCAGTCTGGTTCAGTCTAGCTCAGTCTGGTTCAGTCTGGCTCAGTCTAGCTCAGTTTCACTCAGTCTGGCTCAGTCTGACTCAATCTAGCTCAGTCTAGCCAAGTCTATCTCAGTCTCGCTCAGTCTAGCTCAGTCTAGCTCAAACTAGCTTGTGAGAGACTACAATATATGAGTTTGGAGTTGTCCTTTATTAGCAAAGTTGAATCATAAAATGTGTAACTTCTCAATATACTAATGAAAATGACAATGACAATGACAACGAACTGAATTTATACGCCCCAAAAATTAATTACAATGATGTTTTGGATTACATAAAAAAAGAAACCTAGAGGGTCAAGGGACACCCATTCTGTCTCAATTAGGACGCTAGCATGGGTGCCCCTTGTATGTCAAAAAGCATAGTGCAAAATATAGCGCGTTACACAGTACCATTTAGTTGACATGTATAGCAATCTTCTACTGTACATTCAGTTTTGTATTTGTCCCAAAGCCGATTTTTCATGTTCAATTTATAGCCAATGTTACTGTGTGTATCTTGTTTTAAAAAAAATTATTAGGGGTTTTGTTAAGAGTAATTGGCAGTTGATATCTGGTGCTATTTTCAGCAAATTTATGTTTTACTTTATGTGTCAGGTATAATCTATTTCTTGTGTTGTAATTATGGGTTTCTTGCTAATGCATAATTTTGAATGTGGAGATAGAATAATCTTGGAGGATATTTTTTGTAAAATTATAATAAAACATTAATAGTTTTATTGTATATGTATCTGTTATTGATAGTAATTGTTTTTTTTTTTTTGTGGTTGTGTATTAGCATTATATACAGAGTTTGTAATTATTCTGAGGGCTTTCTTCTGTAGCTTTAATAGTCTGTTTGTTCGATAGCCCCAGCATAGGATACCATATAGTGCAGATGTGAATTCATTAAAGAATTGTATACAATTTTTATTGACCGTCCCATTTCATATACTTATTAAAAACGATTCCCAAGAAGTCAAAATTGTCAACAAATTCTAGGGCAATGCCATCTATGTGTAGTGATGGATAACTGATGGGTTTGTTGGCAGTGGTGAATAGCATACATTTAGTTTTTTCAATATTTAGTGACCATTTGTTGGGTTGCAGCCAATTATGTATGTTTTGAAGTTCTGTGTTCAATTGCATTTTTAGACAAACTTAAAGCTTAAAAGAGTGATATCATCAGCATAAGAGATTGCATGGTAAGTATCTACAGATATATCATTTATATAAATGATGAAAAGCAATGGTCCTAATATTGACCCTTGGGGCACACCTGTTGATACTATGATGTATTCTGAATAGGTTTCATTGCACTGTACATATTGTTTTCTGTTTAAGAGGTAGGGTCAAAAGCTTTTATTTCGTGGTTTATCAAATCAAATGCTTTCGATAAGTCCATGTGTATGGTTAATGGAATATCACCTTTGTCCATTTCAGACATACATCTACCAACCAATTCAAGCAACTGCAATCTTTATACATTTAAAATTCTAAGCATAGATTTAGATTAACACAAACAGTTTAGTTAATAGACCCACAAACTACGTTAAATTGGAGGTGCCTTGTACTTGTTGTCTATGCTGAGGCAAGTAAAGGACTCCACCCATGGGGTAATGCGTAACATGGTATAGATCCCACCTGCCTTATCATCTCATCATAACATCTGCCTGCAGCTGGTCATATGAGCTGACTTAGCACTGACATATAGACACATACATACAACCCATTATATCTGCTCTAGTCTAGATTAGGTCTGCTAACACTCAACTAGTGGAGGTGAATGGTGATGCCATATGTTCAATATTTGATGGAATTTGATGGCCACTGCACACTAAGTACTATGCGAGTGTTCAAAGTGATGTTATAAGTGAATTCTGTTTCATGAAAAACAGGGAGTCTACATAGTGATGGAAAGATAGCTTGTCTAGCAATATTTAATGGACATCTTTTTGTTGAACTTGCAATATATTTAGAGCTTTGATTATGTTGATAGGCCAAACCAGAGTCTTTCTCAACTTGAAAGTAATTTAGTTGGAGCATGTAATTTACTACAGGGAATTAGATGCTACTACAGATCTATCTATCTATCTATTTATCTATCTGTCTGTCTATCTGTCTTTCTATCTATCTATCTATCTATCTATCTATCTTTCCATCTATCAATATATCTATCTATCTTTCCATCCATCTATCTTTCCATGCATCTATCTTTCCATCTATCTATCTATCTATCTATCTATCTATCTATCTATCTATCTATCTATCTATATATCTTTCCATCCATCTATCTTTCCATCTATCTATCTTTCCATCTATCTATCTATCTATCTATCTACCTATCTATCTATCTATCTATCTATTGATATTTATAAAATGGTGTGAACTCTAAACCATGTCATCTCATCATTATATCAGCTGTTGTCTCTGATTATTATAATTAATTATTTTCGAAGAACATTTTCAGTAGTTTTAAAAGAAATACATTTAGTTACGATATAGGCATTGACAGATTTAGGCCCATTGACAAATTTATGAACATACCCAATGTTATAGTGGCATATATGTTGAACCAGAGGGTGTTATTTACATATTTTCAAAACTCTTTTGATGTGCCCGCATAGTATATGATATCATATATAGTCTATTTTGTATAGTTTGTAGTCTAGATGCCTTGAATGATATTTAATTCAAATTTATTAATTCTGTTCCGAATTTTTCGACCTTAATCTAATTCTTTACGAAATTAGCCAATTTTGAACGTGTAATATGAACACAAATATGATATTAATAAGCCTATATCATGCACATATGTCGTCTGCTAATATCTAATGCATTGATAGCCAAGTTTATTGCTTCACCGTCAGGTGGAGCTCTTTGTTTTATGGCACTCTGGCGGTTGTCAGTGGAATTAACATCTGTTGCTGGTGGCTGCAGAAATCCATATTGGAAACTTCTGAATGATAGTCACAGACAAAACAGGCTTGTTGTTTTGATAATATATAACAATTGTGAAAATGATAATATGGTGAACTGGACAATTACAGACAACAATATGCTTGATCTGCGTTGGCGCTAGAATCTAATTGTGAAAGCCATTCAGTTCTAATTGACCAATTTGTCGTGCTCCAAGAAAAAACTACAAGTCAAGTCAGGTTTTTAGTAGTCACAGCACGTCTGGAGGCTGAGCTGGACTCACCACTCTTAAGTGTTGTTAATTTCTGTCAACAGGACTTTGAAGTTAACACCAACTAGGTTATGTGACACTCTGACAAATATATTGGTGTTGGCTATTGATAATGCTGGTATCTCATAGACCTATTTAGATTCAGCTGGTAATTTTCAAATTGTCAAATATTAAAGATTGTTAATATTCAAATAGCTAGGTGCCATAATGCACTGTAGTGTTTACTGAAATAAATATGACCAGCTGATATAATGATGAGATGATGAGGCTTGAATTCCATGTGACCCATTCACCCCATGGGTGGGGTCTTTTACTTGCCCTAGCATAGACACCGAGATTGGGTTGGGATTCGAACTTGGGACCTTCAAGTTCAACAGACTAACTCCCAGATGGCATTCCAAATCGGGCCAGCGTCGTTTCTATATCGGCCACCGTCGGTACAACATCGTTTCGACATCGCCGACATCGCGCCAATGTTGATACGATTTGGAATGCTATCTGAGCTGGCTTATGTCTTAACCACTTAGCCAACAACATTTAGTTGGGTTGTTACAAATTGAAATTCCAATTTATTAACATTTGCGTAATAGTATTTATGATAACATTACTTTTACAGATGGTACAATCTAATCAATTTAGAATTTGGCTTTTTTCTAGAAATTAATTCTCCAAACAGGTGCAATGAAAATGTTTCGCATGTTAGAAC
Organism: Alitta virens; assembly: GCA_932294295.1. NCBI lineage: Eukaryota > Metazoa > Annelida > Polychaeta > Phyllodocida > Nereididae > Alitta > Alitta virens. The sequence goes on along the minus strand of OW028585.1, from coordinate 3,741,907 downwards.
ATGGTTTGTACTTTGTCAACACCGCGCATTATAAGTGTACTCCGCAGTGTACTTGCTGTGCAATCGCGCAGTAAACACGGTGGAAAATATTTGCTGCGTCAGCAGATTTGGGAAGATGCTCAAATAGTTCTTCATTTTCCCGCTAGGGGAGTGTCAGATAGGGTAACATAATTTTAATGTGACGTCCAGGTGGCCAGGGGGTTAGGTATTTCAGATTGATAGATTACAGATCTATCTATCTATCTATCTATCTATTTATCTATCTATCTATCTATGTATCTACCTGTCTATCTGTCCACCTATCTATCTATATATCTATCTAGCTATCTATCTGTCTATCTGTCTATCTATCTATCTCTCTATCTATCTATCTGTCTATCAATCTTTCTTCCCATTCTTTCCTAAGTGAATGAATGAGGGAATGAGGGAATGAAGCAATGAAGGAATGAAGGAATGAAAGCCATAGTTGCTGAATTTTCAAAAGAGTTTTTGTTTAAATTTGTATTCAAAATTAAGCAAAACTTCTGGTCCTTTTTAATCCATCAACGAAGCCATTTTACGGTCTCTTAGGTACAGTGTTTGCTTAATGTAACTTTTACGAGAAATTTATGGAATTTAATATATTTTATTGAGCTCATAACTCACGCTGCAAGATGGAACAGCTTATGCTGAGCTTGTGAGTTTAAAAGCACAACAAGTTAAACTTTGGTGTTTTGACAGTAAATAAAAGTGTGTTATTGAATAACACCATAATAGCCTGGTTTCTGACAACTAGTCTGACATAATTACTGAGCCACATGGAAAAATAAATATGGCTTTCTCCTAAAAATAAAACTTGCTATTTTGGCAGGTACATGCAGCCCACAGTGCACGGAGGATCAGCCAACATGAAAACATGATCTCTGACTTGCACTTGTCTGTCTCTGTTTGTTTGTAGGTCTGTCTTCATCACTATCAATTTGATAGGTGCATCACCATGGCAAAGGAAATTAGGAACAATTAAATAACGCAATAAATTAAGAATAAATATTTGATAATAATGCTAAAAGATTTAGCACTATGAACAAATAACAGAAAACTAATCATAAATTAAGGATGTTAATTTGAGTTATTTCATTTGATAATGAATTAGTTGTGCATTTTTGTATTTATTTTTCCATGTCCTTTAATATCTAGTATGAAGGTTACTAACAGTTAGTGTAATATGTGACCAGTTAGGCAGACATAGTGATGAGATGATGAAGATCAGGGTCCACACTATGTTGCACATTTACCTAATAGATGGGGACTATTACTAGCCCCCACATAGACACAAAGTATGAGACACCATAAATTGTCCCTGGGCTGCGATTTGATCACTAAACCTGTATATATGTATACAGAAGAGCTTATTATTATGATTACGTCGATGAAGTATTGGTGTGAGCTATGCGAAGTTTGGCTCGAACGATCAACCAATGAATATGGATGGTTGAATAAGCGCACGTGTCGTGTACCTACTTTAATGAAAGAACCAATGAAGGATATCAACTCCCAATTATTCTTAACAAAACTCCTAATAACATTCTTGAAAAACTAGAGACATATATATATAGCAACATTGGCTATAAATTGTACATAAATAATTGGCTTTGGGACAAATACAAAACTGAATGTACAGTAGAAAATTGCTGTACATGTCAACTAAATGGTACTGCGTAACAACCTATATTTCACACGATGCTTTTCGACATACAAGGGGCACCCGTGTTAGCGTCCTAATTGAAAAAAAAAAGGGTGTCCCTTGACCCTCTATATTTCTCTTTTTATGTAATCCAAAACATCTTTGTTTTTAATTTTTGGGTCAAATAAAGTCATTTCATTGTCATTAACAAGTCAACCAACCGACCGACTGATTGACCGACCAACCGACGAATGACCGATCGACTGACCAACCAACACACTAACCATCCACTCACATTAAATATGACTCCGACGCTTGTGCATCTGTGCCCAAATGAGGCTTTAGTGTGTTGTCCATTCATGGCATACAGCATTGTTAGTGTCTGAATAAGGAGTCACGTCTTGCGGAGTGAGTAAATTATGGGTCATTTAGGCCGCCCTGCTGCACACCCGTGACATAGGGCTGTATGGAAGGCAGGAGACTGTGCTGTACTTAAGGTAGAAGGGTCCACAGTTACCACAGCGACAGTGCTTAGACCTTTATGTTGTGATGCACGCTTTACGTAGTAATATACAATATATGGTCATTTTTAAAAAAAAAAATCCTGTGCGGGTTACGCGACCGTATAGAAGATATCAGATTCAGATTCATTCATTTTATTTCACATTCATATATTATAAATTTAATTTTCGAAACATTTTGTACATAATGTGAGGAAACCCCACTGACAAGGTATCCCTTCGCTATCGTGGGGCCACCTACAGGGATTAAAGATTCATAAAATATTTTTTTATACTATTTCAAATTAACAAAACAAAAATATAAACAGTGCTCTTCGTCAATGATGACATACGAAAGGTATGTGAGGGTTTGACCACATTTTTTCCTTGCTTTTTATATTTTTTGTTATTATTAATTTAAAGTCCTCAAACTATTCTTGCTGTAGCGCGGGATATTGGTAAAATAATCTTCTGAGGTAAAAAAAAAAATCCTACCTACTTGATGGGTTTTTCAAGTGTCATGTAACCCCCAAAACAGAAATATTTTTAAGGCTGGCCTAGTAACGAGATACTGGTGATACAAAATTATCTGTAACAAATTGTATCCTCCTTTAAGATGCTGTGCTCAGTTATGCTGTATCTGGTCTAGTGGCTAAAAGTGTTGGCCTGCTAATCATGAGGTAGTAGGTTCGAACACCCACTATGGTATGGAGGAGTTGGGCAGATCCTCCTGCAACCACTGCCTCTCCCCACCCAGGTGTAATGGGTACTTGGCAGTAGGCAACCATGGTGATGGCACTGGAGTGAGCTCTTAACCCTCTTTGGTTGATCTTGCATTCAAGGCTGAATATTCCCCAGGGAGTTGAGAAAGACTCTAGATTGGCCTGCCAAGGGTGTACTTGTAAAATTGGCAAACTTTGTACTCTTTACGTTTTAGATATTATTCCATTTGCCTGTCAAAAAAAGAAGAAAAAAAGTTGAGTTTGATAATCTTAAAGGTCTTGAGGATTTGTGGATTTTCTCAGTTTAATTCTGGGGATCAAAACAATCCGAAACAATCCGAGCTGGGCATTAAGGCCAGGTGGTGGGGTGTCCGGCTTTTAGGCTTAATGGAGATTGCTGAAAAAAAAAAGACCCTGTTTTGGCATTAAGATGGCTCGGTGTGTTGTTCAATTGCCCATTTGGTGGGAACCCACCATTAAGAACACCCTTGGTGCCAGTTTGAATGGCTTTAATGGTCAGGTGGTCTGATGAAGAGGTAAAATACAATGGCAAGAAATTATCATTACATTATGGTCCAAAAAATGGGGGGGGGGGGGGGTCTCAGTTTTGGGGTGGTCCAAGTGAGCACAATTGTAAGAATATGCTCTGGTCCACAAAAAAAATGGGGTCTTAATAGTGAGGTGGTCCTAGGCTGAGGCTAACACAGGACCCCACCTATGGTAAATGTGTAAAATGGCATGACGTCACAGTAAAGTTTTATGGCAAAGATTAAAAAAAAAATTCCATTACAATGTACAGCTGTACGTGGAACTTCGCTATTTAGACCACCAGCCGATACTGAATTTACAGTAAAGTGGCCTTGACATTGAGGCAAATTACTAAGACCGAGAATAGGTTTGTGTCCGTCGTTTAGAGCTCTTAACCATGCAGCTATTGACGTGGCCTTGTAGGGTGGGGTCTAATATGCATTATATGTAATATTGACATTGACTTTTAGCAATATTTCATTTTAGCAATCTATTGTGGCTGTTTTTTTCTTCGAGGAAACGGTCAATATTTTCCAGAAAGATAAGTTCCCTTCAGTCAATTAATTTTTCAATTTCAATGTCGATATTATGTTGGCTTAATGTTGTGTGTCTAACGACAAACTCTTCATGGTTTAACCTTGACTGAAGAGGATCCACTTGACTTATTTGATGTCAGACACCTTTCTGACATCATCCCAAGAGGGTAAAAGTTGATGAATTCAAAGCAAGATGTAACGATAATGTACTGATAAGATACATGAAGTAAAAATACATTTGGGTCCAAAAATGGGTGGTCTTAAAGGTGAGGTAGTCTTAGTGGTGAGGTGGTCTTAATAGTGAGTTGGGCTTAATAATGATGAGGTCTTAATAGTGGGGACTTAATGGTGAGGTGGTCTTAATGGTAGAGTGGTCTTAATAGTGAGGTGGTCTTAGTAGTGAATTGGGCTTTATAATGAGGTGGTCTGAATGGTGAAGTGGAATTAATAGTGGGGTGGTCTTTATAGTGAAGTAGTCTTAATAGTGAGGTGGTCTTAATAAGGAGTTGGGCTTAATAATTAGGTGGTTTTATTAGTGAAGTGATCTTAATATTGAGGTGGTCTTAATGGTGAAATACAATATTAAGTATAAATATGAGCCAAAGGATTATTGTTTTTTTCTAAATACTGTAAACAAGAATTAATGAATATTAATTGGTTATTTTCCTACTTATTTTACATCAAATAACTATTATTGGCAATAAAAAGTAACATATTGGCAAAGGTTTTTTCTCTATCAGCACATATGTTACATAGAAAAGAAATTAACTGTTAATATAAATAAGCTATTGCTGGGCGAAAAAAAGAAACAAACAAACAAACTATTTAATCCCTTAAACTGTTTCAATGAATTTAAAAATCTCACTTATTTCTAGATTTGTCATTTAGGGATTCTCAAAAATTGCAGATTTTATTGTTCTGCAGAATAAAGGCAAATAATTGTTAGTTATAGGTGTATAACAAGGAGCTGTCTAGGCCCCATAACTGCTATTTTCGACAGTGTCGTTTGCCTCTCAGCTGAGCTCTGAGTATAGCAGGTACAGTTCATGTTCATAGCTAAGGTGCGCATTAGGGAGGGTGCTATCATTTAATTCAGTGAATGCTGACTTAATCAAAAGATGTTATTTAAGTTCAGGGATATTGTTTAGGTTTCTTAGACATATGTAGATCATAAGAATTATACTAGAAACACAGTTACATGACAAAAGTGTCAATAAATTGTCAATATTTCGTCGATTAGTAATTTAATTTGGCTCTAAATTTTTTGTCTATTGCAATATTTAATGGAACACCAAGGGTGAAAATCTTTCAATGGTTCCGATTTGATTTCGCCTAATTTGGCAGTATAATACATTCATTCAGGCAATTTATTTTCACCTACTGTGTAGTCTTCGCATAAAAACGACCCTCTGTGCAAATTTCACTGGTCTTAGTAGAAAGGGGGTCTTAATAGTAAGGTAAAATACAATGGTAAGAATTAACCAGGGTGCAAAAATGAGTGGTCTTAATGGTGAGGTGGTTTAATAGTGGTGTCCTTAAGTGGGGTTCCGCTGCGGAGTCATAAAAAGTCGTAAAATCCCTCGCTATTAAGACCACCTCATTATTAACTTAAACATTATCATAATACAGAATATTTGGCCATATTTGCTTTTTTTTCTCGGTCAAATCAACAACAATACTATTTTTTCTTCTTGCCTAGTCTTTATGACGAATACCTCACTGTTAAGACCACTTCACTATCAAAACCAGTATATTTTGCACTGAGGGTGGTCTTAATGGTGAGGTTGACTTGTACTTGAGACTGCATTACTGCCACAACTATCAGAGGAGTCTCTTTTGCACCCCAAACTGTGCCAGAAAATTGAATCGTTTCCCTGTATTCTCAGTGCAATAAACTGAGTCTGATTGATATGGATTTTCCGAGGGTGTCATTTTGAATGTATAATACAGTCACATCAGAAATTATTTAAACACTTGACTTTTCACTAATAAATAACCTTCAATAATATGTAAACTATATTTTCAAATGCATTGCAATCACAGCCACTGACAGCTGTTGACATATACATGAGAATGATAGCATAGAATCCAATGCCACCTTAAGCTAAATCAGATCTACTACAGTAACCTTCCATAACTTGTAAACTACATTGGCAAATACATAGCAATCACAGCCACTGACAGGTATTGACATATACATGAGAATGATACCATAGAATCCAATGCCACCTTAAGCTAAATCACTTCTACTACAGTAACCTTCCATAACTTGTAAACTACATTGGCAAATACATAGCAATCTCAGCCACTGACAGGTATTGACATATACATGAGAATGATACCATAGAATCCAATGCCACCTTAAGCTAAATCACTTCTACTACAGTAACCTTCCATAACTTGTAAACTAAATTGGCAAATGCATAGCAATCACAGCCACTGACAGGTATTGAAATATACATGAGAATGATTTCATAGAATCCAATGCCACCTTAAGCTAAATCACTTCTACTACAGTTCAAAGTTGCATGACATTTTCATAGTGTCTGACTATTTCTTGGTGTGACTGTAATTACCCGCTAGTGCCCCCCTGCCACCCTAGCTGTCAGTACAGCATCCTCAGCAGGCTGGGTGGGTAGCAGCCGATGCAGGAGCTGGGGGGACCTGCAGTATCAGGGCTCATGCAGCTCAGCTGCAGGCAAGCCCTTTGTTCACATACAGGGACACTCAAACTCTCGTGGTTGCCACATGCAAGTCTCGCAGCACGAGAGCTCACTGGACACCATTTTTAGTGTGGACTCCTAGAGTTTTTGACACAATTGGAGTGCAGTGAACTACAGACATATTCGCGGGCAAACAATTGTATTTTACCAACCAATTGTTTGCAACACCAGAATTTTGTGTTTGCAACATTATTTGATACATTTAACCACCTGGCATATAGGATTACGTAAACCAGGATCATTTATCGCATAATATACTATTAGTTATCATATAACAGGATTATTGAATCATTCATAACTCTAGTGTCACCAAATTTATCATACTTATTTAGTATCTAACTTTACCATGCACTTATCTCCACGTTGGATAAAACATCATATATATAATGCACATTTAATAATTAAGGATTATACACATCAAAAGGAATATAAAACATCCGGCCATACGTATAGCTACTATATTGAGGAATTGCTCCGCAGTGAATGGTAATTTTTGGGTCATTTGTGTAGATATTATGAAATTATATTTCCCTAGTATTGACAACATCTTGCAAAAAATATTCACTTGTAATTTCACAATCCTAATAAGTAGTAATAACTATTTAATTTGTAATAATTACACTACTTATTGTGTAGGTAATTTTAACTTCTACAATTATTATTATTTATAAGAAGTTATGATAGTGTTTACCCTTGAACTTTCAAAGTTGATTTTAAATATTTGACTTTAATTTGACAGTGGCATTGAATGAGAGGAAAACATATATAAATATATTATATATATATATAAGTGTAAAATTATATGGAGGGACCTGCAGTATATATTTGAGCGGAAAAATGTATATATTTATTATGTCAGTACAATTTATTGATAAATATCATGGTAAAAAATATGATTATTTGCACGATCTTTGAGTGCGTCTAAGTTGCATTTCTTTGGTGTCTGTTGCTAGGCAACAGAGAGAAACAGTTCTAAGGATACTTGTCTGTCTCGAATTAGTGTGTGTCCCCTGCTGATCATCTCATCATTACGTCTTATGATAGACAAATCACTTTTGAGAATACAATTTTACCTGAAAATTAATTCTCATACGATCCATGCAAATGCATGACCTAATTACTTGTGTATCAAAAATGCAAACAAAAATGATTATTATTGATTAAGTACAGAAAAAGTATAAAGTTAGATTAAACTTATATAAGTTGGGATTGAATTTTGAGCACATTCACATATGCCTAGATAGATAGATAGACAGATAGATAGATAGATAAATATATATATATAGATAGATAGAAAGCTAGATAGATAGATAGATAGATAGAAAGAGAGATAGATAGATAGAAAGCTAGATAGATAGATAGATAGATAGACAGAGAGATAGATAGAAAGATAGATAGACAGATAGACATATAGATAGATAGATAAATAGATAGATAAGTGGATAGTTAGACAGATAGATATATATGGGAAGTGCAGCCCTCTAAGGCTAGTTCTTGCAGCTATCAAGGGTTGATCGATGAGGTGAGAGAAAGAACAGAGTCCACCCATGTTACACATTTACCCCATGGGTGGGATCTTTTACATGCCTCAGCATCTATGACAAGACGATGGCTATAGTTAGTGAATTATTTATTATTTTTTATGTCGTAGTCTAGTGGTTAAGGCATTTGCCTGGGGTAGCAGGTTCGAACCCCCACCATGGCATGGAAAAGTTGGGGATCGAGATCCTCCTGCAACCACTGCCTCACCCTACCCAGTTGTAATGGGTACTTGGCAATAGATAGGCAAAACAGTGGCACTGGTGTGAGCTCCGTAGCCATTCTCATAGCATTAAGTACATATTCCGCACAGTTGAGTTGAAGAAGACTCAGGATTGGCCAGTTTATGAGTAGCAAAATGTCCACAGAATGCTGCGATTAAATAATTATGTACAACTGAATTAATAACATTTTGTAACGTTTCGAGGTGGCGGTCAACCACCTTTCGGAGGCTACGACAACAACACGGTTTGTAAATTAGTTTTTGGTGAAGTAACCAGTGGGTAAACACCGTACTAAAATGTTGGAAGTATTAAATAATTCAGACTTATTTAGTTTGCATAGGGCTCAATGAGAAAGCTTAACTCTGTTTATTTGTGTTTGGTGGGGAATACTCTCACACCTGTTAAGTTTGATATTTTCACGTTGGTAAACCTTACAAAAAAGTGCACAGGTTCAGCTCTATAGGTCAGTAATTCATCAGGATTTGAGAGTTCATGGCTTTCAGGAGAAATATATATGAAATTAGTTATGCAGTGCAGGTAGTAGGAATATGTTAATCTAATAAATCAAAATGTATAGTTGCACTGGTGTGTAAGTTGATGCATAGTGCATAAAAAATCTTGCTTAACTTGCTGATGATTAACTGTGTGTATATATAACCTTTATTCACTGTATTGTAAATACAATATATACATAAAAACAAAGTATAAAAATGTATAAAATCAACAAGTAGCGATTAGGTAAATGAGACTTAAAATCTCATCCGAGTTAAAATAACTTAGTATTAAGACCATGTCGGACATCAATTTATTCTTTTAAAACATTGCAGGTATTTACAATATCACAGCTATAGGTCTTGTTAAAGGTGCACTGTCTGTCAAATTTGCACATTAAAATAATGATATAAATCAATACTTCTTGTTTCATGATAGTTATATACTTCCCATTCTAGAATATAATAGTGTACTATGGTCACAAAATTCCCCTATTTCTGAAATAGAGAAAGTGCAATTAGGTTACCTGAAGAATGTATTAAATGTACGAAAACAAACCCCTTCCTTAGCTGTGTATGCAGAAACAGGACGATTTACACTTCACATCAGACAAAAACTTGCTACAGTAAACTACTGGGCAAGACTTCAGACAATGCCTAATAGTGAAATATTAAATAAGTGCTTGAAAATACAAGAAAAACTACACACAAATGGTCAGAGAAACTGGTACACTAAAGTAAAGCATATCATCTCTGAAGCAAACATAATTAATTGGCAAGCTCTAGAACCCAGCGTACTGACAAATAAGATAAAACTAGTACTTTATGACAATGAAAAGGATAGAATTCTTCATGAAATAAATGACACAAACGCCCAACCTAAACTTAGGACCTATAAAACATTTAAAACCAGCTACTGCATTGAGCCATACCTACTGTTAAATCTGCCCAAAAAAACATACAGTAATATAGCAAGATTCAGAGTTAGCTCCCACAATCTTAAAATTGAAACTGGTAGACATGAATCCCCAAAAATTCCTTTGCATGAGAGAATATGTGAATATTGTGACAGTGGTGAAATAGAAGATGAATCTCACTGCTTACTGACATGTAATAAAAATGAAATACCAAGGCTAGAATTACTTAATATAGCAACAGATAGTATACCTAATTTTCATGACCTAGAAAAATCTCAACAATTCCAAGCCCTATTGTCATGTAAGAATCCAGAAGTGCTAAAGGCATTAGGCAACTTTCTAAATAGAGTTTTTTCATAATGTTAATTCAGTATTGGTGCCCCCCTTCCACTAGACAGGGAACCTTTCAATTCAAACACCCCATGATGACAATCTCAGAGGTCAGCGCAATGTTGCTCTGAAGATTCCACTCATTGACCCAGCCCATGGACACCCCCTTTCGCCATTTCAGAGGTCAGCGCAATGCTGCTCTGAAGACCCCACCCACTGACCCAACCCATGGACACCTTCTTTTGCCATTTTAACTGACTTTTTATTCAAATTTGTTTTGAAATCATTACAGTATTACCCACTTGAAGTATTGACCTGTACAGTATTAACTCTCATTTTTATATTCATGTATGTATATGTAAACAAAACTGGAACCGACTTTATCAAGTAAATATTTAGAAATACTGGTAGATTATAGATTGTATATATAGTAGATGTAGACACTAGACCTGTTTTTGTCATGTTGTATATTTGTTTGTTTTGTAATGTTGTATGACACATGTATCAATTCCTGATATCAGGCTTGTCAATAAAACGATATATATATATATGATATATTTTACCATTACATGCCCATTTTTGGTCATCAATTTAGTTTTAATTTACAATAAATAATATAAATATTAGTTTTTCATGCCATCAAAAATCCATATGTAAACAAACCCAGTGATGATGTCACAATACTGAACAATGGTGATGATGTCATTTCCATTGTTTCTAATGTTTTGGTCTGGATTTTCTCTCAATGTATAATTTATTTTAAAGTAATTAATGTCTTATAAAATCATTAGATCACACAAATTTAGCGTGCCTTGATTAATAAAGGTAATTTTCAACTGTTTGATAGGGTCTTAGAAAATTGCAAATTTGACAGACCGTGCACCTTTAAATATGTGTTTGCAACAATATAAATACTGCACATTTCTCCTGTATCACAACTTGAGGCACCATATTTGAATTCAATACACTTTAACTTTTTCTTTAAATAGCTATAATTATTAATTGTACAACTCATTGCCATAAACTTTACAAAGGAATTTTTGCACTTGGCAAGACATTCAAAAATTTTTGTATTTAGGCAACAGTTACATTCAGATATTGATTTGTAAATTGAGGCCAATTTTCACCCTGATTTGATACCTTGCATCTTCAATAAGGACCACCTATCATAATATTATATATCATGTACAGTTAGTTTCATAAAATATGGTCGACTCTAGTCAGCTGTAGCAACCTTATTGCTGGCTGTAGTTATAAATGGCTAAAGCCATCCGCTTCTGTCTACTCCTTATAGTCGGCTTAAACTACCACCACAGAAAAAATATAAACCTTGGTAAATGTAAGAAATCTATCTTATATATATCATAAGTATATATGTACAATATACATACATCTTTTCAATATATCAACTTATGCACCAAGTGGTGCTGCATGTACTTTTAGATCCGGCTTTGAGTGGCCAGCTATAGCCAGACAGTTCCATTCAGTGGCAGGTAGAATCATATAGCAGTTGTCTAGCTTTGTCTATATTCAATTTGACAGGCCGTTTTTAATGAAACTAACTGTATGTCCAAAAAAATGACAAAATCTCTCCTATGACACTGTCTTTTTATGCATAAATATACTTTAATAAATTTAGGTGTCAATTGAGAACTTGGAGCAGCTTTGTATAAGTATGTCAATGGATAAAGTTACATTATTCTATGTGACGTCACGACTCATCAACAACACTGAGAAACTGCCAGTGATTGTCTTCAATGGGAGACTAGGTGGTGTCAGATCATTGATCAACACTGTATTGTCTTAGACAATGGTTCATTAATGACGTCACTTTGTCAGTATTGTCCTTGACAATGATGGAGTGATTTCTGTCCTTACCCGGAGTCTATAATTCTCCTCGTCTGATGTATCATTATGGAATAGATGTACTATTGTTACAGCATTTACATTGAATATGAATTATGTGCGACAAACAATGCTCAATAGAGTATCATAATATAATAGTTAAGTTAAGTTAAGTTAAGTTAAGTTAAGTTAAGTTAAGTTAAGTTAAGTTAAGTTAAGTTAAGTTAAGTTAAGTTAAGTTAAGTTAAGTTAAGTTAAGTTAAGTTAAGTTAAGTTAGATAGTTAAGTTAAGCTAAGCTAAGATAAGATAAGATCATATATTATGATATATTATAATACAATACAATACAATAAAAAAAAATATTATCATATGATATAAAATAATATCGTATCATATAATACAATAGAATATTATGGAATAATAGATTAGATTAGAATAGAATCGAATATAATATAATATAATATGTAAATTGCACTCTTACAGGAAGCATTACAGCTGAAATCTAAATATTGAAATATTATTTTGATTTATTGCACTCCTTGTAGGATTATGGTATCAATACATATCAAAGTAGACTAGGATACTTTGTAAGATTTGATTGTAATATGGTTTTGGTATCTTGCATCTAACCAACGTTAAATTCGAGATTTGTTTTTTATTCATGTCGAATACCTGACTTGGTATGGTATTTTTCTTTTGTGTCGTTGAATCGCGTTACTGTTGTGTTTACAATGCGCATGGACAAAGAATGTCAACAACCCATAGTAGATGTTTTCGCACTTTTTGAAAGCCGTACATATGGAACGAAGATGAGAAAATAGGTGATGGGAATATAGGTACGAAACCGAGGTATGAATCGGGTGGCCGAAAATACGCTCGCTTTCTTCGCAGCGGACGCTTGAGTGTTCGCATGCGGTGCATTCTTAGTAGGATTTCTGAAGGTTTTATGAAACCGAGACAAGAGAAGAAATAACCTAGGCTTAGTTTCTCTAACAGCCTCCCCCCAAGGCAGTATAGATGTGTACAGATAACTTCCAGGCTTACCTCATATCCCATTCCTGATGTCCTTCTTAGAAATTTTGCCTAAAACTACATCTTGAGGTTGCTTTAGCCATCTTGGCAGTCATAATTGCAGGAACTAGTTTACTTAGTAGTCGTGTAACGCGTTCATGTCTTGTAAAGTTGTGAACATCCTCGATGCTATATAATCATGCCAATTTCAAGGAGTGTGGATTTTAGTGTTTGCATGAATGTGTGGTTGTCTATTACATGGCCAAATTTGCCACAAGCGTTTTCCATGAGAAGGAAAAAACGCATGGTTTTTAGCTAATTATAATGAGGCAAAAACCATGGTTAAGGCCACTTGAATTCAAAAAGTGCCGATGATAATGCAGTTATTCTCTGTAACCAACCAGCTGATGACTAGAAAAGAACCTTCGGATAATAAGAGAGCTAGATTAACAATAGTTATGAGAATATGTATACACCATACTATGCCCCTACCCTAGAATGGCTTGTATATGAGTTTGCAGAGCAAAAGTTATGTAAGCTTACATAGCAGTTGCAAAGTGGCTTTGAAATGAGCAAAATATGATATGATTTATCCTAACGCATGGAAAATGCATGTGGCACAATTGGCCATGTAGATATGTGATTGAAATGTTTAGACTATGTACCTGTGTTGGATTTTGGTGTCTATCTGAACTTCAAAATATAAGTTCTTTGTGCGTCTGCATTATGGTTAGTCCGACAAACTGCCTCACGACATTTGTCATTCGGTGTAGGTGCAGTTGACAGTATGTTTCGATCTAATATGTATATATTATTTATTCACGTACTCTAAGTACTATGTGAAAAAAATTATCATAAATTACAATTGAAATGTGAAATGAAATTAATAAAGTCTCGTCATTGGAGAAGAGATTGAGGGAAAGAGTACCTTCTTTACACCGCACAAGTTCTCTGATCATGTCAGCTCTGGCAAAAACAGTTTCTGCATTGCCAGGTCTGGAGTAAATTATGGTGAACCTCATGTAAGCCTAATGGGAATATCTTTAATTAGGTGCATCAAACATGAGAGTGATATTTCATCTACAATGAGTGTTGCTGAAACCTGGCACACTTACCTATCTATATAATGCATCAAAAAATTGACATTTTAAGATATATACAGTGTAATAAAACTGTAATTAAAATGGTGCGTATCTTATCCATTTGGAAGCAAGTGATTCCCTAGGCTGCTGTTGTCAGGTCTGGAATTAGATTAATGAGTAATTTGAGGTGAATTAACATTGCATGATACACGAAAAGTTGCCAATGTAAACTTTACAATGGAGTTTGCATTGTAAATATGTCAATTATAATTCTACACACGACAAAAATGCCACATGCGAGCATCACAATTTTCATGGAGGTGACAGTTTATCTTAATTTGCTCATTTCAAAGCCTTTTTGCAACGGCTATGTAAGCTTACATAACTTCTGCTCGTGCAAACTAATATACAAGCCAATCTAGGGTAGGAGCATGGTATGGTGTATATATCATCATAACTATTGTTAATCTAGCTCTCTTACTATCTGAAGGTTCTTTTCTAGTCATCAGCTGATTAGTTACGGAGAATAACTGCATTATCATCGGCACTCTTCGAATTCAAGTGGCCTTAGCCATGTGATGTAATTTCATGAAAATGCTGTATTTTTCACCTCTTTTGATTAATAGTTAGTAATATTTGGGCATCTGTTTTGATACCTTCACTTTCGGTTATTCATAGACTAATTATTAGATAATGCAATTTTGAATTTCAAGAACTAAAGGTTTGGCTTTTGGAGAATAAGATGTAATTTCGGTGCATTTTTACAAATTTATTGCACTACTGATATTTTCAGAAAGCCAGCCAATAATCCATTATATTTTATATAAAATTATTCCTGGGTGAATTTCAGGAAGTTCTAAGAAAATCTGATGAAAACCTATAGTGAAAATGAAAATATTCTGTATTTCATGCATTCTAAAATGTCATGTATAGAAGTTCATTTGTGGACTGGTTTTGTAACTTTACATGGCTTGTAAATTTGCAAAAAATATGGTATATTACCACCTCCTAAAAGTTTTTGATGATTGCATACCATTTTTTTCCTATATAGAATAATAACTGTTATATCTGCCTGCAAACTCCATTGCGGATGAATTCTTTTGCAACCCACTGTAACATGACATACATTTTATTGTTCATACTAAGTGAAATCTGAATTCCTCTGAACATAGCTAAATATACGTAAAAATCAAGTGTTAACAGTTCATGAATGAAATAACAAATATTTTTTTAAATCTGACAGTTGGTGTGAATGGCACTCGGAGTCGGCCGCTCAGCGGTATAAGTCACTAATATTCGCAGCAGAGCGGGTGAATCTTAGTTTAGATTTCCACATCTTCAAGTACAGATTTCTCGATTGTCTTAGTAATTTGGAATTGCTTTGCAAATGGCAGAGTGTTCTCCTCTTGACCAATTCACTTGGGGCTTGGCTGCATTGAACCAGAGAGGAATTAGATGTTTAAATGGATCGTTGAGCTCCTAGATTGACAGAGATGTATTGAGTGTTTGTATAAAATGTGCATTCAGGATTTTAGTGTAGTTTTTCACACTAAGTAGACTCTTGAGTTCATGCAAAGGAACTATATATCTTTAGTAGTAATGTTATAATCCTTGTATCATTTTCTGTATTAGAAGGAAGTTGAAAATCAATCTGGATCTATTTTGTATAGTGGAACTAGATGGTGTCAAAACCTGCCTTAGTGTTTCTGTGGTCTTAGCATTGTGATATCATTAAGAAAGGGTAATTTGTATGCACTGTCACACCAGTAGTTACAGATTGAGATTCTGACACAAATTCCTAATTGGTAATTGTTGTAAGGTACTTAAAAGTTGGCATCCAATGGCATCCAATTCTCTACTATTAAATTTAATGCCATTATTATCTATGATTTTTGTTTTCAGTATAGTTAGATAACATGTAATACACTAGTTAAATGAATCAATCACTTACTATATTTCTGTATCAGAACAGGTAATATTTAGTGCATGTATTAGTTTTTCACTTAATTTCTAAGACACTGCTGTAATTTAACTATACGCTGTAACTGTACCACAGGAAGTTGCCATGACTGCCAAGCCTGTTTTGTTGCATGCAGTCTACAGCATTGATTGCTTAGCATATGCAAGTGGTCAGCCCTTTCCTGTAATACACGCAACACAGGCAAGCCAATTGATTGAGGCTCATGTTCTACACTCATGGGGCTCTGGGTTCAATTCTGAGTGGCTCTGAATGAAATGACATGGCAGTCACTTGTGAACGGAATATATTATGCATGTTTAGCCGAAATACATATTTATAGATCTACGGTAACATAGGCATGCTTTATTGAGACACTTTTGGTTTTACAATAATCTAACTTCCCATAACTTGTAAACTCTAAATACTGTCTGTAACGATGAGATGAATTCTGAAAGCCATAGACAGCCATTGAAGTTAATTTTTAAATGTGACTAGAGAATCCGATGCCATCTCGTACCAGTTACTTCAATTACAGGCATCAAAATCTGATAGTGTCTGAATACTGTCCAAATTAACATAGTGCTTTGGGTGTGTAGCTGTCGAGTAGAAACCAAAGCTCTACGAATGTATCACACCTGTTCTTCCTTTGTACTAAAGTAAG
Source organism: Alitta virens (assembly GCA_932294295.1). Classification (NCBI taxonomy): domain Eukaryota; kingdom Metazoa; phylum Annelida; class Polychaeta; order Phyllodocida; family Nereididae; genus Alitta; species Alitta virens. The sequence goes on along the minus strand of OW028585.1, from coordinate 3,725,174 downwards.
GTCAGATACGCTTGATGTACTAAGTATTAGGCTCTATACAGTCACACCAAAAATTATTCAGACACTTTTGACTTTTTAATGTCAAATTACCTTCCATAACTTGTAATCTACATTGCAATCACAGCCACTGAAAGCTGTTGACATCTACATGAGAATGATACCATAGAATCAAATGCCACCATAAGCTAAACCATGTCTACTACAGTTCAAAGTTGCATGAGTTTATGAAAGTGTCAGAATATGTTTTGGTTTGACTGTTTATGCAGTATCGTGTTTGAGTATTTTCTGTGGTATAAACACTTTTCGGATGATCCTACTCAGACATAATGAACTAATAGGCTTAATGTTTTGCCTCCAGCAAGTGGACTTCATCCCACTACACCAAGATGCAACGACAACTTGTCACGTAAAGAATACGGTCAAGGTGACCTTTTATCCCTTAACATCGTTAGTGACAACAATGTTCTTTCGGCAACACGAGAAGGGTCTTTGCAGTGACGTGTCGTATTCTCATTACTATGGTAACAGAATGTGGATGTACAGAAAGGCAAATGCCGCTGAAGAGCATGTCAGTCATCGAGGATAATATGGACTGAGACGTATCTCTTGTTTGACAATCGGTAATGAGTATCATTAGCACCATTTTTCCAGTAGGTGACAGACACCCAGAACTCTGTAGGCTGTAATTTTGCTTCTGATTGTGACATCTTCACCAATTGTTGGCTTACTAAGATACCATGCAAAAATATATGTGCTAATGAAGTAGATCAATCCTTATATATAGCTAACTAAAACTTTGGCACCATCGTCAAACTCTTGACAAAATACCTTAGGTGATACTTATGGTGAAAATGCTCTAAGTCTGCATTAGGAGCTGATACATCAATTTTGACATGTCTCTGAATGCTACCTTGTGGCCAAAGCATGCCCTCACTTAGAAATTGTACTTTTGCCGAATATATTGGCCTGTCTTATACTCATGTTCTATGTCTTAACGGGATGTGACATCATAATTGAGTGAAGTATGAGATGTCTGGATGAAGGAGATGCCAGTCTGAGTTCTTAGTCTGGTGTTCATAAGGAGAGAGCACTTGGGTTACATGTGTATTGCTATTAAGCAAACTTAGCGGATGCATATCTTCGTATTGTGAGACAGCGATCTGTGTTTTCCTTTACCCTTTTTATATTTTTCCGTGCCTTATGTTTACCCAGGCCACGTGTAGGTAGAAAAAAGACAGAAGGAAATCCAACTCACTCTCTGGAGCAGCAGCATTATAGCATTCGTTTCTCTTTTAATACCATTGCTTTATGGCTAATACTCAGGCTTCAGCAGTAACTGGATAAACAACGGAGTGTAGAAGTACCTATAAGATGGGTGCACCGCTGTAGCATCAGTAAACTGAACTGCGGTTTGTGTACAGAATATGTTGCAGAAATTAAACTTATTCAGCAGGTTTCGTAGCCATGTTCTTTCGCTCTGGTGGTGTGATGTTACTGAACGTTGCTTGACACACGTTTCGCATTGGTCGGCCACAGGCGATTTGCCCCTCGGACACACTTCAAGCAAATACAAATATTTGATTTAGCTGTAAGTGTCATGGTGTCCGCCTGGCCTTTCATGTGGCTTTCATTGCTGGGTCATGTTTAAGAAGTCAATGTTGTTTACAGCACATACACAGCCTATGTGTACCAAGTGGATACATGAACAGGATATGGCTCCGACCTACAAGCATACTCTGAATACAGAACAGGCAGACCAATGCAGTGCCAAGCAGAGAACATGTGGAAATAGCGATGAAACTTTCTTATCCTTTTTGCACGTTGGATGTTCAAGATATGACTTGAATATTTATTGACTTATATCCAGGCCTCACCAAGGCACTCTTTATGAGGTGAATCTCAGCTACCTGAGACAGCAGCATTATGAGTGCATCCGTACTGCCTTGTCATCTCATCATTACTTCAGACAAGCAGTAATGATCAAAATAAAACGTAGTAGATTTGCTTGAACAGGTCCTGCATGCCCAAATTGACCATATTAAATTGTGGGTTACTTTTATTTTGGAAGTTGCTTAATACTTTGCATAGGTACATTGTATGTTATTTGTAATTCAGTTAACACTGAACAGGCTGAAAAGAATACACATAGAGTATGCTTTGGATTTGGTAAATTTCTTGCACGCCAAGACCAGAGCGACATTGCAATCTCGTAATGTGCACAGTTCCAGAGAATTCTTTCTAATCTGCTGCCCAAATTGGTGATTATGCAGAGTGGTCCGTCTCTCCTGTTCAGCTAAATTCTCATTTTGTTCATTCATGCCTGAAAACCTTGTTCTTCATCGGTATGTCTGATGTAAATTGCAAAAAACTCTCGAGTCGGAAAGGTACCAATTTTTCTAATACAGCACTTATCTGGAATATTATACAAAAAGATGCTGTAGCTCCAAAAATGTTTCAGACAATCACAGATTTCGATGCAAACTCAAACTGTAATTGAAGTAACTTATTGGAATATTGCATCAGATCTCTCATGTCAACCAAAAATTAATGTAATTTACTGTTGACTAGCCTATTTATATAAGTTTGAAGATATTCATCATTGTATCTTACGAATTATGGGAATGTAGACTATTTTAATTGTCAAAGGGCCTGAATTAAATTTTTTGGCATAGGCTTGCTGCATCGTTATGTTAGTCACACTAAAATTATTCGGACACCTTAGACTTTTCACTTATAAATGATCTTCCATAACTTGCAAACTACATTGGCAAATGCATTGCAATCACAGCCACTGACAGCTGTTGACATATACATGAGAATGATACCATAGAATCCAATGCCACCTCAAGCTAAATCAAATCGAGTACAATTCAAAGTTGTGTGAAATTGTGAAAGTGTCTGAACAGTTTTTGGTGTGACTGCACAACATATTTTTGTGTATGCGAGATCATTCCATAGCTGCACTAATGTCTCTGCTAACAAGTAGGCAAACTTATGCAGGGTATCAATGTCATGTTACCATATAATAACAGCATATTTATAGGTGAATAAGGTGATCTGCCATATGTATCAGGTAATATCAGTTACATTAGATGTACACAGTGTTTTGCACTTTCTTGTATGTAATCAGTGAGGATGCATTTTGTCATGCCAGAATGTACTCAGAAGCCATCGGCTAATGGCAGGTAGCAAATGTTTTGTAACTGGCAAACTGCGATAATAACTGTTGAGAAGTTATGTGAACCCAAAGCCATAGACAGCCACTGACTTTAAGTTTTGAATGATACTAAAGAATCTGATGAAATCGTAAGTATTCTATCCCAATACTATATAATAGTGTCATCTATAACTACTCTTGCTTAACTTGTAAACTACAATGATAAATGCAGTGAACCCATAGCCATAGACAGCCTCTGAGAATCTGGTGCCTTCTCTACTTGAATTGAAATAGATCTACTGTTTGAATTTGCATCAGAATCTGAGTGTGTCTGGATAATTTTGAGATGACTTTGTTATCAGTGCGAGTCAAACATGCATCATGCCCATTATGGAACAGACTTGTTGCGGGGCTACTGAATTCTAATCTTTCCTGGCTTATCTAGCACTGACATGCCTTGGGACAAATTAGCTTTCAGTGGCTTTTATGTCGAGCACATCTTAATCTTGCATAAGCTTTCCACATCACTTGCACCTGCCGCAGTATCAGAAGTTAATTCTCGCTTCGGTGCGCTGTGGCAGCTTAATGGAAAATTGCTTTGGCCAACGTCACTTTGCAGATTTCTAGTTATCCAATCAATGTAAGAGATAAGCTTAGGATTGTGGGTAGTTCTCTGTTACCTCGCAACCTTATCGCACAGTAGCGCCACTTCGTTAAGACCACCTTTTATGCAGTGTAAAGTTCTTGTCTGGGTACTGTTCATAACGGAAGTAAAATACCATGCTGAAAAAATATTGCGGAACCCCACCTGAGAATTGGTTTTTTAGGTGTTGAGTCCACCTCATCATTGGATTTGCCAAATTTTACCCTACGAGTATTCTTCATGGTAATTTTCCACAATAAATTAGTGAAAACTTTTCTAAGCTTTAATATGGAAGTTTTTTTTTTAAGGCAGGGTTCCATTTTGCAATAGCAAGGACAGCTAGACAGACAGTGATGTTTATTTGAAGCCATATTTCATCAATCATACACATCACACAAATATCATAATACAATGTATATAGTGTTTATCAGTATTAACATGGTACATGGCCAACTGTGCCACGTGCGTTTTCCATGAGAAGGATAAACGCATGGAAAACGCATGGTTTTTAGCAAATTATATTGAGGCAAAAACCATGCGTTTTCCGTGCATTTATCCTAACGCATGGAAAATGCACATGGCACATTTGGCCATGTACTGGTAATGTTCAGACATTTTGATATAGTTCAAGGTCAATTGTCTTGTTTGTTTCAACGGTCTCAGTAGTGAAGTGGTCTGGAAACTGGGTTCCACTGAAAAGCAAGGATCTGTCAGTGTTTATGACTGGACCTCAGCTTGGCTTGATTATTGGCTGTTTGTCCGTTGCTAAACACTCCTGTTTGGAGTAACTTAGGGCTTACCTTGGGCCTGACCTTGTGGTATCAGTGCAGTTGTCCAGAGGAAACACAATGTCATGATATAAACAGAGCGCACTTTTCTTTTTTTTTTCATTATTTTGGTCTAAAGGATATGTGTTTTTTCCTGTAATTTTTGGTTGGGTAATAGATGACACCGACAATCTTAGTTGCAAGGACAAAAAACTTCAGATTCAGGTTAAGATTCAGATTTATTGTAATTTTGCTCATTGAGAAGAAATAATAAAAATTTGTGTAATGAGATAGTTGTTCTCTGGTGGATGAATTTTAAATAAAGATGGGTTACCTAGGCAACACGAATCATTCATTGAGAAAACTAGATTGTCTACCGGTAACTACGATGAAAAAAATAAAGATAATATTACAAAGATCTATAGCTATAAATGTGGATTTAGGTATTTTATTACATTTAGAAGCCTTTACACTGAACTAATTTCACGTTGAGTAATTACTTTTTTTTTTACTTGAACTTCTTCACAAATCCTTCCCAGCTTAGCAACTCCATTTTACAACTTTCTAAAACGGTTTCAGTGGTACCAGCAGCTTTGCCACTGACACTAGATTTGGTGAAGTTGCGATTTAAGTGGCCCCAGACATCCATGAATTCGAGCTAGAGGCAATATTAAAGCACTACACTGGCACTAGCTGTGCCCTGAGTTGTAATCCAGGCTGCAGAATTCAGTGTCATGCTTGGAGCAGTGGAAAGGAGTTGGTTGAATAGTAGTGTAAGAAAAATGTGTTTACATCGAAGGCTTGAATGTGTTTTAGTGGGAAAGCTGCGGATGGAGTTGTGTGCAAAAACAATCTAGTAAGATTTGACTTTTTAAATCTCGAAATTAGTAGTACGAGATGAGGTGCCTTTTTTCTTTAGTAGGTTCTGTTGTATTTGGCTGAATTTAGTTGGATCTATTTATAAAATAACAAGATCATTTACAACAAAAGTTTTTTTATAGTCAGGTTATTGGCCACAAACAGATTTTCGACTTTTTTCGCCAGATTCCACATTTAACGATATTCTGTTGTATTGATGACTTTTTGCAGTCGTTATGACAGATCCGACTGTATTTATGTTTATTCGTATGTTGGTCTCTTGCTGGGTGGCCAAGTGGTGAGCTTGTCTAGCTTCAATGGAAGTGACAGAGTGTCTTAAGAAAACTTTACCTGAAATCGCATCCGTGGCTTCACCACTTCCACACTATGTCCAATAGTTTTCTTTTTTTTGGTATAATGACTTGTATTAAACCATGAAAGTGGTCAAGCCACGGCATCAAAAAACAATAAATTTAATGACCTTTCAGCCAATCAGACATGGCGATACATCAAAAGAAGCGCCTGCTGAACAGCGCAAAGGCGTTGCAACAACCCTTTTTAGACCAGCAAGTTTTCTTAGTGTCTGGGTTCAAACCCAACTCCCTGCACTGTTTTAGTCACATCTCAGTTTATGTCCTAGTGCATGTGATGTACAGCCACACCTAGAAATATTCAGACAATTTTGGAATTTCATGCAACTTTGAACTGCCGTAGAAGTGATTTAGCTTGAGGTGACATTAGATTCTATGGTATCATTATCATGTATATGTCAACAGCTGTCAGTGGCTGTGATTGCAATGCATTTGCCAATGTAGTTTACAAGTTATGGAAGGTTACTGCAGTAGAAGTGATTTAGCTTAAGGTGGCATTGGATTCTATGGCATCATTCTCATGTATATGTCAACAGCTGTCAGTGGCTGTGATTGCAATGCATTTGCCAATTAAGTTTACAAGTTATCATTGTGCACTGTCACCTAAAAAGCCCAGCGACCTAATTATGGACATTCTTTGCAAGTTTACCTAGGTAAACAAAATTATTTGTTAAACTATGTAGCCGATAGGCTGAGTATAGACTTAAGAAATATTCTCTAAAATATGAGAGAAATGGATTTTTTTTTTTTTTTTAGTTTAGGCAATTTTTAGTACAAGAACTGCGTAAACTCATTAACACCATAAACTGTAAGCCAGCCCATAGCCTATTAGATAACTTGATTAATTTACTGTAGACGAGTAAACGAGCAAAACGTGTACATAATTATGTCGCTTGAGTTTTATTGAAGGTTATCTATTAGTGAAAAGTCAAAAGTGTCTGAATAATGTTTGATGTGAATGTGCCCAGACATCATGCTAGGTCAGCCTGATGTCGATTCAAAGGTACAATGCTGATCCGATGTCAAGCCGATGTGAATTATATATAGATACATAGATAGATAGATAATCAAATGCTATCTTTCACAAAGTCAAAACTTTTTAGTTCCTCGATAATTTTCTTTGTGAAAGTAAGTGCTAAATAGGAAAATCACTTAATCTGAACAAGCTTCTCCATCAATTTTGAATATGCCTCTTCTTGTACCTTCAAATTAACTCGCGTTCATGCCTTCATGGTTTCTTGTGGTACAAGCAGAGGTTAAGAGTTTCAGTAACTTAGCAACCAATATACATAACTACAATATACTCATTCTGGCCTCATGGTTAAATGATTCATCACATCCTTGCAACGTATGCCCAAGTAGACAATATTGAATACAGAAAAGCTCAACCACATGCCTGTCACTTCTTGGTTAGCAATATGTATTATTTATACACATTCAGGCTTGGGGAACACACCCATGGAAAGCATATTGTTTGGTAAATACCAAGTACTTTTTCTGCTCTCTGGATTTTAAGAGATTTTCTTGGGGTTCAGGTTGTTCACACATTGGAGTCGCCTAGTGCTTTCACCTGTGCCCTATAACTATGACATTGATATTTATGTAAGGGGTAGGACCAAGACATACTGAGTATATTCGACCACGCGTTCCGGGTTTGATGTTTGAGCGAACAATACTGAAACGACTATGCTATAAGTAAAATTGGTATTCGTAAAATTTGGTTCTAAAATACAGTGCCATGTACAAGTAAGTGAAATGCACTAAAAGCTATTTTTTTTAAATTAATTTGCATTATTTACGGTAACTTGATGTCAAAAAAACAAAATGTTATCGTGAAATTAGTCTGCACTTGTAACCTGGTGAAATAAATTATCACTGTAATTAAACAGTTTTTAGATGGTTCTCTTGCTAATGCACAGCCCTGCTAATAACTGTTGTCCAAAATTAAGTACACATCTTTACAGCACAGATGAACTATAGCTTGGCAAGAGAATATCGCAGCGAATACAAATGCTAAGATTCAGAAACTGTTAGACCCAGCCAGGCAAAAAGCAAAGACAAAGCCAAGATAGAGATATGAGCACTCTAAAAATGATATACCCAGACAAGACTTACAAATGATTTATACCTTTTTTTTGTGTTTTCTTTTTCAACACATGTACACCAGACATGTTTTCAGAAGAATATACAAAGATTTTGCATAGCTTTTCTTTTTGGAGGACAGATGTAGCAATGTGTGAAATTGCAACACAATTTCCTAGTTGTTTTTGCTATAGAATGATATATCTTATAGTGAAGGGACTTTTATCATACTGAACAAGTGGACATGCAGTTTGGAATGCTCAATAGTGTAGTAGTTTTCCCACTGAGCATAATATCATGCTATAATTTGTAGGTTCTGCAACACATTGTAGGGGTTGCCCATGCCATATATTATGTATAATTATGTACATTTTCAGTGATGCAATTTTATTTCTTTACATTTTCTTGGATTGAAAGTTTTGATCTTATGTGATATTATCTAGGATAAACGGTGAACGATTAATACCACATTGGCCAGCTCTGCTGAAGGTCCCGGGTTCGATCCCCGGCCCATGCAGGCACTCTTCATGAGCTACATTCCAGCTGCTGGAAGTCGATTGCATGAGACGTTAGATTGGAGGTGCCTTGTACTCACTGTCTATGCTAACCCCACCCAGGGGGTATATGTTTAGATGGTGTGGACTCTAAACCTTATCTCATCATTACGTCTGCCTCTGGCAGTTGGTCATACAAGCTGACTAAGTTTCAGACCCAGTAGCATTGAGACAAACACATACATGTATGAGCTACAACTAAGCTAATGTACTTGTGGACGCCAATCTGTACCATCTCATCATTACATTTGCCTCTTGCATTTGGTCATACAAGCTGACTGAGCTTCAGACCAAGTAGCATCGACGCGTTGACATTGAACAATGGTTGCCCCTTTTGGCCGTGTCGATCCGAAGATGCGCTGAGCCTCTTGCGGAAAATTAGAACAGCGATTCATCAATTCAAGGAACTGTCTGACCACCATTGGCAACCAACTAAAGCAACTGTGTTTGCTGTGTCATTGACTGATTGCAGTGGAGCCACATATCAAGGGAACACTTAGAAACAGGGCTGTTTTACTGGCTGTTTCTCTTGGCCTTTTAGCAGGTTGTTAGGTCATCCACAAGTACAGGTGATAAGGGCAGAAGGATTCCACCTACAGTTCACTCTAATCAGATTCTAAGTCAGTAGTTATGCCAGCAGTAAAGCAAAGAAGTATAATTTAAACTTGTGTTCTGTATTTATCAGTGTTTCTGCTATGTTGCAATACGCTTTCAGCAGGGTTGTTCATTATATAAGTACAGCTGTGTACCTGAGCTTTAGTTCAGAAAACAAGCTTGCTGCTGCAGAATAACACGATTGTAGGCTCCTACAAATGTTTTCGATCAAGTGTTTGTGCTCGTAGCTGATATAAAAGAATGTTTGAAATGAGATATTGGGATTAGTTGCAAGGTAAAAATTGAATCTTGTTTCCTTTGCAAAGATAGTAAGATATTTTTCCTATTTTTGTTGTTGTTGTGAAGCATGTATTTGTTGCGATTTGTCACTAAAAATATGGATTGAGGTGAAGTTTTGAAGGTCTGAATCATTGTAGACATTAGTACTATGGTATATATGTGCAGCTACATTGTATGGCTGACTGAATTAATAGTTGGTCCGTGAAAAGCGTTTTATTGCTTTTTTTCTGTGATTTAATAGCGACTTTAAATTAACTTTTTTTAAATTTGTTTTCTAATATATTAGATAGCATGGAAATCAGTTGTGTTCCGTCCATGAGATTGCTAGTAAGTGGAGGTTATATCGGACTTGTGCATTTATAGTATATTCACATGTACTCAGTGACAAAAATATTGCACTGCAAATGTCAGTTATGAATATACACATGATCTTGATAAGAATGTACAGGTGGCCAAGACCCTGAAACATTGGATGATAAACTGTCTGGTTGCCAACAGGCTAAATGGGAGGGTGGCTGAGGAAGGGTTCTGAAGCTTGGAATAGCTTAGATTGCAATTTAGCCCTATACGATTGCAATACAAGTTGCCATATTATTGGTGCGGCCCAAAAAAAAAAAAAAAAAAATTGCACTTCATGAGGACATTAGGACATTGCCATAATTATTGATCAATGTTATAAGATTGCAAAAGAGTTATGGATAACATGTGCCAGCATATTGAACTTTGTTCCTGTCAGTTATTATAACTCATTAACTCATTGTAGAAGTAGACTTGCAAAGTTGCTCAGCATGGCAACCTCTCCAAGTGGTGCAATATTTTTGTCTGCACCAGGTGCTTGCTTGAATTTTTCAGAACCTAGGTTTGACAGTGCAAATGCCTAGTAACCTATGGAAAGCAAATGACAGAATAATATTTGGCTATGACACTTATAAACACATGTTATCATTGTTTATGTTGATGAATTGATTTAACATTTTTGTGGAGAGCAAAACAAACTTACACTTCAGCGTTAAGCTGTACCATTTATCTATTGATTGATATAAATGTTTCTTTTCGATTGATAACATTTTCCACAATGTCATGTTCTTAACATCTATCACTTTAACATCCATTTCATGCTAGTTTATCACAATAGTAACTATTCTTAGATGGTTATGTGTTTGTCAAATTTGCCACATTTCTCTTTAATTTTTTTTGGTATCTCTTTTTCTTTTTTTGGCATCATCTATAATAAGACTATCAATAATTTACACATTTTTTACAACTTGTAGTACATCACACATACACTGACATATCTTCGTCAGCTAGTTTATCACATCTCTTGTCAGTTTATCACACGCTTCTTCTTGGTTTATCACACCTACCGCAGTGTTTATCCTGTATTAATTTGTTGAATGAGAGAATCTGTTCTCATTTGCATTAATCCCTACGTCAACCTAGCACAAACTGAATTGATTAATAACATCTTAAAGTTTCTCTTACACTTTTACGAGACAAGCGTTTAAAAGAAACACTGATATTACACTCTCTAAAATTTATCGAGACGCTGATGACTATCCACAAATTGTTATTTCCTGTAAGTCGTAAAATGCAATAATATAGCGATAAACATGGTGAACCCAAAGCCATGGACAGTCTATTTATAGCTGCATCGGAATGTTTCACGATAATCCGATGCCATCTGTATCTGAGTTTCTTCAATTACAGTTTGGATTTGCATCAAAATCTAAAGTGCCTGTCAGTGAACATCATGTGGTTCAAGTGCACGTTTCTTTTCGACCTTAGGTTTAAACAAATTTGACAAGGTTGCATCAGAAAAACACAGGGCAATTTGCCAAAACAATGACTCCACAAATCCAGGTTTACAAGGACTGAGCTTCACAAGCCAGTGGTTATATCCTCTGCTGAGTCAGCATCAGTTGGACCTGTTTGTGCAGATGTGTTATGTTTGGTTTTTAAACTTAGTTTGGTTTCTACATAGTGGCAATAAGTGTGTGGTAACTTTAGAATTGTTTCTCAGTAGTATAACCAATCGTAGTGTACTAGATTATTCAATACAAGAACTAGATTTACAGTTAATTTGGACAAAGTTTATTTTTGATTGTTTTTATTATATAACTTATACTGCTCAAAGTTACAATGTCTTAGAACATTGTGCTCCTCTCCTCTCCTCTCCTCTCCTCTCCTCTCCTCTCCTCTCCTCTCCTCTCCTCTCCTCTCCTCTCCTCTCTTCTCTTCTCTTCTCTTCTCTTCTCTTCTCTTCTCTTCTCTTCTCTCTCTCTCCTCTCCTCTCCTCTCCTCTCCTCTCCTCTCCTCTCCTCTCCTCTCCTCTCCTCTCCTCTCCTCTCCTCTCCTCTCCTCTCCTCTCCTCTCCTCTCCTCTCCTCTCCTCTCCTCTCCTCCTCTCCTCATGCACTCCCAAGCATCCTAATGCTATTTCCAATGTTTCTCATAAATATAATTTTATATCCCTTTTATACCACTCTTTGCCACTTGTGAAGCACAGTTTATTTGCTCACATGCACAGATATTCATGTCACACCCATGTCCATGCTCATGACAGAGTCCCCTTTATATGACATGTCTGCATCAAGTGGACTTTTGTGGGTCCATAAGCACAAATTTCCGTCATGCGATTTCTCGCTTAAGCCAACGACTGTAAAACTGGCTTACCGCGATGTGTACTGTCGCTCGGTTGAGTTTGAGATGCTCTGATTTTAGTGTTGTGTTCTACAGTCACGTACAAAGTTATGCGGACGCTTTCAGATTTTGATACAGATTCAAACTGTATTATTAATGAAGTAGTAAATGTCGTTAAATATGGCATACTATTCTCCAGCACCAATCAAAACTACATGGCCAAAGGTGCCACGTGCATTTTCCATGCAAAGGATAAACGCATGGTTTTTGCCTAAATATAATCAGGTGAAAACCATGCGTTTTCCATGCGTTTAATGGCTCCTATATTAGCTCTAATATAAACACACGTGACACATTTGGCCATGTAATGTCATGGATTGTTTGTGGTTCTTTTATTGTAGTATAACACATCTTTGATGTAGGGACGGATGAATCAGTCTAGTATAAGCCTACAAGTAGCATAGTAGTTCAGTGGAATTATACAAGTTTACTGCAAATTGTTTCAACGATTTAAAATCTGCTGTGTCGTAATCCAAGAATCATGTAATGTAATATAACCCGTCTCGGGCATTCGGGCATTGCGGTCAGGCAATGTAATATAATACCACTCATGCAGCATGACGAGCAATCCACTCTATTGCATTTTTGTGCACAGTTAAGCAAGAAATTAATCTGATGTAGCTGGGTGCAATTGAATGAGGTACAAGGTGGGTCATATTGCCTTCAATATTTTATGAGATGGTTGTATATTTAATATCCGAGGACACATTTTGTGTCCTTGTTTGATCCCATTTGATCCCAGTTGAACAAGAAGTGCTTGATTGATAGAAAGTTTGTGTGATGAGGTGTATTTATTATAAGCTTAAACAATATTATACTTTCAATGAGAATGCTTCAGTTGAAAAATTCAAGGAATGTACTGTCACGTCACGTAAACTACAATGATGAATGTAGTCAACCCATAGTCATAGACTGTGTCTGACATTATAATGGGGTATCTCTTGAGGTCTTTACCAAGTTACTTCAATTGCAGTTTGAATTTGAAATTAAAAGTCCTCTCCTCTCCTCTCCTCTCCTCTCCTCTCCTCTCCTCTCCTCTCCTCTCCTCTCCTCTCCTCTCCTCTCCTCTCCTCTCCTCTCCTCTCCTCTCCTCTCCTCTCCTCTCCTCTCCTCTCCTCTCCTCTCCATTCCACTCCACTCCACTCCACTCCACTCCTCTGCTCTTCTCTTCTCTTCTCTTCTCTTCTCTTCTCTTCTCTTCTCTTCTCTTCTCTTCTCTTCTCTTCTCTTCTCTCTTCTCTTCTCTTCTCTTCTCTTCTCTTCTCTCCTCTCCTCTCCTCTCCTCTCCTCTCCTCTCCTCTCCTCTCCTCTCCTCTCCTCTCTTCTCGTCTCTCCTCTCCTCTCCTCTCCTCTCCTCTCCTCTCCTCTCCTCTCCTCTCCTCTCCTCTCCTCTCCTCTCCTCTCCTCTCCTCTCCTCTCCTCTCCTCTCCTCTCCTCTCCTCTCCTCTCCTCTCCTCTCCTCTCCTCTCCTCTCCTCTCCTCTCCTCAAAAATCATGATTTGAAAATGCTGAATACTTTGGGTGGGACTGTATCAATCATTCAATAGTTAGATGCATGCACCAGGATAAACCAATGAAAAATTTAGTTACTGTTCACATTTTCTATTATAATTCAGCATCACTTGGTTCAGGAATGTCACCATAGCTGTGACCACTCTACTATAAATAGTACTGTATACTGTCATCCAACCTTTGAGCATGTTTATCCCATCCCATCTATAAAATATTCACCAGGAACCATCAACAGAACAAAGTTAGTCCGCAATAAACTTACTGGTGCTCCACCACACCAAATCACAACAGGCTGGCTGTTAATCACGAATAATCAGGGATGAGAACAGGACCGGAGTGATCTGTTTCAATGTTATTCTGATCTAGTATGAAGATATGGGGTACCCCAGGGAGCTTAATGGCTCCTATATTAGCTCTAATATTTGCACCAAGCTTGTCAGGGGGCCCCCATGCCTCATCTCATAGTATTGACGAGACGGATGGCTAGATTGGCCATCAACCAAGTTTATGAGCATATGGTGATTGAGAGGAGATGGGGGATGAAAAAGAGAGGTGATAGAGAAAAAGAGAGGTGGTAGGAAAAAAGAGAGGTGATAGGGAAAAAGAGAGGTGACAGAACAGAGGCGATAGAGGCGAAAAGAGAAAGCGCTTGAACAAGGGAAATAGAGATAGGTATGTAGGTAGGTAGATAGATAGATAGACAGATAGACAGACAGATAGATAGATAGATAGATAGATAGATAGATAGATAGATAGATAGACAGATAGATAAATAGATAGATAGATGGGCAGATAGACAGACAGATTGATAGATATATAGATAATGGGATAGATAGATAGATAATAGGATAGATAGACAGATAGATATATAGATAGACAGATATATAGATAGACAGATAGATAAATAGATAGATATATAGATAGATAGATGGGCAGATAGACAGACATATTGATAGATATATAGATTATGGGATAGATAGATAGATAATAAGATAGATAGATAGATAGATAGATAGATAGACAGATAGATAAATAGATAGATATATAGATAGATAGATGGGCAGATAGACAGACAGATTGATAGATATATAGATAATGGGATAGATAGATAGATAAAAGGATAGATAGACAGATAGATATATAGATAGACAGATAGATAGATAGACAGATAGATAAATAGATAGATATATAGATAGATAGATGGGCAGATAGACAGACAGATTGATAGATATATAGATTATGGGATAGATAGATAGATAATAAGATAGATAGATAGATAGATAGAGAGATAGATATAGATGTATAGAAATATACAGATAGAAAGACTGATTGATTGATAGATTGATTGATATTTACATCTATAGATAGATGCATAGATACATGGATACATGGTATATAGATAGATGTATAGATACAAACAGATAGATTCCTACAAAGATAGAATATCAAATGCTATCTTTCACAAAGTCAAAATTTGTTAGTGCTTCAATAATTTTCGGTGTGATTGTAAGTGCCAAATAGGAAAATCACTTAATCTGAACAAGCTTCTCCATCAATTTTGAATATGCCTCTTCTTGTACTTTCAAATTAACTCGCTTTCATGCCTTCATATGCCTAACTGAAGCTGTAATTCCATCTATTCATGAAGCTGGCATTCCTAACACATCTTTGGAGTCTCTTTTTAAATTACATCTGTCAGCCTTTGGAGACTTTCATATTTATCTTTGTCAAGCTGTGTAGCCAGATTTGGAGACATTCATCATCCAGGCTCATTCGTTTTGGGTTTGCCTCATGGGGTTACATACACTTTTGTAAGCCATGATTCATCACCTATCAGTTTACTTATAGGGGCTTCATTAGGTCTCGCTTCATATGAGTGATTTAATGGATGTGTTATTGTAAAATACAGAATGTATGTCATAAGTTTATGATTAAGAGCCTGTAAAATGATACGTTTCGCTTTTACGTCGTTTGTCGTATACAGCCACATAGAAAATTATTCTGATTCTTTCATATTTTGATGTAAATTCAAGCAGTAATTGAAGTAACTTAGTTAAGGGCATCAGACTCTCCAGTGTCATTCAATGCTAATGTCTGTTGCTGCAGGTTTAATTTATCTTGGCAGTTTACCGGTTATGGGAAGTTAGATGTAACTAGTCAAAAGTGGACCATAAATAATATATAAAATAAAATGGCTTAATTGTTATTTGACACTTAGCACAGTAGTACAGTAAGCTAAGCTATTTAACACAGGCTCCACTATTTAATACATAACTATAGCTAGAATATAAATATTTAAAGAGCAAACCATATACAATGTCATGGAGTTACTATGCATGTACAATATTCAGGACATAGACAAACCAAGATGAGAGTAAAACAAGCAAGGTATCTGTCCACCCTTTTAGGAGAAGCTGATATTTTGAGAGACTAATGCACAGATCAGCAGAGTTAATGGGCGTCATGCCATTGTTATGCTAATGACTGTCATCTCGTGCAGTCACGTTGTCAACGAGATCTCAGGAGGCTGCGGAGAACATTTGGAAATAACCTCCAAATAATGTCCAAAATGTGGTCATAGATAATGTTATAATATAGGTTGTTGTTGTTGATCAAGATATGTTTGAGGTAATTGCTTATAATGTTTTTGTCATAGCATAGGCAGACGTAAAGATGGGATGATAAGGTTGTAGTTCCATTGTATGCACCATGAGTTCTCTTATTTACCCCTAGACAGACAATGAATATATGAGTGACATAAATTTACCAACTTGAAGATGAAATCCCATGTGATCTTCCAGTAATGATCAACATCTAGTTCTATTGGAATAATATCTCATAACTACCTCATCAGATAGGTCTTTTTGGAAACCAACAATTGGCCATGCTCAGTTGGTAATTCTTGTGGAAGACAATTTGTTATAATCTTTCAGAAATTTCCAGTTATTCTGGCTTCACATGAAGCCTCTTCAATGCCACTGTCAAATTAAGAACACCAGTCAATTTTACTCTGAACAATTCAATTTCTAAGATTAATCAATTCTTGCAGGTTATGCAACAACACTGAAAGCTTCACTGAAATGAAAGTTGTGTCAACAGACTTGATTTCCTCATAAGATTAAAACCAAAGGAAGTGAATTTTGAATCTTTTTGTCTGAATATACACTTCACCAGACATTATTCAATGTGCCAAAAAGACAAGTCATTCAACTCACAGTCAATAAACATTAGGGATATTAATAATCTAAACGTAATGGAATAAATGCATGAGCGATAATATCCATGAATATCAATGTGTTCCCATATGCATACATTTCCATCTGTGACTTAATATCAACGATAATGGAAGTGATAAGATAGTACATGGCAGACTGGCTTCTTATGGCCATGAAAACTGGATTTTAAGCTTCGAATATGAACCTGTTGTCGATTTCCTTATGAACGGTGTTTAAAAAATCGGGAACAATTCAGTTGATATCAAGTTGAGCATGCACCTTTATCATGGGATGAAATAACTGATATCAACTTTACGGACTGATATCAGCATTTGTCTCGCGGACTAGAGAAGCCGTTTGTGAGTGAATGTGGCACCGTGAAGCCAATCGCTCAACAAAGGTATTCGAAATATTCGATACGGAGCAACGAAACGTCTTCATATGGATTTGATGCTAATATCAGATGAGAGAACATATTCTCATATCAGTAATGTACTGATATCATGATAGTGATAGACTAATTCTGTCAACTTGATCTATCATCATCATGAATGTTTTAATAACAGTGTCACAGAGCATTATACAATTCTGTTGACTTTGCTTCTCGATGCTGTTTGATAGGCTGTATTTGTGTTGGAGGTAAAATTTGCTGACTCAGGGTTGTGCATTAAGTGTTTCTGAATCTCTGGCACTGCATATTGTGGGACTGCATAGTTGTGTAGTATTTCCAGTATGAAGAGGTGTCAACGTGATATTTGTGACGTCACAATAACAAACTGACCTCTGTCCGTTTTGTCGTCGGGTAATGCTTAGACACCGATTTGTCATTGCAATGTCAAGGGTAGCTTGACCTTTTCCTGGTAAAACATTGACAAAATCTACATAATCCAGAAAAAATTGTGCCTGTCATTGGATTACGAAGATCGGAAGACTTTTGCGGATTACTTTTTTCCTGACAAATGTGGCCTCGACTGGTGAGGGAAATATTTGTTCGAATTGAGTGGTGATATTGACACGTTAGGCTGACCTCGATATGGAAAAACATTGAGAACTGAATAGGAGTAGAATTCATTCTCAGGACCTTGCAACTTACTATATCATATTTCAGTAACTGCCTCATTTGATTAATCACAATTAAGGATTGTTTAAAAATGAAGATGTTTAAAGACTGTTCAGCACAGACTTCAAGGCAAAAGCATGAGTTACATGTGATTAGAAGTTTTCTTTGATAGTTTGACAGACAAATAACTTTCAAAATGTTGAGCAGTAGGACAGGTATGATGACGGGGACCAGTTCGGGCTTCGGGGCAGCTGTGGGGGCAGTGTCAAGGGGTAATCCTCGTGAAGGTTTTCGTTACATGGATGGTGTTGATATGCAGGATTCCTATGATGTGGATGATGATGAAGTTGGAAGCAACGAGGCCTTTGACAACTTCTATGATGCCATGCCGGGCGGCGAACAGACCGGGCAGTCATCGTCGGCAGCTACCAACCCCAACCCTTCCATCCCAGAGGTCAGGGTCAACCTTGATCCCTCTGACAAACTCATCGAGGCTCTGGAGAATCTTCGTGAGGTCATCGTGGAAAACAATAGCATTGCCAAAGGTGGACGGAGACGTGGGCGTCAATCTCAGGGGTCTGCTCAGCCTTACCGAGCCAACGGAACACCGATGGGTCTCAAAGATGACCGCTTGAAGATACGTCGAGAAAAGGTAAGTCCATTTAATGTTAATATTTCATTGTGTGGTTGTTATGTTCTGGGTCATTAATTTGAGTGTGGACTGTGGAGTAATATGATACAATGGTATATTCAAAGTCACTAAAACTTTTGCTTAAGATATTCTATGGCCTTGTGTATTACTTTACTGAAGATGTTCAACAGTCATAATAAATGGCCACATTATTAAAACAGGGCTGAAATCTTGCTGCATTAGTTGTGCAGTGTATATGTGAACTGTTTGGTAGTAACTTAATATTCTAGTGTAGGTAGTCTGCCAAATCTACGTGGATATCCCAAGTGGAATGCACAGTTTGTGACTTCAGTTAATGCCAGTTGGCTTGTGCTGACATCAGACATGAAGCACCTGGTATTTATGGTTCAGACAGGTCAAGGCATCCCACCCACCTGCAAAGAGCTCCATTAAATAGATCTAAGGGTTTAGCACCCCAGGGGTAACCGGTGAAAGGGGTGGGGTGTCTAATGTGTCAGGTTGATGGTCATGATGTGCTCTCTGGATCTTTGACTAGACCATGGCTAATGTTGCCTTTGTACAGTCACATCAAAAGACTTCCCATCACTTGTTAGCACCTGTGATGAATATAGTAAACCCATAGCCACAGATATCCACTGACTACAGCTTTCTAATTGGGAGGAACTACCACCAGCTAGAGGTCACTGGCATTGTAATGTTTGATGACATCATATATATTGTGATGTCATCCATGTAACTATGATGTAGCGACGTCATCTTATAAGCCCTGGATGACCATGCCGCTGACGGAGGAGGCACTTAGGGCTATCATCTTATTATCTTTGTATCTGCTACGGTCGTAGTGCCCCCTGTAGGCTCTGTTACTTTTTCTCCCCTTGGTATTGGAGCATATGATGACAAATAAAGTTGTATAAGATACATTTGATAAGTTTAAATTGTCCTAAAAATGTAAAAAAAGGGCTAAAGAAAAAAAGTTTTTTTATGCGACTGTAGAAGCTATTAACTAAAGTGGAATCTGGGGCCAGTGAAAACAGGCAAAATAAAATTATACCCATGGCTACACTCTTTAAATTAGTAAAAAAATATAATGGTGTTCAGGATGTGAATTAGGAGCCCAAAATTATAATTACAGATACCATTACCGTTCCTATTTACATAACGCTCCTTGTAACATGATCAAGATTAGTGCACGAGGTGTTAGCAGTCTTATTATTGGCTGGCATTTCAGTATAACCAGCACTTATATAACAAAAGTCTGAAACTTTTATGATGTTTCCATCCGGAAAGTTAAATAATAGATATTTTCGCAGATCGATTAATATAGACCCACACATTATGAAAACTATTATAGGAAACTTTGTTTGACAATCTCAAATGGTTCATTACAAGCAGATCTGGCTGATTATTGCCAGGAACCGCAAGGAGTAATACAGGGCAACTCTGTCGAACCCCGTGTTTTCTCCACAATAAACACAAGCCATATTTTTGCACTTAAGCACAGACAATAAGTTTCAAAGTCTGCAGGTAGAAAGTTACAATAACTGACAGCAATTTTGCACCATATGGTAATTGTTTCAATCCATGTTAATTAGTGTCTGACCCCCCGTCAACTTCTAAGAGAGTGCTTAGATTGATGGACAGTTTGCCTCAACACTACGAACAGCGGTCATAAGGTTGAGAAAATATTAGCATTCTGAGACAAGTAATGACTTTATGGTGTCTCTTGTGTTTTGGTAGAAGTCCATCTTATGTTAACAGATTTTCCGATCTGAAAAACTTTACAAATTTGTGTAAGGATATTATATTGTTATTGATTAAGTCAAGAATATTATCTATTAAATCTGCAGTACATACACAAATTGTCAGTCAACAGTTAACAATATATGAAAGACTTAGTATAGTTTTATGAAAACGAGTCTATCATATATTGGTTCGTTCCAACCATTCATTGAAACCCCACAATTACAAACATCATCGTTACATTATGAAGTGGTCTTAATACTGAGGTGGTTTTTGTGTCTGAAACATTTGTTCTAATTTTAATCACAGTTTTATGGGGCTCTTGGGATTGGTCTAAAAAATGAGGGTTCCATAACTTTAGTGGTTTGACTTGCTGGGTTGAACTGTATCTGAGGATGGGATAGGATAGGATAGGATAGGATAGGATAGGATAGGAATGAATTATAACATTTAAAGGGCACAAAAGACCTGTATTCTGAAGCTTGCTAGGATAATATATTATGGGATATGATAGGATAGCACAGGATAGGATGAATTAAGATAATACTATATGTGCACACTGAATGAATGATAAATATATCAAATAAGCCCAAGAAATTAATATCCAATCCATGAAGCTGCACTCCCTGGTATTCTATAAATAGCACTTCTACTGCCCTAGATCTGAGACTCTGAACTCATGATCTAGGACTAGAAACAAGAACCTTGGTGTTGGTTTCTTCATACAGGTGGGTGGAGCCAACTGATAGTATTTATCATTTTATGGGGTTTTGCCCCAAAATAAAACAACCATTGCAATTAACCCGCAACCTTTTTATCTGCAAAACCCTCCCTAGCAATTTCCAGGATGATATGCAATCAAGCAGGCTGTAATTTTTGGTTGGGGATAGCCATCTTTTTGCCTCTAACAGTTCACATAAACACACTTTACAAGTGTAGGTATCTTAGTTGCTATAGTATTTATCAACAATAAGGATTGATCAGGGAAATCCAATGCTAGGAATTGTATATCATGTTGATTTTCCTAGGAATTCGCTCAGTGTAGAAAATAAGAAAATGTCAAGTTATGATTCTGCTGGTGATTGTTACTCATATTGGAGTAAGACCATTTTTGTTACGGATTTTAATGGAATTATGGGTGAGGTTACTTTGTATATCATCTGGTGTGGACTCCAATTGTTATCATTTCATCATTATATTTGCCTCTGGCAGCTGGTCATGTAGTGTTTATTGCCATACTTTTTTTTACATAATATTGTACATATATAATTTTCCTTCTCAAAGGTACATAGCAGCTGCTGAGAAGTTAGATTTAAATTTAGATTAGAATATAAGCTGACTGAGCTTTAGACCCAATAGCATTGAGACATTGACATTGATTCAAGCGTTCTGTATCTATATTAATGAAGAGGTTGTGTATTAGCAGGGTGTACAGTTGGACCTCTCTTTAAGACCACCTCACAATTAAGACTACCTCACTATTAAGACTATCTCACTATTAAGACTACCTTACTATTAAGACTACCTCACTATTAAGACCACCTCACTATTAAGACCACCTCACTATTAAGACCATTTCACTATTAAGACCGCCTCACTGTTAAGACGAGCTCACTATTAAGACCATTTCACTATTAAGACTACCTCACTATTAAGACCACCTCACTATTAAGACCGCCTCTCTGTTAAGACGAGCTCACTATTAAGACCACCTCACTATTAAGACCATTTCACTATTAAGACTACCTCACTATTAAGACCACCTCACTATTAAGACCGCCTCACTGTTAAGACGAGCTCACTATTAAAACCACCTCACTATTAAGACAACCTCACTATTAAGACCACCTCATTAGTAACACCACCTCTCTGTTAAGAACACCTCATTAGTAACACCACCTCTCTATAAAGAACACCTCACTATTAAGACCACCTCACTATTAAGACCACTTCACTTTTAAGACCACCTCACTATTAAGACCACCTCACAATAAGACAACCTCACTATTAAAACCAACTCACTAGTAAGACCACCTCACTATTAAGACCACCTCACAAATAGACAACCTCACTATAAGGACTACCTCACTATTAAAACCACCTCACTATCTAAGACCACCTCACCATTAAGACCACCTCACCATTAAGACCACCTCACCATTAAGACCACCTCACTATTAAGACCACTGCAATATTAAGACCACCTCACTATTAAGACAAGCTCACCATTAAAACCACCTCCTTATTAAGACAAGCTCACCATTAAGACCAATCCACTATTAAGACCACCTCATTAATAAGACAACCTGGCCATTATGACCACCTGCCTATTAAGACCACCTCATTATCTAAGACCACCACACTATAAGGACTACCTTACTATTAAGACCACCTCACTATTAAGATGACCTCAATATTAAGACCCAATCATATTCTTGCAAATTTTTGTTTTCACCATTAAGAGATGTGATTCAAAATTAAGGGTTTATACTCAATTATGGCTTACTTGGAGGTAGTCTTAACATTGAGCCGATCCCAAAAGATATCAATAGTTGCTTTTGGTACATATTTTACTATAGATTATTGTAAATGCGCATTTAGGTTCAAATGTTTCAACCAAATGGCTCAAGCAGGTACACAGCGTCCCAGGTATAAGCAAGCAAAAATAAAGTCAAGTATAGAATGCTTTAATTAATGAGCGTTACGCGTGTGAGAAATATACTGAAAAAGGTTTAGATGAAGCTGAACCGTGCCAGGCCTAGTACACACATTGTGGATGTCTTAGTGTTTTTAGTGATTTTTTTTATGTTTCTCTTTCACGATGAAAAATGGCAATTAAGATGACAAGTGAAGAAATCAATCATTGGAAAGAAAGGAGAGTTTTAATCAATTTTCAGAGAAGTTTTATTTTAGGATTTAGAAGGTTGGGGTTTTTTGTTTGTTTGCTTATTCAATTTTGTATGTAATTTGAACAACATATGAACACAAATCATGCTTGCATTCATACTATACTACAAGTATAGTATTATACTAAAGTAAGGACCAAATGAAAGGGTTACCATTGTAAGATGGTCTTAATAGTGAGGCGATCTTTAATCAGAAATCTATGACAGCCTTCTTTTATTTCTTTTTATTTCCCTTAAGTTATTTGTTTGGCTCCTGTTAGGTAAAATTCTAGTCTTGAAAACACAGGACAGATTTGGCTGAAGCAGTAGCACGTACAGGACAGATTTACTTTGATTGAGAGTCAAAGCTGCAAAAGTGTCCTTAATCCTGCTTACGAGCACACATAGATGTCGCTCGTGTGCCTCAAGAAGTGTGCCCTTGCTGGGGTGGTGGGCAGTGGACCGTGAAATTGTCACGCATGCCCAGTCATGCGTGTCGAGGGCATCTTCTTTTGAGTCCATCGGCGTCCTCAGTCCCTGGAGCAGAGTAAGTGATGACCATGTGAGGGCCACAGGGCATTAAGTAGAAGGACATTTGGGCCACTGGTCAAAAGAGTCCAAGGCAAAGTAGCTGTCTCTTTTTGGGCAGGATGGGTGGTCAAAATGTACTCTGGTTCTTCTTCTTCTTTGTTGTGTTATTCTTATTTATTGTCCTGGTGGTGGCTGTTCTAGTTTTATATTTCTTCTGTCTCGTATTTATCTTATTGGTTTCATTGTTGTATAAGGTTCATCATTTTTATAATTTTTTTGGCAGTTTGTAGGGTCCAAATATCTTGGTAAGATTGCTGAAGCTTAAAATACTTGTGGCAAAGCTGAGTTCCAATCTATCAGTCACAGACAATCAGCCCTCCTACTGACACTATTCAGTGACATTGAAACTAAAGACATTCTTATATGCATTCTATTTCTCTGAAGATCTGTTTTTATTGAAGATTGCGCGCTATATAAAATGAATAATTAAAAAAAAGTAATTTCATTTATTGACATTGTCGAATATGAATTTACTTTTGGTTGTTTTTGGTATGGAGAATGACTTGAGTTTGTTAGTTTTTTTGAAGAGAAAATTAACTAAACTTAAACATAATTATGATGGATGATGGCCTCATAACTCAAATACAAGTTATTTTGAGACCACCGGTTATATGAAACTTTCAAGGGTGAGTTATTGAGATGAGTGCTTATCAAGGCACATTGGTACTTAAATACTTTAACCTTGACATGTCACAGTAGAAATGTTACAGAGCATAGTAGAGCTTCACCATTAAGGCCACTTTCATTCCAAACTATCGTGCTCCGATGTTATTCCGAGTCACCGATATTTGATAGTTATGTCACTTGACCGATGTTGGGTTAACACTAAGCCGACAATGCCAACATCAGGCCAACGTAGACGCGAGGATAGAAGTGACATTTTATCTTGGTGGTTGTACTGTAGAGACGGTCTAAATTATGAGGTGAAATATAACATAATTATAGGTCCAAAATGTGCAGTAATATAATTTAAAACCTAATCTCTCTGGTAAAATAGTGATGCAGACTTGATACTAAGGTGGACTATTTCAGGGTTCTATCCAAGCATTAGAGGTCCTTAGAATCATGGCATTATTCCTGGACGACCAACCTCTGAACCCCTACTCTAACGAGCTAACATTTCTACCACTTAGCTCGCCTACCCTGCCTCTTAATCTCTCTTGAGGAATCCAGAACGTTTGATCCTTGATCCATCTGACCTTCAAAGAGCCAGTGACCTTGACCCGGAAGCAATTGATCTGACCTCCAGATCTGACATTTACTGTACGTCAAGAGAGATTGATTGAGATATGGCTTCTGATTCTGGTGAACGTGGTCAACACATGTGTGAAGCTGATATTTTGATCTGTGGTCGTTATGGCCAGTTAGTTTATTGACAAACCAGTGAACAGTTATGAAAACACAGTTCAAGGGTATTGGGGTATTGGGGTATTAGGTATGTCCACTATATGGAGCAGCACAATATAGACAGAAATTTCAGCATTGTCACACCACCAATCCTGCTGTCCAGAGTGTTCTAGTGTTTGAAAACTATATTAAAAACTAGCCGAAATCATAAAAATCCAGGCTTGCGCTTTCATTTTATGAAAATGCTTATTCGCTCAAGCGCACCAAATGTGAGACATAAGAAATATTCCAGTTATACATGTATTTTGTCAATTTTGGCATTTAGCAGAAATGTATAGATAACAATTTAGTAAGCTTTGAAGCCTTATATCCTACATTATATGAAAATTTTCATGTGAACCTACCATTGTCATTCCGAAATCAAATCTCAATATCAATTAGTATGATTCTATTGTCAAACTTCGAAAGTATTCTGTAATATATTTAGATGTTTCGAATTGACGAAAAAGCTTACTACCGATAAGTATAAATATCAACTGAAAGAAGAATTCTGATGCATTGTGATATCATATCTAAAATTCCTATCTCAAACCTTTAGGAATGACAGAGGTGAGGTTTTTCATAACCACAAAAATATGACTGTTAAAGATTCATTAAGACCTACATTGACATTGGTATTCGTGTCACGGTGATTCGGAAATTTTTCACTTGATTGAACCAAAAAGTTTGAAGTCGACGGTAATTTCCAGAAGTAATTAGGTGCAGCATGAGAAATGAACTTTCTAAATCAGGACACCGACACAGGATGTTTGTTATACTGGAACGCTGGGTGGAAGTTGCCGTATATCCGGTTGTTTTAATGCCGGAAATGTCGGTGGGTGGATAAGGGTCTGCGAAAGGGTATTTTCCCATCATTTTGGGTAAGCTGTTCTTGTTTTTTGCAGTATCTAACAAATGTGTGGACATTGGTTATCACTACAACCTAATTAGTTTGCCGACTAATTCCATTAGTTACTTCCAAACTAGAGGAAGTAATAATTACTGAATAAATTGGCTCTTTTAAACATTTGGTGAACTCACTTGTGTTGCATCCGTAGTACTTAATTTTTTTTGATAACTGGGCTAAAACTACGTGTGATATCTAATACCCAAAAAACATGAGTCAAGGCCAAGAGGTAATTGGTTACAAATGTTAAATTATTTGTTTGATGTTTGTAAGCAGGTTTTGGTTAATTTTTTTCTCTATAAGTTTGCCTTGAGAAATTTAAATAACTATGATGTTTAGATTCTGTCAGGAGGCAACTACGAGTAGGTGGAGTCAACTTAGATTTTGTCTAAGGTTTAGTAGGCAATATTTTGTCTTTCTTGTTGAAGGCAAGATTTTGGCTTTAGTGAAGGAGGCAAGCTTTAAGTCCTCTCTCTTGGTTTTTACTTTTTTTTACCTTTATTGTTTTTAAGGCTAAAGTAGAAAAGACGAATGAGTTCAAATAAAACTAGGAGCCAGAGAAGGAAAGCACCGACCGACCAGGAAAGAACGAAAGAAAAACACGGCTTATCAAAGGCAGCATCTGTCTTGGGAGGCAGCGGATCAACACTACACAGCATTCGTTTTTGTGGGCAAAGTGTCCATCAATCGCTGGTGTTTTCTGAGGCCAAACAGTTTTCGAGCAATGGCAACACTGTACGTGCCCCTGCATAACAAGTAATAAACAGACCTTGGGATTTTTCAGCCATGTTTGTCAGATGGTATAAAGCAGTCGTCATAACAAAAGAAAGGTATCTCATCAAAATTAAAGCAGAGTTTTTTCTCTCTGCCTTTGAGAGATATTAAATGCTAAAAAGTATGCAAAGTGACATGCATAAGAGAGAAAAGTTGTTCGAAAAGTTGATAAGTCTTGAAGTCATATTAAACTTCGTTCTTTTAACGACAATAGTTTGTTTAAACAAAAGAGACGCCTGGCTCAATTTGTAAGAGATACTTTAATTTTTGTTTCCGAACTCACACGAATCAAGGGATGATTCCGGTGTGTGAACGAGATGACGAATCACAGTAACCAATATCTTACCACTAACTGCCCCGAATAACTTCGTAAACATTTCTGTTTTGTGTCTGTTTGACTATACTCTCACTGGACACCACTTCATCATCGTCCATACATTACCCAGCTTTGCATTCCTGTGTCACTGCTGCCAGAAGTTTTCCAACCAAGTGTAAATACACTGACACAGCTGTGTTGTTGCACAGAGAAACCTGTGTTTAACCATATCATATTGCGAGTCTATTGGATATTGGCAGCAGTGGTGCTTAGGAAAAAGGAAAAATCGGTGTTTGCTAATATCTAGATATGCACATATTCGATGGAATCCAGATGCTTGCTCTATGCAATAAAGTTTGTCGCTCTCGTATACATGAATTTTCGAGTGTCGCGTACTCCGTTCTGATGAGGTCGGTGTGAGATAAGTAAGGGTGAAGTTTCTTCGATAAAGAAATCGCCCCGCTGTAGTTGTTTGTTCCATAATGAAAAAAAAAGGATCTTGTACAAGCGTCTGCCCGGCAAAAGGAAGTTTCCAAGGCACAATATATGATGGAATATGCAAGCACAAGGGTATCGACCCTTCAGATATGTGCATGGGTGACACAATTACTACTTCAGTAGCCAACTCAGAAAAAGTGTGCACAACCCAGTTTAATCCTCAAATGGTTTCAGCAATATGAAGACTTTGTTTTATTAAAAGCTGGTAACATATCTGAAAATTTTCCATATGTTAATGTAGTAACGTCAAACAAGTTTTCATGGCTTAAAAAGTTGGGGTTTGACTCGTAAGTAACATTTCTGTCCATTTTCAGCCAAACATGATTGAAAAATAAGTGGAAATTTATTATGGATCCTACTTTAGGATCATTCTTAGTTTTTTGTTATTCATGTTAGAGTATTGTTAAACCCTATATCGCTTCCTAATTTTTCAGCTTATTTTTTTTCACTATGTATAGTTTAAAAAAAAAATAGTTCATGATGGGTCGTGTTTTATAATCATCCTTTTTTGTATGACCTCAGTTTACGCTAAGAAAGTTTGTCGAGGCGACGTCGACCGTCATCGCGAATGAAAAATGATTAGTATAAAAGTGTTTCGTCAGCCAGTCAAACATCTTGAATTTCAAAACATGTACACATAAAAAATGGTAAAGGAGTCGCAATGCCTAAATGGAACCAACAACAATTTTTCATACTGGGTACATGGACAATTGTGCCACGTGCTTTTTCCATGAGAAGGATAAACGCATGGAAAACGCATGGTTTTTGCCTCATTGTAATTAGCTAAAAACCATGCGTTTTCCATGCATTTATCCTTCTCATGGAAAACGCACGTGGCACATTTTGCCATGTAGTGTTTCTGTTGTGTTTCTGGAGACCCAAATGTCTTTGTGCGAGGTTAGAATGAGCAAAATAATCTCCATTTAGACCACAATCAGTGGAAGAAGCAGCTCTAAGTAGTTTGTCAATCTAGGGATTAAGGGACACAACTTTTCATTAAAGTAATTAAATCCCAAGGCTTCCCTTGAGTTGTTAGAGCTTCCGTAATCAAATGAAGGTTGATGGAGCCAAACAGTTAATACACTTTGAAGTTCATTCGTAAGATCAAGTGAACTTTCGTCGTGAATAACGAAAGTCTTATCGAATGATATACGGCCACAATGTAATCTTTGAGAAATTCAGTTTACTTTTGTTATGAGTAACAAAGCCTCTTCTAGAATGATGTATGGTCACATTTTGATCTTAAGTTTTTAGGAATTGATGAAAACTTTAGTCGTAAATAATAAGCGTAATTTTTTAAATACAGTCACACTGGGTTGTTCTTGGAATCGTCTCAATTTTTCCAACGTATTTCTGTTGACAATGGTTAGAATGAAATGAAGCTTACCCCCATGAAACTTTTAATATAAGGAAAAAAAATGAATAAAGTGACATTAGGAAAGATATACTCTTTATGATGCCCTTTTGATATTTGAGTAAAGCACTTGTAATTTTGTGTGGACTCAAAATCTAGCCATCTCATCCTTACTTCTGCCTCTGACAGCTGGTTATTTAAGTAGGGTAAGCTCAACACAACTAGATTTTCTACATGGCCAAATGTGCCAGGTGCGTTTTTGTCTCATTATAATTAGCTATAAACCATGAAATTTTCCATGCGTTTATCCTTCTCATGAACCTAGATAACATTCCAAATCGGCCCAGCATCGTTTCTATGTTGGCCACGGTCGGTACAACATTTACCAACATTGCCGACATCTTGCCGATGTTGAAATGATTTGGAATGCTAAATATCTCACTAAAGCAATAATACGTTGGTTTAATAATGAGTCTCATTCATGCTATCAAATTAAACGTTTATTTCTGCTTCATTTGTAAAATTCATTCTTCATCATTTAGATAATAATTCAATCGCCATTTCAAGTATCAAATTGTCAAGAAACAAGGCATGTTGTCTTTTCTGTCAAATATAATCAACAATTTGTGGGATTTTAATCTCCTTTGTAAATGAGGTATTTTAACACATGCAAGATCATGAACAGCTCTGTTATGGAGCTCTAGATATGATTTGTTATTTTAAAGTAAATTTGCCCAGGCTACTGATCGGGAATGATGAGCAATATCCAGACAAGTCTTCATTCATTTGTTGGAATGTAATTCAAGCCAGAACTTCATTAAAATTTCTGTATCAATCTTTCAAGAAAGCTTGATGAATTTTTATTGCAGTTTAACATAATTTTCCTCCAGTCTTAAGCCTAGAATCCCTGATGCATGAGGTTATCAATTTCGCAAATAAATTCTCAATTTACTTGGACAAATATCGTTTCCGTGAGGTTTAATAGCTCCATAAATTAACCAATATCAGAATGCTTCAGTAAGCTTTTGAATTTGGAATTTCTATTCTAAATATTTTCTTTGTGTGTTATGGATTTACACTAGGATTATTTGCCCATTAGTATTTTACCATATTTTATAAGATAATAAATTTAGATTATACTCGTTTTATTTAGATCTATAGACATAATTATCTAATCAAATCTAGGAAAGTTCTGGGTTTGAATTGAAGCCTCTTTGCTGAGACAAGTGGAAGATCTCACCAAGCTGTATCATCTCATCACTACATCTGCCTACAGCTGGTCATATTGGCCAAGTAAGCTTCAGATCAATAGCATAGAGACAATACAATACAATACATTGTCTGCAGTCTTTAATTTCATAAAATGCACGAGCGGGTGGGGTGGGTGGATTAGAGCTTTACGTCCTGTATTTCTGCACCTGATCGGCTAATTAGGACAGGCAGAGACCATGGCAATGAGACGAAGGATGAAACAGCCATCCAACTTAGGCTCAACAGGGCATTGAACCCAGGAACCAGTAGTTGGAAGCCCAGCGTGTAACCACTGAGCTAGGCCACCCACCCCTTATCAAAATGCAAGAAAAATGCATTTGTATTATTATTATTCTAATGCTTTAGTTTCTGATGATTTTACCATCTTGAATTATGTAGAAATCTCAGACCGCGGTGTTCAAAGATCACATTTGCAAAGTGGCGTTAATCCAAGATAGGAGCATCGATCTCCCCCGACCTCAATGAATGCTTAGGACCTCTTTTTCTTAAACCGTGAGAGATGCTCAACGACCTTTCCCCCAATAACTCTCAGATGAGGACCTCTTTTGTCACGTGATTGCAGAAGCCCTTGAGAAAGGATCATACTTGAAAAGGTCTTTTAGAACACTCATTTATCTTCTGTGAAGCAGTAAGAATCTGTCTAAGGCCAAACCTTCAATAAAGATAAGACTTGGCCATTCCATGGGGTGATGAAGGCTTGAACACTGATGAATATACAATAGACATTCAGTATATAATGAATAGGTCATTGCTATTCAAATCTGCAGATCTGCTAACTCGGAATATAGAAGTTTGGTGGAAAAAATAGGTTGATTTGCATGCTATATTCATAGAGAAAGTGGAAGCCATCATAAAGGTATGTGAGGATTATATAAATGCTATAACGTTGCAGACCATCATACAAATTGAATGTACACTGAATATCTGACACGAGTATGGCTTTAGCAGTACAGTCAAACCAAAAATTATTCAGACATTTTCAGAATTTCATGCTGATTCGAGCTGTATTAGAAGTGATTTAGCTTCAGATTGAATTGGATTCTATGTTATCATTCTCATGAATACGTCAACAGCTGTCAGTGGCTGTGATTGCAATGCATTTGTCAATGTAGTTTACAAGTTATGGAAGGTTACTGTAGTAGAAGCGATTTAGCTTAAGGTGGCATTGGATTCTATGGTATCAGATTCAGATTCAGATTCAGATTCAGATTCTTTTTATTTTGCCAAACAAAAAAATATTTACAATTTATTTTCATATTTTCATTTATAAACATTTGTTTCGCAAGGAGACCTCACAAAGATAAATTTATTTTTTCGCTAGCGTGAGGCCACCTGGAGAGATCTATTGATATTACATAGTGAACATTAAATCAAACACAATATGGAAATTACTCTCATCAGTAGTAGTCTCATCAACGTTACTCATCTCAAGTTAAACAATATATTGTTGAAAAGTATTATGAAGAAGCAGTAGGATGAACATTTATACATATATAGCAATTTTCAATACTGCAGTCTGCGGAATAAGATGCTACAGTGCTATTTTTCACATATTTCTTAAATCCATCTAAACTATGTGTTTCTATCATTCTCATGTATATGTCAACAGCTGTCAGTTGCTGTGATTGCAATGCATTTACCAATGTAGTTTACAAGTTATGGAAGGTTACTGTAGTAGAAGTGATTTAGCTTAAGGTGGAATTTGATTCTATGGCATCATTCTCATGTTTATGCCAACAACTGTCAGTGGCTGTGATTGCAATGCATTTGCCAATGTAGTTTACAAGTTATGGAAGGTTACTGTAGTAGAAGTGATTTAGCTTAAGGTGGCATTGGATTCTATGGTATCATTCTCATGTGTATGTCAAGAGCTGTCAGTGGCTGTGATTGCAATGCATTTGCCAATGTAGTTCACAAGTTATGGAAGGTTATTTATCAGTAAAAAGTAAAAAGTGTCTGAATAATTTGTGATGTGACTGTATCGGGTGGCGGAGTGGTCTATTGGTTATGGTGTGGTCATCCCGCTGAGGGTTCCGAGTTAGATTCCCACACTCTTCATTAGCTGCATCTCAGCTGGATGTTGATTGCATGAGATGCTGATTTGGTGGTGCCTTGTACTCGGTGTCCCTGGAGGCGAGTGAAAAATCACACACATTGGGTAGATGTGTTTGACAATGAGGAGTCTATTACATTTACCTCTGGAAGTCTAATCATATTATAGTTTAGTAACTTTAGATCCTTTGTAATTTAAGTAATAGAGTGAATTGAAATTCTATGTTTAGATATCTGTGTTAAGTTATCTGAATAAATCAATGAACAGTTTGAGAAATAGTTTGAAAATGTTCGATGAGTTATGTTGGATGAGTAATATTGTATTAAAACTCGTATGTTGGATGACACACCATCCTCCATTGCACGCGGTACGACATACACTGCAGCCATCTAAAATATACTGCAGCCATTCAACATTAACTGCAGCTGTCCAATATACTCTGCTGGTGCTGTCCAACTTAAATTGAATTATTATGTTCGGAGACAATATGATTTACTTCGTGGAGTATCCTTCCTTTTTGTGGTTATTATTTTTGAATTTCCGTCCCAAAATTCCATATCGGTGGCCACAAAGGCGTTGCCATGGCTTCTCGTGTCTCCCATAACGCATCTGTCATCGTTGTCATGACAATACCTCAAGGTTCAGTTAGCCTTTTGAAATTTAAATGGATGCTGTCAGAAAGTACCCAATCTTGTTCCAAAACTGAAGCCATAACAAAGGACCTGCTTGGTAATGCATTATGGGGAAAAATTTTTAAGGTTTCCTCACAAATATCAGCGAGTGGGTTAGTTTTCCGAGGAGAACAATGAAATAATGATTTAACGTCTCATCCGAACGACATCAAGCTGGGATGTTTCTCATGAAGAGTGCCCGTTGCCGGGACCGAAACTGGGTCCTTCATGGAATCAGGCGAGCGTCTTACCACTGTGTTACTGTTTTAAAATGCATATATATTCATATAAAGTAATGGAATGAATCTCTTTATTTACTCTAAAAGCATTTTCATGTATTGCAAGGCACAACACTATAAGTAATTTACCTCATACATTTCATCTGTTAAGAGTTCACCCTTCATCTTGTTTTTGCTTGATATAGTCGGTCTAAAGCTTCATAGCTAGTGATATTTGTTTTATTTGTCATCCCCGACTGTCAATAAAATGTTATCTTATCTTATCTCATCTCATCTCATATCATCTTGTCTTATCCAAGATAAAAAGCTGAACTGTTTTGAAATAAATTTCCAGAGTGCATTGTAAAATTGGAATCAGTTGGTCAGTAAATCAATTAGCAAGTTAACCTGTGAAAATGGTTGATGATTTCTCAGTCTACCAGTCCAGCCTACTGTCAGTCAGAGAGTCAGCCAGGGAGTCAGGGAGTCAGCCAGGGAGTCAGTCAAACAGGAAGTCAGGAAGTCAGTCTGTAAGCCAGTCAGTCATATATTCAGTAAGTCAGACATTGGAGGAAGCATATAAACAGTCAATTAAAAACACCATGATATTATGATCATAAATAGGCTAACATAAATTTCGATAATTTACAGATTGTTGCTCACTGAATGTCTAAACATCCAGCACACAATAAACAATATTGAAACAACCAAGACTTCACACTTCAAGCGAGCAAACAACTTCAATCTCAGTGGAGGGATGGATCACCACCCTCTCCCCATTGCTTTCCCTAATTGACTGACATGGAGCGGGACCTTTGTGACCTTGAGGTCAAATGTCACGACCTCACTGAGGGCTTCATCGTTAAGCCAGTAACGGCAAGGGGAGCTTGGTAGAATGGATGTGAATATGATACAGGGATTGGGAAATTGTTTCTCACAGCTTAAGAGATTTGCAAGTTTGGGGAGCACAGCTCTTAGGTTTTTGGGTTGCTTTGTTCTATGGTACTCTTGGTTTTATTTTCTTTCTGTGCCCTGTTTCTTTTGGTTTTATCCAGCATTTCTCCTCTCCTCTCCTCTCCTCTCCTCTCCTCTCCTCTCCTCTCCTCTCCTCTCCTCTCCTCTCCTCTCCTCTCCTCTCCTCTCCTCTCCTCTCCTCTCCTCTCCTCTCCTCTCCTCTCCTCTCCTCTCCTCTCCTCTCCTCTCACGAGGATCATTTGAATCATTTCGATTAATTGCTTTCTTTGTCCCATCTCCTGAAAACTTGGTGTAATCATCACGCGATGCAATAAACTGATTGGTCTCATTTCATGGCATTATGTCTTGTAAGTGGAGTAAATTATCTCCAGGATATTACACATTGGCTCGGGAAGAAGTCAATAACATTGCGAGAGGGTTGTCCACAATTCCTTGTCTTAATGGGCATCCTGTTGTAGAGGATGTTGGTCTTAAGCAACAAATGGCAGTTGTCTGGAATGTATCATAAGATTGTTAGATGTTAGCCCGAGAAATCTGATGTTCGCTTAGCTCTTATTTATTATCTGATATTTTTTGAGCCCCAATGGCGGCTCACTATAAACGTCACAATATGAATAAGAGCCGACAGCGGTGTGTGGTCAGTCAGAGTTTCTCGGGCTAGTTAGATGTGTGCTTACAGTCACACCGATATGTAAATTCTTGTATTTGTCTAGATTTTGTGACGGGCTTAAAATCGTGGTGACATCAAAAATTCTGTCATACAAGCTTCTATGGTAAATGACCACCGGAGTGGTTTCCTGTTGTAATGGCAGACACTGTGAGTACCCCATTTGAGATTCTGCAATTTGTGAAAGCTCAGCATTGAGACCAAATTGAACAATACTCCATCATTTTCTTGTCAGATTAGTAATATTGATTATAGTATTGATGTTAAAACCAAGACTTTACTGAGACAATCTTAATGGTAACTTAAAAGGTTGTAGATGGAGGTAGGATTGACTTTGCACAAGAAAAGGCATCTTGCTGTATGGATATTTAAACATCGTCAGTCTTACCGAAGTGTACGTTAGATGCCGTTTGTGTTTTCCAAGCTATTGAGAAATCGTGTTCGGCTGATCGATCACGTGGAATGAGCTCTTGAATGCAAATTCATTTCCCTCTGTCAGCGTTATTTCGTTTGCAGAAGCTCAAAAAGGTAAACCGGTTTCAAAGAGCAGTTTCGGGAGCTTGTGGTTTTCAGCAATTATGCCGCACACCAATCGGTCTTTTGGTTATTCTTTCGAAATGATTCTTCAGCTTTTCAAAAGGATGTTTGCCCGATAGATGATATGCCTTGTTGATAGATGATATGCCTTGTTGATAGATGATATGCCTTGTTGATAGATGATATGCCTTGTTGATAGATGATATGCCTTGTTGATAGATGATATGCCTTGTTGATAGATGATATGCCTTGTTGATAGATGATATGCCTTGTTGATAGATGATATGCCTTGTTGATAGATGATATGCCTTGTTGATAGATGATATGCCTTGTTGATAGATGATATGCCTTGTTGATAGATGATATGCCTTGTTGAAGCTCATAATGCTTCATCTGAGTAAGACTCAGTATCATGCATCAGTTAGCCTTTACAATATATCACTACTGGAACTTACTGTACTTACATTTAATTCAGTTCAATTTAAAAGGTTTATGGACCATGCATAATAGCATTAAAATAGTACTACAGTTAAAAAATACTCTCTTAAGACAGTCTACCCTTTGGTTCCAGTGAAACTGGTGTCATTAGCATGGAAGAGAAGGTATTGTTAGGGATGTTTGTATTGGTAATAGCAGGGTGAGTTTTTGGTGTACCTTATTTATTGGTGTATGGATGATGCTCTCACCTTGTGGCAAATCCTGGGTACTATTGCTAGGCTGTATGTACATCTATCTCATTTGAGAGACAGTACAACCATTTATCTTATGGCTAGTCTTTTACAAGAGCTTTAGACTGCAGTTATAATTGTCTACTATGAAACAATTACATCATGCTTAATGGTAAAATAGCATCCATTCCCAGGCCATTTCATGAGTGGCATTTTAAATGAGACACAAGTTGTATAAGTTACGACACAAGGCACACTTAGGTTAAGATTGATGATGTTCATGCTAATGTGGATTTACAGTTGAGCATACTATTAGGTGTCTCCAGCAGGATACAGTGTATGGCTTGGTTGTAGGGTGGTGGGTGAGTGGGTGGATTAGGGCTTTACGTCCTGTATTTCTGCACCTGATGGGCTAATTAGGACAGGCAGGGACCATGGCAATGACATGATG
This sequence comes from Alitta virens, assembly GCA_932294295.1. NCBI lineage: Eukaryota > Metazoa > Annelida > Polychaeta > Phyllodocida > Nereididae > Alitta > Alitta virens. The sequence continues at coordinate 3,688,747 of OW028585.1, read as the reverse complement.
GATGAAACAGCCATCCAACTTAGGCTCGACCGGGAATTGAACCCAGGACCCAGTAGTTGGAAGAGCAGCACGCTACCACTGAGCTAAGCCCCCACCTTTTATTGTAAGGTAGCCTTAGAAACTGTTGTTAAGGTTTGTTGGTTGCTTGATTATTCGGTGACTAATGTTCAATGTCTCAGTGCTACTGGGTCCGAAGCTTAGTCAGCTTATATGACCAGTCGACAGAGGCAGGCGTAATGATGAGATGATAAGGCTGCTTGGAGTCAACACCATTTTACAACCAGCTACATATGTAGTTTCTAAGTCGATGAAATCTGCTGTTAATGATAGTGTTTGAAACTCGCCATAAACCTACTAAACTACGTAAATACTACAAAACAACATTGTGGCGTTATTTCGATGTCGGTCAATTGTCACCAACATCGGGCCGATGTACGGCCAAGATTTCGCAGCATGGCACGTGCTATCTGCGTAACACTGGTTCTGGCTTAATACTAGGTTTTAGTAACACTATTGCTCCTGTCCTTGATTTAATTTACCGTCTCCACTGGAGGATTTGTACTTCTGAGCCATGTTCCGGCACAGATTCCTCTTTGCTTTTGGCTATGCTTCTCATTTCCTGCTGATAATGGCCTTATGCAGGACCATAGTGTCCAAGTTAGCTCAAGAGATGCCCCAACTCCAAAATAATCGCTCAACCAGCTGAGCAAACTCGTCCCTCATTGTGTAGAAAGACGATAATCAGTTAGTGCAGCCTCCCAGCATGCCTCACTTCATGCAGTCTCGCCCCCTACTTCCGTTTAAACAGCCCATTGTGATGCCACCATGCTGGCTCAATTAGAAATGGCTTGGGTGGTTGTACCGTTTAGACATGGGACTACAAGAATTTGACTAATGACATGTAGTGAATAGATTGTTATCACAGCTACTCTATAATTATGGAGTTTGTGTTAATAGTGCATGAAACGGATTTGGCAAATGAAGATTCCATGTCCACCATGTTTTGATTTCATCATGCTGGGCCGTTGGTGAATAGGTACTACAAGGCAATGTACTGAGTACAAGCATATTGTCATGTTGCAATTACGAGTACAGCTTTCTGTCAATGTTAATTGAGTACAAATGAAAATGCAATGGGTGCGAATAGTTTTGCATGAATACATGTGCTAGGCTGCTATAGTCACACCAAAAAGTATTTATACATGAAAATAATACTATAGAATCCAATGCAACCTAGAGCTAAATCAATTCTACTGCAGTTTAAAATAACATGACGTTTTGAAAGTGTAAAATTGTTGGTGTGATTGTACAAGCACAATTGAAAACTGAGTTCTAATAACTAACTTATTTAAAAATACAACAGTCATTGTAATTTACTAGCCTTTTCAGTAATGTGGTATTAATAGGGATAATACAATGACAAGAGTTCTGCTGACTCAAAATATAAGTGAACATCACTGCAGTATGGCCTTGATAATTTGTTTGGCTTCTTCTGCGATGTAACCTGATTTTTGAGAGAAATTCCAGAAATATTGATGTGAAGTTCACCTGTTTATCCAATTGTCATTTTGCATTTTCTGCTGAATCAGCAGGGTATTATTCACTTGTGGAATGCCAAAAACCCCCCCCTCCGTGATGAGAATGCCCCCTGCTATCTAAGTACAATGCCCTACTAGTGGGGTGTTACCCTTGTCTGTTCCAGTAGTTCAGCAAGGAGCAGAATGTCACCCAGCAGGTGAAGTAATAAGAATCGAGAAAGATATATTGAGGAAAATAAATGGTACCCAGTGGAATTTATTTGTGTTCAGGAGATGCGATTGAGCATAAGGAAAGATATCATGCTGATGCAAAGAGTTTATACAGTGACCACACCATTAAACTGAATACACTCCAAATCAATATCACCAAAAAGTTAAGTGAAACGACTGCTCATGGTCTACCGCATATACTGTCACACAAAAATTATTTATAAATACTTATGGCTTTTTACCAATAAATTAACCTTTCGTAACTTGTAAACTGCACTGACGAATGCATTGTAATCACAGCTACTGGCAGCTGTTGACATATGCATGAGAATGATACCATAGAATCCAATGCCACCTTAAGCTAAATCACTTCTACTTCAGTAACCTTCCATAACTTATAAACTACATTGGCAAATGCATTGCAATAACAGCCACTGACAGCTGTTGACATGAGAATGATACCATAGAATCCAATGCCACCTTAAGCTAAATCACTTCTACTTCAGTAACCTTCCATAACTTATTAACTACATTGGCAAATGCATTGCAATCCTAGCCACTGACAGCTGTCGACGTATACATGAGAATGATACCATAGAATCCATTGCTACCTTGAGCTAAATTTAATTTCAAAGTTGCATGAACGTAGGTGTCTTAATATTTTTTTGATGTGACTTTAACATACCACTTTGCCTTGACGTCAGACTGATGTTGGCTTACATTGAGTCGACATGCCATGTTATCTCGGATATTTTTGTAAGAGTATGTTTGTGCATGGTATGTAATTCAATAATTTGTCTCCTCGATAAAGAGAAATTTCATCTTGCCTTTGTAGTAATATATTTATTTGAAATGACCAAGCATACTGCAGTCAGTTTGGTATACTCTCCAGGGTTTGCTCAGTTTAGTTCCTGTCTAAATGACCGCTGAGCTGCAAGCCGCTCTACCAGTTTCAGAATTTAAGCATTGATTGAGTAGGTAAGGATAACCCAAGCATGGAATTCTCTCCCCTTAATGGTTCTGTTCTCTGCTTTTGTTTCGCGAAATGGAGGAACAATGCGAGTGTCATCTTCGGACCTTCAGGCACAATGAGTCGCTTTGGACTGCTGTCCCGATTGAATGTCCTGGCTGAGTGATAATGTGTTCGAAAAAAAAGATGGAGCGTGCGGAACAGGATCCTTGGTCTGACAAAGACTGATGACCTAAGTTAAGGGTCTTGAGGGTTTTCGTTTCGAATTAAATTACAAGCAGACCTCATTTAAAGTTTAGTCAGTTTTACTCTGTTTGCAATCCAGGGTTAAGTGCAGTTTGCTTTGAATAAATACTTTAGTACAGTTTGTGAGTAATATGTTGGAGTGCTAATATTATTTGTCTAATCCTAGTGGTCTGAAGCTGAGTACAAGACCAATTTAACATCTCATGTGAGCAACATCTAGCTAATATGTAGCTCATGAAGAGACACCGGATAAAGAATTGAACCCATGGCCGTCAGGAGCTGAGGTATTCTGTAACCGCCAGACCAGCAAATCCATAACATCGTGTGTGTGTGTGTGTGTGATTAGGGCTTTACGTCCTGTATTTCTGCACCTGATCGGCTAATTAGGACAGGCAGAGACCATGGCAATGAGACGAAGGAGGAAACAGCCATCCAACTTAGGCTCGACCAGGAATCGAACCTGGGACCCAGCGGTTGTAAGCCTAGAGGGCAACCTCTGAGCTAGGCCTCCGCCCTCCCATATCATCGTGACAGACTGGTCAGTTTATGCAGTACCTCAGTCTGTTTTCAATATCTACTACTGTCTGAAATTAAAGAAATGAATTATGAATGGCATAAATATAAACAGTAGCATTAAAACCCAGTAGACAATGGCCATGGTGAGGTAACAGAGTGCAAGAAAAACTGAGAAGTAACGATGTCATAATATATGACGTTATCAAAATTAGGTCAATGAGGCAAAAATGCCAACACGGCTGCTGGTGAAAAGGGTTTATACCATGGTTTACAACAAACAGCATTGATTATAACAAACCTCCCAGAAATGTAAAGCAGCTATTCTTGGAATGTGCTATAATAATGGACACAAACAAAGAAAGAAAAAACATATGACAGTGACAGGAAGTGGTCTTCCCATCATTCACGTCATAGGTCAAGCTCCTTCCGGTTGGGTCCGTCATTGTGATAAATCATAAAGCAGCATATGTTGGGGGAGGATTTTTTGTAGGGTTTGTTTGCGAGGCATTATCACAAATGACCATGTTGTTGTTGTTGTAATAATGTTGATGTTTTTTTTCACCATAATTTTGAAAGTTCATAAATTAGCTTGAAAAAATTTAATTGATTTTGAAATATAATAGTTTACCCACATATCGCGAAGCCTGGTCGTAACATTTATTTGTTTTACTCCAAATAAAATGCAAATGTAGTTTTTGTATTTGCAAATTTAGTTTTCATATATTGTTTTCCTGAATAAATATATTATATATGTTTTTATTGACACAGTAATATCATACATGATACACTTGTCAAAAATAACAGATAAAAACATGTACTAAGTCTACTTCTACTCACTATTTCTATGTTCAATATATATACATGGTATAAATATTAAAGGTATACATTATCAATGGATTATGCAGGATTTTTATCTGAATATCTACTGCCTAAGCCTATTCATATGAATCAAATATGGCTGCCTGGTGGTGCATTCCTGTCTGTAGTGTTATTGTCTGTGACATTGTGATGATGGGTGTCACAAGATGAGACCACATAGGGCCAGATGTAATCAGATGTCAGATGTAATCTCATGTCAGATGTAATCTCACGTCAGAGAGTACTCAGAATGGTTGAATGTCAGAGCTTGTTGTATTGTCATCAAAATTTGCCTCATCTCAAGGATGTTTCTAAGTGAATTGCTTCCCTAGTATATTGTATGGGTTTTAACTTAGTAAGTTGTTTATTCATTATATTTTTTTGAAGTTATTTTCTTTTTTTTTTTTCTTCTTTTATTTAATTAAAACTTTAAATAATTTCCCGATCTTTTTACTATTTTATTGGTGAAATGAACATCGTTGTTATTAGCATATTAATTAATGTCATAATTGTCATATATACACTGACTTAGTGTCAGCCAATGAAATGAAATAGATAGATAGATAGACAGATAGATAGATAGATAGGTAGATAGATAGATAGGCAGATTGATATATAGATGTATAGATAGATAGATAGATAGATAGACGTTAGATGGATAGATAGATAGATAGATACATACATACATACATACATAGATGCATAGATACATAGACACATAGATAGACATTTTAATATAATCTTGCTGCATGACTCCACATGGATATGAACAAAGATCATGTTGACTGTCTGTGTTTTCATTATGCCTTGCTGCTTGTAATAAATGCATTACGTCTTTGCTTATGCATTAATAATGTTGTTACTTGTGCATTACCTAAAGCATTAGCAGACATTAGCCATTGCATTATCCCAAGACCAATATTCCTTATTACCATAAGACCACTGATATGGATCAATAGAGCATAACTAATACTAAAAGCAATGGCAGGCTGGTTAATCTGGCTCAAATAACATTCATGCAACATTCTTACAATATCTGCACTGCCAAATGTAAATACTGCAGTTTGTGTGGACTGATAGTAAAGGTATCAAAACAGCCAGAGGCTGCATATGATGTTGTTTTACTAGGCTAAATTGTTAAGTTTGGAGACCATTAATGTCATGTGTATATTAAGTAAGTATAGACAGTTAGACAGACATGAAGACAGTGAACACAAACATAAAGTTGACTCAAAGGGATAGACATGCAGTACAACTCCTATGTTATTCCAACCTTTTGCAAGCTAGACTGAGCAAGACTGAGCCAGACTGAGCTAGACTGAGCTAGACTGAGCCTAGACTTAGCTAAACTGAGCTAGGCTGAGCCTAGACTGAGCTAGATTGAGCTAGACTGAGCTAAACTGAGCTAGACTGAGCTAAACTGAGCTAGACAGCTAGATTGTACTAGACTAAGCTAAACTGAGCTAAACTTAACTAAACTGAGCTAGACTGAGCTAAACTGAGCTGGACTGAGCTAGAATGAGCCAGACTGAGCTAGACTGAGCCTAGACTGAGCTAAACTGAGCTGGACTGAGCTAGAATGAGCCAGACTGAGCTAGACTGAGCCTAGACTGAGCTAGACTGAGCTAGACTGATCTGGACTGAGCTAGACTGAGCCAGACTGAGCTAGAATGAGCCCGACTGAGCTAGACTGAGCCCGACTGAGCTAGACTGTACCTAGACTTAGCTAGAGTGAGCTAGACTGAGCCTGACTGAGCCTAGACTGAGCTAGAATGGGCCAGACTGAGCTAGACTGAGCCTAGATTTAGCTAAACTGAGCTAGGCTGAGCCTAGACTGAGCTAGAATGAGCTAAACTGAGCTAGACTGAGCTAAACTGAGCTTAACAGCTAGATTGTACTAGACTAAGCTAAACTGAGCTAAACTTAGCTAAACTGAGCTAGACTGAGCTAAACTGAGCTGGACTGAGCTAGAATGAGCCAGACTGAGCTATACTGAGCCTAGACTGAGCTAGACTGAGCTGGACTGAGCTAGACTGAGCCTAGACTGAGCTAGACTGAGCTAGAATGAGCCCGACTGTGCTAGAATGAGCTAGACAGAGATAGACTGGGCCAGACTGAGCTAGAATGAGCCCGACTGAACTAGACTGAGCCCGACTGAGCTAAACTGAGCTAAAATGTACCTAGACTTAGCTAGAATGAGGTAGAATGAGCCCGACTGAGCCTAGACTGAGCTAGAATGAGCCCGACTGAGCTAGAATGAGCTAGACAGAGCTAGACTGGGCCAGACTGAGCTAGAATGAGCTAGACTGAGCCCGACTGAGCTAAACTGAGCTAGACTGAGCTAGACTGAGCTAAACTGAGCTAGATTGAACTACTGGAACACCCTGCTACCTGCTACTATACCAAAACATCAAGCTTTGCCTCGAATTATATTCTACACTTCTAATTTCTGACTTACAAATAACCTTGCATAAATTGTAAACTACATTGGCAAATGCATTGCAATCACAGCCACTGACAGCTGTTGAAATGTACATGAGAATGATACCATAGAATCCAATGCCACCTCAAGCTAAATCACTTCTACTACAGTAACCTTCCATAACTTGTAAACTACATTGGCAAATGCATTGCAATCACAGCCACTGACAGCTGTTGAAATGTACATGAGAATGATACCATAGAATCCAATGCCACCTTATGCTAAATCACTTCTACTACAGTAACCCTCCATAACTTGTAAACTACATTGGCAAATACATTGCGATCACAGCCACTGACAGCTGTTGACATATACATGAGAGCGTATTTTTGGTGTGACTGTAAAGTGACCAAAGGCAAAACAAGCACAGATCTGTGGTGACTCAAGGAGACACAGGTATTGTTCTCTTCACCGAATAACCAAGCTCTTTCACGTATGTGTATTCTCTTGATTTTAATAAGTTTCCAAGGGAATCTATTAGTTTTGCTACCAAGCTGTGATTTGTAACGAGAACAAAAGCGAAAATCAATTAGAAATTTGACCAAAAAACTAAATTTAATCAATTTTGAAGCTTATTCCTTCTTGAAAGCTGCACCAGTGGCTGATTGGAGCATAAACAAACATTTCATGACTTTACAAAGGCTTTTAATGGATTTTTAACGATCAGATTAATTGGAAATGATTCTCGAATACGATTCGATTACAGCTGGAAGCAGGGTTTGGATTTGGAATGTTTCAAAACTTTTTAAAAAATTTCTGCGAAGATCAGCAACGGTGTGAGGTTTCACTTTCAAATCCTCCGTCAGGCGTTGTTAATGTTGATTTCTTGTAAACTTCAGACGAGAACGCTTGTTTGAATTTAGAAACGAGAAGACACATGACAGTGCAATTGTGAAAGGCGCATAATGTTATGGTCTAAAATGTCACAGCGCGTGATGAAACATTCTTGTGTTGGTAATTTCTATGATGTCACCTTTATCTATTATAATATTTAATAGTTCTTTGTAACAATGACAAATAAATGATTAATGAAGTGCATAAATAAAGCTATATTTCGAGAGCCCTCCACTTCATAGGATAGGATAGGATAGGATAGGATAGGATAGGATAGGATAGGATAGGATAGGATAGGATAGGATAGGATAGGATAGGATAGGATGGGGTGGGATGGGGTAGAATAGGAAAGGAGAGTAGAGAATAGGAGATAGGATAGGATAGGATAGGGTAGGGTAGGATAGGGTATGATAGGATAGGATAGGATAGGGTGGGGTAGGATAGGATAGGATTGGATAGGATAGGATAGGATGGGATTGGATAGGATGGGATAGGATGGGAAAACTTCTTTGTTTTGCTTGTAAGTAAGTACTTATATATTGACAGTTAATGTCACCTCAGTTCAAATTTTAGAAAACAGGGGAAAAGGTTAAAAGACCTTTGTCACTGTGGCAACAGTAATTATGGAATTCTCTTTATGCTTAACGGTAAACAGAATACTTGTCTTTCATTTGAGTACTATTCACAGTTCAGCTTATCCATCACCCGGGAGCTCCTGAAGTGCTGTAGTTAAAGCAAAAAGTTACAGCAAAAGGCGTTCAGCCCCAAAGGGCATTGCAAATTGGCCAGACAATGGGCCAATATTCCTACTGTCGGTCGACTTTAACCGACGTCTGCTCGATTTGGATCGAGCATGCTATCTTCCAGATACTTCATCTTCTCCAAATATCTAACTTAAAGGCCCATAACTCGTAAATAACAATGATTAATGTAGTGAACCCATAGCCACAGACGGTCGCTGGCGTTACATTTTGAACGACGCTAGAGAATCTTATGTCATCTTTAGTTCAACGAAATTAATTCGATTATAGTTTAGATTCACATCAGAATATGACATTGTCTCAATAGCTTGCTATGTATCTGTAGCATGAGCTACATCCCAGCATGAGATGTTTAATTTTGAGGTACCTGTACTCTGTGCCTGTGCTCAAGTAAGTAAGAGATGCCACCCATTGGGTAAATGTGGAACTTGGTGTGGACTCCAAGCTGCCTTATAATCTCATCATTACGTCTTACTCTGGCAGTTGGTCGTATATGTAAGCTGGCTCAGCTTTTCACCCAGTAGCATTGAGGTACTCATATGAAAACCTATGTGTAGTTTGTACAGACTGCCATTTATTTTGGGCTCTACTGTACATAATGTATGTCTGTGGTTAATGTAATGCATGTTGACACTGAGCTTCACCCCTTTTGCCACTAAACTGACCAGGTCAAGTCTGACCACCTGCTTGAGCTACAAATAATCAAAGGTCAACAACTTAACAAGGTCAATTGCCTATTGCACGCATAGATTAATGGACTGGGGTGTTTGAAGTGTTCAGGGTGTCATGGAAAGGGGTGCAAGTAGACCTTTCTTGGAATTGACTAAAGTGATCTTGACATGGAAACAAGAGTACTCTTTTCTCCATGGTTTTGATATGGAAGTGGTCTTAAATGAACCCTTGATATTGTAACCATTAGGCTTGGGGTAAAGTGGATTGTATTTATAATTGATGTGGTAATTGATTTTGAGTGAACTTAATTGTGAGGTTCCACTGTATGTATCCTGCTCAGTAGGACGGTTTGAAATCTTCCTGAAGTGCTGCAAAAGAGAAGGTATAATATTGTTCTTCACTGATGCTAGGGAAAAGGTAGATAGACAGATATACATATAGATAGATAGATAGATAGATAGATAGATAGATAGATAGTTCAGCTGGATGGCATGGTTAAGGAAGGCATCTGCTGATTTCCCATTTTTGCCAACTTTGCTGAAGGTACCAGGTTTGATACCAGGCCAGGGCACTCTTCACAAGCTCCATCTTAGCTGGATGTCGTTTGTATGAGATGGTAAACTGAGTACCTATGCTACGGCAAATTAGAGATACCAGCCATCTACCCATGGGGTAAATGTGTAACATGGTGTGGACTCCAAGTCTTATCATCTCATCATTACCTCTCTTGGAGTCACACTCTGGCAGCTGGTCATATAAGGTGGTTAAGTGACATAGACAAGTAGATTAATTAATAGACAAATATATTATTCTTACCATTTATATGGGATGCATGAATGGCTGAATGGATGAATGAACGGGCATGTGTATGGATGAATTGATCAAATTAATTGATGAATGGATGAACACTAAATTGACAGTTGAAAAAAACCTTAGAATATATCTGTATAAACTAGCATATAATGTCATTGCAGTCAACTCACCATGACTCCATGCTGCCCCAGTACCCAATTATTTAGACAAACAAATGTACACATGCATATTGTTGGATGGCAGCCACAATATTTGGATTCTGCATCAGCCATAAACAAGAGAGCATGGCTGGCTCCATTCTTGTGGTCAGCTACACCTAAACTGGCACTTGACCTCATGTGTGGCCTCTGACATTTATTTATGAGTCTTTTGCAGGTTGGAGATAGTGCCCCTATTGCCTGACCTGCACAGCCGATAATAGTGGCATTATCTTGGTAGGAGTTTGGGGATAGAACCACATGTTGTGTGTTAAATGTACACACACTATAGATTGTGCAAGTTCTTTGAACCACCTGCCCTGTGAACCACTTGCATGCACAGCTTGAAGCTCAAACAGGGGCCTGGTTGCCACCAATGAAAAATGACTTAAGCTGCAAACCAATCGCCATTCCATGCAAGACTCCCAGCATGCCTCGCAATAGGAAGTCCTGACCTTGACTTCCTGTCCCATAATACTGCCCCCTAGCGGTATCAAGCTTCGAGTAACAACCTCCAGGTGACTGCAGTGCAGGCATGCACACCACGATCCTTGGATCTGAAGGGTATTTACCCTGGCTGCCTCTGCATAGGACCCCGTAATAAGGGTGAATGCGGGGTAAATATAGGGGAAAATTACTGCTGAATACCAATGCTCTATTTCCACCTTGACAGGATGACTAAGCAGTTGATTAACTAGAAAATAGAGGACCTAGCTGCTTTGTCTCTATTTCATTCCTTTATATAATGAATGAGCTAATGACTATCTATCTATCTACCTATCTAATGACTCTATCTATCTATATATCTATCTATCTTTCAGTCTATCTATCTATCTATCTATCTATCTATCTATCAGTCTACCTATCTATCTGTCTAACTATCTATCTGTCTATCTATCTATCCATCTAGCTATCTCTCTATCTATATATCTATCTATCTTTCTATCTTTCAGTCTATCTATCTATCTGTCTGTCTATGTATGTATGTATGTATGTATGTATGTATCTATCTATATCTATATCTATTTATCTATTCGATTGATCGATCAGTCGACAGTGTTCTTCAAGTTCTACCGATATATTAGGTGCATGATCTGTCTGTAAAACACGAGCCTCCCCCACAAAAAAGTCCATGCATCTTAACATGATATATTTGCAGTATTAAATTTTTAGCTGGGATGGGTGTAATACTGCAATGTTGATGAGCAAATAATATGTCTGTTCTTGGCATCCTCTCAACAACAGCTGTCAGCTCTATCCTACAATATCTTTACCTCTGATATCTGCTATTTTTTGTGAGTTTCATGAACCTTTTTGTGAGTTTGGCGGACATTTTGTGAGCTCCATTGCAGCTACGTGGATTTTTACCAAAGTGTCTTGGATAAAGTTGTAAGCTACAATGAATATCTTTTTTAAATTTTTGTTAAATAATTTCCGCTTCAATACATATATTCACGGTGTATGTAGTTCAACGTAGGACACTAGTCTAGAATATATATTTGTGATATAAGAATATGGATAGTATATTCCAAATAGCACGTGCACCACGCCGGCCCAACGTTGCCCTTACGTTGATCCGATGTGGCTGAAGCTGGGCCGCTGTCCAGCTAACGTTCGGGCGATATCAAGTCGATGTCTAGCCAATGGTTAGCCGATTTCAAGCCGATGTGATGTATTGTTTTGAATTACCCAAAACCCCAATTTTATAAAATGCACCTTACTAAGAAATATTATGATGAGTTATTAAAGCGAATATAATGAGTCATATTTGACTGTAAAAAGATGACATAACAATTAATTTAATTTTCATGATATACACTCTACTAAGTCTATTACAAAATGGAATGTTATTGAAGTGGATGACAAAGTATGTGCTTTGTTTGGATGGCATACAGCTCCAGGGTTAGGGTTAGGGTTAACGCTGACCATATCTTTTGCCATTTGATCTATGGTGATAGTCACTGCTAACTAATAGCATAAGTTTTTGGATTTTTATAGACATTTAATTTATTGTTTGTACTATGTTGCATTACAAATGTATTGCATATAAGTTATGCTATGAATAATAAAATATAATTAAAAAGGTATTGAAAATATATTTTCATTATTTTGTCATGGAATACTACCTTAATCATGAACTTAAGTGTCATTTAAACCACGTAAAACTATTACAAAATGATATTAATTCACTAGAAAGTGCAAAATCACAGTGTACCCATTATTGCTGACTAAGAACAATAGAGAAAACATTGCTATGCCTACAATGTAGAGACACTTGTTGGGGTCTATTTATACATTACCCTGTTGCATTGTGTATAATCTACCTTGCTTCAATGTTTATGCACAGGGCTGCACTGTCTAAACTGGCTAGGGTGTTCAGCCAAGACACACACTTGGTCGCCAAAAAGATTTTTTACCTGTCTGTTGTTCGAGGGGTTTTACAAGGGGTGGGTTGAAAGGGCTAACGGAACAAACCTAGGGTGAGGTATATTGGGGGTACCCTGATTGTATGTCACATTTTGTTGAAAAACTTCAAAGTTTGCAACATTTTGACAAAAACTTTACCAAAAGGTAAATAATTGAAAGCTACGTGCTCTGTCAGTCATTCACTGATTTGTCTAAAAAGTTAGACTTAATTTATGGGCATTCGAGATATATCGTGTGAGTGGAAATAGCTAAAAAAAGTTAGCCATTATTATGCATCTGACACAAATGCTTATGAGTGGAAATGGCTGGGTTGTCTACTAGTCTAGTGGTTATGGTATACACCAGCTCCTCTGAAGGTCCCAGGTTTGAATCCTGACCAGGACACTCTTCATGAGCTACATCTCAGCTGGATGCCGATCGCATGAGACGTTAAATTGGAGGTGCCTTGTACTCTGTGTCTATGTTGAGGCAAGTTAAAGATCCCACCAGGGGGGGAAATGTGAAACATTGGTGGACTCGTCTCTCTCACCTCATCAATCAACCCTCGATAGCGGCAAAACTTGCCTTAGAGGGCTGCACTTTCCATATCTATCTATCTATCTATTAATCAATCTATCTATCAATCAATCTATCAATCTATCAATCAATCAATCTATCAATCAATCAATCTATCAATCTATCAATCTATCTATCTATCTATCAATCTATCAATATATCAATATATCTATCTATCTATCTATCTATAAGCTGAATTTTGGTGGGAGTCTGGGAGAAGGGCATGTACATTCAAGGGGGATCCCACAAAATACAGGACATTTTGCAAGCCTGAGAGGCAGTATAGGGGCCATCAGGAAAAGTGTGGCAGAAAAAAGCTGACTGAAGTATGATCTAGCAGCTGACAGCCTGGGGTGGCTTATTATGATGAGCAAATGATGGTACTTAAAAAACTGATGGCTCAATACTCTGCTAACTTAGTTCTCTAGAAAATATCCACCTAGTCTATACATTGTACAGAGGACTGTTGCCCACAATAGACCCCCACAATTACATTGTAAAGACCACTTTTTAAAAACGCAGAAGCAAAGTGGTCTGAGTAGTGTGAACGTACTACTCAGGAACTTTGTGTGAATAGATTTTTCCCGAACATTGATCCAACCTCTCCAGTGAATTTTCAGAGATTTTTCAACTTTCATGCACTTTTGAACTGTAGCAGAAGTGATTTAGCTTGAGGCGGCATTGGATTCGATAATATCATTCTCATGTTTACGTCAACAGCTGCAAGTGGCTGTGATTGCAATGCATTTGCTAATTTAGTTTACAAGTTATGGAAGATTATTTATTGGTGAAAAGTCAAGAGTGTCTGAATAATGTTTGGTGTGACTTTTGTAGAAGTGATTTAGCTTAAGGGGCATTGGATTCTATGATATCATTCTCATGTATATGTCAACAGCTGTCAGTGGCTGTGATTGCAATGCAATTACCAATGTAGTTTATGGTGTGACTATACATGGCTGACGTTAAGATTATGTGACTTGTTATCTGGCCAAATGAGTGGCTCTATAATTGTCATGACGTTAATATTTTATTACTGCAGTTTATTTTGTAAATAGATTTTTCCCTGCCATTGATCCAACCTCAGTGGTCCTTACAGTCATACCAAAAAAAAGTTCAGAGATTTTCTAAATTTCATGCACCTTTTAATATAACAGCTTGTTGCTGGTAAATGTGTAACCCCAGGAAGGAGTCTTTAGTTGTTTTTACTTACTCTAAAAACAAAACAAGGGATATTGATTAGATTAGAGTTGTATTGGTTCCCTCTGCACTCATGCTTTAGGCATTACTGTTTCTTACTGTTTCATCAATGCCCTTGGATCTTTTAGTAATCTTACATTGTCCTACAAAAGCATTTGTATAATTTACCAAGCCCCTGGCCTTTCTGGTGTTCTAAAATATCTACTTTTACTGATCAACTTTTGTTTTTCTCTTGTACCTTTGGTTTGCTGTAGAGACAATGTTTTAAGTTGAATCACCTTGGAAAAGTTGTAATGATAATTGCACATGTTGGGCAGTATTGGAATGAGAACTTCTGTTGAATACTGTGGGATTTGGCCCTATATGAAAAAAAAAAAAAAACTAAATAAAAAAGAAATAACTGTTCAAGAGGTCTAGTGGTCAACATTGGCTAGTTATCAATGGTGCCTTTTTCTTGGTGTCTATTCTTGACTCCTAGCATCTCATTATTACCTCTACCTCTGGCATGTGGTCATCAATAAATTGAGTTGTCATTGTGGATTATTATATTAAACAAATGTAAATCAATGACCACCTAGCTGGAAACCAAATTGACCAATGTTGATGAATAAACCAAAATATATAATATATTATGAAGGTTTTATGCTCTGGTCTAACAATTGTTTGTACATTAGTATCTGTGGTTATCTTAAGGATAACAGTCTATTGATAAATGCTGCACCCTGTATGATAAGACATGTAGCAGAAGAAACCAGGGGTCCATGCATTTGCCCCTAATACCCTGAGATGTGTTGCCCTCTGCATGTATTTGTGGCAGGACAGAAACCTAAACTGGCTATATATACCTCTGTATGCATAGGGAGGTGCTGTACTAATAATCATGATACATAGGGCAGGACCTTGAGCTGTAATTATAGTCCAATCTGATTGTAACCATGGTAACAAACTATAATTACAGTCCAAACCGCTTGTAACTAAAATTACAGTCCAAACCGCTTGTAACTAAAATTACAGTCCAAACCGCTTGTAACTAAAATTACAGTCCAAACCCAAGTAACTAAAATTACAGTCCAAACCGCTTGTAACAAACTATAATTACAGTCCAAACTGCTTGTAACAAACTATAATTACAGTCCAAACTGCTTGTAACGAACTATAATTACAGTCCAAACTGCTTGTAACAAACTATAATTACAGTCCAAACTGCTTGTAACGAACTATAATTACAGTCCAAACTGCTTGTAACGAACTATAACTACAGTCCAAACTGCTTGTAACAAACTATAATTACAGTCCAAACTGCTTGTAACGAACTATAATTACAGTCCAAACTGCTTGTAACAATCTATAATTACAGTCCAAACTGCTTGTAATGAACTATAATTACAGTCCAAACTGCTTGTAACGAACTATAATTACAGTCCAAACCGCTTGTACCAAACTATCATTACAGTCCAAACCGCTTGTAACGAACTATAATTACAGTCCAAACTGCTTGTAACGAACTATAATTACAGTCCAAACCGCTTGTAATGAACTATAATTACAGTCCAACCGCTTGTAACGAACTATAATTACAGTCTAAACCGCTTGTAACGAGCCATAATTACAGTCCAAACTGCTTGTAATGAACTATAATTACAGTCCAAACCGCTTGTAACAAACTATAATTACAGTCCAAACCGCTTGCAACAAACTAAAATTACAGTCCAACTGCTTGTAACAAACTATAATTGCAGTCCAACCGCTTGTAACAAACTATAATTACAGTCCAAACCGCTTATAACGAACTATAATTACAGTCCAAACCGCTTGTAACGAAATATAATTACAGTCCAAACCGCTTGTAATGAACTATAATTACAGTCCAACCGCTTGTAACGAACTATAATTACAGTCTAAACCGCTTGTAACGAGCCATAATTACAGTCCAAACTGCTTGTAATGAACTATAATTACAGTCCAAACCGCTTGTAACAAACTATAATTACAGTCCAAACCGCTTGCAACAAACTAAAATTACAGTCCAACTGCTTGTAACAAACTATAATTACAGTCTAACTGCTTGTAACAAACTATAATTACAGTCCAAACCGCTTGTAATAAAAAATTTGGGACAGTCGAAGAGTTTTCGTTACGGCTGTTTAACGTTTTGTTATATGTGGTGTAAATAATCTGTTCTTGGACAAACGTAATAACCGGACTTCTGTTATAGGTGTGCTTGTTAATGCTATAAAGGGTTCAACTGTACAGTTGGGAAGGTAATTTGTGTTCACAAAAAGCTATAAAATTATGGATTTTTATCACAAAACACCGAGATGATTTATAACCGTTGTATCTGGACCAGTGCATGATGTGTTGTGATGAACTGCAGAGTCTTTAGAATAACAATTATTAATATCTTGGTGTCATGTGCAGTGGATAGTAAGACCATATTAAGGACACTCTCAATTTTGAGTCTACTCAACTGGGTAAAACTGTAATTATCATCTTGCATGTAGATTCTGAGATTCCGTGTTTTCCATATATTTGGTGAAGTTACCATCTGGAATCGTAGAAATTGGATATCCCAAATTATCGGAGGTATCACATCTCCTTCTTCAAGGGTTATTGCAGTAATTATCAGACTATAGGAATTCATGAATTGAGACCCATTTCAGTTATTTCCAAGAGCATTTATCTGGGGTCCACTTTGTACTGTTCGTTTATTTCTGCAGTTAAATCTTAATTGACACCCAATTATCACCTGGTAGTGTCCAAAAATCTGGATGTTTTATACCAATTCTAAAGGCAAATGAGGTTTCGATTTACCTACATACAAGTCTGCTTTTTCCAATACACTGTGTTCAGCCTTGTGATAAACAAGTAGTTGCCCCCTCGAGGGTATTAGTACCCTTAGCCAAGTACCCTAGCCCCTGACAAAGTCCAGCAGTGAAGCACCCTTGCCCTGGAATGTTCGAGACTGACAGTGTGAATGTGCTGCTGAGTTGTCTCTCCAAAACACAGGGGGGCGTCCTAGGTGTTGTTGCTTTGAGTGACATCTGGTGGATGTTAGGTTCTGATTAGAACTGACAATGGACTGAATGATGAGATAGCTATATATACAGGGCTTAGTCATGATACCCATGAATTAAAAACAAGCAAAAAATGCTGAGAAGTTTAGATGCTGACTTTTGCAAAACTTACTTGGAAGTAAGTTAAATAATTATTATATTTTGTTTTGAGACGAGTTAACTGGTCAGATCTTTGGCATTGTGCCAGATTTTGGATAGGTACACAAGCATAACTGCAGAGTGTGCATGGCACAGAGCCCTGTGTTGGCCACTTGGGTTAGAAGTCTTCACACAAAGTGTCACCACCCTTGTCAGATAGAGGCCCCGGACTTTTAGTATGTTTTACAAAAATGTATGTTATAAATGAGAATGAGAAAATTTTAATACTAACCAAGTTAATTTTGTCTTTACAGGTTATCGTAGAACTTCGAGTAGTGTTCCTAAAAATTGGCGAAATTGACACGTTAAAAGAACAGTACAGCGCAGACACATTCATCCAAGCGAAATGGAGAGAACCAGCACTTGACGGCAAAACACTTGAGGTGAGTTCATTAAAACTTAAGTATGCATTCACATTATGTGTTTATCACTAAATGTGAAATACCCCTTAGCCGCACCGAATGTTTTAAAATGTAATATATTAGTATGGCAATAAATGCTAGGAGGAAATGAATAATTGCAAATGAAACCAGATTTAACTGCTTTAAGCTGGATTTGTCTGGTTTTTTCTGGCTTCAACTGCAAATTCAAATCACACTTGTCCTAGTATCATAATGATGGAATCACAATATGTACTACTTGCCATTAACACTGTGTGCTGTCACCTAACTATGGACATTCTTTGCTTGTTTACCTAGTTAAACAAAATGATTAGTTAAACTATGTAGCCAATAGCCTGAGTATCCTAAGAAATCTTCTCTTTAAATACAAGAGAAATGGATTCATATTTTTTGAGTTTTGGCAATTTTTCTTAATTACCTGCTTGTCAGAACAAGAATTGCATAATTTCAGCACATGAACATCTAATTATTCTGTAATTTCATTGTTAGACCTATAATACCATAAGCCATCCTATACGCTATTAGAGAAATTAATTAATTAACTTTAGATGAGTAAATGAGCAAAACATGTACATAATTGTCGCTGGGCTGTGATGTGACGACGCACAATGTTAATTATTGCTTGTTCCCTTCATGGTGGTACATATATGTTGTAGCTTTACAAAGTAACATATCAGCACCATAATTATATAAAATTTACATTGTTCTGTTATTACCACTGTTGGCTCCGTTGTAGTACGAATAAAAATAAATGTTCACCTGTCTTTAGCAGCAAGTCACATCCCAATGTCTGCTACATTCTCCATTGACATATGTGTAATTTCTGCTGCTTCTTTGTGACCATAAGACATGGCTATAATGATGACAAAATGGCATTAAATTATCATTTGCAAAGATAGGAAACTTTAATTTAATTTGAACACAGACAGGTTTTGATAGGTTAACTAGAACGTTTTTGATAACATTTGTATCTTTTATGCGCTTCTCCATGACATTTATTTCAAAATAAGACAAAATAACAAGTGGACATTTATTTTGGTTTATACTATAACTACCATAACAGTAGGGCTGTGTACCAAAAGAACATATCACTAAAAAGAAAGTAAGAACATCTGTAGACTTCAGAAACCCAAAACACAACATCAATCACACTTTCGTAGCTTTTGACATAATGAAACTAAAAATTGCTTTCAGAGCTGCATGTCCCATTAATAAACTTTATTTTATGGTAACCGCACCTTCTAATCTTTTTACAACAGGTACACAGCCCTCTTTGTATGGTTACCGAACTATATGTGTCTACATTGTCAAGCACCTGGTTTTAAATAATTAATGATTAATTAACCCTGTACACGTTTGATCTTTATTGATGTCACCTCTAAGGTTTATGATTAAATAATTGCTTTGGCTTTGTTTCAAATACAGCAAGTCAAGGTGGTATAATTATGATATATGTATTGAATTGATATTTTCTATGTTAGGTTAATGTTGTCTCATTGAATATTGTGTTCTTTAATGTATGTTATGCATATTGCAAGAATCAGATTTTCTATAAACAACTTGAAATGTACATAACTCTGCTTCGAAGCATCTCGGGTAGTACAGAAGCCTAGCATCCATATTTAGACTGCTGCATTTCAGTTTTTGTCTACTGTAAACTTGTATGTTGCTATTGAAATATTATATTGAAGTAGGGTACTTCTGCATGTAGACTAAGTTTAGTTGCTATAATTTATTTCTTCATCGAACTCGCATACATATATGGATTTTTTTAATGCTACCTTCCTCTAGTCTTAACTTTATACTTCAGAGTCTGACTGTGATCGAAAGTTATTTACTTATTTCTCCTCTTCTTTGTACTGACTAAGTACTAACCACTATTAACCCAGTTTTATTTCATATGATATATAGCTTACTAAATACTTACTTACTTATTTATAAACGGATCAAACAATATCAGTTTTTCTTTAAAAACTGACATTGTTTGAATCATACTCAGTCTGATGTAATTTTGCAAGGCTACATGCCTACCATATTGTTTAAGCGTAATCAAAAGTATAAGACCAACATATCCCTTTTCAAACTAAAATTACCTCGTCAAGTTATATTAACAAGTGTTACAGTTCCTTTAAACTGCCACTGTTTTGTTATTTATTAATATAAATACTAAATAAAAATAATGTGTTCAATAAGCATGTCTGGAATTCTCTCAGCAATTCAGTTTGTTTGAAGTATTGAATATTTTTCACCAGGAATTGAAGCGAGTGGACTTCGACAAGTTTTGGAACCCTCTACTGTACATAGACAACATATTAGGAGAAACGAAAGAAGCCACTTGGTTGACGGCGACAGTGAACAGCCGAGGAGAGGCATACGTCCTAGAACGGAGAAGAGTTCGAGGAATCTTCATGGAGAATCTCGAACTCAATGACTTTCCTCTTGATGTTCAGGTGGGTTCAGTGTCTTGTAGCATCCAAATTGGTTTATTGGCGAAATGATTTCTGATGAGGTGAAGTGCCGGCCCAAGTATCGACTGCAACTGCTAACAACGAATGTGCTCTATTATTTGGTCCTTAAGTGTGAATGCCAACTGAATAAGCTGCTTTTATTGGCTGTTGTGCTGCTTGGTCCATGGTGCAGTTGCATTCGATACTAAAAATGGGCTCAAGTGCTTTTTATGGCTAAAGGCAAAGCTTGAAACTATATCCTGTCTGAACTAGGTTGGAGACTGTGTAGTAATTAAGATTTCTTTATTAAATGCACATATTTAATAGAAGCTGGTCATACACTGAATTCAAAATCTGTTTAAACGAGATACACTGACTCTTAAAAAGTACTTTTGGGAGACAGTAGTGACCTTTTTTTCAGGTTTTGAAAGAGGATTAGTAAGGCTTAAGATTCAATGGCTTGAAATATATGAAACAATTCCAAAATTTTTGTTAAATTATTAACCTTCTCATTTTTGAGACTTCGATTCTGATGGATTTGCTGCATTTAATGATAATATGCTTGTGTGTCATTTCAGGATTTAACAGTAACAATAACGAGTGAACGTCCTGACACAGAAATCGACATCATTCCAGATGAAAATGAAATGAGTGGTATTAATGTCCAAACATTCGTTGACCAACAAGTAAGTCAGTCATTTTCTGCACCAAAACAAAAAGGGTTGTATTTATTCTTTGAATTAAAAGAGGATGGCATGTCTGCCTCTTCTAAATTGGGGATTGATGGGGTTAAAATTCATCCTATCTCAAACGTTTTCATTTTCAGTGTGCCAGTGTAACGCAAATTTGTATTTATTCAAAGAGAAATAACTTTATTTTGTCACTGTTCGATTTTCTTGCTATTTCAAAATGTTTTTCCTTGGTTTCCTATTGGCGATTATTGTTACAAGTGTTTGAGCCTTAATTATGGCCATTTTGTTACGAAATATATTTGACATTTGTTAAATGAATTCAGTACAATTGATACCTAGAATGAGGAGACTAAGTATGATCTACATCTATCTTTGCTTGAATTGTCATTTTATCTTCACTCAGGAATGGCGACTACACGAACATATAGAAGTCTCCAAAAAAGTCATGACCCAAGAATATTCCAGTTCCAATCGTTGTCACCCCGCTTTATCTGTCACATGTCGAGCTGCTAGAAGACCTGGTTATTTCTACTGGAACGTCTTTCTAGTTATGGTAAATTTATATCATCAATTTGCTTGTTGATGACAACAACACTTCATTGGTACTGTTTACTTATGAATTCGTTGTAAGTGTTGGTTTCCAACTATTGGCCTAGGGGGCATGTCTTGGGGCAAGGTCAAGTTGACCCAATGTGGGTGTACACAATGTAAATTGTAATATGATGGAATTAATGCTTTGCAATTTTAATCATGTGATTTGGGGGGGTTTTATAGTGAGAGAAACAAAAATGGTGGTTTATTGACACTCTATCACCCTAAATTCAGTATCTCATGAGTATATCACCTCGTTTTATTGTTTTAAAAATTGTTGGAAATGTAAATTTCTACTTTCTTTCCAGTTTTTCATCAGTGCTTTGTCATTCGCAACATTTGCCGTCAGTCCCGAACTGCCGCAAAACAGACTACAGCTGTCTTTCACGCTACTACTCACCTCAGTTGCTTTTAAATTTGTTATCAACCAAAGTCTTCCCAAAATATCTTATTTAACCTATATGGTAAGTCTTTGATGCTTTGTGCAGTTGATTACCTAACATTACTCATTACACTGTCTACAGTGAACACTGTTTATATAAAGTTAATCATCAACAAATACCTTCAAACAAATTTGCTTTTACATTTACAGTAACTGAATCAAGTTTACTCGCTTACTTTTTTATATCTTCATTCTAAAGATATAAATCATTTCTGATAGCGCAGGTATTAGCCTGTTGCCATTCAAAAGTTTAACATTTAAGGTAAATTATAAATCTTCTGAGAATAGCTCAACAGTCCACTTTGCATTACTGAACTCCATGCGTTTGATGTGAACCACTCATGCGGGAGGACTATGCACTTTCATGAGTTATGTTTTGCAATATTCATTTCAGAGTTTTACCATGTTATATATATATATATTTAATTGTATAGGACAAGTATGTGCTGCTGTCCCTCGTCATCTTGTGTGTGGTATGTATCTGGCATGCGGTCGTCACTGTCTTCACGCGGCACGGAGCGCAGTTCATGGCGGAGTTAGAGAGAGATGTGTTCATTGCATTCGCAGTTATATACGTAATATGCCATCTTGTCTTCATGTTCTGGTTATACTTTGATGTAAGTATCAAACAATAGAGAGGGAAAGTACCACCAGAGGTCAGTGCCATCGAAACAGATAGGCGTAACCATAGTTTGATGACGTCATATATTTAGTGATGTCATTTTTGTGACAATAAATGGTGACGTCATCTAATTATGCTCTATCTGCTTCAGCAGTGTCCTCTGGTAGTTTTCCTCCCAATTGCACAAGAAAGTTTTTTTTGCCTAAAAACCACAATAGGTATGTTTGTTAACGTTTGAAGTTTCAGGCTATTGTTTTAACAAAGTAGGACAAATCCATACATTATATTAAGAAACACGGTTACTTTTATTTTCCAAAGAGGCACCTGTCGTGGTTGCATTCATCATAATAACCACAAAGAAGGAAATTCAAGATAATTTGATGTTTGTAATATCTTTTCTGATTTAATAGAAATATATTTACGGTTAATAACAATCAAGAGTGCAGAAATAACCATTAGTCTTTTACTGTATTTATTAATTATTTTTGACAATATTATCTTCTCAGGCTTGTAAACGGAGACGGTTAATGAAACAGAAAGACAGGGAATATTTGGTAAGCCAACATTTTATGCATTTGATATTGTAATTGATAATTGGAGTTCATGTTAATTATCAATTCGTAATTTGATCACATTTAAAGATGGATTAACACAGCATTTTCATGCGTTTTCGTATTTTGATTATTGTTTAATATTGTGAAGGTTTAATGTTGTGCATTTACTTGTGTGTCAATGGTTTTCTGCACTAACACCAGTGCTGCATATTAAAACAGACATTTCTTGATTTCTGGATTGATATGAAATTCCTTCATTCTGTCTTTGTTGATGATCTGAATTCTGAAATCAGGTTTTCTTGTTGTGATGTGCCTACTCATCATGCTAATTATGACGTTTCGATAATACAAAAGACTAATTTTTGTATTGTCATTTAAAAAATTAGCTTTTCATGGCAATGTTGAAAATAAAATCACTTAATCAGGAAATGTTTCTGCATGCAAAATAATCACCAAATATATATATGTGAATGTAATTGCACATTTATCATCACATTGGTGTATTAACATTATGCAATTATGAATGAGTTTTTCACACAAGCATATTTATAGAAATATGTATCATCATGCCAGGGTGTTCTTGAACAGGTATTTGAATGTTCAGTTGCCATATTTAAAAATAGAGACATCTTTGTCATATATATATGTTAAAGCATTATTGCTGTAATGGGAGTTTTGATGAATTTGGGTCAACCAATATGCAATCCTTGTGTGTTTAAGGCAAATGTTTTCTTGGCTTTCTAATGTTTTATCAATGATGGTAAATGGATTTGTAGTGAAGGAGAGTCTGACTGAAATAAAGACAGTCATTGTTGTGTCTTTATCTGACACACTTGAAATAAATATTTGTTTGGGAATACTCTGGCTTTCACTTTATATTATAAAATATATATCGTTTAGAATCTTCTAGACTTGCACACTTTACTGTAAAGTAGCTGTAGTGGTAGAATTAATAATGTATATTTTTGTTTCCATAGAAACTGCTAGCAGCACTCGGCCCCATGCGTCGACTTCCGACATAGAAACCAAGAAATTTTCCTAGGCAAATTTCTGTTTGTTTTGACCTAACTTTTTTATTTTTTTAGCCATTTTTAACTTGCCTGTTTTTCGCCACCGCTAACAGGTTTCAACTCGGAAAGCTACCCCGGAAATTGCTTCAAGCACTTTTGAGTGGTGTGGGTATGAAGCTTGGTCAATCAGTAAAATCATCATCTCTTTAGATTTGTAATACGATCGGATGTTTATTCATTTGCCTTAACAAAAGGTAAAATTCATACCTTACCTTCAGTATTGACCAGGTCAAACCACATGGGCTTAAAAGTTTGTGTTACTTATAAGAAGTTCCCAACTCAATTTGAATAACCCTTTTCCCCCCAGACTGTATTTCAAAGCTGTTATTTCTCATAAACGTCCTACTAAATTCATAACCATATTGTTTCTTTTAATACCACCGTTGATGGGGTTTTGGTATGATGTGATTCTATTCAGAGTCATTTGGCGGTGAATATAATATTACCAATACCAAGCGCTACTTACTTCTCTTGAAGCTGTTATACCCTTTTAATTACTGTTTAGTAGATCATGCATACAATGGACTTGCTCAATATAAGGCTATGTCTTTTAGAATAACAACCCCACCTGGGTGTAATGGGTACTTGGCATCAGAAACCCACAGTGATGGTATGGGTGTGAGCTCTTTAACCCCTGCGGTTAGCTCCAAGTTCAAGGCTGAATGCTCCCCAGGAGTTGAGACAAACTCGAGATTTGCCTGCCAAGGATGTTACTGTGAAGTTGGTTGAGACTGATGAATGATAACAGACCCAGATTTACATTTACATTTAAGGGCTACTAATTTTACATTTACAATTCCCAGACAACGGTAAAAGTATCGCTTGAAGCTGGTTCATCTTCATCAGTACTGTTATATCCCAAGTTCTAATGCAGTTTTATCTTGGCATAACCTTATGGTCCAACTGCAATCATAGGACCATAAAGAGAGTCTGATGCACAGTTGGTAATTTATGATTAAATTGATGCGTTAGAATTGCTACGGAGTTACAGAAGTATATCCGAAATTATCGTATCTTGATCGGCGAAGAACTTGCCTCCAAATATACAAGGATTAAGCCAGTATTTCATCAGTTCTGGCAGCATGAAGTTGCATACTTCATTCCTTAATCTGACAAAGGTTTTATAATAAAAACCCTTATAAATATATATTGTGTCAACTATGATTGAGTTGATTTTGTGTCAACAAACCTTACTCGCCAAGTATTTTGACTATTTTCGAGAATATTTAATTTGTTCTGAATTGTCATAAACCTTCTATTGAGCATGATCCATTGATTATAGAGAATAAGTTCGATCCTCATGCTTATTTGTTCCACTCCCAAGCATGGCTAAATCGGGAACAATATGCGCCTGTCTGACGATGAAATTGTTGCCTGTCTGTAGTCGAAAATTATATTAAGCACTTTGGAATTCTGTTTGCTTCAAATTAGAACACATATATTTTTGACAAATTACAAGTAAAATGAACATTTGATCAATCACAAAAAATCTGCAAGAAACACAAACAAAATATGAAATTGAAGCATGTGTAGAGAAAACACATCTATCTTTATTATCTAAGAATGTAAGAAAGCAAGGCATGGTAGCTATAATTGAGAGCATGACACAACTTATGATATAAAAATAGGTTTTAGCAATGCTATTATAATCCAAAAAGGCGCGTATTACAATATGCAGCACAATGTTATGCTCGGGGTCATTGTTTGTTGTTGTTGGTTATATATAATCATGTTTATATAATCATATATATCTGACAATGTCCATATATATATATATATATATATTCACACTTGGTGTCGTAACTGTGTTGTGCACGATATCTATATATATACTCTCAATTATTGATCATTATTGCAACGTGTAAACGGGCGACCATCACTCAAAGTAAAGAGATGACACCTGATAATATTTAAAACCCCAGACATCTGTTTCATCGGGTAATGTTAACATGCATTTAAAACTTAAAGTAATACAAATCCCTTACATACATAGTAGACATTCAAATACGAGAAAGGATTAATTTTGTTAATTGATCTCACTGGTATGGAATATCAATGAGGTATAGATGACAGGCGCATATAACATTGTTTCTTTTTCTACAGGACTTTCTTGCGAAGAAAAAGGAATGGCTCGAGAAAACTAAAGACCTCCATCCGAACTCACGTCGACAGAGCACCCTACTGATGCATTCTGTGCATGCGCTGTGAAACAAAACAAAAAAAAAAAATCGTCTGGCTGCCATCTTAACCAAAAACTAATGCCATGGTGCCGTGTGCGTCCTGAACATGATTCCAGGTCATGTCCTTGTCCTTTGCGGTCACGTGACCATGCAGGTCATGTGACTACCTTTTTTTATAGGATGTCTCCATATCGTGACAATTTTCTTGCAGACTCTACTTCAGTTCTACCAAATGTGCGCAGAAAGAAAACTAGCCAGTAATCGAATGGACCGGCGATGAGGGGACAGCAGGATGATCTTTAGGCATTTCATTGACCTTATCGAGGAACTGGTAAAAGGGGGAATGGTGGTATTTGCTTCACTTGTACACTTTCATCCGGTGGAAAAAAAACTGGATGTCCTCAACACTTCTCGCAGTTGGTAACGGTGGGTAATGGTTGCCCGAAGGTTACAAGATGAACAACCAGTTTTTTCAGAAGCCTACGACAAGTTCAATTTACAAAGTTGGTTTGGTGCTGTGTGATATATGGTTTAAAAGATGACAAACTGGTCACAGGGATTATTAAAGGGCTCAAAGCTTTACCAGGAAACTGTCATACCTTTCAAAAGTGATGTTAGATTGGTCCTCTTGGTTTTTATTTTGAATGTGCAAAGATTTTTTTCCTTTGGATTAAATTTCATATCTTGGAAGGTGCAGTCTTCATTACTGGCTAGGAATACATAAGTAAGTCCTAGAATTCAAGCTATGGAGGTACATGCTTGGTCAGACAACTGGACTAATAAGTGTGCTTTCATGTTTGAAGTAATGAAATAATAAAACATGAATCTTGCAGCAGCAATCAGCTGGAATTGTGGATTCATTGCGGAAATATCCTTGGATGCATGGATTGTAGTGCATATTTATTCACTCTTCAGATATTTATTTGTCTTACTTGTTGGAAAGGAACTCATATTTCTGGCCTTTGGTCGCAGTATATGAAGGAACACTCGAAACCAGGTTTACAATGGTACAGCGCATCAGTCCTTGAATATATGTTATGGTCACTTACGGGAAGAAAATGGTGCCTCAAGCGTGCGATGTCATGGAAGACCACACCTACAGAGACCCACCTTAGAGTTACCAGTATCACTTGATTATGTGGACATTGTGATGAAATTTAGTTTGATGAACTATGTTGAACTTTGACCTAATTTGGAAGCATTTGATGTTGTTATTGAAAAGCGCCTGAAATATTATTCAACGACTGGGACAAGACATTCAGTTGTAAGAACAAAAGCTTATGATTGTCTGCAATGTGTTATTAGTCCTGAAGCCTATTGATATCACTTGATTTTGTTGGTGAGATTGTGATGTATACGTTGATATATCAGTGTGCGAGCTATTGTGAACCATTTATTATGTATTGTGAGAGTTAGGTTTATGTTTTTATTGTTTATCAATCATTTAACATTTTGTGATGTTGCGAAGTTTCATAAAACATGAATTAGATAGTCTCAGCGTTTAATATTCTTTGTACTTCCTCATTTCATACTTATGCAATGTTTTGCGTGTGCGTTGATACCTATGCAAAGTACGGATGTGTTTCATTAACATACTTGTATGTACTACGGTTGTACAATATTTTCTACTGCTTGGTGACCATTGCCATGCATGCAATAATACATGCTGGCATTTTTTATCAGGAATTAAAGTGTATACGCTATTAGCTCATATATAGCTGAACTCATTTATGCATTTGCTATGTACAGTATAGTGCTGCCTTCTAGTGGTTATTAAGAAAACTTACCAGTGTCTGATGCTGCCCTCTAGCATTTGTTAGAGGAACCTTACACCATTATGCATGAAGTTTGAAAAAAGAAAAGTCTGTGATACTTACTGTAAGTAAGACAATGTACCTGCATGGTTCTCATGGTAACCATGTTGAATTTTCAGCTGCAGGTTACTTTAATAGCCTTTAAGTTATGATGTAGCACTTTTAAAGCGTTAGGTTGCTATCATAAATGTTTGCACCATGACATATTTTTGTTTCGTCCACGTAAATGAATGTTAGGTTGTTATAAATGCTGTTTTAAGCATTAATCTAAAAATGTAGCAAAATATAGGAAAGCACAATATCAATTGATTTTAAAGTCAACCTTTTAGTTATACATATTTTTCGTTAACGTCTGTTTTCCCTGGCTCATATCTGTCACTAGTGCATACATTTAGCTGTGTCTTAGACCTTCATCAATTGGGACTCCATCGTCACATTTACATATTATATGCATCGCATTGTTAAAGTATATTAAAATAGGAATATACCTGTGCTGATTTAGCTATACACCCTTTTCACACAGCACTGCGCCAGGTTGGCATTTTTGCCTCATTGACATCTCTTTGCACTCCGATATAGTATTGTGACATCATCAGTAGACAATGGTCATGGTGAGGTCACAGAGTGTAAGAACAATGGAAAAGTAATGATGTCATAATATATGACGTAATCAAAATTAGGTCAATGAGGCAAAAATGCCAACATGGCTGCCGTACGAAAAGGGTGTATACTTAATTTAAACTGCTATTCCAACTTATTCTCTATTCCAGTTAGAAAAGTCACTTTTTGTGGGTAGAGACGCTATCATGTCTAGAAGTTTTAGATGGGTTAGATTATGATTAGCTAGTTATAATGTTTAAAGGACAAATTATGTGTTATTAAAGGTTGTCTAATGTCTTGTCACTTGAAACAACATTGTGGTAGAGATCTTCTTTTTTTCTTCAATATTCTTTTATCACCATAGCAGTTGATGCTGTGGCACCTTGCACCATTTGATGCAATGACTGACTCAGTTAGCAGCATGGAATATCAATTTTGGATTATTTCACTGAAAATTAAAATATTCCAGACAGTCATCATCTTCCAACAGTCAATGGTGATGATAAATGAAACTTCGAATAAGAGTTACCCGCCTACTCTCAAGTTATTAAAGCTAGTGGCAAATCTGATCAATCTGATCGTTTTTCTTTTACTAAACCCATTGTATTCTAGTTAATGAGCCAATATATCAAGCAAAATTTTAGTGCATTGAAGAACCGTGAAACTTTATACGACGATAGCCTGCAAATGAGTCCAAATAACAGGGAAGTCATTTACGATTTTTCCAAGACTTGTCAGACGTTATACTCTGTTTTAGTTACTTTTTTGTTTATTTGTTTGCAAATAGAAACCGTGACGCGAATGATCCAAACGACGAGAAACCTGGTGAATGAGATTAGTGTACAAGTTTGACTTTTGTTACTTTTTTGTACTTGGTTGTAAATCATTGTACATAATAGGTTCAGGATTATACTTAGGCTTAATATGTGATTGTAGTTGCCTTGGATTGTTGACAATTTGTACATATAATTCATCATCATCTCTGTCATACTTTTACCTTAAATAAAAATCAAAGTGATACACAAATGTCTTTGATGTTTTGATATTTGAGCATGCTGGTAAAGTCTCCAATCAACCGCTTCATGAAGGCCAATTTTGACTGAAGAGTAGTAAATGCATGTAGCTGTAAATCAGAGACTGCAATGATTGATTGATTGGTAGTTTATTTGACTTAATTATACAAATGTACAGAGAAATAATGGTAAACATTCATACACACCACATGCTACTGTACAATTATTCAAATCCCAGCAATAAATATATATATATATATAAATTAGAAAATGAAATAACGAAATCAATTACAAATATAATACAAATCATTGATATTAGACTACCAAATGGTGAATACAACGCATTCATTGTACAAGAAAAAAGTAAGGCCTCGGTATACAGTGAGCCAATCCCACAGGTATGTAGTTAATGCCCGTGCTCACTGGGGGAATCCATTATGGCTAGGCCCCTAGTGGAAGACAACGGAAAATGCATAATAAATGACAATCCCAGCTCGACGAATAGTCGATTAAATATGATCCACAAGCCAGCTTTTAGAATAGATATCAACAATGAATCCTTGCTGGCAAATAGCCTCTTTGAAAAATTTTATAGTTTTTAAGGATCAGCAGAGCTACTCAATTAGCAAATATCCTTGGTGGCAAGGTGAATATAATTTATCCATAAGGTTGTGATAATGCAGCTCGATCTTCTATGTTACGTGAAATTGTAGATGTATAAATTTGACGAGTGGCATGTATGTGTCAACAAAATTAATGATGAGATTATACGGCTTGGAGTCTTCACACCATTTTAAACATTTACCCCATATGGACAGGGCCTTTTAATTGCCTCAGCATAGATACAGAATACTAGGAAAACAAGGCACCTCCAATTAAATGTCTCGTGCAATCGACAGCTGAGTGTGTGTGTGTGTGTGTGTGATTAGGGCTTTACGTCCTGTATTTCTGCACCAGTTGGGCTAATTAGGACAGGCAGAGACAATGGCAGTGAGACGAAGGAGGAAACAGCCATCCAACTTAGGCTCGACTGGGAATCGAACCCGGGACTCAGCGGTTAGAAGCCTAGAGCGCTACCTCTGAGCTAGGCCCCCGCCCTCGCCGACAGCTGAGATGTAGGTAATGAAGAGTGCCTGGACGGAGGATCGAATCTGGGACCTTCAGCAGAGCAGGCCAATGTGGATTTAGCAGATGCCTTATATAACCATCAGGTCACCCAGCTGCAGCAGGAAACTTTGGGCCCAGTTGCACGAAAGTGTCCAGCGGTGGGCATTTTCTCCTACCATAGAATCAGTCCATACCTTGGTGCTGTCTCCACTCCGGTTGCACAAAGTTTAGGTGTTCCTCATTTGTGCCCCATACATTTAGTCCCAGATAAACCTCTCTTTGTACTTTAATTTTTTTTAAATTTCTGCTTATTTGGCAGTACGCGTCACATCGCCTAACTCTTGTGCACAGATACAAGGGTGGCCATTGGAGCCATGGCGTACCAGCCATACCAGCCTTAATGTATGTATGTGGCCTATGAAATGACTGACAGAGACACCTTTCAGTCATGACACTTTTTTCACAGAGCAGCCATGTTGTCATTTTTGCCTCATTGACCTATCTTTGTACTCAGATGTAACTATTGTGACATCGATCAACAGTAGACCTTGGCCATATAAAGGTCACAGAGTGCAAGAACAATAGAGAAGTAATTATGTCATATTATGTGACTAAGATATGACGTAATCAAAATGAGGTATAATTGCCAACATGGCGGCCGCACAAAAAGGGTGTATGTAGAGGAAGGTCTGGTTCCACCAGGCCGCGATTCCTATTTTTGTATATTTTCTTGCCCCGATCAGCCAGGGAATGCCCTGAGGGGAAATTTTCCCAAACCTTTGTGCAATTGGGCATTTCCCAACAGAGAAGACCTCATGTGGCATGCCCCATTCAGGACCCTTTTTGCGCAACCTCCCTTGACCTCCATTAGCTGAAGAAGCAAGTGTCTTAATTTCTACGATCATTTAAGCCAATCAAAGGCCTTCTCCTGGGCAGCTAGTTGAGCATTCGGGACAAATTAAGTCCAGTGTTTGACCTTTCACTATAATTTTCGGTAGGCCAATAGGCATAGGTACATCATCCCTGTCATAGCCATCATATTTATTTTAAATATGCAGTTTGAGAAAACTGGCCAACAACAAGTAGTTTTGTCCGACATTTCATAGTACATCCTGGCACGTATTAGTGGAATAAGTTTGGAATCTAGAAATTTATTTCCACACACTGACTCCCTACACCGAGGAGCAACCTGCAGTGCTGTATGCCAGAACTAGTTATTGAATGAAACAATTTTACACCCAGCAATTGCCTTTGGATAGTTTTGTTTCGGATGAGACGTTAGATTGGCGGTCCCTTATACTCAGTGTCTATGCTGAGACAAGTAAAAGATCCCACCCATGTACATGGGGTAGATGTTTAACATATACTCCTTGCAAACGTATAATATTTCAAAAATATTTGCAACTATATTTAGCAGACCTTAAGGCCCCTTCACACTTAGCCGGATCAGACGCTGGAGTGTCCCGGAGTAAAATATTATTCACTCCGGGGAGTTCCGGGATCAAAGAGCTGTTAAATGTCAACAAAAAAGAAATGTTTGGCGATGTGTACACGATGTCAATACGGTCTCAACAAGGAGGTAACACGACTGTCCCGGAAGAGTGCGGAGTGAACCAGATTTTACACGGTGCCTTCAAGGATATAACCGGTCTTTACACCGTGTTCATTCGTGTGGAACCGTGTTGCTCCTTGTACTCTCCGGCGTTAATGGCGGCGAAAAATTCATGGCCGGTTGAAGCCGGACATAGCCGGAGATACCACGAAGTATACCCGAGTCAATACGGAGATTCCCGGAGATCGGCGGAGTCTACACAGATCAACACGGATTAAATACTCTGGGACTTCCGGCATGAAAAATTGAACATGTTAAATTTTTTCCCCTGGCGTCCCAAGGTTGTCCCGGATCGCCCGGGACAATGACGGACAATGCCGGACAATGCCAGAAAGAAACACGAGGTCTACACGCTATTACCTGAGTTTGCCGGAGCTATACTCCTGGACAATCCGGCGTCTGTTCCGGCTAAGTGTGAAGGGGCCTTTAGTTAAATATTTCACGGAAATATTATTGTCTAAGGTGCTGCTGAGATTGCCATAACATTCCATTAATGTCTGGAGAAGGTTGTGCCGACATTAGCAGAAAATATTATTATTTAAGGTTCAGCTAATATTTCTGTAATGTTTAAAAGTATCCTTATACTTAAATATTGATTGAATATTTACTAATAATCTCATCAAAATGAAAATTCTCAAGATGATTTTAATGTGAGCTCTAATATCAAAGTAAAATATGATTTGAAGGTTACTGTGGTATCTGTGAAAATATTAACTAACATATTGCCTTAACATTAGTCTCAAAGCTCAAACACACCTCATATTTAAATCTTATGAGAAAGTCTATAAATAACATTACATTTAAGGTTGTATTGACATAATAGTAACATCATAGAAAATATTAAACTTAATTTTCATGGCATATTAGGAGTAGTTATTAAGCAGCTATGATTTTCAAACATAAGAGAAATGATATATCAAACATTCAATTTTGATGTTACTTTAACACAAGATAACATAAGAAAAAAGATTAAACAAAATATTTATTGGATATTATGAGTTATTATTAAAGGCTTGTTAATTGAAAACATTACCAGGGTACTTCAGAAAAATATTTATGTTAATCTTGATTTAATGGAGCGGAAAGTGAATGAATTCGGCTGCGAAGCGGCTGAATTCATGAGCTTACGCTCCTTCCGGTATTGTGTGTGTAAATCTGTTTTTGAATCATTGAAGTTGAATGTAGGTTAGTCTATGAGAAATTTCAGAGCGTCACAAACTCTTTCCGTCACGTGATTTCTATGGAGCTGCCGCAAATCTTTCTTTGCTGTAAAATCTTTGTTTGCTGTAAAACAATCGGCTTTCACTAAATCTTTAATTTTAAAAATATATACAAGTTCTAATTAAAATAGTTGTACTTGCCAATTTAGCTCTAACTGTCAAGGATTTCAAATCGTTAAACAACACCGACATGCTATACGCAAAACGTGCTATGCTACGGTTGTTTTGCACCAGAGGACGCCACTGTACAGCAATACAGCCACGACCGCCCCTAGCGGAATTTGTACAAAGCGTCATCAGACAATTCAACGGTGTGGACAGCATATAATCCAAGCTTTCCGCTCCTTCTGTCTCTGGCAGATAACATATTACTGACCAGGTATTACAGAAAAGCTTAAATTATAATGAAAATATACAAACTGAAAATTATCGTAACAATTATCAGAAATATTTGGTCTAATACTGACTTAATAATATCAAAGTATTTCTGCAGCACAGCTGCAATTCATGTACTGTTTTCCTTTTCTTTTATTATTGCTAATTCATTTTCAAACAAATAAGATATATATGACACACTTGAGTATTTATATAGACATTGTCAAAATAATTAACACATGTATGACTGTGCTAAAATTAGTAATTGGTTTCGCTGTGCAATAATATCAGTAAATAGCCCATCAGCAAATCATAAACTAAGATATTTGGAAGAAAATTGACTTCAGCAAAACCCAGTGTCAGGATTGAACCCATGAAGTTGCAAACCAGCACTCTACCTACTTGGCCACAGAGGATATTGTAGATTTGCCTCTTTGTGAACATCTGCTGACTTCTGCACCACCTAGCTTTTCCTATTGGAGTGGCCGTTTTTAAATTTTACAAGTTATATTTAAGTTGTACTAGTTAGCCTAATAAGTTTATCACTAATCAAAAATTTGCAAAAAGACACGTGCTGAAACATGCCCATGCACCAATAGGTAAAATACTTTCTATTTTCAAAGTGTAGCTGGTATATTGCTCACATCAAGTTTTATAATATGCAAGTTATTTAATTTCAATACATAATCATACTGAACAAGTTATACACTTTCCTGTGATAATTTATTAATTTCAATATTAACCTAAATGTGGGTAGAGGATATCCTTAATAAAATTCAACATTTGATTTTTGGTATTTTTTTTTTTAAGAGAAACAGTTACACACACTGATGTCATGCATTGTTACTGGATAACCCAGTAGCAAAATATATAAATTAAGTCTCAATCACTATCATGTATCCATGCATGAGTGGCTTCCCTGCTTCAGGCAGGTTAACATGCACTAATTAAACACAGACTGGGCAATTGACCCCCTCCCTCCTTGGACCCCTCTCCACTCTGCAGTCAACACTGGAGACAACAGCAGTTATAACAGCCTATACACAGGTGAACTTGGACAGACATTGCAAGGACTGGCATGCTACAAGGTGAACATGCACAGAATGTAGGTAGGTTATTACCCTTTTTTTAGATTGCATATAATGATTTCCAATATCTATCTATCTATCTATCCAGCTATCCATCTATTTTAATTTTTCATATTTTTTAAACATTTACCAAAAGTCTTGAAAAATACAACAATATTAATTAGTAGCTGGAATTTAAAAAAATGAATAACCTAAAATAGTTAAATTAATTAAGTAATTAAATAAGGATACATGAGCTGACATTCTCCACAAAGAATAATGCTTCATAATTACAAGTTTTTAATTTCTTTGATGAGATCATGCAGTTTGATCAGCAGAAATCTTTGAGCCATGGCTTTGTGCTGCCACCTGGTGATAATTTAGTTAGATATGTCATGGTTTCATGTGATAAGCTGTCATTTCTACCAATGAGTGTTTAAATACTGAATTTCAATGCTGATCAATCTATTTTTAAATAATATAAATATGAGTTTTCAAATATAATTAATGTAAGCTTATGTGCTGTAACCTAACAATTATCCTCTTTGATATATGATTGTTAATTTTGACAAATTCCTTTGTGTGATTGGATTACAGTTTTGATCAGTGGATATCATGGCATTGTGCTGCTACCTGGTGATAATTGATTTAAAAATGTCATGGTTTCATTTCCGGCAAAATGGAAATTTTGTGAATATTAAATAATATATTATATTGTTTCTCCATTTCTTTTACATGCATTTTAGTAAGAATAATAGCTTTCATATATCAGGGCATGTGCTGCCACCTACTGATAACAATAGGCCTCAGATTTGTGCGGTGTAGGGCTTTGTAATGTAAAAATATATATCAATGCAGATCAATTAATATCAGGTATAAGATCATTGTAGGATATGTTTTAAAAGATAAGATGATTTATGAAAATTGTTCTCTTTTCAGAAGTTATGTCTAAGAACATGGTGATCAATCCTCCAAATACCAGTGAAGATCCAGATTCCAGGTAGAGTAAACACTGGTATAAGTAAATTGATTCCGATTTCTGAGTTCGAAGTTCTTTGGTAAATGTTCCATTTATTTGCGTAAAGTTGAAAAGATCTGAGAAAGCCACACATATTAATTCACATTTTTTATCATTTGCAGGGTTACATTTCAACATCAGTTGCCATGCCATCCAAATGCACATCCTGATCAAAGTTTCAAGGTAAATATGCAAACTGTCTACATAATTGTCATGATCATCGATCTGAAGGGCACTTACACAGTACCATATTTATATAATTACAGGATATATCAATGTATATCTATAACATTTACAGAATGTATCCTGCAAGGACAACAGACAGTTTAACAGCTTGGATCATCCGGATTGCAGAAATACCACATCATCAGTACTGCATTTCCGAAAATTGCAAGGGCAACAGACAGTTTAACAGCTTGGATCATCCGGATTGCAGAAATACCACATCATCAGTACTGCATTTCCGAAAATTGCAAGGGCAACAGACAGTTTAACAGCTTGGATCATCCGGATTGCAGAAATACCACATCATCAGTACTGCATTTCCGAAAATTGCAAGGGCAACAGACAGTTTAACAGCTTGGATCATCCGGATTGCAGAAATACCACATCATCAGTACTGCATTTCCGAAAATTGCAAGGGCAACAGACAGTTTAACAGCTTGGATCATCCGGATTGCAGAAATACCACATCATCAGTACTGCATTTCCAAAAATTGCAAGAGCAACAGACAGAGACAAAGACTATTTGCTGGGTACATGAACTCTGTGTTGATCTCTCATGACTTGTACAGTGAAATATAACAATTAAATGGGTAAAAGATCAGTTCCTATGCAGATAGGACATTTTTTGCAAATATGTGTAGATTGCATTAGTTTTCAAATAATACTACGTCTTAGTCATACCCACACTCCGCGCATGTACACATCACCAACTTATCTTCAACGATCTGAACTAATAGGTTTTTTAACCTGTGTTCAGTAAACTACATTACATTACATGTAATAAGCAAAATATAAGACTTTAAGACATGTGTTATTATATTGATGCTTGTCGTAAAGATGTCTTCTTACATGTTATTAGAGAAGAGCGTCATTAAATCTTGTGTCACTTGAATGTTACTACATTTTGTATTATACTGTTTATTTTGTTGTTTACATCAAAATAAATTTGTGAGAGACAAATGATTTGCATCGTTTGTTATTTGATCAGAATGAGATCTGTCACATAATATTATGATATCATTTATCATATATATTTTATATCAGTAGTAATTTAAACCTTCGAAAAATATGTTTGAAAATATTAGTCTGATATAAGAAGATAATGTTATGTAATCTTTCCAAGAAGCTCCTTTCAAAATTATGCAAAATATTATAAATAAGGTCTTACTAATGTTTTCAGCTGCTTGGGTAAATATCGGCATCATGTTAGTAACTAATACATTGACTAACATTTGTGAAAGCTTGATCAAACCTTAGAAAAATGTTGTGATATAATATTTGGCTAATGTCAGAATAACCTTAATCAAACATTGTGAAAATGTTAGGTAAACCATAAATTCTAATAGTTTTAGGAAATAGTAAGATTATATCATGAAACTTATAGTTGAAAATATTATAAATAAGGTCAAAATCAGATAATAACTGTCCACATTTTAACCTTATATAATATTCTCAATTAATATTTGGCTGAGTAATTGCTAATAATGACATAATATCATACAAATATAAAAATGTTTGTAGGACTCCTCCCCTCTCTCACCTCATCAATCAACCCTCGATAGCAGCAAGAACTTGCCTTAGAGGGCTGCACTTCCCAAAATCTATCAATCTTTTTATCTATCTATCTAATTTCAGAAATATGCTATACTTAATTAACGCTAGTGTTGAAAAGTAGATAGTTTTAAAATCAGATAATGAAAATGTTTACTAAATAGGCACTAATTACATAATGGTAGTATTTAATAAAAAAGAAAAGTAACATTAGAACCTCATAATTACTGGTAAATTACCATAACCACATCTATAGATAATTCAATTAGCCTATAATTAGATATATATTATATAAAATCAAACTTCAGTAGATTCGATTTTGTAATATTTTCGTGCCTTGATTAATTAAATTATACTGTTAATTGATAT
Source organism: Alitta virens (assembly GCA_932294295.1). Taxonomy (NCBI): domain Eukaryota; kingdom Metazoa; phylum Annelida; class Polychaeta; order Phyllodocida; family Nereididae; genus Alitta; species Alitta virens. Next base: position 3,650,289 of record OW028585.1, on the reverse strand, counting down.
TAAGTTAGATTGAACAGGATATATAGATATATATGTAAGCGGTAATGAATTCAATAAATCAAGTCAATTAATTATTTACTAATTAAATATTATTAGTGGTGTACGTGCTATTAATAGCACACCACTAATAATATTTAATTAGTTTAAATACTGAATTGCTAATTTAATATGCACACATGGTTCAAAGGAGTGAACTTGTGGTTTTACCCTACTTCTCCACAGTTCAATGACTTGGCACTGAGCCTATTTTCAGGTCAGTGTGACCTAGTTAATGGCACACCCATGTACAGGATCTGCAAAGCAGTCTAGTAGTAGTTGTATTCTGCAAGGATGTTTTGGAGATAGCACTATTTAATGGTACGTTCGTTTTCAATTTTGTTCATGCTATCAATAGGACAATTATAAGTAGAGATGTCTATTGCAAACTCTCAAAATATATTGTTATTATATATATTTATGGTTTTGTTATAACTACCCTTACACTGAATTAAATTATCAATGTATGTTATATCCATTTTGGTGATCAATGGAAGCATGCCTTATATGACTGGTAAAGTCGATTCTTAAATTTAAGCTAAAACCTTTACTATTAAGACCACCTCACATTTATGACCAAAATTGGGACCAATAATTATAGAAATGCTATACTTACCTATTAAGCCCACCTCATTATCAAAAACCATGAGATTATAATCTGACAAGATTTGATAACACAGGTTATGAAATTTCAAGTGAATGAAAAACCTTCAAAAACCTACAGCATGCAATAGCAATACTAGACCTTGGGTACATTGATGAAAGTCAGCTATATGTTAGAACTGTGTCATAACTGTGTCAAGTTTAAGTGTGTCATCTATACAATAACAAACACTGTGCAGGTATAACCACTGACCTGAAGTATAACATTGGACACCTCATAGATAGCAGAATATAATCTCATGGTTTTTATAATGAGAGGGGCTTAATAGGTAAGTAAAACATTTCTATAACTATAAGTCCTAATTTTGCTCATAAATGTGAGGTGGTCTTAATAGTGAGGTGGTCTTAATAGTGAGGCTGTCTTAATAGTGAGATGGTCCTAATAGTGAGGCTGTCTTAATAGTTAGGCTGTCTTAATAGTGAGGTGGTCTTAATAGAGAGGTGGTCTTAATAGTGAGGCTGTCTTAATAGTGAGGTGGTGTTACTAATAAGGTGGTCTTAATAGTGAGATGGTCTTAATAGTGAGGTAGTCTTTATAGCGAGGTGGTCTTAGATAGTGAGGTGGAAGCTTAAATTTAAGATTCGATTTTACCAGTCATATACATTTAAATATAGGCCAAAGTACACTATGGACGTTTTTAAGTATTTTAGGGCGATCTAGTCAGTTTATTTACAGGCTAATGGTGCTTTTAGTTCTGTGAATGCTGTTAAATTGTATAAATGTGTGTACAATATTTTATTGATTTATACCTTTGTATTTTAACCAGGGCCTCATTAAACAACAGATTCTCTGATTGAGCCACCCTGGAAAAATATGTTATAGATAAAACAAAAATACTAAAAAAATACAACACATATTTAGACAAATACACTAAATAACCTCATTATTAAAACCACCCTATAGGTCCTGTATTGTACAAGTCGTAGTGGTGAGCTTTATTGTATATTATGTTATGTGAACAAACACTATATGAACAGTAAATCAAGTGTATAGTTTTTACTTTTTTTTGTAGAGCAGTATGGTTAAGTCAATAATAATGTACTTCAATTGTTTGCACAAGAAAAAAATGCAGTATATTATTATTGACTTTACAAAGGATGTATGCATGCTAGGCAATTGCTAATGTAGGTTGAAATTGCTATACAAACAGCTATACTTTTCAAGTTTAAATGTATATTGAAAATGCTGACTTTCTGAATAAACATTCCAGTGGTACTTAGTCATTTATTTTAAAACCTCATCTTGCAAAAAAGAAACACATTTTTTTTTTATTGTTAAGTGTAATCACTGGTCTCAATAGTGAGGTGGTCTTAATAATGAGGTGATCTCAATAATGAGGTAAAGTTTTAGTAAAGACAGTTTTAATAATGAGATGGTCTTAATAGTGAGGTGGTCTTAATGGAGAGGTGGTCTTAGTAGTGAGGTGGTCTTAATAATGAGGTGGTCTTAATAGTGGGGGGGGGGGGGTCTTAATAGTGAGGTGGTCTTAATGGAGAGGTGGTCTTAATAGTGAGAGGGTCTTAATGGAGAGGTGGTCATAATGGTGAGGTGGTCCAAATAGTGAGATGGTCTTAATAGTGAGAGGGTCTTAATGGAGAGGTGGTCATAATGGAGAGGTGGTCTTAATAGTGAGGTGGTCTTAATAGTGAGAGGGTCTTAATGGAGAGGTGGTCATAATGGAGAGGTGGTCTTAATAGTGAGGTGGTCTTAATAGTGAGAGGGTCTTAATGGAGAGGTGGTCATAATGGAGAGGTGGTCTTAATAGTGAGGTGGTCTTAATAGTGAGAGGGTCTTAATGGAGAGGTGGTCATAATGGAGAGGTGGTCTTAATAGTGAGAGGGTCTTAATGGAGAGGTGGTCATAATGGAGAGGTGGTCTTAATAGTGAGGTGGTCTTAATAGTGAGAGGGTCTTAATGGTGAGGTGGTCCAAATAGTGAGATGGTCTTAATAGTGAGAGGGTCTTAATGGAGAGGTGGTATTAATAGTGAGGTTGTCTTAATAGTAAGTGGTCTTAATAGTGAGGTAATCTTAATAGTGAGGTCGTCTTAATAGTGGAGCGGTATTAATAGTGAGGTGGTCTTAATAGTAAGGTGATCTTAATAGTGATATGGTCTTAATAGTGAGGTGCTATTAATGCTGACTCCACTGTATAAGTCAATAATGAACTAAATAGTTTGTTGTCCACGTGAAAAATTGTGGAATGTAGGTCATTTTATGTACATCATAAGGCAATTATGTGTAATTTGCAGAAATTTGACATATTCATATCATCATGGTATATACATTATATCAATACATGTGGTCATTATCTTCTGTTAAGTCAATTTTTTTGAAAAAATGTAAGTTACGCCAAATATTCAGAAGACCTTAAAGGAAGTTTCCTTTACATACTCTTTAACATGAATAACATCAAAATTAAGGTTTCTGGAATCTTTGATAAAATAAAAAAAGTTGTTAGAGTTTCTATTGGATTGTGAAAAAAGTGATTATTTATATATTAGAAAATATGTCAAAATGGGAGTGAACTGTGTTCTGCTCTAGTGCATGTGAACTTTTGGACTTGACTGTAGATCTACTTAATCATTCTTACGCAACTAAAAAGACAATTACTGGATATATGGTTATTAGTTAATTAAATGGGAAATATAGCTGGATGTATTTGTATATATAATTATAATTATATAAAGATGTTTAATAATTTTGAAAAAATTCTGATATTAGGTAAATATTTCATATTTCACATATGAAGGGAAACACAATTTTTAATCATTTTGCCAAGTGCATGTGCTATCAATCAATAAATGGTGACAGTCATTTATTAAAGGTGGTATAGAATTGAAAGAATTAACAGCTTTATCGCCATTAGCGCAATGTCGTATTTAGGAAAAAATAAAGACTTCTTAGTAGTGCAATTTATTTTGCATAAACACATGTCTTGAGTGTACTTGAACCCGGGTGCCAATGGTGGTGGGAACTTAGTGGCCAAACTGTTTAAGGTTATAGCCAAAATGTCTAGCCTTTAAGGGCAATGAAACAACCCTGCCCAGATGTACCTTGGTTCGAATGGTTCGAATCTCACCTGGAGCAGCTGAATGACCTGTACCAAAGGCATCAGCAGTGATACAGTACTAGCCACTGGCGCTCACCTTCTGACCTTGTGTGTGAACCAGGCTCTACCACCGGTCACAACAAATATGTTTTGAAATTAAACTTCACACTATAAATCCTACTTTTGCTTACTATATTGTTTAATTTTTTTTTTTCTTACTCTTGTAAATCTTTGCCCCCTGTATTCTTGTATTCATTCAAACCAAATTCATTGAAAATTAGCTAAACAGAACTTATAACATTTTATCCCATTATGGGGTAATTACCCCACAGCAACCATAAAAGTGTTAGAACTTGATGGTAACACCCTGTAGAGTATGCAAACCAAATTTCGAAAGTACAGCAATTTATTACAGTGAATGACACTGTGTGGGAACTGAGGAATGTTCCACTGACACAGCGAATCAAGCAAGTACTTCATCACTAGTGAGGCACACAATCCTGTTTTCCTTATACAACAGTGTGTAATCATTGTTTTCTGTTAACAGGGAGTGGTTTGCCAGCATCCATTAACTTCAACTTCTAGCCAAGTAAGTGGTAGATTTATATACTAATACTTTGATTAAAATGGACCAAATTCATCTTTTTGTATGTTTGGTATAATCATGATAATTTACTGTTCACATGGATTATTGAAATACTTACTAGAGTAAAACCGAGGACATACTGCCTATGGCTAGAAAGTTAACAAGTAAAATATCAGAAGTGTCCAAATACTTTTGAGGTTACTGCATAATGTTATGATAGCATATAAATGTTGGTATATGATTCAGTTTAGTACACAAGAGTATGAAATTGAAGACTATTTAAATCTGAACATAAGACTTAGTCATACCCTCGGCAAATTATTTCAGGAAATTTGTCAGGTAATGAATTAGCATATGTCACTAGTGTTCATGGAGATTGCATTGTGATCATGTTTTGCAGGTAGTGATGCATACTGTAAAGGAAACCTTATTAAGCACTGCAATCACTTCATTGAATTACAATGATGAAATATCGCTTGGGCGAACTACTTCCGCAACAGCGATTTGTCAGAGATCACACTAGCCAATCACGCTGAAGGTGACCAAAGGGAGACGCCACTTCGAGGTGGTTGTAGTGGCAAGGTCTTTAAAACGGAGTTCCAAAATAGATTTGCTGGAAAAAAATTACTCCTTAATTTATCTACCATACTGTTTGGATAAACACATGGAAAATGCATGGTTCTTGCCTCATTATAATTAGCTAAAAACCATGCGTTTTCCATGCATTTATCCTTCTCATGGAAAACGCACGTGGCACAATTGGCCATGTACTACAACTACCTCGAAGTTAGTGTCATTTAGATTTGAGTTCATAGCTCTACATTTATTCTTTACTGTATGAATTTAACTCACTATTAAATTAAGACCACCTCGCTATTTTAAGAATACTGTCAAGTTAATATAAATGGAAATCACTTCAGTATTAAGACCACCTCACTATTGCATTTTGCAACAAAGGTTGTAAAATGGTGACTTTTATCATTCAATGTGTCTCATGGTGAAATTCTATGTATTCAGTGTGTCTCAAAATAGATTATTATTGGAACGAAGTGCCAATTCTTATGTTGCTTGGAGGAGGCTTTTTCGCGTAATGCGTCCGGTTTGCCATTTTCCGAGCGGCAAATTCAAACTTACATGTTAATCCAATGAGGCCAGTTCGGGTATACGTTCAAGCGTGTATATAGCATACTTCTACATGTCGTAGCGCCCTGCCACGTTGTCCGTCTATAGTGTACTGCCTTTGGAGTGTTTTCCACTCATGTTTTGTTTTATGTGTTCCATACATTTCTTGAAATCGTTGTTTGTTGCCTTTGCGAGTACCTCGGCTGTTTCCGGCCACAAGATGGCGAACTCCGACGGAAATGACCGAAGTGCGTTTGTACAGCTTTGTGCATGTTCGGGCGAGAGGCTGACAGTGACATTATCAAAGCGAACCGGAGCGCATAACTTCGTCAAAAGTTGATCAAATTTCTCAAAGTAAACATTAAATAAAAGCTAGAAAGTCATAGAATACCTTTCTGAACAAATACGGTATCCTCTCCCTCTGAAAACGGCAAAATTCGCCTTCAAAACGTAGCTAAGATCGTCGTGATTATCAGTGACAACCGCCATTTTGATTACTTTGTGTTATGCGCTGTCATTGGTCGAAATGGGTAGTCCCAAAATATAACAGCCAATCAGTGATTAGCTTGCTTGTAGCGGTATCAGGTTAACTCACCGCATCTGCCAACCCACCGCTCGCCGCCTGAAGTCAACTCACCCTCAGGTCACCGCCTGTTTTTATCGCCGGCGACTTGACTCGCAAAAGCAAATTCTCACCGCCGCTTTATTTTATATATAACATCAACATCTCTATGCGTCGTCGTATCGTTTTTGTGCGCGAAGTCATATATTCGGCTTGACTCGCGTGTGAGGTGTGATTATGTTCACCAAATCAGTGGTTTATTTTTAAACTATTTATTTATTATTATTTTTACTATATATGAAGTTGATTTATCAAATAGGTAGAAATAACATGAAATTAATTAAAAATGAAATTGTTTTTGACTTGGGGATTTTTTTTTCTTTTAGTTTTACTATATATAAATTATATGAATTAGATTTTTTTTTCCTTTTCTTTTACTTGGTATTTTGGGACTATAAATAAATATTTGGTCAAGGGATATTTGGAATATTAATTAAACAAGTTTACCTTGGGGGTTTTATTTCTTTTAGTTTTACTATAAAAGCAGTAATCAAGCAGTATCAAAAACATACTGGATATCATATATATATCTTTTATTCGACAGCTTCATGTCATTCATGACATATGTGTCATAATGTAAACAGAAAATACAAAGTAAATGACATACAATCGCAACCAAAGAATAATAGAAAAGTAGTAAATAAAACTAGGTTCCAGCTACGACAGAACGAAATGGCCCTGCAAATTGCCGCATAACACGGCGAATTTTGCCGTTTTCACAGGGAGTGGATACCGTCTTTGTTCAGAAAGGTATTCTATCACTTTCTGGCTTTTATCTAATGTATACTTTGAGAAATTTGATCAACTTTTCATGAAGTTATGCGCTCCGTTCGTCGTGGTCAGCGAACGTTCGCCTTGATAAGGTCAACTGTCAAATGGTATCTACGGCAAATTTTGCAGTTTCGCGAGCAAATGGATACCGTTTCTCTTCAGAAATGACTTCTATGACATCCTGCCTTTTATTTAATGTATAACTGCGTGCCAATTTGCACATTTCTATGTGCTCTAGTTTGTTTATTTAATCTCTGCCAAAAATATGCTTCATCAATTAATCAATTTTGATATCTCGTCAAAGTGACATACAGTTGCTTATTGATAGTACGGTATTATATGATAAAACAATACTGTAAAGATCATCATCCCATAACTCACACACTGTATTGATCTTATAGTGAGGTGGTCTTAACGATGATTGATACCACTTTGACCAAATCTAAACAATAACATGATGATAGGTCAATACAGTAAAAACTACATATGCATTACTAAGACCACCATTGATGCATTTTACTGGCCTTTATAGCTCTTAATGGTGGGGTTGTCTGAATAGTGAGATAAATTGTGGTGAAAGTGCAGTGAGATCTCCATTGGTTTACAGATACATTTGTGGAGTTGGAAACCACGGTGAAGCACCTGGTGGCCTAATGGTTACAGCACTTGACTGTGAATCCACTGGCTTTTCAGGATGCAGTGTTCGAATCCGGCTCCGGTGCTTCACGACTGAAATGAAATGAAAGCCTAACACGAAAAATTAATATTAAAAAAAAACCAGAACACACACGCATACATGCAGCTCCTCTTTCTAATCTAGTCAGGGTAGAGCTACCCGGCAATCCGGGGTATCATAGCACAAATTCAGAAGAAGAAGAAGAACCAATCTCTTGGACTTCAAGATGCTTAACTCCAGAGGACGTCATGTGGATCCAGGACTCTCATTGGTTAAAGCAATCCCTTAGCCATTAAGAGTCCTACATTCACGTGACGTCATCTGAAGTTTAGTTTCCAAGTCTATGAATTTGGCTGTAATGTGCAGTATTGTCACTACTATGCTGGTTACAAATGAGTAGGAATTTGAACAAAATATCTTTTCTTCATTTGACATTAAATACAAAATAATTACATAATATTTAATCTAAAAAATTGTGTCTTATTACTTCAAAAGTGATTCATCAATTTTGCTCATTTTTCACCAATCAAACGGCTATGAAATGTATGCACTTTACAGATCCCAATCTCCTATCAGTTATTGACCCAACTTTTTCACAGATCCTGAGTACATTGTTATAGCTCAGATATAAAGAATTCAGGTATAAAAAGTCTTAGGACTAACCTGGATTGAGTTGATTGTATGCCTAAGTGGCCCTTATGCCAAGTTGACATAACAATGTATTCAGATGTAGTCAACACACAATTGCGTCAGACTAGAAGCAGTTGAAGATTGTAATCAGAAAAATAGCAAACACAATCTTGTGCAGTTGCGAAGAGGTCTTGTTGTCAGCAAGGAAGTTATATTAGGTTGAAATTTTGTTGAGATTTTGCCCTGCGGTAAGTGTATGAAAAATTAATTGTCAACGATTGTCACTGTTTATTGATAGGCTCATTTTACACTGTGTGTCATCAACTCACAGCCCAGTGGCCTTAGCTAATTATGTACATGTTTTGCTCATTTACTCATCTAAAGCAAATTAATCAGTTTCTCTGATATATAGTCTACATAATAGGCTGGCTTATGGTATTAAAGGTCCAACTATGAACTTACAGAATAATTAGATGTTCATGTGCTGAGTTTGCGCAATTCTTGTTCTGACAAGCAGGCAATTCAGAAAAATTGCCTCAACTCCAAAACATGATCCCATTTCTCTTGTAATGTTAAGAAAATATTTCTCTTAAGTCTATACTCAGCCTATCAGCTACATAGTTTAACCAATCGTTTTGTTTAACTAGGTAAACTAGCAAAGAATTTCCATAATTAGGTGGCTGGGCTGTTAGGTGACAGCACACACTGTTTAGTGTGCAAATTTTAGGTATATCACATCTTTTATTATATTTATTTCAGTTAATCGATGAAGAAGAGCCAGCTGCAGCAAGATGTTGACTGATGATTATGGAGATGATAGCTTTGTTCAGGAGTTGGATCCAAATCTGGATGATGATTACTTGATGCTCTTTGAACGCCGAAAGGTTAGTTACAGAATATGTCATAAATATGATAATGTAATGTAATTTGTTAGCAATTGGGCTTTCTGTCTGCTATCCTCAACGAGCTCAGCTGATATTAAAATTTACTTCCATAGCTGGCTTGTTTTAGCTGAGCCTTTCTCAACTCCTTGGGGGGGGGGGGGGGGTACATACCAAGGCATTACAGGCACCTTTGGTCTAGCACTCTACAGTAATATTGCCATCACTGCCTATAACCAGTGCCCATTTACACCTGGATGGAGTGAAGCAGTGGTTCAAGGAGGATCTGCTCAGTTCCCTCATGTGACATCATCAATTTAATCCTGATTGTTTATATTACTTTAAACAAAGGCTGGGCTGTCTTGCTGATGGCTTTCTTATCACTCACTGTTAGTAATGGAAAATGTATATGCAGTTGTTTCTTGCTATTTGTTATGTAACTTGTTCAATTTGTGTGGTAGGTGCTGTGGTTTTTTCAAATTAACTTGAAATACGATAATTTGGTCACATAAAAAGTCATTGTTTATCTTCATCTTTGGTATGTTGGATTGAGTCGAAAATAATATTTCAAATAATTTTGACTTTCAGGCTTCTCAACCATCACAAAAGCTCCTGGGAAAGTATCGCAATAGACGAGCATCTCATGGCCATAATGAAAGAAGGCGAGTTCAACAATCTGTATCACCAGCTCGACCTCATGTGCAAGATGATCCAAGCAGGCGACAAAAGCCTCCAGAGAGTTCATATCTTGGAGGTGAAGAAGTCACTGATGAGTTGTTTGGAGGGACTAGGAAACCGCTTCATTGGCGTGAACAAGGCCCACCATACGCATCATTTATTAAGGACGTCAGACCAACTACTCCGCCATACAGTAGGTCATCATCTCCCTCACTGCCAGAGAGTCCTGAGGATGCTGACATTCATGGTGATGAAGTGTATGAAGATGAAGAGGAGGGACACCCATCATCAGATGAAGAGGAAGGGCACCCATCATCTGCAATATCTTATGGTGCTAAATCTGCATGGCCCAAGTCTCCTGCCGCACGATTGCCAATCATAACCGAGCGGAAAGAAAGTGATATTCGTCCGAAATCTCCTACAACAGCTGTTCCACCGAGACCCTTGCGATTCACTACACCTGTTGGTGATAAGTTGTCCATTGCATCATCCAGCACTTGCACCTCTCAAGAGTCAGGGTTAAACCTGGACATTCAAGTTCCACCGGGGTTAGCTGACAAACCTTTAAGTGATGACATAGTGGAGCCATTTATCATTCACCTGAATAAGGACAACCTGCAGAAATTTAAAGACATATTGCCCATCCTCAAAAAACACGAAATCGAAATTGAGAAATTTAATCTAGCGCCTTATTTGCTGAACAACAGTTTCTTCGAAAATGTGCTCCATTATGCTCTTAAGGTTTCCGCTGTCAACATAAGCGGATATCTTATTGAAAATTGCCCCAGGGAGCTGTTTCTATCCAATTGTGAAGCTTTGGATAATGTTGGAAAGAAGCGATCAAACACTTGTCTTCATATCATTGCCGAGAAAAATCATCTCCATTTGGCAAAGATGATTTTTGGAAGAATGAAAGATAAAGAAAGGATGTCGTTATTAAACCGTAGAGGAGAAATACGATTGGGTGGTCACCATTTCAGAGAGGTGTCATGGTTTCATGTTGCTTGTTACCAAGGCCACACTGACATTGTCAAATTTTGCCTGGAGGAAGGAGTAAATCCTGATCAAACTGATAGCTATGGTGAAAGTGGGCTTTTCTGGGCTGTGAAAACAGATGAGGTTGCTGTTGCTGAATTGCTACTCAACAAGAAAGCTGATGTCAATTCAGTCAACCAGAATGGAACGCCTCCTTTGTACATGGCAGTGCGGCACAACAGCATCAAGTGCGTGAAGCTGATCATGGAGTATGATCCGGATGTCAGCGCAAAACGAGGAGTTGGTTTTGAAACGCCTCTTATTCTTGCATCAGCATTTGGATACGTGGAAATTGCTAAAATTTTGGTCGAATCGGGTGCTGATGTTTCAGAAAAAACTAGCCGAGGTGAAACTGCAATGCATGCTGCAGCGAGTGAAGGATGGACCTCAATTATGGAAATCTTATATGAAAACCCAAAAGGCTCTTCAACAGTCAATGCTGTCTCCAAGACTAAGGAAACTCCTCTGCATTATGCAGTGGCGAAAAATCAGATGGACGCTACACAGTTTTTAGTTGAAAGAGGAGCAGATTTGAATTTGAGAGACAAACATGGGAAAACTGTATGGCATGTTGCAGTGACATCTCACAAAGCTCCTGTTCTCTTCACCCTGTTAGAAACTGCTGGACCAATTGCCTGGAATGGTAAAGTATCTCCCTTGCACTTAGTTGCAGAAACCTCAAATTCAGAAGAAGAATTTGATGTGATTAAAATGAGCGGAATGGACATGAATACGCGAGATCAGGAAGACAACACATATCTTCATACAGCGGCAAAACATGGAAACATTAGTGTCATTAGGGATGGTCTTGGCATCATCAGTGCTAATTACCAGAACAGTTCAGGAAACACTCCATTGCATGAAGCTGCAAAAGCGGGTCATTTGAAAGCTGTGAAAATGTTTCTGAGAAGCTGCCGATTAACCATATTAAATGAAAGCTTGGAATCTGCATTGCATTGTGCCATCAAATCCAAAAATGCTCCTCCTGAAGTAGTCAAGGAAATTGTAAAACACATGAAGAACACTAATTCACTGAGTGTGCTGAATGCTGCCAATATATCTGGGAACACTGCTCTGCACCTGGCGGCAAAATTTAATCGACCAGAAGTTGTCAAACATCTGACGGAAATCAGTCCTTCTAAAGTTAACAATGAAGGTGATAGTGCTTTGCATGTTGCAGCCAGAAGAGGCAACTTGGAGGCTTTGAATGAAATCTTGAAGTGTTTCGAGTATGAAATGAAGATTAATCAAAGAACAGAAGATGGTGAGACGTTATTACATCTTGTTGCTAAAGGAGGACATGTGGAGATGATTGGTGTCTTGGTCGATCATGGCATCAACTTGGCAATCCAAGATGATTCTGGCAACACCTTCCTTCATGATTTAGCCGAGCAGGCCGGGGCCGATCCTGACAATTATGATATGTACAATGATGTTTTTGATGAAGTTGTCAATCATTCTCTGAAATGGTGGTGCAAAGCAAAGAACCTAACCACTGTTGATGAAGATTCGGAGTTGTCTCTTCAGCGGAGGAAAGATGCACTCTTGTATTTAAGGTCAGAGATAATCAATAATGATGGCTTAACTGCTTTACAAGTAGCAGTAAAACATGGAGCATCGTCGTTAGTGGAGAAAATGATCCAAGTGCCTCTGGTGTTTGTTCGGAAGTCTGCTAAAGTGTTCACCTATGATGTCACCAATCTTGTGCCTGACACATTTGTCTACAAGCACAAATCAAGTACAGAACCTGAAGAATCAGATAGTAATGATTCTGAAAGTGAACAAGGCACACCCAGAAAACATGGTACAGCTGAGGATAAAGTCCTCTTGAATGGTATTTTTAATGATGGTGCCCCACTGGATAGGAAACCAAATCTACCAGTGCTGTTAAAACCTGTTAGAGTTTCCTTGCTAGAAGTTGTTGTGTCAAAACGCCCATTGAATGTTGCGAATGTGATGTTGGATATTGAACCACTGAAGCAAGTTGCAGATGGTTACTGGATGATATATCAACTCATTACAAGTTTATTGCTCATTCTACATATTGTATACATGTCTGTTCTGAGTGCTGTTGCAATACCAGAAATAAGGAAAAGTGTTGCGCAATTAGCATTAGCTAACTCTACAGTAATGGCCAATGGCACTTCTACTACTGGCTTAGAGCCAGATCCTATGTTCGGCTTTTTCCTCCTGTGGCCTTTGGCAATGCTCATACAAGAAAGTTACTACATTGGTAATCGTATCTTCAGGTTAGTAAAAAAATTAGATGTCAGTGAGCCTGCATTTGATGAAATTCGCAGTGACCCAAGACAGGCCATAAGTTTTTCTGATGGAGCGATAGCGCTTGTCTTGTATTACTTGCCACATGTTGTCAATTTTGCCTTTGCAGTCATGGTGATTGTATGGTTTCATCTGTACAGAACAAGCAGCAAACACCATGGAGTCCTTCTTGCCTATGTGATGCTAATCGGTTGGTTAAGTACCATCGCTTTTACGAGGACGTTTCGTCCGATGCACGGGTTCACAGTTATGCTGCGTAACATTTTCATCAAAGACGTCCTCAAGTTTCTTTTTCTGTATGTGTTCATTTTGCTAGCGTTTGGGTTTGCTTTTGATTGCCTAGCTAGCCTTAGTCCTAAGGTTTATTCAGAATTCAGCAGTACAGCTGAAGTGTTTTATCAAACTTTTGGCATGTTGTTAGAGGCTGGTGATGTGATGGTGGATGATATTGAAGACAAATATGAAGAATCGGGTCATACTCCAGTTCATTATAAGTTCCTGTATCTTCTCTATGCCCTGGTGACCGTTGTCGTTCTCTTGAATATCCTGATTGCTATGATGAACGACTCGTACGGTGACATCAAGAGTAAGGAAGGAGTGTCATTCCGGGTCTTATCAATTCAACAAGCGATTCATTTTGAGAAGTCAGTGCCATTTCTACATGCATCATTCAAAAAGTTTCGACAACAGCATCTTTATAAAAAGAACTCAAGATGGTTCATGGAAGTTGAGATTGACGAACTACCCAAAGATTCGAAAGGAGACGAGAGACATGTGATATTGCATACAATCAACAGCAAACTGGACAAGCTGAACCAACAGCAAAATAATATGTTCCAAGCGATAAGAACTCTACATAACCGTGTTCACAACTTAGAACAACAAACCTTGGGTGCACCTATTTCTCAAACTGTGATCGACAATCAAACTAGTGTTCCTGGTGTTCAGCCTGTCGCTCCTGTGTACAAGCCAGATCTGTATGAAAGTGAAAGGTTTGTACGCTTTCGGATTGAGTAACAAACGTCGATTATACAGCAGAAAGTGCAATATAGTGCCCAGTAGAAAAGTGGTTACATTGACAAACAATGTAAACTCTTAGTCTTTCAAAGTGCTTCTGCCACGTCACATTGGTTGTTATTGTTAGTAGGTTCAAGCAGTGAAATACCATTGAATATCTCCAGCCAACCGTGACTGTTTATAAAACATTGTTTCACAAAACAAAGTTTTAAGCAAAGCAATGCAAAACGTCATATGTTATTTTCAGTGCTTGCCCAACTAACTGTGTAATCACTAGTATGCTAGGCACTCTAATAAATATTGATAGTGCCAGTTGATATCGTCCAAAGCCAATTATACAATCAAAAAAGTCAGTGAGATGACAGTTTATTTCATAGACTTCGAAGCTGAACACATGACATCATGTGAATCCTGGTCTCCCATTGGTTAAGACAGTCACTCACCTAGCCAATGAGAGCCCTGGATCCACATGAAGTCTTCTGGAGTCAGCGAAATCTGCTGTTATGAAATGTGCTAACTTGTGTCAGTGTGAAGGATTCAATGAAATGGCTGACTGGTGTCTGTGTAACAGATTTTCCATTTTTTTCGAATTGCTAACTAACAAATTCAGTGTCGCCAAAAGGTTAATCTTACAATCTCCTTTCGGTAACATGATTTGTTTGTGTATATTCTGGCAGTTACTAGAAATCAGAAAAAATGTTCATTGGTACATGGCCAATTGTGTCACGCGCGATTTCCATGTGTTTGGATAAACGCATGGAAAATGCATGGTTTTTTCATTACAATTAGCTAAAAACCATTCGTTTTTCATGCGTTTATCCTTCTAATGGAAAACACACGTGACACATTTGGCCATGTATCAGGCTTCAATAAGGATAATTTTGCATTTTTGGATAGTGGTGATAGCCTTTCTGGAAGCCATATATTCAAGTTGCTTCTGAAAACTGGCAGATGGAATAAGAAAGTATATCCACATGCGATTATTTGCATCTTACCTCCACCATACACAGTATAGTTGTACAATATATTCTAGGTAGAATTCCACTAAAGTAAATTTTCGAAATGTTATTCATGTATACAGTATTACCACATACTGGCATGACTGTTTGTTATCTTTTTCACTATGTTTATAATGTTTTAAGTGTCAGTTTGGGGGTAGTCATGCTATAAACCTTAAATGCATTGTATACTTACACTCTTAGCTTGCCATGTTACTCATCTACAATAAGGTATTCTGTACGTTGTGTTCATTTTGAATTGTTAACCACACCTTGCTCAGATTGTAACCCAACTTAGGAATATGCATGGAAAAGATGTTTTATATATATACAGATTTTATAATAATATACACCAAATTGGCTAGTTTAATGTAGAGCTAGTGACGTCTATTTGCAGGGTTTAATGCATAGCTAAATGCTCATGCAAGTGATTTTATAGTCTCATATTTCATAACTTTAAGTTATAAACTGGCATGTCAGACTTTTAATGAAAGTGTTATATGTTTTATGTGGTTTGCAAACTTGTTTCATGCACTAGCTGTGATCATGATCATAAAGCTAAGCAATGGAATGAATGAAAACAATGCATGTCTTTATTACTCTACACTTTTATACTTTTGTAACAAATCGATTTTTATTGAGATATTTTATATGTGAAAATAAACTTTGAACTATATTATTGTCTCTTCATTATTTGATGGATTTGTGGTTTGATTGTACAAATAATTTAGATATTATTGAGGCAACCTGGATTTGTTATTTCCATCCATATCATGTTATACTCCACTAAGACTGTTTTCCTATTATTCTGAGAGAGATATAACCAGCATGGCATAAGTCTTTCTTCTCCTCTTGTCACTCATTTTGCTTTTCAGACATAGAAGATCATAACTAAACTATTCAATAAATATAACTTTCTTGGGGAATTAACAAAAATCAACTGAATGATAAGATGTCAAATATACATTAAAATGCACTAAAAATACTGCTGTTAGGATGCAAATCACAATCAAGGGCGGTAACGTTTTAGACAATAGAATTGCAGTATACTGTCATAGCCACCTGGTGGAAATATCAAGAACCTTCCGTGAAAATCCACTAGTAGCCCATCAGGTTCAGAAATACAGGACGTTAAGCCCTAATCCACTCACCTACCCAACAACAAATGGGAGTCATTTTCATTGTTGGTCATAAGCATTGTGCTTATTTTCGTTGTGTTATTCAAATAGACAGTAAATAAACTTTAATTACTTACTTGGTTAACTCCTATTTGGGGAATAACTAAATTTATTACTTATATCCTGAGGAGTGGTAGGGAGTTATAACTAAAAGTTTTGTTGGTTAAATCCCTATGCCAAAGACAGAGGGAATTAAATAGCCAGCAAAAAAGTTAACTCCGGACTATAAGGGTTATAACCAATTTAACTAATTTAAGGAGACTCCACTTAGCAAATTTAATATTTTGTTGGATAATTTTTTTTGTTTAACTGCATTTATTGTGTAAGAATAGCACTGCTTGTACTCACTTGGCACTATGATAAGTTTGACCTCAATTTTGACAGGAATGATCATCGACTGTCATCGCCAATAAAAAAATATTAATTTTACGGCCTCTCAGCCAATCAGACGTCTAGAATCTTCAAAATAAGGTTACGCAAAACATATGCCAAGAGTTGCAACGCCGAAACGGAACCGACCAAAGTTCATATTGCATGGGAGATAACCAATGAAAATGTTCGCTATTTATTTTATATTAATCTCAAAACAATAAATGAAAACTATGATCTTGGTGTAGTATGATATACAATCATGGTTACATGTGAGACATGAAGATATGTACATACCGGAAAATGTCAATGCACTCCATCGACAGTTCATCTCATTGATTAATTTCAGTCATACACATAGCTAGATGACGACCTTAGCTTCCAGAAAAGTTAGAATTGTGAAAATCAGATGAAAAATGACGAAGTTGGGATCACTTTCTGGCTGCCAGCTAACCCCAAGCTTGAAATAATGTGAAACACTTTCCCTAAGTAATAAAGAAAAACAAACTTTTTATGTGATAAATATATAAAATGAATTATTATTTTTTTCATTAGTGTAGTGTTTAAATGAACTAATCCTTTTTTTTTTAATATGAAACCGTCACTGCGGCTTTTCATACTGTGAAGCACCAACCCTAAACAGGATTACCGGTAAATATTATTACTCTGTGGTACATGCAGATATATACCACGACATGCATAATGTTAATTGCACTGGTGAGTGATACAAGAGTATTTGTTTTTATGAGCTAACATTACATTAACAGTGTAGGTGGGAATATTAAATTATTACTAACACCACCTGACAAAAAAAATAAACGTCAATTCTGATTTAATGCTTTCAAAATATTTCATGTTGTGAATTCTCGCCACGTACGCCATCTGGCGAGATTTCATAGTACAAAAAAATGTAAAAAAAAAACAATTCTACATTGAGAGATATCCTGATTATTACTTTTAATGGTGCATGACAGGTGCCAACAAATAACAACTTTGTGAGTATGTGGTAAAAAGCATACAATGGATCTAGCTGGTGTAAGGTGAATATTTGACATCAAAGCTTAAACGTTGCGAAGCGATGTGACATGCGAAACCAGTGTGAGCTCACCTAATACAGCAGTTTTAGAGCTAGCATGGACAGTTGCATCTTCAGAACGACTTTTCAGTCTGATTGAAACATTTGATAAGAATGATATAATCACCCCAACATCTGCAATAAACTTGTTTTCACCTCTCATGACCAAAGTTTTACCCCTTTTCTGTACAGTTGTAATGCTATTTCTGTATCTTCTCCACTAATGGTCTGTATAGCCATGGAGTCTCTAGTGACTCCATGGTATAGCACAGACAAATATTGTATGGCAAGGACATTAAGAATAGGCAAAAAAAGTTGGTCAATTTACTTTACAATCTTTCTGAACCGTCTCTTTTACCCCTGAACTGTCCATGCTCGCTCTAAAACTGCTGTAACAAGCATGAACCCTTATATCTGATGCGTAAAACATCCAAGCAAGGTAAATATTATAAGAATACCGCAAGTAATGTTTTAATCTGCTGTGTTGTGCTGATATTCTGTTTCTTGATGATAATTAATTTTTTGGCCTCCAGGTGGTCATTGTCCCTCCCAGGTTTACAAGTCAATTGGTAAATCATAACATATTAAATTTGTGCTTATTATAAAAGTAGTTATACCCAGGATTATTAGGGATTGCTATAATTTTTGCAACTGGATTACATCAGAATCATTAAGACACTCGCCTTGCCTGGTAAAACGCTCACCTGCTCCTCTGAAGGACCCAGGTTCAACCCCGGGACTGGGCACCCTTCATGAGCATTATCCCAGCTGGACGTCGTTTCGGGTGAGACAATGAATTGATGGTCCCTTGTACTCTGTGTCTATGCCGAGGCAGGTAAAAGATCCCACCCCTGGGGTAAATGTGTAACATGGGTGGAATCCCCCTCTCTCTCAATTTATCAATCCACCCTCAACAGTGGCAAGAACTTGCATCAGAAGGCTGCACTTTCCATATCTATCTATCATTAGTTCCAAGTAATAATTTTGGGAAATCTCATATTTACCTAAGATCTGTAGCACAGATATGCAAACCATCATTCATAACCTTTAATTACATGCATTATCAGAATGATAACATTTTTCTGATTACTTATCAGGGTCATAGTCTAGGAGGACTGGTAGACAGCTGCCCAGACCTCAGTCATGTAACTTATTTCTAAAAGCTATGGTCTTCTATTTGAGACAAATTAACATTGATCCATCGTGATATTGATCCATAACGACATTCATCCATCATCGAAATGTTGACGGATGACTATGGAGATGATGCGCTTACTCAGGAACTGGATCCAAATCTGGACGATGACTATATTATGCTTTTTGAACGTCGAAAGGTATGTGAAACACTTTACATGATAGTACAGTCATAGAACATAGATCGACAATAGAAATCCATCCATCCATCCATCCATCCATCTATTTGTCTTAATTGCAGGGCATTGAATGATTTGATAAATCCAGGTAATGAAATTCTTATCTTTTGAATAGTACAGTTAGTTTCATTAAAAACGGCCCGTCAAACGGCTAGCCAAAGCTGTAATTGCTGACTACTCAAAACTGGATATATTACATTAATTTCTAAAATTTGCCAATGTTTACACTTTTCTGGTGATAAATGTAAGCCGACTATTAGCTATAGAAGTGGACAGAAGCAGCTGGCTTTAGCATGTTTAGATCAGGTATAGGTCGCTACAGCCGTCTAGAGTCCACCGCTTTTTATGAAATTCAAACTAACTGTAGTGTGTTGAATTCTTTCATATTACAATGTAATAAATCATTCCGCAGTAATCAATGTCTGGCCCAGTTATCTTTATAATGTACAACTTAATGAACTTGGTGAATAATTTTTAAATAGGCATTGACAAAGATAAATCATCTTAATCATTAAGGTCACGCTTGGTGAACTATTCATTGATTTTAATCTCTGACTGAGACAAATATCAGTTATAAACATATAAAAATTGTGGTATATTGCAGTCATCTCATCAGTTCATGTTTGTTTCGTGTAAACCTTTGTACATTGTATTGATTTGCCAGGTGTTAGTGAGATAGAACTCAACCTATGCACCTTCAGTAAAATTGCACTTGCTGAACTTCAGTAAAAAAAAAACAACTTGAAATTTAGTGTAGTAAAAATTAAGTTTATCTGTTAATTTAAGTATTTTGAATGATTGATAATGCACTTAAAATCGTTACTGGTGACTTCAACCATTGCAACTATCGATCCTGGATCCCACACTATGAACAATGCATAAAACTTCCTGACTTGGAAGAACAAGACATTTGACTATTTTTACTGTAATATAAAAGAGAGCTACTGTACCACACAGTTAAAGCTGGATTGTCACTCAATATGACAATGGCCAAAATTTGTTGCATTCATTTCATTGCTAAAATATCGGATAAAATCCCATCAGGGCCTTGCTAGGTTCATTATATCTCTATAAAATTAACAAACTTCCCCTAGCATCTAATTTTTCAGGCTTTCAAAAATTGCTGGTTATTTTACAATGCACTGTACTTTCATGGCCGATGAGATATAAACGAGACATAAACGAACGTCATTAGCGCTCTGCCTTCAGTTTTCGTCCAATTTTCAATTCAAACTTTTTTGTACAAAAATGTGTAGGTGTTTCGCTTGTTGCATGAATTGAAACAATTCCGACCTTAGCTTTTCATAAAATGACTCTAAAAATGAAGATAGGCGATTTTCTTCATTACGTTGCAATGAATAATAATCTAAAATGTAAAACAAAGTTGATGATGTAAATTCCTCTGATATTTATTAATTAAGCTCAATCTAGACAATGTGTTTTCTTGAATTCGACAGTTAGAAGCATTTTATTTCATTTGAATAGCTTTTTTAGTGGTACGAAAAACGTTTGACAATCCGGCTTTAAGTCCAATTGGAATATCCGATCACAATATGTGTCAACTGATACCTACATGGCCAATTGTGCCACATGCGTTTTTTATGTGTTTATCGAAACCCATGGGAAACCTGGTTTTTACCTCATTATAATTCGCTAAAAACCGTGCCTTTTCCATGCGTTTATCCTTCTTATGGAAGACGCATGTGGCAAATTTAGCCAAGTAGGTATAAACAGAAATTGAAAAGAAATTGCAAAAAAAAAAATAGCCATGAGATGTAGAGACTGTATTACTAAAAAAAGTGTCCAACGACAACTTGATAATATGATCAGTACTTGTATAAACAATATTTTATTCTACATAGTCAATCTCAGGGTTAATTTTATATAAATTTAATCTTATTGGCTGTTTATGTCTACATTGATATTTTTCCAGTAAATTGCCACATTTATCATTGTGGTATGATTATCAATGGAACTTAGATATTTGTCACCTATATTTTATGTATATAGTCAAGTTCTACCTTCATGTCTTGTTTTTCACATTTCAGGCTGTCCAGCCTTCAAAAGATCATGGTGGTCAGAACTACAGGAGACGAATTTCTGAGAAAAGACACCTGAGAAAATATTCTCAATTTTGGGGAGAAGATACCACCGGGGCCGTGTTCGGCGCTTACTACGACGAACGATCTCGAAATGGAAGTCTGGAACTTTACAATGATCACAGTGCTGCAGACCTGTACCCAGCGGCATCTCCAACAGCATATAAAAAGGCCACAATATCAGTTTCCCCACAGTCAATGAAGCATGACTACATACCATCATCGCCAGCAACATCATCATCTTTCCCAAAGTCAGCAAATCAAGACTCTGTACCACCACCGCCTCCACCTCTATCTGCCCAACCCGCTTCAAAGGAACAGGTACCATCGCATGTCATACCAACTCACCCGGGTGGACTAATGTCAACTGGCACCACAATCCCAGTACCTCCCCCACTGCCAGCAGTTCAGCTACCACCCATTCCAAAGGAACAGGCACCGACGCATGTCATACCAACTCAACCGGGTGGACTTATGTCATCTGGCACCACAATCCCAGTACCTCCCCCACTGCCAGCAGTTCAGTTACCACCCACTTCAAAGGAACAGGCACCATCGGAGGTTGTACCACCCCACACTGCTGGACTTACGTCAAATGGCACTGCAATCCAGGTACCTCCCCCACCACCAACTGTTCAGCCACCAAATGTGACCTCTCAAGGTGATATGAAACCAGGGCCTCCAGCAGAATCTTCCAATCCACCAAACAAACTAGAGGAGATTAAAGGAAGCATTCGGGGATCTCTAGCTGATCTCAAAATCTTATCAACATCAATTGATTCTGATATTTCTCAGGATTCTGATAGGGTGGAAGAAGAAGTGTTGAATGGACAAATCCGCAATGAAATAAAGCAGCAAATTATTGATATCATATTAAAAGACAATTATGTCGAGTTACAAAAAATCCTGCGCAACTTGAAAAAAACTGGCATAAAAGTCGAAATCAAGGATATCAATTTAGGTCCCTTAGTGGACAGCAATGCATATTTTGTGAATCTTTTGCACTACGCATTGCAGATGAAAGCTACCAGTATCAGTCAATTTCTTGTTAGGAAGTGTTCACCAGATCTACTTTTGGATGGTTATGAATTCAAGGATAACATGGGGAGAAGAAAATCAATGACTTGTTTGCATATCGTAGCTGAGAAGAATCAGGTTAACTCAGCAAAGGAGATATTAGAAAAATTAACAGATAAAGAAAAGATATCTTTGATGAAAAAGAAAGGACATGTAAGGTTAGCAGGGCAAAGCTGTCGCGAAGTCCTGTGGCTTCATGTTGCATGCTATTATGGTCATTTAGAAATTGTGAAGTTGTGCTTGGAAAAAGGGATGACACCGGATGAGACTGATTCTAAAGGAGAATCAGGCTTGTTCTGGGCATGTAAAACAAATCAGATAAGTGTAGCTCAGTTTTTGCTTAATAAGAATGCCGATGTTAATCTTGTAAGCACAAATGGCACTCCTCCATTACACATGGCAGTGCGTCACAACAGTTTCAATTGTGTAAAGCTTATCATGGAATACAATCCTGATGTCAGTGCAAAAAGGGGACTTGGTTTTGAAACGCCACTCATTCTAGCATCAGTATTTGGATATAATAGCATTGTCCAGATTTTGGTGGAAGCAGGTACTGATGTTTCTGAATCAACTAGCTGTGGAGAAACTGCAATGCATGCAGCCGCGAGTGAAGGATGGACCAACGTCATGGAGGTTTTGTTCAACAGTAAAAATGACCCATCGACTATCAATGCTCTGTCCAGATCAAAAGAGACACCATTACATTATGCTGTGGCTCAGGAGCAGGTAGATGCAATCCAGTTTTTAGTCAGCCATGGCGCAGATTCTACATTGCGTGATAAGCATGGGAATACTGTATGGCATGAGGCGATATCTTCTCATAAAGCAAATGCCTTCGCAACACTCTTGCTTACAGTAGATCCAAAACTATTGGATGGTAAAGTTTCACCTTTGCATTTGGTTGCAGCAACGCCTGATTCATCAGAAGAATTTGATTTTATCAGATACAGTGAGATGAATATGAATGCACGAGACTCAGAAGACAACACGTGTCTTCATACAGCTGCAAAGCACGGAAACTTGAGCGTCATAAAAGATGGTTTAGGCATCATTAATGCTAATCAGATAAATAGCAGTGGAAACACACCATTGCATGAAGCTGCAAAGTCAGGTCATTCAAAAACTGTGAAGTTACTCCTGAGGAGCTGCCAACTAGATATCTTAAACAACTGTCATGAAACAGCATTGCATTGTGCCGTAAAATCTCCACACGCCTCAGCTGATGTAGTGCGAGAAATAATCAAGCACATGAAGAATACCAACAGTCTTAGGGTTTTGAATACTGCAAACAATTCAGGCAATACTGTGTTACATCTTGCAGCAAAATTTAACAGGCCAGAAGTAGTGAAATACCTAACTGATATCAGTCCTTCAATTAGCAATCATGAAGGAGACAATGCCTTGCACATCACAGTTCGAAATGGACATCTAGATGTCTTGAAAGAGATTTTGAAATGTTTTGAGTATGAGGTGAATATCAACCAACGAACAGAGGATGGTGAAACCCTGTTACATCTGGCGGCTAAAAGTGGCCATGTAGATGTGATAAGTATTTTGATCGATTATGGTATTGATCTCGCAGTGCAAGATGATTCAGGGAACACATTTCTGCATGATTTAGCTGAACAGGCTGGAGCTGATCCTGATCATCAGGATATGTACAATGATGTATTTAATGCGGTAGTCATCAATTGTTTAAGATGGTGGTGCAAGGCTTGTAATCTGGCAGCGGTTGATGATGATTCTGCTCAGTCAGTTCAGCAGAGAAAAGATGCACTCTGGTACCTGAGGTCAGAAACTATCAATAACGATGGCTTAACAGCTTTGCAAGTAGCAGTGAAACATGGAGCATCATCTTTAGTGGAGAAAATGATCCAGGTGCCATTGGTTTTTGTTAACAAATCCTGCAAATTGATCAAGTATGATGTGACAGATCTGTTGCCTGACACCATGCAAAAGTCTAACAAGACAAGTACAGGTGTCGGGAAGTCAGACAGCGATCCTGATAGCGATTCAAGTCCTCTCGTTAGTGAGAAGAAAGGTTCAGTCAGTGAAGTGGTCAGTAATGGCATATTAGCTGAAACTGATGCTCAGGACAAAGTTATACAAGAACGCAAACCGGTGAGAGCATCGCTTCTTGAAATTATCGTCTCAAAACGTCCACTAAACATCGCTGATGTTATGCTGGACATTGAACCACTGAAACAGGTTGCAGATGGGTACTGGATGTTGTATCAACTCATCACAAGTTTTTTGCTTATTCTCCATATAGTGTACATGTCTGCCTTGAGTGCTTTCGCTGTACCACAGATAAGGTTAACATTGACATCGAACTTAACAGATGCTACAGAAATGCCCGATGGCCCTTTACTGGCTGATAAAAATCTTATGTATGGGCTGTTTCTTGTCTGGCCGTTAGGAATGTTTTTACAAGAGGGCTATTACATAAGCAGTCGTATATATAGACTAGCACGGAAGTTAGATGTTAGTGAACCTGCATTTGATGAGATTAGAAGTGATCCAAAGCAACCTATAAGTTTCTCTGATGCAGTCATTTGTCTGTTTTTGTACTACTTACCACATGTTGTTAATTTGACGTTCTCAGTCTTGGTGATTGTTTGGTTCCATCTTTACATGACAAGCAACAAATACCATGGAGTCCTTCTTGCCTATGTGATGCTAATTGGTTGGTTAAGTACCATCGCTTTTACCAGGACGTTTCGTCCGATGCATGGGTTCACAGTAATGCTGCGTAACATCTTCATCAAAGACGTCCTCAAGTTTCTTTTTCTGTATGTGTTCATTTTGCTAGCGTTTGGGTTTGCTTTTGATTGTTTGGCTAGACTGAGTCCAGAAGTGTACTCAGAGTTCAAAGGTGCCAATGAGATATTCTACCAAACTATCGGCATGTTATTGGGCGCAGGTGACGTCATGGTGGACAATATTGAGGAAAAGTATGAAGCGTCCGGATACAGTCCTATACACTACAAATTCTTCTATCTTCTTTATGCTCTTGTGACAGTAGTGGTCCTTTTAAATATTTTAATTGCTATGATGAATGACTCGTACGGTGACATCAAGAGTAAGGAAGGAGTGTCATTTCGCGTTATATCCATACAACAAGCCATTCAGTTTGAAAAAACAGTACCTCTACTTCATAGTTGTATCAAACCTTTTCGACGTCGCCGTCAAAACTGTTACAAAAAGGACTCCAGATGGTACATGGAGGTCGAAGACATATATAATCCACAAGAGAAAAAATCAGATGAGAGACACATAATTTTGAACTCTATCAACAGCAAACTGGATAAATTAAGCCAACAACAGATCAGAATAGCTGAAATGTTAAGTCTCCTAAAAACTCGAGTTGATAAGATGGAATCACAAAATGAACCAATGGCCAATATTCAAGCGTCAAATTCAAGGGCTGCATTTGTAGATAAAATTTGACTTTTTTAATTGATTGTTGAATTGAACTTTATTTCAAAGCAACGTGATCATATACATTGAGCATACAAGTGAATTAGAAAGAACAATTTACTGTTACCATAATATAAC
The DNA here is from genome assembly GCA_932294295.1 of Alitta virens. Classification (NCBI taxonomy): domain Eukaryota; kingdom Metazoa; phylum Annelida; class Polychaeta; order Phyllodocida; family Nereididae; genus Alitta; species Alitta virens. The sequence continues at coordinate 3,624,514 of OW028585.1, read as the reverse complement.
AATGCCTGGTGGTATACGGTCTAAGCTTATGGTATTGTAAATTGATGTATGAATACCAAAGGATATGCTATGGAAGAAAAATATATTACTTCCTGACTTCTTGTTGCTATCCTTGATATTATTATTGTTTATACTTGTATCATGTCTATTAAGCTGAACTTAATATTTTGATTGGTAAATGAGTTAAAAGCTTCCATGATAGAATTTGTTTTTTCTATATAAAATGCAAAAGTGTATTCTTTGTTGTTTATGAATAATGTAACCAGATCAAAAATATTATTTACGAAACTAAGCCTGAAATTTCCAGTTAATATCTTCACTGGATGCTTGCAATATATTTGCAATATATTTTTATTATAAATTTAGACCAACTCCTATCTTACTAAAATGTCATTTAAGGGTGACAATAAAGTTATTCTTCTCCTCACACCTGTTTTTTAAATTTTTTTGTGTGTCTATTTATTGCTTCAGTTCTGTTCAAACTGGATGAAAAAAAAAAACTGCACTTTTTTTATTTTGATACCTATAAAACACTATTTGGGGGGGGGGGGGGGGGGTTTGGCGGACCCAAAATTATGCCCATATTTGGCATCAATGAAATATAAAATATATACATAATATATTTATATTTACAAGTTTGTTTATGCCCATATTTGGCATCTATGAAATATGAAATAAATATATATATATATATATATATATATAAATATATATATATATATATATATATGTATATGTATATGTATAAATGTATATTGTTGCTTGGGAAATGTATAACTACTAACTGACTAAGCGCAGGGTGTCCCGAGTCAGGCAGCTCCTGTCTGTTCTCTTTCTCTTTCTCTTTCTCACCCTTCTTCTTCTTCTTCTCACCATCGGTCTTCTTTTTCTTCTTCTCCTGGTCATTCGATTTTTTTCCCTGCCCTTTCTCGGAACACTCACTGTATCGAAATGGGCAAACACTACTACATCACAACAATTTTAATTTTTTCAATCTCGTTAGTAAATGAGTCAAACGTTTGATGAACACTCACCTCAAAACCGAGTTATTGGTACCCGAGCCACCTTCACATGGATCATGATTTGCAAACCCCTGCACCTGCACCTGCACCGGCACCTGCCCTGCCTGTCCAGTAGGCACTTGCCTCTGCACATGTCCTGAATTGGTACTGTGGAAAAAATAATAAAATGTGCCAATGTTATAACTTGCGATTTAGGTCAATGTAATCTATTACACCTTCAAGTAAATGAACCGGTAGCATAATATCCACTCACCTCGAAACCGAAGTCACTGAACTGGGGCCTAGACAACTTTGATGAGGATCACAATTTTCACCTGCCTGGTCGGAATTTACAGCACTGATTGGAAAAAAAAGGAGATGAGTGATTAGATTACGATTAAGGCACCAAAAAAATAAAATAAAATAAATAAATAAAAATAAAATATATAATATTTGGAAACATTTAGCTCGACTTACCAGCTGTCGACTTTTCTTTTTTTGGGTGCCGGCTCACCTGTCTTCACGGCTGTGAAACACGTGAAGAACAGCTGCCTTGATCTTTACCTGTGATACTGTAGCTGCTTCTCAAAACGCTGAAAATTAAATTAAATTAAAACAATTAAGACAGAGTCATGACGCATCATTCGGTTGCTGGTAATAATTATTTACTTAATCCCTTATAACATTTTTTCAACATACCTGGAGCATTTTACTCTCAGTCACTCTCAGAGCCTCATCATCATCAGCATCATCAATTGACCACCCCTCCACAACTCCTTCCATTGCCTCTTCTCCAGCTCCTCGCCTGGTCACCTCGTCAACTTCCATTGCCTCTTCCTCCTCCTCCTCCTCCTCCTCCTCCTCCTCCTCCTCCTCCTCCTCCTCCTCCTCCTCCTCCTCCTCCTCCTCCTCCTCCTCCTCCACTACCTCCCACTGGTGTCACTGGCACTACTACCGCGATTGCAGAGGGTGTAGCTACAACCTGAGCTATTGCTGTCTCTGACTTTGAGAGACCACTTCCTCCGCTAGCCCTTGAACTTGTACTGCCATTCACACTCGTACTGGCACTCGCACTCACACTCACACTCTCGCTAATACTCGGTCTCACACTCTGATCCTGAGTGTCTGAAGCAGTGCTGACTGTTGAGGCATCGCTATTGCGGTCTGAAGTACTCACAGCATTTGCGATGTCGCCTGAAACATATGCCGGCTCACCATCAGTTGCCCCAGTAGAGGTGCACACCACTCCCCGCTGAGAACTGCTCTTGACCTGTTTAGGTCTCTTGCTCACCTCCTCCTTCTCCTCAGACTCATCCTCAGACTCATCATCCGACTCATCATCCGACTCATCATCCGACTCGTCATCCGACTCGTCATCCGACTCGTCATCCGACTCGTCAGTCTGACTCGTCAGTCTGACTCATCGTCTGACCCGTAATCACTGCGATACGAGCTAGTCGTCATGAGAACGGGGACAGGAGTAGGGCTAGCACCAGTCGCCATTGAGACCCCCGGTACGGGGGACACTGCAGTCACAGAGGCACCTACCTGTGCATTCGAGTCATTACTCGAGACACGTATGTTTGGGGCAGGAAGTACACAGGCTGACGACTCACTCACGTGGACACTCTCGTCTGTACGTGTAGAGGTGGCCTCTGACTCAGTTTCACATAGTTCAGGCCCCATCTTCGGGGGTTGAGTTGCTGCTGCTGCTGCTACCACTGCTGTTGACGTTGCTGCTGCTGTCACTGTTTGAGGTGTTGGTGAGGTTGAGGTTGAGGTAGAGGTGGTTGCAGAGACTACACCTGAGGTTGATCCAGAGGCTGAGACCGTGGTAGAGGTCGAGGTAGAATCTCTTAAGATCGCTGGAGTTTCCTGAAATTCCCCAGTGTCCATTTCCTCCTCAACACTGCTCACCACCGACATCTGCACAGACAACTGACCCAGGGTTGCTCTTCTCGTCAAATCTCGCAAGTCTTTCATGACTTGGTCAGCCAAACTGCAAAAAAAAAAAAAAAAAAATTTAAGAACATGGAGAAGGGAGAAGCTATATTCAAGTTCGAGTCCCCTGCTTCAACGGTGATAGCTGGACCATAGATGTCGGGAAAAACAGTACTGACTCTAGCCATGTTGAGACACACCGCTGAGATGTACACCATACCACCTGAAAAAATACTTTACGCTTACGGTGAACACCAGAAAAAATTTGACAAACTCGAGTCAGAGGTGACTAATCTAACAATGCATCACGGGTTACCCACTCGTGAGATGGTTGAGGAATTGAAGAGTGACACTGATGAGGGACACAGTTTGATAGTGCTGGATGACCTTATGGATGAAATATGTAAATCTAGCAAAATGTGCTCCCTCTTCACATGCGATGTGCACCACAGGCGAATCTCAGTCATTATGATCTCTCAAAATGTCTACCACCAGTCGCGATACTCGCGCACCATCAGTCTCAACACCAGTTACCTGATATTGATGAAAACCTGTAGGGACTTACAGCAGATACACTTCCTCTCTCGTCAGATGTTCCCCAGCACTCCCAAGAGACTAGTCGAGGCGTATGAGGACGCCACTCGTCAGCCACATGGATACCTCGTTGTGAACAATTTGACGAGTTCAGGTGACGATGATGTGCGACTGAGCACTTCTATTCTACCGGAGGAGACTCTCGTGCTGTACACTCATAAATAATGCCTAAGATAGCGAGAGCTCTTAGCTGCATGCACTTTTTAGAGCTTTTAATAAGTACATACAGGACTGCATCCAGGCTGAGTCGAACCCTATTGACTGATGCCAACAGAGAACAAGTACTTTGTATAACCGAGGTTGTTGTGAATACACTGGTGGGGAACCTGAATCTACCTAGCAGTACCCTGAGGGAGTTAAGTCGAGGCAAGAAAGTACTTAGGAAAGTCACTCGTCTAGTCCTAGGGAGCAACGAAAACTTTGGGTCAACCATTAGGGTCAACGCAGTCGTCAGACGTCAGTTGAAGAACGTTTACGTGACACACTACAAGACATTGGTAGAGTTTTTAGAACGCTCTATACCTCGAGTGAAGAAATTACTCGAAGATGGCTCTGACGATGAAATTTAACAAGAAGGTTTACGTAATACCTCATGACAAATACGAAAGTTTACTCGAGGCCAATAGAAAGAAGTCGCACGATGAGGCCGGGCGACTAGCGGCAACCACTGCCATGGGCAACGGTGCCGGCCAGTCGCCCTCCCTGCGAGAGTCAGACGGCTAGATGGTTCTTAAAGTGTCGCAGAATTCGGCAGGCAAGCTCACTGGAAAAGGTGGGGGGCCTGGTAGCAATGGAAATACAACTGCTAATGGTGTGCTGCTGTCGACCTCGAAGACTCGGAGCGATGAACGCTCGATGAAATTACCAAACGGGGCTCCGCACACTCAGTCTTCAGTTGCAGTCAGAGACGAGTCGATATTGCGAAAGGTTGAGAGATGTCTGACTTTGAAAGCTCATAAGGTCAAGGCTCGGGCCATATTCTACATGCCCGACCCTCCGACGTAAATCCCAGTACTCTACCTGACTACACTGAGTCTCTACTTCACACGCAATAGAGTGAGTTCCCCATACCTCGAGGACACCACAAGTTTTACTGCCGCTTGCTCGAGCGCGATGTACCTCTGAACCTCGTCTCGAATGTCAAATTGCGACGAATATTGCACTACATGAAGAATAAGTACTCTAGAGAAGCAGTGGATGAAGTGGGTGAAGTGGAAGAAGAAGAAGAAGAAGAAGAAGAAGAAAGCAGGAAGAAGAGGAAAATGAAGAAGAGGAAAATAAGTGGAAAGAGTATTGTAAAACAGGGTCAGAATAAAAGGAAAAAGAAGAAGAATAAGGAGGAGGAGGAGGAGGAGGAGGAGGAGGAGACAGAAGAAGAAGAAGAAGAGCGAAAGAGGAAGGAGAATAAAGTTACAGTTATGTGGATACGGGTCAAAACCTCATAATGGTCCTACCTAAAGATATAGACGCATATCTATCGAGACGTTTTTACAATCCAAGATCACCTGGTAGTTTCACAAGCAGTGCTAAGCTACACGCTGTCATTAAGAGAGAAGGGAGATACAATATAAGTTTAAGCAGGATCGATGATTGGGCCAAATCCCAGGACATTATCACATTACACAAGGAGGCTCGTCAAAAACCTGCCAGGTATCGACGTGTCATTGCACCTGGCATAAACCACCTGTGGGACTGTGATCTACTCGTTCTGAATGGAGCGAGATTCACTAAAGCCAATGAAGGCTTCGCATACATTCTAGTGACAATTGATGTCTTTTTCAGGTACTGTCGAGCAGTACCTGTTAAGAGTAAAGGAGGGAAACACGTGAGCGAAGGGTTCATGAAAATATTTACAGAGATCACTGACACCCGCATTGACACTGGCACTGACACTGTCACTGACACTGCCACTGACACTGTCGCTGGTTTTACTCGAGTCACTAATAGCATAGCGAATGAGTCAGGAGTTGAATTTGGAGCTGAAGGAGCTGGAGGAGGAAGAGGAGGAGCTGGAGGAGCTGGTGGAGGAGGAGGAGCTGGAGGAGGTGAACTGCCTCGATTCATAAGGAGTGATAGGGGGACTGAATTTACAAATGCCCTGGTCACCTCATTAATGAGTGAGAGGAGTGTCAGACTCATTTATGCCAACACCGAAACCAAGGATAACTACGCCGAAGCAGTAATCAAGGGGCTGAAGAAAAGACTCTTCCAATTCTTCCAATACAGTAACAGCTACCGCTACACGATGAGTTTCAGAATATAGTCACCTCATATAACCGCACTGTTCATTCGAGCATCGGCATCAGTCCCTCACATGTCAGTAAGGCTAATGAGCAGCGCATTTGGGACTATCAGTACGTGACTCAAAATACAGTTGGCCTAGCGAGTGCTTTCAGGAGGGCCATTTCTTCAGCTCGGAACAAGAAGCGAGGTGTTTACAAATTCGTCATTGGAGACAGAGTCCGAGTGTCTTATCATCGGCGAAAGAACTTTTCTCGATCATATGATGAGCAGTTTACTGGTGAAGTGTTCACAGTGAGAGCAAGAAAGTTTTCTGACAGCATCGCTGTCTACTACCTCAGAGATTACGGTGGTGAGACTGTTGATGGCCCTTTCTATTCGAATGAGCTGACTGCAGTGAGATTTGATCCTGATGCATTCTTCAACATTGAAAAGGTGATCAAGACACGAGTGAGGCCTGACGGAGTGAGCGAGAGCCTTGTTAAATACCAATCCTGGCCTAGTAAATATAATCAGTGGCTACCCAGTAGCAGCCTCAAGACTCTAAGGAAGAAAAAGAAGAAGAAGAATAGTGAAGGCCTGTGAGATGTTTATTTACATGTCTAGTGACCAGACACTGGGGATAAACCCATCCAACAGTGCTGGAAGTTTCACTGTACAAATGCCTGAGTCATTCGAGGCTCCAGCAAATGCACTACTGAAAGGCCAGTGGTACCTGGAGTTGATTGACCTGGTGGTACCCTCAGTTAACAACAAGTGGCCTAAATGGGGTGTCATGCACGTGACCTGTCCTCAATTGGAAGGCTCTGTTGTGGGCAGCAGTTACAGTCCAGTGCTACGTGCCATCCTCCTGGGTGAGATAAAAAGACACAGCTTTGTACACATGTCGTCAGTACTCTACGTTCCAGTGAGAGTGTCAGACGTGAGTCATCTTTCTATAGAGCTTAGGGATTCGAGAGGAGTATTACTACCTGAACTAATTGGAGAGACTGAAGTTTAGACCCACTGCACATTGGAACTGATATGGGAGAGAGATACAAATCTCTAACAGCGATGAAGGCTGAACCATGGATAGAGAATTTTCATAAAACAGTAGGCAGGACGAGTCTATGGTCCAATAAGCCTCGTCCCATCATCATTGAGCAGAGTAATAAGTGTCTCGTTCTCCACAAGTGAAGCCGCCTACATGTACGAGAAAGCGCTTCATCACGACGACATGGAAACAGCCGAAGCTGCCCGAAAGAGCAGAACGGGCATACAAGCGAAGCGCATCGGAGATCGCATCCACACCAACACCAGCTGGCAACGAAGAAAAGTTGATGTGATGGACAACATCATCCGAGCCAAACTGAACGTGTGTCCTGATGCAAAGAAAGCCCTCCTGGACTCAGAGGAAAGGGACATCATCGAGGACACTCCTCACGAGTTCTGGGGTCATGGGCATAACAGCACAGGAGAAAACATGCTGGGAAAGCTCTGGATGCTTTATCGGAAAAAAGTGAGACAGCATCCGACTCGAAAGATTCGAACCCAGCAATGGGCTACACAGAACCAGCAACCAAGCTGCTATCATTGTGGTGAGCACGGACACATGATTGAACAATGTCGTCAACCTGAAGCAATCGCCTGCTGGACCTGTGGCAAGCTTGGCCACAAGCGAAAGCACTGTCGCACCTACTAGGACTCTGGCCATGCTGTACAGGCCGCTGTTAATGCTCTCGCACCTATGGCAGCAAACAAGAAAAGTGACTCTGTACAAGTTGACAATCAATCTCAAAATGACAATCTTGAAATAATAGAACTGTATGATGAAAATGTTACCAAATATTCAAGTATTAGTGCAATGCATAACTTAACTGAAAATCATGTAAATAGTTTAACAAATGATTCAGATGTAAATAATTTCACAAATGAACAAAATGATTATAGTGTACCGAACTTGCTAGAGAATGAAGAAACTGATGCTACTGTCCTAGAAAGTGTTAATGTACATGTTAGTCCTGAAATTAGTGAACCATGTGAGGAAAGTGAAAATGAATTGGATATGAGTGTAATAAGTGATTTAACAGACTCAAATGCGACGATTATGGAAAATAGAACAGTTAATACATGTAATCACAATGATAGTTTGGTGGAAAATGTGAATAATGAAAGATTGAAAGATATATATAATGATAACTTAGTCATAGGTCACCTGAATGTAAATGGCCTTCGCCTAAAATTCAATGAAGTTAGGGAACTACTGGTGGATAGCAGATTTGAAGTATTAGTGTGGAGCGAAACTAAACTAGACTCCTCACATCGCAATACATTGTATGAAATAGGAAATTACACTATGTATAACCAAGACAAACAATCAAATAGTGGGGGGATTGTTACATATGTTTCAAAGAACATACCTTCAACTCGAGTAAATATAGACTCATGTAACAATGAAATAGAGTGTATGCCTATAGAACTGAACTGTAAAGGTACTAAAATCTTATTATTCGGCATGTACAAAAACCCTAAAATGAAGCCCAATAATTTCAAACACTACTTTGAAAAACTCTGTGAAGAAGTCTTTGATTTATATGAACACATTATTATTATAGGAGACCTAAACTTTAACATGTTGCAAAATAATGTTCTGTCACAAATGTACCCAACGCTAAACCTGACTAACATAATAACAGAACCAACTTGTCACAAATCAAACAATGCCACTCTTATAGATGTAATGCTAGTTACAAAAAGAAGGAATTTCATCCGGGGCTTCTCTATAGATACTGGAATTAGTGATTTTCACAACCTTATAGGTGGAGTTTTAAGACAGCAACTACTTGCCCCAGCGAAAAAAGTAATCCAATACAGAAAGCTAAATAACATAGATTATAATACAGTTAACCAAGAACTGATGACTATGAACTCCGTACTAGGTTTAGCTGAATGTGATTCAAACGAGGCTTTCAATAGACTACACAAATCATTAATCTCATTATTAGACAAACATGCTCCTAAAAAGGAAAAAGTAATAAAAAAGAATGATTTTCACTGTATGAGTAAACGACTCAAAAAGGCAATACTTGTAAGAAATCAGTTCAGAAATAAGATCTTTAAGCATAGAAATAACCACTTCCTAGCTCAGTATAGAAAACATAGAAATGCAGTCACCATAATAAAGCGCGAGGAAATAAGGAAATATTTTGAAGAAAAGTGCAAGGGCAACTCGAATAATAAAGAATTTTGGAAAGCAATAAAACCTATCTTCTCTCAAAGCAAAACTAAATTAGATAACATACCACTTCAGGAAGGCGACAGAATGGTCACAGAATGTAAAGAAGTCTGTCAAATATTCAATAAATTTTTCAGTGAGATAGGCACTGATATTGGTAATACTGAAAACAATGAAAGACCTATAGAAGAAATATTTGAAACATATGCAAATCACCCTAGTGTAGAACTTATCTCTAAAAAGATAAACAAAACACACAGCAACGTAGAATAAGCACAGATAACTGAACGGGAGATAGAAAAAATTATTAGGGCCTTGTCTTCAAAGAAGGCTGCTGGTATGATGAGATCCCTGTAAAATTCATAAAAATGACAAAAATATATCTGATAGAGCCTTTAACAGTAATAGCTAATAAATGTATTCAAGAAAACATATTCCCAGATCACATGAAAATGGCTAACATATCTCCACTATATAAGAAAAAGAACAAGCTGGACAAAGATAATTATCGATCCGTAAATCTCTTGATAGCTCTCTCTAAAATTCTAGAAAAAGTCTTATCAAACCAAATTTATGAACACATGCAACCATTATTCCATGATTACTTATCTGGTTTTAGAAAAGGTCATGGTTGTCAAGATATCCTAACTAGACTAGTGGAAGACTGGCGTGAAGCGTTGGACAACGGAAATTCAGTGGGGGTTATAGCTATAGATCTCTCAAAAGTATTCGACTGCATGCCACATGGTCTCCTTTTGGCCAAACTACATGCTTATGGCTTCAGTACAAATGTATGTACCTTACTAAAATCATACCTAGTGAATAGGAAGCAAAGAGTAAAAATAGGAGACACATACTCTGAATGGATAAACAATAGAAAGGGGGTTCCCCAGGGATCAATTCTAGGGCCCTTGTTGTTCAATGTGTTTATAAATGACCTTCTCTATCATGATATAAGCTCTAAAGCATACAATTACGCTGATGACAACACATTTAGCTACAGTGATAAAGATGTAAATGCAATAAAAGTTAAACTTGAGGCGGACTGTGAAATTGCAATGAAATGGTTTCAGTTAAACAATATGAAAGCCAATGCTGATAAGTTTCAACTTATGTTCTTAAGTCGCAATCACTCAAATAATGAAATTGTTATAAATATTGGAAACTACTCTATACAGAGCTCCTCCTCAATTACTATTCTGGGAGTTGAATTCGACAACAATCTTAACTTTGCCAATCATACAGTTGAATTATGCAAACAGACAAGTAAACAAATAAATGCTTTAAAAAGGATTAAAAACTACTTTGATAAACAATGCAAGAGAGTATTGTATAACAGCTATATAAGTAGCAATTTTAACTACTGCCCAGTCGTATGGATGTTTGCAAACAGATCAAACCGGGAGAAACTTGAAAAAACTAATAAAAGAGCATTACGATTTGTTGCAAATGATAGCGAAACAGAATATGATGACCTATGCAGAAATGAACAGCAACTAAATATATACAAAAGATGCATAAAAACTGTAGCAATCCAGATGTACAAAATTAAAAATCAAACAGCCCCAATATTCATGCAAAACCTCTTTGTCCGTAGGGAATCTCGGTACGAAATGAGAGACAATGATGTATATAATATTCCACGATTCAAAACTGTTACTTATGGAAAGAAAAGCTTCAGATACTATGGGGCAAAATTATGGTCGATTATACCTGTAGATATCAAAGATACAAACTCTCTTGTTAATTTCAAATCTGCTCTTACACAATGGTTACAAAACTATGAAAATGTGTAAAATTTAGAATTTTTATAGAAGTACATTATAATTATTATGTACACAAATGTATTGCCTTTGGGTGACTATGAACTGGTGCTATATGCCAAAGGTACTAAATATGTATATATTACCAAGCTCTGTCATGTAGCCTTGATGAATATTACTTTGACCCTACTAGATAGGAACTGTATGTAGATTTCAGTTATTCATTTCAAATACTATTTGTTTTATTTTGATTTGATTTAATATACATTTCAACAGTATTATAGTCGTACAGAAGCGTAATGCTTGGATATCATGTAAAATGTGCTGTATATATGTGTATTTTATATGTATTCGGATTGAATACGACTCAAAATAAAATTTATCTATCTATCTATCTAAGAAGGCAAGCGGTGGAAGTGGTGGTGAAAATGGACAAAATAAGAAGAATCACGAAAATTTACCCCTGACTGTGGTGTCACCTATAGAACAGTCGAACGACATGGCTCAGGCAGAACTGTCAGTGAAAAGCGATAAAAGCTCGGCGTCTGAACGCGGAGGCTCAGTCACCACTCAGCGCAAGGCAGTGACACAGCGCCTTAAACGAAAGCGACCCGGCCCGAGTGCTAAGTCTAGTAAGAAAATTGTAAGACTCAAGGACATATTCACTCAACATGGCAGGAGGTGAAAAAGTTCTAGAATCGTCTGACCTGGCCTACGAGGATACTCTAAATTTGTTCAGCGTACCAGCGAGCAACCTGGGTGTCACTGATGTGAAATACTTGTCACATAAGCCAGTAAATCAATTTTCGACTGAGGGAGATGCAAAATTCCATGTGCCAGGTGGTGTGGGGACTTTATATATTGACCTTTCGAATGTCTACCTAGCAACCAGAGTGAGAATAGTCAGGGATGATGAATCCTCTGTACCTCGTAAGCCTGCAGCCAGTGGTGATACACCCAGTGACTCATCCGCCTCTGGGGAAGATGAGGGGGCCTGGAGTGTTGGCCCTGTTAATAACTTGGCCCAAGCTCTATGGGATCAAGTGGAAGTACGTCTTAATGACAGAGTTGTGACTGGTGGACAGACAGGATACAGCTACAAGGCCCTAATGAACACACTCCTTGGTGAGACTGAGTTGAATGACGCTGAGCTAGAATGTTCAATGTTCCAAAAGGACACCACTCAGTTCATGGATGATGTTAGTCTGGCTCTAGGCAGCAATAAGGGATTTAAAAAGAGAGCAGATGCAATGAGCGGAAGTCGCACAGTTGAGCTATTAGGCAAGGTCGATGTAGATGTCTTCAAAGTGAACAAATATCTCTTAAACGGTGTCACTATCGACACTGACACCTACCTCGAACAGGTTCAGACTACAAAGTGCCAATAAAAAACTAACTGATTACAAGCTAGAGATTGTCGATATCACTTTAATTCTGAAACACATCACACCTACGGGTCTCATTCTACTAGGACATCAGGATGTCATGTTAAAGGAGATTTCGCGTGCGAAATATTTCTACACAAAAGAGGAACTACGAAAATTCAATCTACCAAGAGACACATCTTCCTATTACATAGAGGACGCATTCAATGGGAGAGTCCCCAGTAAAATTGTCCTTGGCTTCGTGGCAGGTGAATCTATGAGTGGGAGCCTAACAAAGAACCCCTACAATTTCCATCACTATGACATCACTTACATCAATGTCAGCCTGTCAGGTACACCTACTCCAGGGGCCCTCTAAGCATCGACTTCTCATCAGATAAGTACCTACATTGCTATTCTGAGCTCTACAGAGGGAAGTCGAATAGTGGAAACAGTGCGAGGATAACGCGTGAGGAATACAAAGACGGCTACAGCTTATTTGTCATTGATCTGGCACCTCAAAATTATGACGAATTCTACCCTGTGACCAGGGAGGGATGTGTTAGAATAGAGCTGCGCTTCAAATCACCACTTAAGGAGTCTGCTGTTATGCTCACTAAAGTGACATATCCAGGTCTATTCGAAATTGATTACGCTCGCAACATCTACCTGACATGAACACTAATCAACTATATGAGATACTATGGAATGATACTGCAACGTCTGCATATGTCATGGCTATTATGCCCTCGAATGCACTGAAGTACATACGGGCTGGAGGAAGTGAAAGCTGCTACATCTTGAATTGCAATGAAAACTCTTACTTACGCGGAGACGTGGGACACTGGATGATCCTGACAGTTCATGACTGCAGAGCTATGATCCAGAAGTGTCAGAATGAAGATTCGTGCTGTGTTGAAGTTTTCGATTCACTTGGTGTGCAGACCTACAATGGAGAATTGACAGCTTTTATGACCAAATTTAAACATTGTTCAACGTATTCTAAATATTTATCTGACAGTCATTGTGGTTACTATGCACTGATATACGCATACTATAGATGCAGGAAATACACTCCGTCTCATGTCTTAAATATACTGAACGAAATATCTGATGTGAAAAGTCATTGTTTAGAGCTTTACTGTGGAGTTAATACTTAATTGACTCGGCCTCGAGAGTAGTCGGCAGAGACGCGTGAAATATACATTCTTGGAGGTCTTGAATATACTGAGCTGCGGTCATTACGACAATTAATATCATTGACTGGCTTTTTCATGTATACATTCAACACATTCATTGTACCTCAATATAATATTATTATCATCCATAATATGTACATTAGTTCTCGATATTATTATATATATATATATTCACTATCTTTTATCCATGTAGGTATTTTATTGTAATATTATATAATCAAAGTAGAATATGTGCATATTGATATATTATTATTATTATCATCAATAATATGTACATTAGTTCTCAATATTATATATAAATATATATTCACCATCTTTTGTCCATGTGGGGCATTTTATTGTAATATTATAATCAAAGTAGAATATATATATATATATATGTATAATTATAAGTTTATGCGTATTTTGTGTAAAATGTGGTGTTGAGAAAGAATAAAGGACTGAATAAATGGTTTTTTACAAAACATCAAAAGTCTGCGAGAGTTCAATTTTTTTAGCTTTCTGAAGCGTACAATTACATTACGGTCGCCCTCACAAGTGTGACACGTAAAAGAAACATTGGAAAAAAAAAATGGCTTAAAAGTGACTTACCTTTCTTAACCAGAGTGTCATGTACAGAGCGTAGGCGATTGTCCTTGATGCTGAAACTGCTGATGTCCTTGTACTGGATAGTACTATGGGTCAATGATGTCCTCTCACAGCAATGCCTGTACTTTTTATACTGAATAATCACCCCGAGGCAGGCAATCAGCGTGACCAGTGTCAGATCTCACAGGTGGCTGTCACATCGGATGCTCAAGGGCGCAAGCAGTTTTTCCCACTCGCAGCAACCTTATCTCATCATTCGATCGATTACCATATAATCAATTAAACGCTTTTTGAGCGTCGATTTTAATAAAATTTCATAATCAAATGTATATTTGGAGCATTATGATAGTAATTTTTGATATAAGGTAACTTTATCGATAATCGATACGTAAATGGCTAATAAATGACTATCTTGAGATATTGGAAATTTAGTCACAGCATACCATTCAATAAAATATATATACATGTATTCAATTATGTCTGAATTGCTTTTAACTACTGTTCAATAATATTCAACCTCCAGATTTTATTTTCTGTCAGTGTGAATATAACTCTCAACCTCTGTGTCTAATATACTACCCCCATTGTCTCAGTATGGATCACCCTCTGTACAGCTTTTGTCTCATTACATAACCACCCAGTTGGGGTTGTCACATGAGGGGTTTCTTAGGGGTTGGTATTTCATACGGGTTTTTTCATAGCTAGAGCAAGCACGTCAAATAGGGATCACCGTATTTATTTAGACAAACATGCATCAAATAGGCGTTATTTTTCTACTGGGTCTGTCTGGAACTGCAGCATGGATATGTGGCAATGAGGGACAGAGCAGGTGTACGTCCACTGGTTCAGTACTGTGCAAAGGTGTGAATTCTGCACCGTTTTTCGCAATGGAACACAGAACTGGCAGGCTGATGACGATCAAAACGAGTGATGGGAAATTTGACATGGCAAGTCTTGAGGACATGTTTGGCTTTACAGGGGTGATTGTTGATGGCGCTGGCACTGATCACTGCAATGAAATGACTGCTAACTTTCCATGGGTACGCTGTTTGACGCCCAAGAGTGCCATGACGATTGCAAGTGTGACTTTCACTTCCTTGATCTCTACAGGTGCAGTGCATGAGCCTCTCATAGGATCGAGAACCTCCTTAAGGAGCTACGGCACTGGTATGATTATCTGGACCACTCTAAGCAGCATTTTCGGCGGACTCCTCACCTGCTGTATACTGGTGAGTCTGGTGAACCTTCACGCACGCATAAACAGCCACGCTAGGGCAAATGATCAACCCCTGTTTGCAGTAGCATGCTGCCTCAAGTGTATGGCTGTGATGCTTTTTCCTCTGCACCTCATTGCCAAGTGGTGCAACTGCACTTGGGCAAATAAGCATACGATGGATCGCGGTACTCCCCCACCACAACACCTTTCAATGTTTAGGTATGAGTTCTTGAAAAACAATTCACTACTGAGTCACTTAACAACTGTTTTTTCATTAAGCCACTGTTAATAATCAAAGTTTCTGTACTAGTTTCATTGAAGTGTACTTATCATGAACACTTGTTTTCCAGAAAAGAGACCTGCTTGCTGAGCACGCTGTACCGCTGTTACGGTGTATAAAATTTTTCGTGACAGTATGGGGCATGTACGATGGTGACAGTATGTTCAACAGGATGATCAATGATTACGGTGTAGGCATGCGTCACATTGCAACATATGGAGGCGTCGCTGGAGAGTTAGATCCGCGCCCGGTTGTTGCCGCTGACCACCATGCCCCCGCCGATGCTGCTTACAGGCCAGCTCGCCGTGTTTATCGTGCGAGGAACCGTGCTTGGCTGGACTTGGGAAATATCATCAACAGACGCCTGAGAAACGACAGAGTTGCATTCCCCTGTACATAGGGAATAGAGGCCTCCTTCTATGTGATTTTATGTACTGTATAAATGCTTTTTTTTTTGGTGGGGCTTGATATTTCACTTTTTTTTTACTTGATGTTAGTTAGATTTTGTACTTAACTCCTTTTGTCTTTTTTTTTTTACTCATACCTCACTATTACATATAACTACTAAGAGGGGTAGGTCTGATCCCTCCCTAGTTTCAATGCTAATTTTCATCCTCGATGTCCTCTAGCTGACCCCCCCTAAAATCACCAAAAATTTGACCCCACTTGACCTTTCTCTTTGCACCCAGGCACTTCCCATGCTAACTTTCATCGACCCCCCCCGCCGACCCCCCCCCCAAAATCACCAAAAATTTGACCCCACTTGACCCCCACTTGACCCTACTTGACCCTCTTTGATCCCCTGTCCCCATGCTAACTTTCATCGATCCCCATATCTAATTAGCACACGGGCACTTCCCATGCTAACTTTCACCTTTGATCCCATGTCTAATTAGCACACCGGGGCACTTGCCATGCTAACTTTCATCGACCCCCCCTTGATCCTACTTGACCCTACTTGACCCCTTTGATCCCCTGTCCCCATGCTAACTTTCATCGACCCCCCCCCCCCCTTGATCCCACTTGACCCTACTTGACCCCTTTGATCCGCTGTCTAATTAGCCCCATCACCTGGCACTTCCCATACTAACTTTCATTCTCTATGTCCTCTAGCCCCCCCCCCATTTGCAACCCCCCCCCCCCTGTCTAATAAGCCAGCCCCCTCTCTAATAAGCCACTCTAATCTACTCAGATGTATAGACAGACAGTCTAGAACAAATATAGATAGGCTAGACAATTATAGACAGATATAGACAGATATTCTAGGCTAGACAACTAAACACTACAGTCCTCTGACCTAAAATGCATACCTCCCCCCCTAGATTTATTTTACCCAAATGCCCCACCAGAGGGCTGCTGCCATTCCCCCCCCCCTTGTTACTCATCAGGGGGGGGGAGATCTTCTATTTTTACCCTTGTGACTCACCAGAGGGGAGACCAGTCATATTTACCCTGGCCAAAGGTCATGACCTCATTCTATGCTAGTCTCATTATATTTAAGTACAGCCACATGTCTGACATGACTCATTCTTTCCTTAACTCTTTTACTGACAACATCAGACACATTCTCACATTTGCATTTTAATCTGAAAAAATGCTTAAAGTTCACAGAGATACTATTAGAAAAAATTTTGTTAGTTTAGTACGAGAAGTTCCATGTGAAGATGTTTTACCTTCCCTTTTTGAGGATGGTATTTTAAGTCATGACATGGTCTCAGAAATTTTAGAAAAACCAGCCTCTGAAAGAAATTGCTTTTTGTTGTTGCTATTGCAAAGAAGGGGTCCAAAAGCCTTTTGTTCATTTGTGAAAGCACTCAAACATGCTAACAGAAAAGATCTGGCCAATCATTTAATCTCTTTTCAATAGACAAGTAAGCTCTAGTGTAAATAATCAGGTTTTACTGTCAGTCACATGCTCACTTGTATGTGAAGTCTTCATTATTCAGTATTTTACATCAAAGTGTTACCTTTTTATATTCACAAATGCACATCACATTTAACTTTTAAGATGTTTGTGTTTGAACATGTCATGAAGCATATTAATCAAAGAGCATGATAGTCTTTAATCTTATTGGTCTCATAATGGTTCTATTTTTTTCTGATTTGATACCCAGTATCAGAGGTCATCTCATTATACCTTTGATATCAGTTTATGTTTTGATACCGATTTTCAAGTTTTTGATTTCTAGCTCTAAAACACAGATCTGATCATTTTTTACACTAAAACTTTTTGGATGTTGCTTGCATTCAATGACTGTGAAAAACACCAACATGTTGCAATTGTGCAAAAAAGTGAATATTATTTTTACAGTCTTCAAGAATGTTTGGAAGACTTTTATAAAAACTCTGATCTACCAGAATGTGATCTTTATGCCATGAAAATATATGCATTGTATGTTTGATTATGTTCACCTGTATTTAACATGTATTTCATAAGTTAATTGTAATATTTCATGTTTTACCTGTGGTGTTTAATAAAATATAATAAATTACAAAATCTTTTTGTTTTTTGATTATCACCACACTGATCTCAGTACAGACAGGGTTAATACTGTTTGAATAACATAATTTGGTCATTTGACATTAGTAAAACACTCAGCTAAAATGCATGTAGTTGAACTTAATGTTTTTAAATACAGCATAGAGGGTTTATTGCATCATAGTTATAACAAGTTTCTCTATACCCTATATTCATTATGTGATGACATGAACTGTAGACCTGTTTCAGGTTACATGCATGACTACCCTAAGACAATACATGGATGTGCCATGTCTACTAAGTGGAATTGAGGGTTACTTTGCTTTACTACTTAATGAAGTTCTGCAATATTTCCATCATCACTTCCACAGTAGATACCATTGACTTAAGAGATACTGATTATTATTATTATTGACAACAAATTTTGACAACAAGTATGGATGCCTTCAAGTTCTTGCTTTTTGTAAGCATTGTTTTTGCCTGCGAGAGACTTAGGGACAGACTCTATTGTACCGACGATGATCTGGAAAATTTCGAGGACGTCAGCATTGATGGTGTCACAGAGATTGAGTAAGTAGCTTTTATTTTATATGAATGTACACAACAGGTCGGACAATCCTAACATGTTAAAAACATCATTATGATATCTACATACCTTGAAAACACAATGATTATCCATTTGAAGCTGCTAATCCGTAGTTTAGGGCACAGATACAACGTATATTTGATTACAGTTGCCGGCAAGCGCATGTATTTAGGTCACTAAATTTACGCCGTTTGTACATGTGTGGAATAGCGCATCAGCAGCGGCTTCAAGCGCCCAGCGTAGTGGCATAGGATTGCGTTAATAATGGACTTTTAACCGACATTTAGTGTCACTACACACCAAATTAGTTAGAACAATCATGCCTAAGTATGTTACAACTGTTGTCAAAGGGAAATAAGACAGGATTTACTTCAAATCACGGGTATTACTAGCGAGGTGAGAGACGGTCGTTTGTTTACATTTTTATATTGACGCGTAGCTAGGCAGCGTAGGCTGGGAGAGGAATTTTACGAATTTGTACTATAGTCAAGTTTTTCTCAGCTTCTACTTGTCGGATCTTCATCAAATTTAGTTTGATAGCTGCGCTTTTGTATTGCGGTTCTAATGGTGTGTCATTTACAGCTGTACTCCCAAAACTGTACGAAAACGCAAGTTAAAACCGTTTTGACAGGATTTCCATATGTATTAAAGTGTTTACATTTTTCAAATGATTGATAAATATATAAGTTAGACAAAGACCGTTGGTTATTTTGAATGTTTTGTGTTTTCTAAGTGCAATTATCAGCTAACTGACTCAATTGGTAATGTTTCTTTTTATCCAGTCCATGTTTTGTGATCGTCAATACTACAATTAAGATAAACCTTATTGTGTGATTTACAATTGCATTTACTGACTCAATAGACAATGTTTCTTTTATCCAGTCCATGCTGTGTGATATGCAGTATTGCAATTGATAAACCTTATGAGTTCTGTAATTTGCAATTGCATTTATGAAAGTAAAGCTATGAACACCTTTACCCCATTTAAAAAACTGTAATTAACTGATTTAAAACAAAAGATCACATATTTGTCGGGTTTTAAACATATTTTAATTGATAGCCTTTATCATAACTAGACACTTTGATCTAAGAATTAGAAAATGTTGATTACCAAATGAATTAAATATGATAGATTAAATGATAAAGGAGAATGTATCAATACTGATATTTCAGCTATCAGTACATACATATGATTTCCCCCCTATTTTTAGCAATAGTCACAAGATTTTGATAAATGGCCTTTTGCAACAATTAGAATTTGATGGTTGCTGTTCTGACTGTCAAAAATGTCAGTAAAAAGTTTAGCCAATGGATTTTGTTAGTTATAATAATAGTCTTTGTCAGTAATCACCAAAAATCTTTATCATTGGGAAGGAGTGAATTGTAACTGTACAGGTTAATAGTTTTTTATAGAAACATTTATGTATGGGAGGGCTAATATATCTTTCATAGAATGTCAGAGACTGTAAATATGGACAGCTATTTGCCAGCAAATAATCAAAACCTCATCTTTGTACCTGTTCAAAATCTATATTAAATAAGTTTTAATGCAGATATATTCATATGACTAATTTCTCAAATTTGTTTGCAGTTTCGACACGGAGTTGAAGGAGTATGTATTGCACATACTTGAGATGAAAATGGCTACACTTACAGTAATCTTCAACCAGGAGAATGTGGTCCACTTGGTAGATGGAAAACCTGCAGCATCAACTGAGAGCACCGAAACATCACCTATGACATCATCGGAGCCGCCATCACAGACAACATCACAGACAACATCAGAGACAACATCAGAGACAACATCAGAGACAACATCAGCAGCGACTACATCATCGGAAACTACATCATCGGAAACTACATCATCAGAGAAATCGACAACACCGCAAAGACCCCATACACCAAGGAGGATCAAGTCTTCAACTACAGCCAGCACGACAACAAGAAGAAGTGGATCAACTACCGTCACCACCACCACTATTGTCACGACAGTAGAGTCTGGGACACACCATTCGTCAGGGTGGAGCACGAGGAATGTCAGTCTGATATCATGTATTGCTGGCAGCAGTGTAGTCCTCTGCATCCTGGTTGCCTGTATCATCTGTTGTAAAGGTGAGACTATATAGATGTTACATATAATACATTTACCAAGTAATAAGTACTGACTGTAGACCTCAGGGCTATAATATGTGAATATGAATAATGAGAAAAAAAAAAAGCCAAAAAGTAACTTTGTTGTCCTTTTTCAGTGAGGAGAAGACATAGGATGCAGGTATATCAGAGACTTGATGACGACATTTCTTTGGTCAACATGCAATCGATTGACAATCCTGACAACACCCTATTCATGAATCCTTTGATAGATGTACAGCCCAATGATAAAGGTAATTTAGTACTTATATATGTCAATTGGACAAATTATTGCATATGCTGCTATGGATAATAAAACATTTTGTCCCAAATTTCATTTGATGATTCAGTTTAAGATTTGTTTATTTTGCTTTTTCAAAGAAACTACTTCAGAAATCTGTATATAAATACTGTTCATGTAACACTCTGTTTTCATTATGACAATGACTGATAATAAACTTTTTTTTTTATCAGTTGTACTTGGAGCTATGGGACCTGTGCTCGTGTGTGATGATAGATCTGAGACTGGAAGTGATGGGAGTGGTTAGTGTTACATTTACCTTGTTATATATATGTATCCCTAATACTTAATCACATCAAAATCAGTCAATAATACACATTAATGGATACTTTTGAGTTGTGAAGTTTTTAACACCAAAACTGTTTAATAATGATCAAATGGTTATACTTCACAGTATTTACAGCCAAACTAAAATCTATTACACTGCTGCTTTCAGATATAAGGAGAAGGAGTCAGAGGCAAGCATCCAAAGATGCCACAGAAAAAATGAAGAAGATGCGATAAAAAATTTTTTTTTAATGTACATGGAATTTATATATATATATATTTTTTTTTTTTCTTAATAAAATAGTGTTTTAAAAGATTCACATGTCTACTCTCACTACCTTAATTTCTACCTCATTATACTTACTAAATTTCAGTGCATTAGATACTACTGTATTAAAAATAAGTTTCACAAGACATGATATTTTGTGTCAGCAACAACATGTGTTCATGGTCTGCTCTCTTTGGAGGATTTGGTGGCCTTGAAAAAGGCCTATGGATGGTGATTTTGATAGTCTTGAAAAAGACCTAATAATGAAACTTTCTTTGGTGATCAGGGTACGCCGTAATAATAAATTCATGATAGTTGGTAACCACACTGATTACATCAGTTATGATCCGAGAATGCCTCAACCGACCGATCTCCTCATACAGACATTTTGAATAGACAGACTTGTTGTCTTTATCTGTCTCAATCCATTTCCCATCTTGCACAGCTTGTATGGACCATCCCATCACCATTTCCATGCTGATCCAATCAAAGAACTGACTCTTATTATCCATTGTGTTCATGTGTCTGGAAGAAACATGATGGGCAAAGGATTCAGAAAAACCAGCCATTTTCAGTTATTGCAAAAAACAGAATGAGCCATCATCTCATTTTTCAGCAAAAAATTCTCCCCTCCCCCCCCCCCCCCAAAAAAAAAAACAAAAAAAAAAACAAATATGGCCTAATAGTTGTATTTGAGAACCACACCCCTAGTCATATTTTAGTCAATGAAATAGACATTGTCACACCCACAAGTACCTCCCCCACTGACCTTTCATCTTACTAATCCTCTCTCACCTACCCCACCTGCCGAAATTCTCCCTCCCCCCCCCCAAAAAAAAACAAATACAAATATGGCCTAATAGTTGTACTTGAGAACCACACGCCTAGTCATATTTTAGCCAATGAAATAGGCATTGTCACACCCACAAGTACCCCCTCACTGACCTTTCATCTTACTAATCCTCTCTCACCTACCCCACCTGCTGTGCCCCCCACCTCCCCCCCAAAACCCCCCCCCCCCCCACCTACCCACTTGCAGGGTAACTTTCATCACTAGGGACCAGCATCTCAACAACTGAACATGTTGTGCTTAATTTGCTGTGAAAACCGACAACAGGTGACATATTCATGCTGTTCAACTGATAGCATGGAAATGAAGGTATGCCAGTCTTGTGCTGAGCACATTTTCATGGGAAATGTAACATCTGCAGTTATGAATGGAGTTAACAATCCGAGGCTAGCTCCTGTATGTCCATTCTGCAGGAGTAAGTTCTTTGTGATTAGGAAACAGAATGGTAGCAGAGTTTCTATTTCAACAAGAAATGTGCTACTTACTGCAAAGATTGCAAAGAAAGAAATGGAACAAATATTGACCGGGCTTCTTCAGGAGAGGAATGAATTAAGAAGAGCTCTTATTCATGGCCATCTTGTACCACTTGGTCAGATACTTGGTGTACCAGTAAGAAGAAACTGATCATCTTTTTAATTTTTCGGCCTTTTTCAAGGCCACCAAACCCTCCAAAGAGAGCAGACCATGAACACAGCTGTGATATTTAGTTATTAATTTAATTTTTAAATGAGAAAAATGTTTTTACATGTTTTTTTTTATATATACCTTTGATTGCATGCAATAACATAGACAGGGAGGGGGATTTTGTCTGGACTGAAATTGTACTATAATCAAACTTTTCCCGGTTTCTACCTGTCAGATCTTCACTAAATTTGATTTGCTAGTTACGCTTTGTATTGCGGTTCTAATGATGTGTCATTTATCGCTGTACTGATCAAACTGTACGCTTGGGAAATATCAGTACAGGTGGCGCTTGAGTTGCTATGAGTATTTGTGAGGTACTAGTGGCTCCATCTACAGCATTTGTGCCAAACGACCTTGACATTGCTAAAGGCTTTTTGAGTGAACAGGCTGAACATGTGTTTTGGCATTGAGATGACTCCAAAGTACGAAATTAGTGTCAAATGACTTGTTGACACACTAAACCATCGTCAGACAATTTAGAGATTCAACTACAGTCCACTCCAAGAGTCAGCAGTATAGATGTCAAACCGGAAAACAATTTTTGACCTATTATCACTCACTGTACAAAGGTAAGTAAAAAAAAACACAAATTCATTTCATATATTTAAATCAGTTTATTTTCACATATCAGTACATAAAAAAGTGTCTGTTAATGTTCATTATATTAGATAGTTGTTCAAATTCTCCTTTCTTCAGATTTACTCCACATTTAGTAGGTACTTTTTCAATGTCACCAGGTGGTACCCAAAACAATCTAATGTCAGCTGTGCCATAGTCTGTCACCCTGAGTTTGATGTCATCATTTATGAACAGTTCAAGTTCTTCTTTAGCCTCCAATGCTGCTAGAACTCTTGGTGATAGATTCATCAGAACTTTGGCATCCTTTGGAGAAAGACAGACTCCTTTTTTGGTTGGAAGTGAGTATTCATACATTCTTAGATGTAGCAGCATTTTGCCATGATATTCCTTGTATGAAACTCTGTAACCTCTACCTAAGTCCTCCTCAAAATAGACCACATCATTTACTATAGCCATCTTGATAGTGATCAATAGATGATCACAGCTGCTTAAATACTCATCTCAGCTGCTGGTGAGTTCAGTCTGATTGGTTTGCTATTTTTAGAAAGTGATGTCATTGGCCAGTAGAAGGATCCATGACTTGACCTGCATGGCTGAGGTCATTTCAGGTCAATCTGTTTTGTTTGCTATTTTAAGAAAGTGATTTCATTGGTCAGTAGAAGGATCCATGACTTGACCAACATGGCTGAGGTCATTTCAGGTCAACTTGTAGTAAGTGTTCTGAAACGATCAATGGAATCCGGCCTCTGGCACGCGCTCGCGCCCGTGCCTGAGTCCGGTCCCATGGTGTGCGGCCGGCGGGGGGGGGCCCCCTCTCTCTCCTCTCTCTTTTGGACTTAATGTATCAGCCACTTTGATGTTTTTGCAGGTGTACCTGGAGGAGATGTTGAAATTAGAGACAAGGGAGTATTGATGTGCTTCAGTACTTGGTGAAACTGTATCCAGCCAACTGGTTTTTTTCTGGTCCCATTGACAGCTGTACGGACAAGATCTACAATGTTTGTGTTTGGTAAAATCTTTGTATTAATATTGACATTGCCATTTGGAGACCATGATATGATGGATGAGTAACGTTTTAGATAACTTAGTAATCTGGATGCTTTTTCTTTTGTAGACTTGGAGAATGATTCAAGTATAAAATCATCCTCACCGCCTTCAGACTTTTCTTCAATGTGTTCCATTACTTCTGAGGTCTTGGGTGGCTGGATATCATCTTTGACTTGTGACTTCAATTTATTATAAGTTGACACAGGTATAACAAAAAACTTCATTCCAGTAACTGTAATTGAGGAAACACAGCTTTCAGTACTTTGGGCCAGGCCCTTTTTAATTTTAAGCAAAGTCCTCTTCTGCCTTTCTCCTTACTATTTGCTAATTTCCGCAAATCACCACTGTATCTTTTCAGTTCTCTCACTGCAGGTTGAGAAATGACCAACCCTCCTTCCAAGATGTTGCGTACGATCTGACGAAGGGCTTCTGATTGAGGTCTACTTATTGTTCGGAGTAAGACAGTCCTTTGACCGGCATCGGCAGTGAATAACAGCTTGATGAAGCTCAGATTCTTCTTCACTGCACTCATGGTGAAAATGAGATGTTTTGTGCAGTTACTGTGCTTTATATACCGTAGTTAGATCATCATCAGGAAAAATATGTGACCTGAGCCGTAAATTTTGTGGAGTGTGATTGTGTAAATCTATGATAAAGTATGTGTATGGTCTTGGTGTGGCTAGGCTATATGCATCGCTCAGCTTAGGGATGTCAATTTGTCTACCTAGAGTCTTCACCTGCAGTATGTCTCTGGTATTGGCCATTAAGATAAAGACTTGAGTATTGAGACTTAGACTTCGACCATGCTTTGATTTGACAAAGATGTTGTGAGTTAGCAAAATCACTGTACAGTGATTGTGATGGGTGCCTACAGTAAAAAGCTTTAGTATTGAATCGGCATCGGATGCATGAGTCATTAGGTCATCTAGGACTAGTAGCTTGTGGTCATTACTCGATGTTTGAAAGTCTTCTAAATCACCATCACTTGGCATACCATGATGAAATGTAATATTATCAATTTCTTCCTGCATCTTGTCAAACTTTTGCTGCCAAGTACTGTTGTAACAGTACATGATATTTTTTGGAGTCTGTTGAAATAAATCATGCTTTAGTAAGCGGTAGACAAACGAGGTCTTGCCTCCTTGCGTCGGTGAAGAAATAATTATGTTACTTGGACTTGGAAATAGTATGAGGACTTTGTCTTGTGACATTGTCTTCCAGGATTCTGGCACATCACTATGTTCTTCTGCAAAAGAGATATCTACAATGTTCGGTCTCTCCATGTCAAATGGTTAGGGTTGACCATGTGTATTGTCTTTTATTTCAGAATGACATTCCTGGTACTGGATATCTCCATGAGAGCAGGTGTCTCAGCATGGATCAAGAGACATGCAGCCTCCGTGAGTGCAGTTTTAAAGCTGATGGACAGTCTGGTGTGGCCTTGGTCAGGCAAAGTGGAACTTCTGAATGTAGGTTTTATGTTAAATGCATACAATGCATAACTCCTGCTATAGTCTGACAAATTAATGTCATTTGAAAAATCATTACCAAGCTCTTTGAATGCCTCATAAAGACTTAGGTAGCTGGGTGCTACCCCTGTGCCCTCATCATCAAAGGTTGGAGTGTAAGTTGCTATGGTGGTACCATTGACAGTTAGTGATATCCTGTTTAGATCAAATGGCTTAAAATTGAATGGGTTTTGTTTCACATCTCCATTGTATGCTTTAGCAGGTACTAGGGCTGTAATAATTCTTGAAGGAAGCTGGTTGGGAAAGATATTTTCCAGGGTCCCTGATGTAAAACCAATAGGTAGGTTTTCCACTCTGATCTCCCTACGAGTGTAAGGGTACAATGCTGGCTGGGTTTCCAGTGTCCTAGCTATAGAGTATTGAACACTGGGGTCAAGATCAACCATTCTTGCTTTGAATACCACATCCTGCAATGTCAGCTTATAAGATACTGCTGTTTCAAGATTCATCAAGATAAATTCTTGCGGCATCCTGTCTAATTTGATGGTCAAACGGGTATTGTTGAGTAAGTATCTTTTCTGCATGAACACATCTTCATAGAGGGGCCCCTGTAACTCAACAGTGTTTGACTTTTGAAATAGTTTGTTTCTTCTGGCCCCTCCAACATTTTCTGTAATCTTGTCCATATCCTTTGAGTCATCTTTAAAGTAGCCCTGTGCTTGAAGCTGACTGTCCTTGGTGTCTTTCTGATAACTTAGTAACGTACTGAACATGGCTTTATAGGGATAGGCTTTGTTACTTGTGGTGACTTCTTTACCTTCAATTGTAACTGTGATTTTTTCCCACAGGCTATGTAGAATGTTGTTGACTGGAATTACTTTTTTGGCAGTAGTAACAGCGGCACCATCTTTTTTAACAATTTTTAGTTTAACATAAAGCTGGCTGTTGTATAGATCAATAAAATGCTTCTGCTCAGTGATATCAAAAAGCACAGGAGCCTCATCGGATAGCTGTGTTATGGGGCGGTAGTCAGTATTGTATTCTCTCTCAACAGCAGTCTGCACAACCGGCGGGGAAAACAAATCAAGCTCGGCCAAACTTGCGCTTTTTACTGCCATTGCTGAAGATATCTGGATGCTGTCTCTTTCCTCGTTTCGTGTGTTGCTTGCTTGGTTTCTTTTTCTGATGTGATCTAATTTGTGTCCCAGTCTTTTTATATACAGTAGTCTGCCTACGTTTCAAAACCTTTTTGGCAGATGGCTTTCTCTTTAATTTTGATACACCATTTTCCATGACCATTTCTTCTTTTGCCTGTTCTAGTGTTTTCTTGATATTTGAGGTCAGCTCAACTTTCACTTGTTTAGGATCCTGTTTAGCAGAGAGAGTATCAATGACGTACTGGGGGTTATTCATCCCTGAATAACGTCTAAGTCCATCTGTCACAAATGGGGTGGGGCGGTCTGCTTGAGTTGTGTAATATGTGTTCATGACTGAGTCCTCTGTATTACTGACTAAAGATGACTTGAATTCATTCTTTTAATACAAAGTGTAGGGTGATGCGGGTCAGGCCGTCGTTATCTCGTATTTTCTTCTCAGTGCGGTCATTCAGTAAATATATATGGACTATGTCGATCAAGTCTTGCGGTACTGCAGTGTAAAAAGGCTGATAGTCTATGGTGTCTTTGGTTATGTGTCGTAAAATACTGAGCTGATTGGAACCAACAATGGTAGACGTACATATGTTACTGCACACATAGACTTGATCGACAATGGTAGAGTCGTATTGACAAAGCCCCACCATCCATCTGCCTTTCAGTCTCAAAGGTCTGTTTAACTTTACTTTAAAGCTGGCAGGAGTATTTTCAAAGAGATCTGTACTCTGAGAGCTGTTGATAATAACATAAAACTCATTCATAATTTTTAATTTCATCTGCATCAACCCAACTGTTGAATTTTGCAGGGTAACCCAGCTAGCTGACTAACCCCTGACGTTTACCACCTTTAATGCGGTATCTGAGTACACGTTCTACTTTATATAGGTCATCATCCCCAACATGAGCCATCTGCAGCTCCTGTTCGTAAAAACTGCCTTTAATTTCTTCTTGCTGTAAGTCAATCAGCCTGTATCTGGGTGGATGTGAACGTACTTGTTTGTGGATAAGAAATAATTCCTCAGACCATTTTTTATCGTAACCTGTGTCAAAGGGTCTTCTTGCATAAGAAACTCTAACCTTATCGCCTATTTTAAACTTGTAATAGACAGGAGTGTTTTCTCTCTTCAGTTCTATTGGCAGATATATTTTCTCATACAGCTCTTGTTGATTTTCAGGTGTGACCTTAGAAGGAGGCATACGGATGGAAGAGTGAATGGTATCATTGTAACTATGAACCAGAGACTCCAGGCTGTCAATGTAACGGTGGGTCTGGTGATGGGTAAAATAACGAAACAAGCGGCCCTTGACCGTCCTGATGGCTCTCTCTGCATAATTTGCATGGTAGACATTGTATGTGATGATGTGATGTATACCCAAAGATGATAGGAGTTCTTGAACTTGTTTTGCTTTGTATTCTGACCCCTGATCAGTCCTCAATGTCCTGGGTGCATTGTCTTTAGTAAATACTTTCTTCATGGCTTTTATCATTTCATCCCCAGTTTTTCTCTTCATAGGCTCTATTCTTAAATATCGAGAAAACAGATCAATGAATATGGCCAGATATTTCACCCCATCATTTTGTCTACTGAATTTTTGCATGTCCATTAAATCAGAGTCCCAGATTTCATTTATTTCCCCAACTAAAATGGCTTCCCTTGGGAATTTCTCTTTGGTAGGTTTGTGGAGCGAATAAGACTACTGTTTTGATTGCCAGTCCCTGACATCTTTAAATCTTAATCTGAGTGGGTTGCCATCAGCTTTGATGCTTTGCCAAAATTTTGTTATCCCCGTGAAACTTCCTGCTTTATTGGTTTGGTAATAAATGGATTTCAAGTAATCATCCATTGTCTGTCCTATCTTTTGCCTGCGTCCGATAGGATGGTGCCGGCAGTAACACCGAAATTGATGATGACAAAAGAGTGACCCACAGCTCGGTGAGTGGGTGCTGGAGTGACAAGTTGACTATGCTGCTTAATATAACAATGTAGAGTGCTATCACTTGAGAAAAGTAGATAATCTTGTGTTTGTTAACTTTTTTACCCTGAATATTCAAGTCATCAGTGTTTACTGAATGAGACTCCATTTAGAAATGACACAAAAAAGGTACTCGACACAGTTTTATAGATAAACATTTTTATTAGAAGCAATAAATATATATATATATATATATATATGCACACACAGAGGTTACCCCCAAATTGACATGTTAACAACAAGTTATATGCTAAGATAACCAAATGGTACAGATACATAATTGTCCAGCAAAATCCTTTTGTCAAAGACAAGATGAGCTGTCTTGTAGGTTGTTCTGTTGAAGATACCTCCATTAACTTTATCCCTGGTAAAAAGGTTGTAAGGAGGTAGCTTGATGGTCAGTTTTTGATTAATCAGATCCTGCATGCTTTGGAAATTGACAATATGTATATTAGAAGAGTTGATGGTTAGGCCTTTAAACTTAACACATTCTGAACCATCAGTAAGTCTGTAGGCATAGGATTTTGGTCCTGAAGAAATGAATTCAGTGATCCACTGACCCTGAGGTAGTTCATCTGTGAGTTGACCTAAAAAGTCCCCCAGGGGAGGCATAGGGTCCCCCTCCTTGGCTGTGTACAAAACACTATCAGTGTCCATGTATAAAACTCTGCGGCCAAGGAAGTCAATGAGGTTGTACAGTTCAAGTCTGGCCCAGCATGTAGTGAATGATGCTATCACATCATTGGATTTCAGGTTGTCTGGCTCAAAGGTTGTTCTGCTCTTGCTTTCTACCATTAGGCACTCTTCATTGACCATGTGGATGTTGATGATCTCTGTTGTGGGGTCATTCATCATTCTTTTAAATTTGACATGATCTGTGAAATAATGATTCTTGGTCTGGTTGGGTTTCTGACCAAATTTACCCCAAAAGCTATTGAGAGCTAGCTTTGCAACAGTCCGTAGGCCTGGATTGTGTTTGATGTTCTCTTTTATAAGAGTGATTCCCTCAGCAGTCTGGTATTGCTCTATATACCTCTCCATATCAGCATCAGTCTTGACCCAGCTGGGCTTTCCTGAGGATTCCTGCTTGATGCGGAGAAAGGTGTCCACATATTCCCTAAACAGGGTGTCAGAGGTCTGTTCCCAGTGGTATACTTCATATATCTTGAGAACAGTGTAGCCTTTTTCTATTGCTTTCATAATCTCTGGTGTGCAGTAGGTCCCTGTTATTGCTCTCTCATCTGTTGTACACTGACAGGGTTTGATGTTTTCATTGTCACAGCATGTCCTACAGAGAGGAAATGTCAGTTTTCCTCTGCATCGGTAAGGTAGAACAGCATGATACAGAGACTGCGGTGGGAGTATCTTCAACTTGGCTATACCAAAGTAAGATGCCATTGAATAATCAAAGTCCCTGGTTATTATCTTTGGGTGCCGGACAGGTAGAGGCTTGTACTTGTTTATGAATGAATAGAGACTTGTGAAGTCGTAGAAATGGATCTTCTCCCCCGGCTGCACCTTGTGGTAGATAGATACTGGTATAACCCTTCCTCCAAAAAAAGAAGATCTAATGTCCAGCCTCTGGGGTATGTCAAGCTTGGAAACAAAGTCATTCATCACTGGAGATTCCTTGACCTGCTGGTCAAATTGACATTCCCATATTGTCACCAGCTTGGGGGCTCTGGTCTTGAGAAATTCTTCTCTATTCATGGTCTTGTCATGGAGTTCTTGCATGGTAGAACCTCCTGGCCTATCTCTTATATGTCTATCAGGAAAACAAGTAGCACATCCATGCCAACGGCAACCATAAAATTCATAGAGTACTCCACTTTCACTGGCTCCATCAATTCTATATTTGTCTACCTTGAACTCCCCAGTGTTTCTAGCATGTTGAATTGATATGTTGTTTTTATGACTGAGATATTCTAGCCACTGGATTGACTTGTAGCTGTGGTTGTTTCTTGCAGTATAGCCATTGGATGGTATGTGTGCAATATCAGAAGCCTCAAATAGCTTTTCTTTGATTTCTCCTGCTGGCACAGTGTCAGTTCCATTGTGATAATTGCCTCCCTTTTTCTTCAGAGTGACCTTACTGTTATCCTGCAGGGTAGCATCATAATATTCTACCAGGAAGTTTTGTCTGAAGATCTGCATGCAGGTTGATGCAATTGTAACTTCTGAGAAAGGATCAGTGCTTTGCATACCATCATCAGTTTCAACAGAGGTAACATCTTTAATTAGTTTTCTGAATGTCAATGATGCCTTTCTGAGAATCTCAACATCAGTCCGGCAGTATTCCTCCATGTCCTTGTGCATGTCATAGGGTCCTATTCTATTCCTGTACCAGTCAGCTTCAATGTCCCTGGAATAATATTGCATTTCAGGGTAACTAGCAAAATGCCTCTGCTGGAAGTGTTCCCTAGTATTGAATTTGTGTGGGAAGTCCCCCTTGTTTAGTGCTGCAGAAAGGCCTAGTGTCTTTGGTAGTTTTTTTAGAGCCATTGGCATGAAACGGTAGGAGTCTATGAATCTCATACTGAGTCCTGGGACATGCATGTAGAGAATCTTGGTGCCATTCCTTATGATCTTGGGAAATATACCATTATTGATCAGATAATGCTGAAGGAAAACAAAATCATAATTACTGCCACAATGGGCCATTGAGGTATAACCTTTGTGGCTCTCATGAAATAACCAGCGTCCAAAGTCTTCAAGAGTATTTTGTCCTTTGAACATGACCTCCTTCTTGTAGCAGCTGGGGCAGGTTGAACTCTTGCTGTGGTTGTGACATTGTACACCACAGGAGTTGCAATGTGTCTGTTGGTCGGTACATTCTGAGCATTCAGTCTGTGCAATGACCATATTTGGTATATGTTGAGAGAGCCCACAGTACCAAAGGTTACAATTACTGCATCTACGGCATGTTGGGCAAACATAGTCTTCAGTGCATGTCTGACAAGTTGACCTCTTAGTGGGCATGTAACCATCTTGACATTGAAAGACCTCATCCTGTGTTGCTTCAAAATCAAAAAATATGAACTTCTCTGTACTTGGTTTTGCCTCAGCTGATCTCATGTAGCAGTGGTGCTCCCCTACAAAGAACAGACTACAGCACTGACATTGCCATTCATGGCAAACATGCTCCTCTCTGCTTCGGTATAATGTGTTGAGCAGTTTCCTACAGCTTGTGCATTTGAAATACATATCACATCTGGAGAGTTTGTCTTGATCCTTCCTGGGTCCCTTCTGATATTGTTGTGTTTCCTTGTGAGTGTGGTAGCATTGCGGACTGCGACACAGTCTGTTGCAGTCTTTGCAATGGAGTTTGCCATCCCAGGTACATTCTTCTCTATTGCATACAGGGCATCTTTGTGAACAGTGATGAGTGGAATTTCTCCCATAAAACTGGAGACATGCTGTGCAGATTTCTTTGCTAGCAAATAAACCATGTATGTTTGTTATTGCATGAAAATGGTCTCCATCCTTGTAGAGAAATATTTTGGACTTCCTGGACTGGTTCCCTGCATATGTAACATCATGGCCTACTGTTTTGTCTATTACAACAATCTGTACATCAAGATGGTCTTCAAATTTGTGAAATTCCCTAATTTCAATTTGTCTGTTACCAGGTAGTTTGACCTCTTTTAGTAGCTGGAGGGCTCTACTTAGCTGTGAATTAGATCCAGGCCGGTGAGCTCTTTGGTGGTCAATGAGATGGTGATATTGTGGATCTTCTTGAAGTTTTGCCATGCATATGACAATGGCTCTTGCGGCACAGGTAACATCATTAGGCAGCTCAGGAATGGTTACAATACATTTCTTTCTAAACAGAGAACTGTTCATGTCTTGAGTATTTGTGCTGGTGATGAGTAGTCTTTTTTGTTGTTTCTGAGAATGACAAATATGATGAGACTGCTTCTTGTAAAACATCTTGCAGTTAAAACAGATCTCTCTGTTTGGAAGGAGTCCTTCAATGTTGATTATGGAATGCATGCCATTGTCTTGGTATAGAAATATTCTGTTTTCTCTGGTTTCATTCATGTGTAAGATGTTGTAGTCAGCATCAACAACAATTATTTGAACATTGAAGTGATCTTCAAATTTGAATAATTGTGACAGCTCAATTGATCTGTCCCAGGGGAGTTGTAGCTTGGTGAGTATTCTCCTTGCTCTTCCCAGTTGAGAATTAGCACCTAGTTGGTGTGCCTTATCTGCTCTGATTAGGTTGTTAAAAAGTGGGTCTTTCCTTAGTTTGGCCATGCAGACAATGATGGATCTGGCAACACCTGTAGTATCATTTGGTATTTCTGGAATAGTGATGATAGGACTGCCTCCACCTTTGTCAGGATGAAAAATACCAAAATTAACATGGAAAGAATTGTCAACACTGAGACTCTCATCAGACTGTAGCACTTTTTCCATGCGGTCCATAATG
Organism: Alitta virens; assembly: GCA_932294295.1. NCBI lineage: Eukaryota > Metazoa > Annelida > Polychaeta > Phyllodocida > Nereididae > Alitta > Alitta virens. The sequence continues at coordinate 3,590,890 of OW028585.1, read as the reverse complement.
GTCTTTCCAGTGATGAGGGATTCAGGTCTCATATGAATAACAATATCCTGTCTGAGATCATTGTGCTGTATGACAACTCTTGCCTTATCATGTGGTCCATGTCTCTCTGTTGCCTTGTCAACTACATCTTGAAACATGTCCTCAAGTTGTTGTTGTATGTCTATCAATCTATGACCCATGTATTGCTGATCAAAGGTTGCTCTGAAGTTCCTTTCTTCATAGCCATATCTCCTGGCAACTCTATGCTGAATCTCCTTGATATGGTAAGGTAAAAGTCTTGGAGCTTTAACTCTTGAGTTATCATCAAATAAAGATCGTTTTGCCATGCTGATATTGAAGATCTGGCAAGATGGATCATCTTTTTATAGTAATCAGAAGTGGAAATGAAGTATTCTGATTGGATGAGATTAGTGTGTAATTTGATTGGTCTATGGGAGGGTCAAACAAGTCTGGACATGCAGCATACTTGATGACCTTAGATGACCTACAGTGGATGACCTTAGATGACCTGCAGTGAATGACTCATACCAGTCTCTTCATTTGGGTCATGATCCTTTGTTCCTTCTTCATTCAATCTCCTCATAGCTTCAAGTTGCCAAATTATGCCATATCTACTTTCATCATCAGGAGTTATTGGATGAATTATGTTTTTCTCAGTATTGAAAGTAACAGTAAGCTTTTTAAGACTGATTTTATCTGTGTAACTTTCCATTTCTGAATGATAAAATGTTTCTCTCTCTTTATTTATAGAGACCAGAGTTATTTTTTGTTCAGCATGTATGATCATGTTGCTGTTATAGAGTATTTTTAGATCCAAACAGATGAGTCATAAGATGAAGTAGTGAGAGATTTGATCAGTTACCATCAAATAACATCAAAGGATAGACAGGGGGTAGGATGTATCCATACTTAAGTATAATGAGCCTAGTATATAATAGTAATGCATATAGGTAATTTATTTTTAGAAACTGACTCGTGTGAAATAATGTCAATTTTCACTATCAACAATGATCAAAGGGGTAGAATTGTAAGCATTAGGCTAAACTATCATCCTTCAAAGGAGAGGATCGAGGTGACAGCTCTCACCTGGTGAGGTCATGACCTTTGACCAGGGTAAATAACACTGGTCTCCCCTCTGGTGAGTCACAAGGGTAAAAATAGCAGATCTCCCCCCCCTGGTGAGTAACAAATTTTAGGTCAGAGGACTGTAGTGTTTAGTTGTCTAGCCTAGAATATCTATCTATATCTGTCTAGAATTGTCTAGCCTATCTATATTTGTTCTAGACTATCTGTCTATATATCTGAATAGATTAGAGTGGCTTATTAGAGAGGAGGTGGCTTATTAGACAGGGGGGGGGGTGCAAATGGGGGGGGGGGCTAGAGGACATAGAGAATGAAAGTTAGTATGGGAAGTGCCAGGTGATAGGCTAAGTAGACAGTGGATCAAAAGTAGGTCAAGTAGGGTCAAGTGGGATCAAGGGGGGGTCGATGAAAGTTAGCATGGGAAGTGCCCGGTGTGCTAATTAGACATGGGATCAAAGGTGAAAGTTAGCATGGGAAGTGACCCCGTGTGCTAATTAGATATGGGGATCGATGAAAGTTAGCATGGGGGCAGGGGATCAAAGAGGGTCAAGTAGGGTCAAGTGGGGGGTCAAGTGGGGTCAAATTTTTGGTGATTTTGGGGGGGTCGGCGGGGGGGTCGATGAAAGTTAGCATGGGAAGTGCCTGGGTGCAAAGAGAAAGGTCAAGTGGGGTCAAATTTTTGGTGATTTTAGGGGGGGTCAGCTAGAGGACATCGAGGATGAAAATTAGCATTGAAACTAGGGAGGGATCAGACCTACCCCTCTTAGTAGTCATATATGTATTTGATGATAATAGACATGTACATTTATCAGTTTAGATTCTCGGTAGCTACATCTTCTCTGGATATTTTTTTCCCTTATTTCAATGCTTAAAACATGTACATTCACTATTCTAGATTCTTAGCAGTTGTATCTTCTGTGTGTAATTTTTTTCCATTATTTCACTTCTTAATTTGTTGATTGATTTTCTATATTACCTCACTCTTGATGTCTTACTCATTGACTAGAATTTGCCATATATTTACATGTTAAATTATGTATGCTTTTGATGTTTACATGTGAATACGGCGGTGCTGCTCTTTTTTAACTTACAGTTATAAAATATTTTTTGACTTGATTTACCTCAACATGATTGATTGCTCTTATTACTCAGTTTAAATAAAGATTTTCAATGAGATTTACTTTTTTTTTTTGGTTTAAACTACTTACAGTCTACTGCATAATACATTAAAATTCAAACGGTGTATTGTCACGGCCCTTGATAATGAGCCTGCTTGATGTTTGCTTATCAATCAGAAAAAAAAAAAACCTGCCCGATTTGAATGAATTAGATCTACTCATGTGGACTGCATATGACATGTGTTGTTTATACGCACATCTGCTGATAACGTAGACCTAAGTCTAAATCTAATCATGTATGTGCTGACAAGTTTGCTCTTATTATGCACCTCAGCATGCTCAGTGTGTCTTTTCTGAAAAAGTGATAAGATCAGTTACAAGCGTTATCCTGCTGATGACTGTGACTCTGCTTGCTACCATGCATGTGTCAGTCCTCAGGGTATGAACTGACTCTCATTAAGCGGCTATTGGGGAGCAGACGTTTTGAGATTGAGTGATATCACTTGTGTTATCATATTCCTCTATGCACCGAAACAATTAGAGAGAGAGAGAGAGAGAGAGGGAGAGAGAGAAATAGAGATAGAGTGAAATATTTAATACACAGCGCAAAATAAAGTTTTTCTTTTTTTTATTTATTTTAATTACGAGGCGAAGTAAAGTGTTTAGTAATTTCATTTCAAAGCCCCATACTTGGTGCGCTTATTCAATAAAGTCAATGGTATGTTTGGAAATTTTTTAGCAGCATCAAAAATAATTTGTTTATTTTCGCTGTATGATAACCACAGGTTTAACTGTTTCATGTAGTATATTTCATTTTGTATATTTTCAATACAAGGTGCAACTAGCATATTATTTTGACTGCTTAAAAACAATATATAATTAACATGAGGTGGTTAATACGATTTCAGAAGATATTTAATTTAGGCTGAAGGGAATGAAACACACTTTACTAAGCATTCAGTAAATACGATTTCGGAAGATATTTAATTTAAGGATGATGTGAATGAAACAGACTTTACTAAGCATTCATTTTCTAATCTAAATACACTATATATTTAATATATTTTCATTACAAAACACATCGACCATATTATTTTGTTTAAATCTCAAAGCCACTCAGAGTAATTACACCATATATCAGTATTACATTGCGGATGAAAAAAATAGAAAAATTTCATCTTGCTTAAATTTTTTTAAAAACAAAATTCTTTTCAAGAGATTATCATACCACTCATACTCATTTCATGAAACAGCCCCCCCAGACATTAATGAATAACTTAACCTAAAAAATTTTCATCTTGCTTAAATTTTATTTTTTTAAAACATTATTCTTTTCAAGCGATTATCATGTCACTCATACTCATTTCATAAAACAGCCTACAGACATTTATGAATAACTTAATCTAATTAAATCATACAACAAACATGGAAAGCCCTCGGGGCGTACTGTTTGATCCCCTTTGGCCCCAATGCCCTGGGGGCAAAATAGTTGAGAGACTCTGGATCGGTGGGCTCAGCAAATTACGTAATTGGATATCATAATGGCCTTAGTGTAGTATTATGACTGATGTGATATTGACAAAAGCCAACAAACTTTGCATTCATAAAACGTTAGTTAATACACGAAATTATGTGAGATAATGAAATAATAACATTATTATTAATGATATCTAACAAAATTAGTTTTTTTATGTATTCAATTTTTAATTACTCAATTAATGTAACTAATTTTAACTATATTATTAGGCAAATACGAAGGATGTGGGACATCGGTAACCTGCAATACCACCCAGGTCTTTCGTCTGGACCCCCTTTCGGAAGATGCTTACCCGCCGTGGGATGCTCGATCAATGCCCGAAGTATCATGGCCCACCGAGGATAATCAATTGTACACTTTGATTGTAATCGATGTTGGATTCGGATTCACTCATGGAATTTATGTGAATATTGATGGAAAAAACATGAGTTCTGCCACTGTAAGTAGTTTTACTTGTTGGTAATTTTGCTTAATTTAAAAAGGAGTGTGCCTCTGAGATGACTCTTTTTGATTTTTTTGGCCAGATGATTTGAATTATTCCACTGCATTTGGCAGTGAAAAAATAAAATAAAATTATACACTGGCCCTAGGTTAGTCATGACTTGATGTCACTTGTTACAACATAAAACTATGATTTAAATGAAAAATGTAATATGAAGTGACTCATCGTTCACAGTGTTTATTCTCTGAGGTACATTTGTAGAGAGAGACAGATATGTTTATTCCATTATTCGTTTACAATAAATGTAAAAGTATAAATCAAAATAAATTTTTTGGGCATACAGCCGCTAGCATGTCTGCCACTAGGGGATTTCATTTTATAGATACAATTTTACATTTGTAATACATGGCTATGTGGGGATTTAAACAAAGATAAATGATGTAATTTGATATTCCAAAATATGTACAGCATAATGTCTGTGATTAAAGATAATATATATATAAAGTTTTTAATCTGACACAACACTGTAACACCGCTTTAATATCCGTTAAATGTTATTCGATCTCTAATCATGACCTATACATGTACGTATAATTACAGATGTTATCACCTTATTCGGGACCGAAGAATTTCCGGAGAATCCCCAACCCTTATGCTTTCTTCCTGTTTGAGCAAACTGGCAAGTTGACCATCGGTGCCCAATGGATGGGTATCATCAGAAACCCCATGCTCAAATTCAACATCTCTGATTTCCAAGAACAGCATCAACTGAAAGGTAAAAGATCAAGATGAATTCAGTGTCGATCCGACATCGGATAGCACTTTGATCGATGTCGCGATACGTGGGATGTTATCTGGGTAGTAGGGTAAAATACAAATGGCCAGCACATAGTTTGGTTCAAAATTTTGAAATAAACATGTTGAGATAGTCTCAGAATTAATAAATATGCTCAGTCAATATTATTAAAAGAAAAAAATTATTTTCTGCAATTGTTTTAATTTACTGGTAACTGTTTACTATGAAGACTAAAGAGATAGGATAAGACATGATGAAAGTTGTTTAAACGGCGTCCCAGATAACATGCCAGATCATCTCGACATCGGCGCTACATCGGCATGTTGTTGGCCCGTGGCGACCAATGTTGAAACAATTTGTCTGGATTTGGTACCAAGTTAGCATTCCAAATCGCGCCAGCATCGTTTCTTTATCGACCGCCATCAGTTCAACATAGTTTTGACATCACCGACATAGCGCTGACGTTGATAGGATTTGGAATGCTATCTGGGTAATAGTGGCAATGCTATCTGGGGTGATGACTGACTAGAAACAAAAGGAAAATAATTCATCATCCAGGTTGTTGAACAATCAGCTAATAACGAATTAATTAATTTTCTTTCAGGTCCCATAGCAGTAAATTGGCTCCTGTCTTCATATGATGCTTATTCTATTAATGCCCAGGCTGCATGGGGAACTGTGGACAATTGTGCTTCTCTCATACAAGACAGTAAGTGGCAATTTTGGCAAACCATAGGTATAAGTTGATTTTTCATAACAATAATTAACAAGCTTCTCTTTATAAGAATGTAATGATAACAAGTGGTTTCAATTGCTAGTTGTTTTTGTTGTTATTATATATTACTCTAAAATAGATATTCAGTGCAGTAAACACTCAGATAGAAAACAGCAGTTGCTGTGCGTTAAAGATTCCAGGATAGAGAATAACATTCCGATATCATTTAATTACTATGAAACTACATGTTGTTGCAGAAAAGCAAAAGCACTCAGTGTCTGTGAAGTTCATTTGATTACTATGTTATTATCATAGAGCTTTTGGTATATACAATACATATTGTCAATTCTGATGGCTGCTTTGAAACCTGTGAGACCATCCAGTACCACCCAGTACACAATCACAATTAAGAACTGATCCCTGTTGTAAACTTTTTTTTATTAAATTTGCAAAATTGTTTGCCATACTTTCATTTTCATACCATCATTATTTTCTTATATTTAGATCTTATTATTTATATATAAATGTATTTTATTAATTTTTTTATTTCTTATTTTTATTTTATTATTATTATTATTTTAAATATGAGTTTTAGGGGGCATCCACGTCAGCGTTTTTTTAAATAAGAACTTAATGGATGTCTCCTGACCAAAGGTAAAGAGATTATATGTATTTTGACTTTTTTAATTTATTTTATTTATTTACTGCTTATTGTTGTTCTTTGTAATTTGCTGCTTTTGTTAGTTTTATTTAATTTGGTCAAATAAATTCTCTCTCTCCCTCTCTCTCTCATCTCGAAACCTTTATCTCATATACCTTGAAAAATAATCATTCTTTGATCAATCCAAGTTTAATTTCAATATAATAATTATTGACTTGTTCATGACATGAAAACAAACGGACAAAATATATATTTTGATTTCAGAAGTGGCAGTGTACCACAGCAACAGGCCTTGGTTGAAGATGACCTACCCACTCACAATGAAAGTCCGGGTTCATTTCAAGGTGGAGGCCATGGACTTCAAAATGTGCTGCAAACAGCTCGACTATCCGTTAGTATCTATCTATCTATCTATCTATCTATCCATGATCCTTGTATTTCCGTTTATTTCCCGTTTTTCTTTCTTACATTGTACTATCTAATTTGTCTTCGCAAAAGTACGTAAACATATGTGCAGAAATTGCAGAAACCCTCAGCAACAAATTAATTTCATGACTGTCACATCTTATTGCAGAGCGAAATCCTTCGCCTTGGATCCATTGAGCAATAACATGGTACTTCCAGTAGAGACTAGAACTGGACAAAAAGTCGAATTGAAACTTTCCCCGAGTGGAAGTATGCTGCTGAATATGTCAACAGAAGGTAACAAACAATATTTTTTATAATTTGGTCTTTATTTTGTAATATATACTGGAACTAATGATGTTTTTATTCCATATTGGATGGTTTTTATTGATTATAAGATATCTAATCACGATGTATATTATATCAAATACCAATGATTTCTGCGTTGTGATTTTTCTTGGAGCAGTGCGGTGCCATTGGCTGCCTGTTGTGTCAGCCTCGTTCTCATCATGGCCATTGTTTGGATATTTGTATGAAGCCTTTTTGCACCCTGCATATACTCTACTAAGAGCGAATAAAGGGGCGGGGTTGAGGGTCAGAATCACCCCGTAACAAAACTTTGCCCGAGGTAATATAATTTGCTTGTGTGATACGAAGAAATACAACACTCTTCTTCCAGGACACTGTAAGGCTGCCCCATCAAAAACCTACGTGGATGTAAAATTGTAAATACTGTGAAAATACATTAATAATATCAAAATCTACAGATAAAATTTAAGCTGAAAGTATGTCAAAGTTAACCTATTGGCTGCCTTTCTGGCTATGGCCATGTACTCAGAATAGAATATTACCACATAGTTTATTCACTAGTTTCTATGGCATGTTAAACTTGAGTAGTTCGATTAATTGGTTAATTTAAAAAATCCTAACAATTAGGATATATTCGCGTTTTGTGAAATCTGGAGTGGCGACCGTTGAACTAATTTGTTCGGTCAGCAATATGTCCAGGGACCCTGCAGAATTAAGGGTCTCGACCAGAATACCACCCCAAAATTCGTTAAGATAATATCATGACCACTATGGGCCTATACAGTGTCAAACTTCAGTATGTTAATACCAGGTACATGTATATGCTAATAAAACCAATACTGACAAGCACATGATGATTAAATCATGTTACAAATCATTAAACATTCCAGCTTAAGGCGCCTTAAGCTGGAATGCCAAAAATGTTTTTGTTAATTTTTCTTAAGCATTGTGAGGTTTAAGGGAAAACTTAGCTGCAATAGAATTGACATTAAAAACAGGTGGTCATGAATAATGGGGAGAACAACTAACAGAGACACTATGACCGTGGTTAATGAAAATGAAATAAGATGACATCACTACATAATTGTTCCATGCATAATGTCACAGAATAGACGATGTCATCAAACAATACTTATCCACTACAGTGTGAGTGACCTCTTGTGGTACTTTTTCTCCCCATTGACATGTACTATTTATAACAATTAAAACAACAGATATCAAGTTGATTAGTAGGTCAACTTTAATTAGAAAATATTCAAAGCATCAGTAATACAAAATGTCCGGATTGGGCCTCATTAGAGATCGCTGTTCTGGTTTACACACCAAGGCCCCGTTCCAAAAAAGTCTTTTCACTGAACAGCCCTGAATTCAGCAAGACATAAGTCTTTCCTCTCCTCTTATTACTCATTTTGCTTTTCAGACATAGTAGGTCATGACTAACTGATTCCATAAATATAACTTTCTCAGAAAAATAACAAAAAATCAACCAAATGATAAAGTGTCAAATATACATTAAAATGCACTAAAAATACTACCGCTAGGATGCACTTTGCTTCAGCCAAATCACAGTCAAGTGCGGGAACTTTTTAGGCAATAAAATTGCAGTATTCTTTTTTAGCCACCTGGTGGAAATACAGAGAACCTTCCATGAAAATCGACTATGTCCAAAGGCCCGGATATGTTGCCTTTAATTATAAAAATCACATTTCTCGAACATGGGGTATAAGTGATACATAAATAGGAATATAATTAACAACCAATTTTACCATAGGAAACATACGTATTCTTCGCATGGAATTCCAAACTCAATATACTTTGACAAAGAAAGGTGGATACCTTTTTCAGCTACCTATAACTGAGAATATTTATACACCTTATAGAGTGCTGTTAATAAATATAAAATACAAATTTCATAAATATAATTTATTCAGTAATTAAAAAATACTTACACTGAAGTGTAAGTATAACTGAATCATGTTAACAACATGTGTGGAAAGAAATGTGCAAAGATTTAATCTCTGTACCTGTAGGTGCTGCCCCCTGGGCAGAACCATCCACTATCCACCTATTGGGCAATACTGCCCCCTGGTGTTCAAAATAACAAATACTGACTGTATTGAACTGGCTTTATTAAGGGCTAAAGGGTTACACATCGATGTATCGATACACCCTTTTCACACAGCAGCCATGTTGGCATTTTTGCCTCATTGACCTTTCTTTGCACTCAGATATAATATTGCACTGTTATCAGTAGACAATGGCCATGGCGAGGTCACAGAGTGCAAGAACAATGGGTTTTAAAAACAATGTAAAAAAATATCTTATTACAATATTCACTTAATTTATGATTCATAACTGTTACATTTGTCAGAGATCGACATAAGAAATTCTTACTTGCATTAATTGAACATCTGACTATTACTCTCTGTGCCTCGTCTTGTAAAATGTCCCTTTTGTGGTCTATCGTGTTCCCTTTTTGGCTTCCCTCCTTTTTGTATGCCCTTTTGTAACTATTGGTTCCTTCGGGTTTCTGCTTTAATTTTTGGCCTTTGATTTTCACAGTTGAAATTTATTACAAACCCCTCCTCTCTAAGCTATATCTTTTAACTAGCAGAATACATTAATTATTGTTTCTAAACGTCAAAACTAATTGCTGCTATTTATGTTATATCAAAGTGACTGTCTGGACAAGAAGTATTGTGTGAATGCACTGTTTGATCGACTTAAAGAAAATGCTTCGCAAATATAGTACGTGAATGTCATCCAATTATATCGAAGATCAGTGCATTTACTGCAATTCCATTCATTTTTATATCCTTAATTTCATATTAAATTCTAATAAATGGACCATACAGGTTGCATACAATACAAATTTTTTCATAATAAAAAATTTGCTTCAGATTGCATGTCTTCTTGTGTATCTATTATATAAACGTCAGCTGTACCTGGTGAGTTTTAAGTTTATGTTAAATTCTAATTGATTTATTGTGTACACTGTTGTGTATGTTGACTGAGACACTTATTAAGTTGGAAACACCAGCAACGCTATAACCACATTACATTTAATAAGTTACAATTGGTTAAGAGACACTTATTAAGTTGGAAACACCAGCAACACTATAACCACATTACATTTAATAAGTTACTATTGGTTAAGAGACACTTATTAAGTTGGAAACACCAGCAATGCTATCAACCACATTAAATTTTTTCACAATCAAGAAATTGAACTTTTTTAGTCAAAATCATTTTCATATATTATTCAAACTGTGAATTGTACACTCATGGAATACATGCATATCTTTGTTTTTATTCCCATTAATTGCTACATCAGTTGAATCCACATCTTCATAGGGAGTCAAATGTATTTGTTTTATGATCAATAAAGTTTTTGTTCCATGGATTTTTAATCACTTTATCTATTTAGTAATTGCTTTTTATTGAACATAATGTCAGTTTTAATGCATTTTGATCTCCCGGTAACTCCCGTTGATAGCATGCCAAATTAGGCTTTTAACATGCAAGAAAACACCGATGTTACCAACTATATATGACAACACTCAATGACATTTATATGATCAAGTAAATTACAAAAGCAAAATACAGAATTAAGTTGTGTCAATTTCATTTCTGCTGATGTTTGATCTAAATTCTAACAGTAATTTGTTTACCTTATCTTGTCATGCCTTGCACACTGGCGGCTCATTGTGAACTCACATAGTGATCTACGGACATCCGTGCATTCGAGGACATTCGTGACCACTTGTGCTCACTTTCAGGTATACTTGCCATCCACTTGTGTTCACTCTTGTATAGCTCGTAGAATGTTTGGAAGATGCTTGGCGGATGCCCGTGGAACTCTCTTGAACCATTGATCTTCACAATGGCTTCTCCGGGAACCTGCCCGCTATTCTTCGTCCGAGCAGCCGACTACCGTCAGCTAACTGACAGACGTCTGCCAAGCAGCCGTCGGATGTCCCACAAATGCTTGTTTAAATAATTTATATGTGATTAACAGAATGATAAAGTGTGAGCATGTACGGTCCGTCTTGAATGTCTGTGGTCACTTGTCTCTCTTACTTGCGATAGTGTGAACAGGGCTTTAGTGTCAGTGGTTTCAGCAAGTGGTTTAGACCATGCGGCCAAGTAAAACAAAATGTGACAGTGGTTTCAGCCATTGAGGCATACCAACGCACAGCTTTTCTGTAACTGAAGTGAAATAAATGTTGCTGATAAAATTATTAGCAGTGATGACTCAGTATCTTAACGAATCCAACAAATTGTTTTGAAGAGTTGCATTGTTGCTAAATTAGTCTAAGACTTAGTTTATTCCACACTATGAATACACACAAAGGCAAAACATTCTTGTGCAGTTAAGTTAAGAGAATGAAGGAAAGTCATAATTGTATTACTGTTAAGTGGTCACTATCACAAGATTATTTATTATTTCACTAAGGATAGTAGTGACTATCAATCTCTAAGATAAGATAAGATAAGAATTTAAAGTCGGGGATAATACAAATTACAAGAAAAAAAACAAGCTATAAAAGCTTTTAGTCGACAGAAAATTATAGCAAAAAAACAAGGTGAAATTTTTACAAATGAATAGGTGAGAAATAAACAGATGAGTTGGTACCATTGTGTAAATTAAATTTTACAGGCTGTTTCTTTTACATAAAATGCAGTTGCCACATTAACATGTACTACGAACATTGCATGAAGTCAGTTGTGTTCTTTACATTGACAATAAGACATACATAGAAAGTTGATTTGATTGAGAGCACTACAACAATGATGAAATGGAAATGATTGATTAAAAAATAGTTAATCTGGACTAAATTTGTATTTTTATGATATGATATTTACCATCTCATGTATTTACTTATTTTTTTGTTGAATTTGAAATGATCATCTTTTATGTTACATTGATTAGGATATCTACAACTAACAGTGTGCGAAAGTACATTTCTCAAGCAGTTATTTCACAACGATAGATTCTATCCTCATCTCAGCAATCTGCACATATGTCCTCAATCAGTGCAAATGAACAGTATGACATCACCAAGATTCCAACTGTCCACAATGGTCATTGTGCCTCATTACAATTGTTCTTAGGATTAGGACCTACTGTACAGTAGATTACTGGTTAATGGGCAGGTGGCACCACGACAGCACATAAAACGACCGTAAGATGACGTCACTTATAATTGTTACATGGATGACATCACAGAATAGATGTGGTACTTTTTCTCCCCAATGCAATGAAACAGAGGTCATATGTACAGAAGGCCATCGTGGGAATAAGCCAAGCCGAATATAAATTTTAAAGAATCTCACAAAACTCCATACAACGCACCATCCAATCAGCAGCTTATTTTGAAGCATTTTGATTATACTAAAGTCTAGTCATGTCTGTCTGATAACGATACTAAGACCTTAGAGACAATTTAACTATGGTGATTGTGTCATCAATGTCTCCTTGGCACCAGCCTGTCCTGATCAGCCCTTTCTGGTGCAAAAATATGGGACGTAAAGCCCGTCTCACTTACGTCACTGTACATCCCAGATAGCATTCCAAATCGGGCCAGCGTCGTTTCCATGTCGGCTGCCGTTGGTACAACATCGTTTTGACATTGCGCTGATGTGGATTTGGAATGCTACCTGGGATGTGACATTTTGTAAGAAGGTGTCAACTTAATTTGTACAATAACCTCCTCTGCCATACAATATATATCAAGCTGCATAGCGATTGACGCTCAGCGACTGAGACAACATATAATGATAATGTATAATCATAATCATTGGAGGTTGGGTTACCTTGTTTACCGTATTTCATCTAAATATACCCAAAAAGTTACAAAAAGGACAGCATTTGAAAGTCAATAATGTCGGCTTCCGGGACAATGGATGACAATTCAGATTTGATTTTCTGAACTTTTCGCATAATAAAAAAAAAAATTAGGATGAAGCCATTTAACGAAAGGGCTGCAATTTTGTTCGAATTTAGGTTCCCGTTTTAACCAGTGCAATGGCTGACCAACAAAAAGTAAGATTAATCCTTGCTATATCAACCCTATTGCCTGGTCATTATTTACCATATTTCAAATATAAATGAATAATATCTTATTCATTAATTAGTAGTCACTGCTAACGTTGCAGGAAATTACAATTTTCAGCCAGTGCCAGAAAATTGACAGTCTTGAAAACATTTTGACATATGAAACTTACTGCTGTACTACCATGCCAGGTAAATCTCTAAAATGTGCACTTTACTAATAATGAGAACATAAAATTAATGTTTATCATCTGCATTATTATTGAAGTGGTGGAATTTTGTACAATATTTTTCTCGAGAAGGACTCATTCTCTTGAATCACAGCATTATTATTGAAGTGGTGGAATTTTGTACAATATTTTCCTCGAGAAGGACTCATTCTCTTGAATCACAGCATTATTATTGAAGTGGTGGAATTTTGTACAATATTTTCCTCGAGAAGGACTCATTCTCTTGAATCACAGCATTATTATTGAAGTGGAGGAATTTTGTACAATATTTTCCTCGAGAAGGACTCATTCTCTTGAATCACAGCATTATTATTGAAGTGTGGAATTTTGTACAATATTTTCCTCGAGAAGGACTCATTCTCTTGAATCACAGCATTATTATTGAAGTGTGGAATTTTGTACAATATTTTCCTTGAGAAGGACTCGTTCTCTTGAATCACAGCATTATTATTGAAGTGTGGAATTTTGTACAATATTTTCCTCGAGAAGGACTCATTCTCTTGAATCACAGCATTATTATTGAAGTGTGGAATTTTGTACAATATTATCCTCGAGAAGGACTCGTTCTCTTGAATCACAGCATTATTATTGAAGTGTGGAATTTTGTACAATATTTTCCTTGAGAAGGACTCGTTCTCTTGAATCACAGCATTATTATTGAAGTGTGGAATTTTGTACAATATTTTCCTGGAGAAGGATTCGTTCTCTTGAATCACAGCATTATTATTGAAGTGTGGAATTTTGTACAATATTTTCCTTGAGAAGGACTCGTTCTCTTGAATCACAGCATTATTATTGAAGTGTGGAATTTTGTACAATATTTTCCTTGAGAAGGACTCGTTCTCTTGAATCACAGCATTATTATTGAAGTGGTGGAATTTCGTACAATATTTTCCTCGAGAAGGACTCATTCTCTTGAATCACAGCATTATTATTGAAGTGGTGGAATTTTGTACAATATTTTCCTCGAGAAGGACTCATTCTCTTGAATCACAACATCATTGCCTGAACACTTTCTGATGCTGGACTGACCTGATAGATGGTTAGCCACATCATAATCGACTGACGAGCAGAGATGTTCCTTGCATGCATCGAAGGCATAATTTTCGTAATGACCTGTAAAAAGAAAACCGTTGAAAATAAAAAAAACGGTGTTTATTTGTGAACTATAAATACCAGCGAAAGTGTTTGCCTAATCTACAAGATAACATGTCGGCGAAGATGAAATACTTTATCGCACAGAGCATGTCGAACTATTGAATCGGGATGCAGTAGTTTTGGTTACGATCTTGTGTGAAAAAAGAAGATACTTTAATAATTTGTTCATTAAATTTTCTTCCTTCATAATTATGAAAGCACCTACTCATTGTTTCACAGTTGGAAGTGATCGGTTGAGTGGTTGAAACAAGTATTCGGTCCAAACAATATGAAAATGTTATCATATTGTGATGAATAAATAACACAGAGAAATTTGAATTCAAACATTCTCTCAGCACCCAGATCTAGCGAAAGAAAAATAAGAAAGCATTACAATCTTCCTTTGTAATTTTTTGGTTAATCTAGCTTAATTAGTATCTGAATTACTGCAAAGTATTCCTGGAGCATAACACCAAAACAAAATATCCATTTTACAATATGATCATTACTCACTTTTTGGGTAAAATCCTGCTTCAAACATAATAGACATATCTGATGATAGCATAGCTTTAGTTGGGATGTTGGTGGTTTGTGTACATTGTTGTACGCTGCACTCTTGAGTTGATGTTGTCATAGTTAATTGCATTGGAATCATTCCACATCTTTGCAAGTGTGACGCATTCATCCTGAGTGATGCTTGGAATAAGTTGCAGTTGATTGCACATCAATTGCAGTTTGTCTCTGACCGCCAATTTGAACGTTTGGCTTTCTGTAATAGGAATACTGCAGAGATATAACCATGCCTTTTAGTACTATTAGATGAAACATCATGTAAGTAGTCCAATGAGACCATATATTATGAACATCTCTCTGTTTATAATATATCCGTTGTTACTGCAGTAAATATATATGTTCTTACTGCCGTGGCATATGTTATGACAGTAAAATACAGTGTATATCTTTTGTTACTGCAGAAATAATTTAAACTCATGAATTAAGACAGGCGAGTCTTGTACTGTTGTTATTTTTAACAGCATGTTAGTCTGAGAGGCCATTCCTGTCTGTACTAAGTAGGTATGGAGTGCAAGATAGGCATAACTGGGGCTCTGAGTATGGGAAAAGTAGGGTAGGTCCAGCAAGGCAAAGCCGGAGACATAGCTGGATTGCTGGGAATAGAGAGAAACAGATAAACATTACTGTAGTGCTTGGCATAGCAAGAGTTACACAGACATACCTGTAGCGTGCATTGCGCATAGCCCTGTGTTAGCCATTGGGGTTTACCATCTACACCCGCAGTGCTACAATCATTGCCATGAGGAGGCCCAGGACTTCCAAGGGCAGTATTGGGCCTCCTCATGCAAGGGCTCTAGAGGGCATCAGATATCAACTGCCAATTACTCGTGACAAAACTCCTGAAAAACTAGATACACATAGTAACATCGGTTATAAATTGTACTTGAAAATATTTGGGTTTGGGACAAATACAAAACTGATAGTGCAGTAGAAGATTGCTATACATGTTAACTGCAGTGTAAACACGCTATATTTCACACTTAGCTTTTTGACATACAAGGGGCACCCATGTTAGTGTCCTAATTGAGACATAATTGGTGTCCCTTGACCCTCTATATTTATTTTTTTATGTAATCCAAAACATCAGTGTAATTAATATTTTGGTCAAATAAATTAATTTCATTTCATTGCCATTGTGGCGTTACCTTTTATATGTACAACTACTTTTGTAGATTTCTGCACAGTTATTCCAAGATGCATGTTCATAATAAGGAAACATTTGGTTTCTCCTTCATTGTAAGATGCCTGACAATCGGGATCAGAAAAACACTTCATTGTGCACGATAGCAGTTTATCTGGTAAATTTGTATGCAAATCAATCCTCTTGTTTTGAAACGACATTGCCAAGTCCATTGCCATGTAGGACGACTGTTTGAAAGAAGGATCAGCACAAGCTGCAAAAAGTGGATCTGTTGTTTAATATTAGATTTGGGTTTAGTGCAGTATAGCGGACCCAAATTTGTGACCATATTTGGCGTCCACAGAATATGAAATAATATCAAATATTTTGATATGTCATGGCACAATTAGATAATATTACAGTGTAAAGTAGTGGGGATTTGGGGGCAGCAGCCCCCAATAAAAATGAAAATAAATTTAGATGGACTGCATCCTTACTGCGAATATGAAAACCACCGTCCTTTCTTTGTGATGTCATACATTGAATTCAAGCATTTGACGTCATAGGCCTGGCAATGGGACTTGCTAAATATGGTAATAAATCTGGGTCCGCTATACTGCACTGTTTCCTTAGATTTAAAGGAGAAGGGTTTTACCACTATGTCATCTCATTTTCTTAGCCCTAATGAAATTGTATTAAGCCCAGATAGCGTTCCAAATCGGCCCAGTATCGTTTCAATATAGGCCACTGTAGTTACAACATCGTATCAACATCGCTGACATCACGCCGACGTTGGAACGATTTGGAATGCTATCTGGAGGCTGTTATACATGAGTGGAAAATGTGGCAAAGACGCCAAAAAAAAAGTATCACTAGGCAACTGGCTTGAATCAAAGTCATTATCATCAAAACACATATCATCCGACTTTATAATAAATTGACTAATTATATTCCACTTTGTAATTTTATTTGTATTCCACTAATTGAACATTTTTAGATTGCATCAAATTTAACCACTATGAATTAAAGTATCCAAGAAAAGTGAACATGTTCACTATCCAAGCCTATCATCAAATGAAACAAACATTGTTTAAAACAGAAAAAAAGGAGAAGTCTATGTTAATCTGACACTTTTGATGATACTGATTTGAGGCTTAATCACGTTTGCTGAATACTGTATGGAATTCACCTTCAGTATTTCAATATAAATTAAAATACTTACTCATGGTAAACAGAAGCAGGACCCAGAATATCAGAAGCTGGTGAGGCATGACCATCATCTTGAACTTTCTTGTACCATGGACTGCAGTTTCTGGTAAAAAGGAATAGACAAATATAATTTGTACTACGCAACAACTTCATGGAGAAAATGAAATCAGAAACATTGCTTCTTTATAAATTTCCAAATATGTTTTTTTTCCTTATTCTTCAGATTTTTACCAAATGAATAATTTTTGAAGGTAATGCATTTTTTACCAAATGTTGACATAAGACTTGAAATTTGCCACAGTGTTTTGGGCAAGCACTGAAAATAACTTTGGCCTAATCCACATGTGATGTATGTGGATGAGTACTTTGTTTTATTTCTATACAGTGAAAACAACTTTCCAAAAGTTGTTGAATTTGCTAAAAAAGCCAAGAATTTTGACCGAAAGAGAGATCGTCTTAAAATAATGATTATATTTGTTTTCTAAACACTCACGGTAAGCTGAAGGTATACAATAGCCTTTCAGAGCTTGAACCTACAAACAATAACAACCACAATAAATTTAGTGCTGTTTGCCAATGTGACCACTTCTCCACTCTGCACAAGAACAATACTAACAAAAAATACTAACAAAACCAATCAACGGGCAAAGAGAAAAAATGTTTTTTCAAAAAGATGAATGTACTGTGCAAGCCAACCGTGATGCCAGACACTGACTTGTAATTTATACTTCCTTTTTTGTAATTTATACATCCTTTTGTGTTATATATATCATAATGTATTATGTCACTATAGCACTGTACATTTTTGTATCAGAATCTCAATCCATAAAATATCCTATATATAGCAGAACTCATACAGATATAGATACCTAATAAGATCGGTTTTACGAAATATCTTCTGAGTCTTGTGAAGATTGCCTGTGACATCACTGATGTTTGTGTACATTTAAGCTGTGGCCAGATCACAGATCTTCACATCCTTGAAAATGGCTTAATAAACCTAACTATGGCACATTGGTCTTCCTTGAATAAAATGAAGCAACTTTGAATTGAGGACATATGTCAAAAGTGCCTGGTTTTATTGTTCCAAGGTATTTATTGAATCTTAACAGTTTCCCCCCCCCCCCTCCAACATCAATGGACTCATCCATGTTAGTCTGATTTCCCAGAAATTGGCATGGTTCATTTTGGTCTTAGGGGTGAAAAAATGCCAGGCAACTTAACAAAAGCTTAATATCTGCTTTATTTCATTCCTATGAAAACTAGTGTGATTTGACTGGTAACTATGGTGCTTTTAACAAAAATCCACTATGAATTTGTGCTTGTGATGCTGCTGTTGTGTCAGTGTGGCAGTGGTCACTGCATTCCAGGCATCTGGCTATGATTGGCCAGTTGAGTGACACACCCACATTCTGACCTATAAAATCACTGTTCTCACTCTGAAACAATGTAATTACATAAATTGGATTTGTAAATTTCTCTTTATGTTTCTGATAGCTGATTGCAGTTGAAACTGTACACTGTAATTCATTACAAGTAATTACAAATAGGCCAATGTTGAAATGAAATTATTTCTCAAACTGTTTTAAACTCCAGATATGCAGTTAAAAAATGCTTCACTCACTGAACCTGTCAATTATGTATGTTAATGTAAAAAAATGAAACGTGATTATATATTTTTTAATTTGGATCTGAATTATTTTATTAGATTTGCAAAACATGTCACATTTTTCTCAAAGACTCTGGTTTTTTTGGCTACAAATTACAGAATACTAAAATAATTTAGGTATATTAAAAAAAGAACACGAAAATATTCTATGCAACTTAGTAGCAGGAAAGTTTAAAATATATATATTTTTTTTATCATAGTATGACTAACAAGCAAGGTATCTTTTTATAATTACTAATACTATAAATGGTGCAAGTGGTCGATTTGCACACAGTTGTGGGTTGCTAGGCAAGAGCAGCGAGGATTTATGGAAAAGTATATTCTATAGCACGTCCGACAATAAATACAAAGACATAAATTTATATGAACTATACTAATTGATTGTAATATTTTGACATGATACCTTGTCAGTATCTGTTACCTGCAACTAATACCCTTTAATCTGTAAAAAATAGATCAATTAATTTTATTTATTTTTGCATGTCTAGACTACGTTAACCAATTCTGATACAAGTCTCTTTATTAAAGAGAGCTTTTCTTATATCTGGCGTCTAGACCCATAACACAATATAACTATCATTGATGTGCATTGGCATAATGCCAGATAATTATACAAATGAATACTGTGACCGGTGACAAAGATTAGGTCAATATTAGGTCAAGGGTCAAGGACCCAGGCGGGGTAATCTTGCAGATGCTTTGATTTGATTGGGTTGTTCAATTACGAAGAACCTGTCTGGGGCCTCTTCACTTGTTTTAATGTATTCGACCAAGAAATGCTCATGCACAACTAAGCTAGGCAGCGTTCACCTAAAGTTTTAGTTTTAATTTTGGGATAAGGTCCTTGATTTAGGCATAATTGAACTTGTAACTATGGAGTATTACTTCAGTAAAACAAGGTAAACACATTGCTTGTTCACTGCTCAGGCAAGCTATTTTAACACCTATAAGAACACCTTAATATAAGCCCACCTCACAATTAAGCCCACCTCACTATTGAGACATCTCACTATAAGACAACTTCATTATCAAAACCCCATCACTACCATAAGAACACCTCGATATATGGCAAATTCACTATTAGGACCACCTCAATATAAGATCATCTCACAATTTAGACCACTTCACTACTATACAAATACCTCAACATAAGACCAACTCACAATTAAGACCACCTCACTATTAAGACCACTCACTATTTAGACCAATCACTATTATGACCACTTCATTATTAAAACCGCATCACTATCAAGAATACCTTAATACAAGACCACCTCCCAATCAGGGCCACCTCACTATTTAGACCACTTTATTAGTGAGAAACTTTGATATTAAAACCCCGTCAGTATCCGTTGAAAATATAAGAAAACTACAATATAACAATGTCACAATAAAGACAACTCATCATTAAGACCAGCTCATGATTAAGCCCACCTCACTATTCAGACCACCTCATTTTTAAAACCACTTCATTATGAAGACCACCTGTTAAAACCACATCACTGTTATGACTGCCTCATGAAGACTGCCTCACAATTAAAAGCACCTCTTTATTTAGCCACTAAATTTGGAAAAAACTTGACCATTGTATTTAAATTACTATTAATTCCGTCATTAAGACCACTCAAATTTGCATCCAGTTCACTCCGCACTCTCACGGGACAGTCGTGTTAACTCCGTATTGCTCCTTGTTGCCACCGTATTGCCCTCATGTACACACTGCCAAACATTTATTTTTTGTCGATATTTTCAGCTATTTGATCCCGGAACCCCCCAGAGTGAAAGAAATTTTACTCCGGGACACTCCGTCGTCTAATCCGGCACAGTGGGGGCCTTTAGTTTTATCCCACATAGAACTATAGAAAAACATTCTATAATTGAAAATTACAAACTAGGTGTCATATAACATGTTATACCCAGATACCACGCTAGATCGCAATCAGCATAGGTACAATGTCAGTGTTTGAGACCATGTTTTTCTGATGAGCCAGTGACGGTGACTAATATTGAAACAATGTTTTGCACAATGTGGAATGCTAGGAAGGTAGTAAGTACACCTTGCCGTTGCGACTATATCACAATCTCATCAATCATCCTGGTTGGACTAAATCAAGCTGCAATACCACCATCTTAGTTTACATCATGCCTATAGATAATAGTGCTTCAGCATCATTATCATCAATATTGTTTAGCTGTCTTATCTACAATAACTTTTATCAGGACTTGAAAATCTGGCCCAGGAATGGTATCAGTAGCTAAAACATCGATTGGCACTAATTGAACTGGTAGTTTGTCCAGTTGAATAGAAATAAACACACCAAACAATATGTCATTGATCTTCTTGATCAATAAAAAGGTTATGGTAAGTTGCTACAACAGTGTGCACATCATCAATGATTTAATAAAACATAAAAAGGTTACCTCCCATTCAACTATTTCATCTCAAAGAGACAATCTTTTCACAGAGCAGCCATGTTGGCATTTTTGCCTCATTGACCTCTCCTTGTATTTAGATATGGTATTATTATACCTCTGCGATGTCTCATGAGCTGTGATTGGCTGAAACAACGTCACATGACATTGCCTGGAAAATTATATTGCCCTGGGGGCACTATTCCAGAAGAATAGTGACTAACTCCTCATTATAGTTGCCAGTTATGATGTCATCACCATTGTTTATTGATTATGACATCACCACTCGCCACTGTTAAAGGATTGTGGCAGAAAAAAGAAAGCCAGACCTACAGGCCTATGTAATATGCCTTGGTTTTAAGCATATCTTAAGAGTTTTAGGAAACATCTGAATACTGAAAGGATCTGGTGTAAAATATAAAATATAACTTGTTTGTATTGAATAATAGTTTCACAACAAAATGAAGCTTCAGTAAAAAAATTATTCTTGTGGAGGTATGATAAAACAATCATTGGCTGGTCACTTTGGGCCCTAGAAAATTGTATTTGACCCTTAAGAGTGGTAGTTGCCACTCGTTCCCTCAGCTAGTATATTATGACGTCATCAGTAAACAGTGGCCATGGTGAGGTCACAGAGTGCAAGAACAATGGAGGAGTAATAATGTCAGAATTTATTTTGTAATCAAAATGAGGTCAATGAGGCAAAAATGTCAACATGGCTGTCTTGTGAAAAGGGTGTATCCCACTGGTTAAGACATCCTATTGCTAGACACACAACTTCAGCTCAGTTTGTCACCGTTGTTTATCACCGTTGTATGTAACAGTCAATGCTTGACATATAAATATATGCCTCACTCAGACGCTGTGAGCCAATCAGAATGCTTCATTGTGGTCTAGTATAAGTGCATGGCAGAGTATATTGGATGACTGCTAAGTATGTTGGATGGCAGCAGTGTATGTTATACAGAGTATGCTGATGCCCTTTGTTTGTTGCTTCACCTCAGCTGATAAATTTTTCCTCATCCCACAAAACTCAATGTTGGGCTCCTCAACATCCATTGAAAGTTGGGATTAAAACCAGCTAAATTTTGATTTTGCTGTCTTTCAAACCATAACCAGATATAACCAAATTCAGGTGTAAGGAAAACATTTTGCAAGTCCAAAATTATTGCTATTGTACATGAAGGTAACTGTTGAAAATGTCTGAGTCTAACACAACACTGATGAAATATTAAATTACAATCGTTTCATAGATGTGGTCTAATTGCAAAATTGAAGCTACACTAAGCTTAATTAAAAACGACTCATCAAATTGAATCTTAAATTAATTTTTAACATTTACCAATGTTTATATTTATCTGGTGATAGACGATTATTAGTTATAGAAGTGGACAGCAGCAGCTGGCTTTAGCATGTTTAGGCCACAGTCAGATACAGGTCACTACACACAGCTACAGTCCACCGATTTTATGAAACCAACTGTAGATGTGTTTCCATGCTGTTGTTAGCCATAATAAACTGAACAGTCCACACATTTACTGCTTCTGTTTTGTCAAAGCACAATAGTTATTTGTGTCTTGTTTGTATTGCATTGTCTGACAACATATTGCTAATGGCATTCTAGTTTCATGCAAACTAAGCACATTTCCAGGCTGTATAAATAGCTTGAATTATGCATTTTAAGAAAGATTAAATTTGTTGCATTATAAGTGTACACTGAATTAATATGTACTCACACAATTAGAAAATGCATCTGGAAACAACAAAAGTCCTGCAAGCATATTTGCTCTGGCATTCAGTCTCTGTCGATTATAAATACATCACTGTAATCTGAGTTTCGTCAGTCACATTGACAATGAACATCAAAAAGGAATTATCGCCATTCTTCTACATTTTCCTGTTTCTTGGAAAGTGTCATTTACCTAAAGACAACAGATGTGGATATATCGTTACCTTGATTTATAATATTGCTATGGCAATATTTTGTGCATTTGTTCTGATTCTGAATTTGATGATAGTCCCAGTAAGGGGTGATATTGGAGAGAATTTGATACACAAATACCAAAAATTGTCATATCTCATCTGGTCTTTTGTCACTTCTGTACCCATGTTCAGACAGAGTCAAAGAGACGGATTTGGTTTAGATATGGCTAAAAATTGGATTTTTCCTGTTCCCAAACTTTTCAAGATAATTTCTATCACTGGCATTATATTATTGATGTTAGGTTGGACTGGTTTCAGTTTTTATTTTATTTTCGAACAAAGTGCCAGAGAAAACATAATGAATTGTCATAAGACACATTCATTATTCAACTCCTCATGTGTGTGGTCAGTTGGCTATGTCGCTAACTTCATAATCATACCAACCACAGGCTTTCTCCCATTTTATATGACAGCTTACACTTACCTCATTGCCCTTGCATTCACAGATTTTGCAAGCCGCATGAGAAGTTGCAAGTATCTCTTCAGCAATTCGGATTCAGCTATGGAAAGGTATTTAACTATTGATGATATAAAAACTAACAATGTTCTATTGGCAGACTAGATCAAACAAGTTATGGTGTAATTATTAGCTGTGACATGACATGGAATGCCACAAAAAATATGTTTCCAACAAGATTTCCACAGGAATAGGCATTACCCAAGAGGAACGACACAGTCAAATTTACATTGTTTATTTTATGTCAGTAATTCTGAGAATTTCCAAGCAATACTTACATTGGCTTATTTGATGTCAGTAATTCTGAGCATTTCCAAGTAATACTTATTTTGGTTTATTTGATGTCAGTAATTCTGAGTATTTCCAAGCAATACTTATATTAGCTCATTTGATGTCAGTAATTCTGAGCATTTCCAAGCAATACTTATATTAGCTCATTTGATGTCAGTGTTTCTGAGTATTTCCAAGCAATACTTATATTAGCTCATTTGATGTCAGTAATTCTGAGTATTTCCAAGCAATACTTATATTAGCTCATTTGATGTCAGTAATTCTGAGCATTTCCAAGCAATACTTATATTAGCTCATTTGATGTCAGTAATTCTGAGTATTTCCAAGCAATACTTATATTAGCTCATTTAATGTCAGTAATTCTGAGTATTTCCAAGCAATACTTATATTAGCTCATTTGATGTCAGTAATTCTGAGCATTTCCAAGCAGTACTTATATTAGCTCATTTGATGTCAGTAATTCTGAGTATTTCCAAGCAATACTTATATTAGCTCATTTGATGTCAGTAATTCTGAGCATTTCCAAGCAATACTTATATTAGCTCATTTGATGTCAGTAATTCTGAGTATTTCCAAGCAATACTTACTTCGGTTTATTTGATGTCAGTAATTCTGAGCATTTCCAAGCAGTGCTTATATTAGATCATTTGATGTCAGTAATTCTGAGCATTTCCAAGCAATACTTATATTAGCTCATTTGATGTCAGTAATTCTGAGTATTTCCAAGCAATACTTACTTCGGTTTATTTGATGTCAGTAATTCTGAGCATTTCCAAGCAGTACTTATATTGGATCATTGATGTTAGTAATTCTGAGCATTTCCAAGCAATACTTATATTAGCTCATTTGATGTCAGTAATTCTGAGCATTTCCAAGCAGTACTGATATTAGCTCATTTGATGTCAGTAATTCTGAGCATTTCCAAGCAATACTTATATTAGCTCATTTGATGTCAGTAATTCTGAGCATTTCCAAGCAGTACTTATATTAGCTCATTTGATGTCAGTAATTCTGAGCATTTCCAAGCAATACTTATATTAGCTCATTTGATGTCAGTAATTCTGAGTATTTCCAAGCAATACTTCGGTTTATTTGATGTCAGTAATTCTGAGCATTTCCAAGCAGTACTTATATTGGATCATTGATGTTAGTAATTCTGAGCATTTCCATATTACATTATAATATGATTATATTATTTCACATGCAAGCTTATATCGCCTGAAGTAGAAAAGTGATCAAATGCATTTAGGCATTAGAATACAAATGCTGTATATGACATTGATTTAAATTCTCATGTATTATTTTAGATTTCGCCTGGAATATGACCAACTCTGCAACAGTGTCGACCAGTTTTCATCTGCTCATGGAGCCATTTTAGCTAGTTCCATTGTGGCTATAGGAATTAGCTGTGTTTCCCAAGGTTACGGCTTTTTCACTTCATATATACCAACACGCTTCTTGTGGCTGCAAAGCATACATGCCACACTTTTATTGCTAGCCTTTTTCACAGGGCCCTTGTATCTGCTAGAAAAGTAAGATATAATTTGAATAATTCGTATTGATCCATATTAGTTAGTTTTTGTAAATTGGAAATTTCAGTTTATACTCATTTCTTATATGTACAGCTAATGGCTGGTCTGACTAAGCAACATCATTTAAGTAACTAACAGCAGAAGACATCAAATAAGTTCGTTCTTTTATAAGCTAGACTGGGCTAGACCACTAATGTGAAACCATAATTATATAATTAGCAAACCTAATCCAACATCTGAAAGATTCATGGCATAGTATATTTTGGCTTTACTCAGTCATCGAGGTGGTAGGTGAGTTTAGGGCTTTACGTCCTGTATTTCTGCTCCTAATGGGTTAATTAGGACAGGCAGAAACCATGGCAATGAGATGAAGAATGAAACAGCCATCCAACTAAGGCTCGACCGGGAATCGAATCCGGAACCCAGTGGTTGGAAGCCGGCGCGCTACCACTGAGCTAGGCCTCCACTCATTACTCAGTCATTTCCATAACAGCAGTAGTTGTCTACTGGGAGTTGTAACCACAGGAACTTGCCAAATAAGGACCTTGATCAGCAGGTTTATTGCAGTCGCCGGCAAAAACCTGTGCTGGTATTATATAAAAGTTCTTGCCAATTCTGATTTCATTCCTAAACTGGTATTCCAATTACATGTGGTAACTCAAAATAGCGTCCAATCCTGAGTGAGTATCCTGGCCATATTTGTTTAAAAATGTTTTATGTTATAAATGTTGATGCTATCATCTCACACTTACATGTACTCTTGGAATTATGGAATGTATGGTTGATCAAATTAATATATATCTAAGTAATGTATAAGGCTCAGTTCACATCTTCACGATTTTTCCTGCGATCAATCACGATTAGCAAATTTTTCAGAAATCGTCAAAGGTTGGCATCGTGATGAAAAAAAAAAGTTAACTCCAACCTCTTTTGTTCGCCCTACCACATTTTGTTTGTAGTTATGGATTCGTATGGGAAGGACTTTTTGTTTGTAGTTATGGATTTTTAGGAGTACAACGTTTTGTTTGTACTTATGGATTCATAGGTGTGCAACTTTTTGTTTGTACTTATGGATTCATAGGTGTACAACATTTTGTTTTTAGTTATGGATTACGTATGTGTACGACTTTTTATTTGTAGTTATGGATTCATAAGTGTACAACTTTTTGTTTGTACTTATGGATGGATTCATAGGTGGGCAACTTTTTTGTTTTTAGTTATGGATTCGTATGTGTACAATTTTTTGTTTGTAGTTATGAATTCATAGGTGTACACATTTTTGAAATTTACAACCTCTGATGATACATTAAGATGAACATAAAGCCGACTTCTGACGATGCATGATGAATAAGCTGATCATGATGATTATCATCAAAATAGTGAATGTGTGAATTGGGCTTAAGTTGTCGTAGCTAATTAGCGAAATAATGGACTAATTATAAATTTTAGGCCAACAATGACGATATTGCACCATAATCATGAAGGTGTGAACTGGGCCTGGATGTACCTATGCCTATGTAAGCTTAATCTTTTATGAACAATCTTTTTTTTGTCTCTCTATTATAGTCAAAGCTGCCCTTGAAAATTCTGTCTGGAGCAGAAACCAAAACTGCCAGTGATAGAACAATTATGCAGGTAAGGAAATAAAGATATTCAATTAGAGTGAAAGAATGAAATATAATTTCCTTATTAATTAGTATAATGCAGTACCCTGCAGCTCACGGCATGCAAGATATCATCACTTTATTAATATGAAAGATAGATAGATATGGAAAGGGCAGCGCTCTATGACAAGTTCTTGCCACTCACGAGGGTTGATTGATAAGGTGACAGACAGGAGGAGTCCACCCATGTGACACATTTACCCCATGGGTGGATTTGTTTACTTGCCTGAGCATAGACACTGAGTAAGATAAGATAAATAAGACAATTTTATTGAAAGTTGGGTCACATAAAACAAAAACAAAAGCAGAAAAATGTCTTTAACCGACTGGAGTTATATACAATATATACAGGCATAAAATTGCATATAAAAATACATTAAAAATTTAAAAGCTCAGGCACAAGCACTTTCAATTCAACGTCTCATCCGATTAACATCCATCAGATTGCCCATGAAATGTGCCTGGTGAAAGACCATGAACATGGTACCAAAAAAAAAAGAGAGTGCTGTTGGAGAAAATTTTAAACTGTTATCAGATAATTATTTTGTTGTTCTTGCAGTTTGCTACAAAAAGTTCAATATATATAAATTTCTGCTTTCAGGCAAACCTGTTAATGACCTCTGTTGACAGATTCAGAGGTGTGTCAGTTATGGGATTTATGGATGTTGACAAAACGGGAGCACTTGGGGTAAGTCGCTTATTTTGTGGACTCCAAGCAGCCTTAACATCTCATCATTATGTCTGCCTCTGGCAACTGGTCATATAAGCTGACTGAGCTTCAGAACCAGTAGCATTGAGACATTAGATATTCAAACATTTATTGTATTTATGTCATAATGTCACACATTTGCCTTTTTCAACACACACGCATCAGTAAATGTAATTACTTTCCAAATATTGTTTTTGTTATGTTGCACATTTTTTATTGTAATTCATCAGAAGTATAAAAAAAAAATAAATGCTGATCTGTAATTATTTACGGTTGTATTTATTTATTGACTTAATCACCCTCCCCTCTCCCCCCTCTCCCCCTCTCCCCTCTCTCCCCTCTCCCCTCTACCCTCTCCCCTCTCAGAAAAGATCTGTGCTCACTGGCGCTTGGATGAAAGAACCCCACTGCAAATAAATGGGTTCTTAATGGAACAGAATATTATCTGTTGATTTTAAAACAACTCTAATGTTGAAGCATCATAGCTAAAAGCTTACTACAAATTTATTCCAGATTCTGGTTGTCATTGTGACTTATGTCCTTGTAGTGGTTCAATATCAGCCTAAATTATGATTTCCATCAACATCCGTTTTATAATATATAGAACGCAAAAAGATTGACGTTACGGTGATCTTGGCTTCTGATTGGCTTACAGCCATGGAAAATTATATTTGTGTCATATTGTGCTTGACAGGTCTACATGAATACCAAGTATCCCTTATTATTATACATTAACACTTCACATGTCTTCCGGAGAGCAGGACTCAAATGGCCAAATGTGCCATGTGCGTTTTCCATGCGTTTGGATAAACGCATGGAAAACGCATGGTTTTCACCTGATTATATTTAGACGAAAACCATGTGTTTTCTATGTGTTTAACCTTCTCATGAAAAACACACGTGGCACATTTGGCCATGTATGTATTGTATATCACCAGTTGCATATTATGTATACAATAATGATTACCTTTCTATCATACTTATATAGGTGTAGCTTTTAATAGTGAGTAGAAATACCATATTTTCTCGATTAGCAGCTGGGTCTACAAATAGAGGCTGGGTTGTAGGCATACTAAAAATAAAGAATAGAAGAGAAGTTGAGGGTTGCCTTTTTTTACTCTTACAGCTGTAAATATATATATATATATGTAATAGGCTGAAAACTGGTCATTGGTCCTGAAGGAATGCTTTTCATCGGACATTCAAGTCACTTGAATATAACAGGTGCCAGTCTTAAAAGCTGTCTCAAGACAAATACATACCCCCAGCTTCTAATTAAGAATATACGGTATATAAATATATATATAGATAAATGTGATGTATGTATATTTCTGATTTGAAGAATGTCAATAAAAACTATATTATATATTATATATAATAAAACCACAAAGATGGATACATTTTATTTATTCATAATTGCAAACACTTTTATCACATACATCAATTGGCCAAGACAACCCCATTGCAAACAGTTCTACAGTAATTGTAAACTGGTCTATTACATGTACAGGCAAGTGATTGTAAACAGGTCTATTACAGTTTCAAACAGTTCTATTACAAACATATACATTACTAACTGTTCTATTATCAGCACAGACATAAATTCATTCAATAGTTCTTTTATCAGCACAGACGTAAATTTCAGAGTTCTATTACAAGCAAAGACATCGAACAGTTCTATTATAGGCATTAATTGCAAACAGTTCCATTAGAGGCAAGAAATTATATAACAGGCAAGGTAAGATATCAATTGTAAACAGTTATATTACAATCAATTGCAAATAGCTTAAATGCAGGCATCAATTGCAAATAATTTATTTACAAGCATCAACTACACACAGTTCCATTACAAGTAGAGGATTGCAAACAGTTATATTTTTAGCAGTGTCATTTTCTAGCAGACTTGTGGAATAGCATGATATAGCAATCAGGTACCTCCAAAATGCGCCGGGAATGGAAGTTAGTGATTCATCTGGGTTTGGAGCCAAGTGACTATTCCTCCATATTCTGGGTAACTGTTGATGATGACAAACAATAGGGCTCCATGATATTGGTAACTGCTGATGATGGGGCTGCTCAGTTCTCGACCTTGGACCCGGAAGTTAGTGATTCATCTGGGTTTGGCGCCAAGTGACTATTTATTATTATCCCCCACCCCTACTTTAATCAACAGAGCGTGACTGTTGGAGACGTGGCTGATGTACATAGAATGCTTTATCGCATCTGACAATAACTTATCATTACTTGTCTCCCTGATCTTCATGCCAGTAACATTGAGTCAGTAAGATACAACGAGATTAAGTGAGTATCTCCAAGATCACAATTTTGCATTGTATTACTAACAACTGTACTTTGCTTTAGATGTGTCCCATACTTTGCAAACAAAGCTGTTTGTAGAGGATCGAGTAAGGTCAACCTCGATCTGATGTATATATGGTCAGAATATATCAGAATCAGAATCAGAATTAGTTTATTTCCACCCAGGAAAAAATACAAAATAAAAATAAATACTTGCCAAAGACCACCAAAAGAGGCTAAGGCCCGCTGCCTGGTGGCCACCATGGAAGTAAGAGAATGTTGCCAATTTACATTAGGAAGTAATATAGGTTAACTCCGAGAATAATGAAATTTGAAGACAGTGCTATGAGTAATTCAATAGTACTTATTGCATATATAGCAATTTTCAATAATCAATAAGCATTGTTAAAGAGGAACAGACCAAACCACGACCTGAATTTCAATTAAACCGCAAACGACTGAGAGACCGTTTCGCCTGTTTAATGTCCTGTTTGATGCACTCTTGTCCAGACATTAAATAAGGCCAAGACTAGACTATTGGTTGGGAGGAGAAATGGTGGTCATTCCATATCTCCTTAATAACAAGCAGGGGTATATGTTAAAAATAACATATAAGTCAAAACTGGCACACGGACTTATTGAAGATAAATAGCGGTAGATGCAATAATGTCCTCTATATTTTAGACCCAAATTGTAATGAAGCAAATACCATGGTTCATCACAAAACATGGGGCAAAACCCTGGTAAAGCCTTGCCCAATTTTTTTTTATTTTTTTTATTTTATTTTATTTTTTTTTTATCTCATTATGACTATTGTCGAGCCTAAGTTGGATGGCTGTTTCATCCTTCGTCTCATTGCCATGGTCCCTGCCTGTCCTACTTAGCCCAACTGGTGCAGAAACACAGGACGTAAAGCCCTAATCCCATCCCACTCATTATGACTAAACACTGGCTACAGTCCATGAAATATGGTTAGGTTTAGACAGCAGTAGAATGAATTTTTGTTTGCATAATGACCGTTCCTTATGTACAGGACACAACAGGATTATTTGAAAACCAGTAACAAAATATGACGTCAGAGAGTGTGATGATGTATTGGAAGGCAGAATTACCCCAGCCTGACAAATGTTGCACTCTGTCCTAGATTCTGGTGAGATGGGACTAATGAAAGTGCAAATAAACGGTCATCAAAATGGTATCAATTTTACAGACTCAGAGTTAACCTAGTTATTTCCAAAGAAGTGAAAATTCTTCCAATTTCCATTCATGTTATATTATTCAAGATTAAATTGTTATTTTCATTAATTTGATTGCAATTATCCAAATTTGGTTGTGAATGATGCGTTTTAATACTCAATAACTATTTTCTTCTTTCAGGTGGGTCCTGTTGCCTAATTAGTTATTATATCATCAGATTATGGTTACCATTTTCGTAAGTTACACTGCCATCTAAAGCTTTTCTCGATTCAGGTTTGTACCTTGTGCAATCGTCACAGATGTGGAACGAAAGTTGGTACTTTGTGGTATGAAAGTTGGTACTTTCTTGGAACGAAAGTTGGTAGTTTTGTGAGGCGAAGGTTGGTAGTTTTGTGGGGCAAAATTTGGGACTGTCGTGGTACGAAGGTCACTGCCTCCCCACAAAAGCTCGAGACTACGAAGTAAACTGCCAACATAGGGGTATTGGCTGTGTGACATTTGAATTTTTTAAGAATTCAGTTTCTCAAAAAGTATGATGGCATACTATCTTGAAGACAAAGATGATTTGGATAATCTGTTGTTGAAACAGTGGAGATTAATTATAAGAAACATAACAAGAATTTCTGGAAGCTTTTGTTTGTTGATAGAACTTTTTTTTTTTATGCTGATAGCAACAGTATGTTGGATTGCTTGGGAGTATGTGAGTTGCCACTTTTGTTGATACTTACTCAGCCAAACGTGACAATGTTTGGGTTTGATAAGACAAAATAAAGAGCAAGGCAGTGATCAGAAATAAAGTAGTCCTGTAGAATGGATCAATAGGTTTGGCAAACATTCGGAAATGATTGTATTATACAGGCAAATGTACTCAACAAATATATATTTCACAGGTTAACATATTTACAATCACAACATGTCCCACGGAAGAAAAAAACCAAAAACCAAAAAAGAAAAAAACTATGTATTTGTCCATCTGTCTATCTGTCTATCTATCTATCTATCT
This sequence comes from Alitta virens, assembly GCA_932294295.1. Classification (NCBI taxonomy): domain Eukaryota; kingdom Metazoa; phylum Annelida; class Polychaeta; order Phyllodocida; family Nereididae; genus Alitta; species Alitta virens. The sequence goes on along the minus strand of OW028585.1, from coordinate 3,558,285 downwards.
ATCTATCTGTCAGTCTATCTGTCTATCTATCTATCTGTCTGTCTATCTGTCTAGCTGTCTAGCTGTCTGTCTGTCTGTCTAGCTGTCTATCTATCTATCTACCTACCTATCTACCTACCTATCTATCTAGATATATAGATAGATAGATAGATAGATTTTTAATATTGAGGTCAAATTACTAGTACTGGGTTATCATAATTATACAGTGCATTGTATAATAATACGTTTTTATTTATACTTTTAGAACATATCCTTTTTCCTTTGAAACCTCGGTAGTGGAAATATATACAAAAATAAATAGGGGTTTTTTTAAACCATGCTTTATGCAGACAGTTGTCCTAAATAACATTGCCAATAATGCATGTATTAAAAAAAATGTTCTTTATGGGATAAGATAGGATAGGATTTAATCATTTTTTAACCAAGACAAAATTTATACCACACTAAGAGCAGTGGTGATGCGTCTGTTATTTCTTGCATGCATGTAAAGAACATCTTGGAGACAACTCTGAATACAAGAATGGAACATAAGAGATAATATTATTGTGCAATAATTGGGATGTAAAAAAGGTCCACACAATTGCAGCTTTTACCGGATGATATCCTTTGCATGCCTAACTCAAATAATGGTATTTCAGCTAATGCACGTTAATGGTTGCTGTGAACACAAACTGTATACCAAAGCAATTTTTGTATTTTACATTGATGTTTGGTTCAATATAACAAATTAGAAAACTCCTATATTAATATGTGTAGTGCCAAACGAACTTAACATATTGGACAACTGACACAACAAAGATTAGTCGTGACTAATTCCAAGCGATTTAACATATACATTGTACTTGTAACAAGCTGCTATTCATGAGAATGGATCCAGTTTTACCAAAGGATATATCATTTTTTTATTACATCTTCCTTATATATGGAAAATGCCATTTACCAAAGGAAACATCAAACAAGTTTGCTTACTACATAATGCTCATTTACAATGTTTGCATGATATTAGCAACTGGTTTTGTTTTGGTTGTGACCTTAATCGTGACTCCCATCAGAGGAAATCTCGGTGAAAATTTGAGCGCCAAATACTCGATGCTTTCAGGAATGATATGGGCGCTTGTGACCTCAATAGCTATGTTCAAGATGAGCGTAAAGGGTCAATTCTATTATAATTTTTCATACGACAAACTTTTCGACGCATTACGATATCGACTTATGAAGTATACATTCAAAATAGTTATGATATTGTACATTATTTGCATGACAACCCTTTCTATTTATGCTATGACAGAGGAATATTCACTGAAGACTATACGTACTTGCCTGGAAAAGAAACAACTAATAAGCCTAGATTGTGTTGAATTCATGCTGCTTCTTGCAAATGTACCTTCAGCTACGCCAAATATGCTGCTTACTTTGTACATTTCTGCATACTGTTTTGTGATTGGAAGGGAGTTTGCCATTTTCTATGACAATATGAAGGACTTTCCAAACCTTTTTGGGATGTCTGATTCTCATATAGAAAGGTAATAAACAATATTTTTTACTTCGAATCTGCACGTTTAAGGGTACTTTATTGTGTTATATTAGGCAGATTTCATCTCATGTATGAGGTATATGAGCTGTTTTTGGAACATATGATTAGTAAATATGCAGGGAAGCAATTGGCCACCTAAATCTGAAAATATACATATTACTTAGTTTTCATTAGCGATGAAAGATGTAGTTTTCTTCCAGTTTCAGGCTTAAGTACAATGACCTCTGTGAGAAGGTGGAGAACTTCTCGACTACTCATGGAATTCTTTTGTCAACCAGTCTTTGTGCTCTCATCATTGGTTTAATCACGTGTGGATACAATTTCTTTGCTCCGGCTATTATACCGGCTAAATACTTGTGGCCGAGTAGTATCTTTGTCACAATGGGAATGGTTGCTTCATTTGTTGGACCTGTGTACTTGCTTAACCAGGTACAAATAAAATTGTTTACTCTGACTGCTTTTCACCCAGTGGCCATACAGATAAACCAAAAAATACTGAGACACTTTCAGAATATCTTTGAACAGTAGTAGAAGTGATTTAGCTTAAAGTGGCATTGGATTCTATGGTATATGTATATGTCAACAGTAAATGTCTATATTTGCCAATGTATTTTGCGAGGTATATATATGATATATTATTAAGAAATCAAAAGTGACTAGATATTAAAATGACTGTAGAGAAAGTGATTTTAGTGTAAGTTTAAAATAAATAATCTATTCTTTGACATTTTCAGGCAAAGAAACCTTTGGAGATTTTGTCCAAAGTTGGAATGAAGAATGCCAGTGAAAGGACAATGATACAGGTATGTATAAACTCGAGAATTATTTTCACTCATTCCAATATAATAAGCCCTGTTTACACAACCACACTTATGATGAACGCCTGGTTATGATAACATATTTGCTAAGGAATTAAATATTTGTTTGCATGGCTATGTGCCCCCAGATCAAATACTCTGACAAACCCAGTTATTACGTTATACAAAATGTAAGCAGGTGTGATTATACAATTTGCTACATTATGGCAATAAATTCTGAGCCACAATTACCCTTGTCAAAGGAGTCCAATCATACCAAAGGAAAAACCAATGTTCCTGAGAAATCCATCATGTCCAGACTTTTTGCAACAGGTTATTGACAAGGCTAAAGCCCAATTCATGCCTCTGTAATTATTGACTACGAATATCTACGGTGCTACATAATATAGGTGATTGTAGCAAAATTGTAGTTGTGAGCAGCCCATAGTCATATCAAGGCCGGCTATGGAGCATGGCAATGGGTAATGATTGATAATGATTACATCTTCAACATCCTACCGCTTCCTATGGGTTCAAGCAACCTTCTACGATGAGCTATTATAGACTTACTAATTTTCCGATGGTTCCTGATCATATAATGAGGCTGACTTCTGACGAAGCTTAATGAATTTGCTAATCATGATAGATCATCATAAAAATGTGAACTGGGCTTTAGTGAATCGAAAACAGAATACAAAATCTGAAATGTGTCATATTTATTGCAGACTCACATGTTCATGAATTCAGTCCAGAATTTTGGTGGGGTTTCCGTCATGGGTTTTATGAACATGGATAAACCCGGAGCTCTTGGGGTAAGATATTAATATTATGTGCATATGTATTCAAATGTCTGGAATCATCTTCCTGAAGGCACCAACCTTATTCACACAGCTCTGGTGGGTTGCCTTATTTAAAACAGGCTTATTCATGTCAATATCAGTGGTAATAAAACTGGCGAAGTGCAAAATGAGTAAGTGTTTTACAAAATGTAATTAATTTTAGTGCAGATCACCAGTAACTCACTTTTAAGGTCTGGTGATGCTTCTCATTGGCTGACCTAATTACTAACACTTGAGTTCATCACAGGTAAAAGTAAAAAAACCCTAGCAGCATCAATACGAAATTAGGCAACGGATGCTCACTTCGCTCAAAACAAGAGTAACTCACAGACATTGGTAAGATGGTCTAAAATTAACCTCTATCTTTCTTAATTTCAGATACTTGGTGTAATTGTCACCTATGTCCTTGTGGTTGTTCAATACCAACCAATTTAATGGTGAAGGAAACAGAAATGTCATGTGTGACATGCTACAATATGTAGATACATTATTTTGATCCTATGGCGCTATGCATTTGTACATCACATTGTTATATTGTTATACTGGCTTAATTATTACAATTTGCTTTTTTGGTTCATGCATGACCGTAAACGATTCCTGTTCTGGAAGAAGAGTTTTCTAATTATATTGGCAACTATTGCCTTGTTTAACACTCCTTTGGGGCACAGTGTAAATAAAATGGACAAGTGACACATAACATCTAAAAAAAAAGTGCACTGAGTGTTGTAGATCAAATAGTAAACTGTAACCTTTTCTGATATTATCCTTATGTCATATTACTAAATCAATAGTACGATGTATTTCATATTCTTTCCCATATGCATTAATAATGAATAAATTCAGATAATAATAGCATGCAGGATGCAGGACGTCCTTTTGGGCTAGGAAACTCGGGTGACCATGATTCATCACAGGTCAGACAGACAAAGACTTTGGTGATTGTATATCAGGTGAAAAGCAACATAGGCAATAATGTATATAAGGCGCAATGGTCCAACGCTCTTTTCTCGAATTGTGGTCAAAATAAGCTGTGCAAATTATTAAAAGTACTGGAAGCACTTAAATGTACTGCTATCCATTTTATAGTATGCGCAATGCATGAATAGTCAATACTTCTATCCTTTGTAAAAAATATGCTCACTGCATGAACACCCTTACCTCTATTCAGAGTATGCTTTTGCATGAATACCTATACCACTATACTTTTCAAAGTATGCGTACTGCGTGATTGCCCATACCACTATTTTTTCCAAATGTCATAGCTGTGTGACAAATAGCCCAATTGGACTACATTTTTTGGAGCTAAGAATCTGAATTAACAGGTTTTAGTTTGGTCACAATCTTTAGTTGAAAATGACACAAAATGTGATATTTTGAACCACAGTTGAAATCTTACTTGTGCATAAAAACAACATTTTGAACTAAATTTAAAGCTTTTGATGGAACAATTAATGTGAAAGCTTTTACTGCATGATGTGCAAAGCAAACAAAATTATTGATTAAAGAATAAATTAGGGGCAAAACAGAGTTCCCGCATGTTTAGACTGGGGTATCTGTCCAACCTCAAATCTGAGGTATATATTTTGCCAGATTCTGCATGTGAACGAGCTTGTGTTTATGTATTCACAACTTTATACACGATTGTCTACTCACGCAAATGCTAAAGAAACAGACTGAAAACATTGTATTTACCTACATTTTATTAACGTGTTATAGGCCTATGCTTTTTATTTAGTTTTATGAAAAGTTGAAATAGATACATTTCTTGCAAGGAACAGAAGTGTTATAGCAGGACTTAAAAAGAATGTCCGCTTAAATTTTGTTCATAATTGCCGTAAATGGCTGAGGTTTTAAGCATTGCTATATTCTCCATAGTAATTTCTGCTACTTCTCTGTGACCACCGTGCAAATGACTATAATGATTACAAGAAGGCAAAACATTAGCAAAAATTTTATTGCATGATGTGTAATTGGTACTGAGGGGGGAGACAGGGGTTTTCAGGTAATTACTAGCAATCTGTATTACAAATTTAAGCAACAAACCATAATTCGTAAATAAGATATCTCGTTGACAGAATAGGTACATAGATTGACACCTTTCATTAGTGCGTTATGTACTAGAATAGATTATGAAAGAATTTACTTAAAATCTTTTTTTTTTCTTTGTTTTGGGGTGGGGGGGGGGGGGGTCAAGAGAGCATGATAGATATAGGTGAAGCTCTTAATATTATGTTACTGATCCTAACACCCACATTTACACTTAACAGCATTGAGTGCTTGTGATGCCCGTAGCAGGAGTCGACTTTCATCTGCAAACCTATTTTGCCAAGTGATAAAAGAAGATGTGAACTGTCAAGATAAAAGATGCTACGAGACTGAGAAATGAAAAAAAAAGAGTATGCTGGAACAAGATTCATAGTCGAAAACCAATTGGCCAATCACCTTAATATTTTTTTTTGCGCAGTTTTCTTTATTGCAATGGATCGGTTAGTGACACCTTACTAAACTCTTCTGGTAATTGAACCATGGTGCAAGTGCCTCAGCACATACAAGGTAATTTGCGTATACATGTGACAAGTCGGCACTAGTAGGTGTCTCTTCATGTAAGGCATACATGTAGCTCTCTACCAGTTAGTTGACTGCCCTCGCCACTTTAATAAGTGTGTGAGCACCGCGAGATTCTACAGATTCTCATCAGAGCAACCCACCAATATGTTTGCACCACTAACCCAGGCAGTTTTGACCTATGATCCTCGATTCGAACTTGCTGAATTATGTTCATGCTCATGATGTGTACGTGCGTAGTTATGTCATGAATGTAGGTCCCTTCAGTTCCCAGGATGGTGGGTGGGTGATTAGGGCTTTACGTCCTGTTTTTCTGCACCTAATTAGGACTGTCAGAGACCATGGCATTGAGATGAAGGATGAAACAGCCATCGAACTTAGGCTCGACCGGGAATTGAACCCGGGACCCAGCGGTTGGAAGCCCAGAGCGCTACCTCTAAGCTAGGCCCCCGCCTTTCAGTTTCCAGGGACCCTGAAGATTAAAGGATCCCGAACACAGACAGAAGGTATGGATTGAATACGCACTTTGTATATCTATTTTTAACTATATTATGGTCAACATTGAAATAACATGACTTGAACATGATAGGGGTGTTAACCGGATGTGTTATAGTGACCACAGTCTGTCAGGCCTTATCTTAATTCAATTGAAATAAATTATTATCTAATGGGTAAACACATGTTCAATATATTATTGATAATCTTTCTCAGCTGTGATACTACTTTCATACTATTTCAGAATTCCGAACTTTTTTTTTTGTTCACCCTCATTACAAAAAAAATTATAATAATAAAAGGTAAGCATATATGGAGGAGGACCATACTAAGCAAAGCTCTCTTTAAAAAAGAGACCTGTATCAGAATTGGTTGAAGTAGTATAGAAATGGGGAAAAACATGAATTGATGTATTTTGTATAAGGTATCAGTTGTAGTAACAGATATTAACAAGGTATAACTATTACAATAAATAACTATTACAATAAATTAGTATAGTTCATATAAAAATGTCTTTCTCTTTATTGCCGAAATTGCTAAAAAATCTACTTTTCAATAGATCCTTGCTTCTTTTGCCTAGCTATCCACAACTGTCTGGAAATCGACTACTTGCACCATCCTTAGCATTATTAATAATAAAAAGAGACCTTTGCTTGTTAGTATTACTATAAAAAAAACGAAATGTATTTCAAAATTGTCTGCTATTAAGTTATGTTGAATATTGTCTAGTTATTTTTAATAAATATTATAAGTACCTAAATACTTTTATTATTCTGAAATATGCAGCCTACAAAACAGTCTTTCAGAAAAATGTGACATGTTTTGCAAATCTATTAGAATAATTCAGATCCAAATTTTATAAAATATAATCATGTTTCATTTCTTCACATTAACATACATAATTGACAGTTTCAGTGAGTGCATCATTTTTCAACTGCATATCTGGAGTTTAAAACAGTTTGAGAAATAATTTCATTTCAACATTGACCAATTTGTAAATGTAATTAATCACAGTGTACAGTTTCAAATGTCAGCTGACAGATACATAAAGAGCAATTGACAAATTCAATTTGCGTAATCACTGTTTCACTTAACAAAGAGTGAGAACAGTGAGTGTGTGGCCAGTTTCATTCCTTTTATAGGTCAGAGTATGGGTGTATCGCTCAACTGGCCAATCATGGTCAGATGCCTGCAATGAGTGACCACTGCTACACTGGCATAGCAACAGCATCACAAGCACATATGCATACAAATTCATAAGGGATTTTTTTTAATAGCCAAAACACCATAGTTACCATACAAATCACATTAGTTTTCATTGAGTTGCTAGGCATTTTATATGATGGGTATTGACGCAGCGATAGGTTTAGCACATTTATTACTCAATCAAATGTGGTTGACAGATGATAGGTACATCTAAAATAAATACATTAATACAAAAATTAAATAGATGCACAAATGAGTAACATAAATGTATAAATCAAATAAAGTATGCTGAATAAGGATAAATGATCAAAGTCTTTATAAATGACCAAAGGATAAATATATTTAACTCACAAGAATGTGCCTCTATATCCTGCATCAGATTCAATGTGACTTTGTATAGCTATGAGTGACTGTGATGAGTGACTGTGACTAAACATGGTGGACACCTGTTAATTAAAATGTCCTGTATAAGTCCAAACAGTCTTTTAAACCAATAATTGTTACAACAAATATTGAAATAATTCTAAACATGTAAATTCAGTGTGGCTGATATATAAACACTACATGATATTAAGTAAAAGAAATACTGAGAACACATAGCCTAATAAATGTATTAATCATATTAAATTGACATTCAAAAAAAGGTTCACAAAATTCTACATACCTTAAAATAAATGCATTTCAGCAAATAAATGTAAAAAGGTCTGTACAGTACAGAATCCTGACTCAAAGTGCCAGTTCATACAGAAAATCACACATTAGCAAAACAACACCTTCACAGCTTTTGGCAAACACTGAAAATATAGAGGAAACAACTGAAATAGCTGTTTAATTGTTTAGTGCAATTAACAATGGGCCTCCAACAGATATTTGTTGAGAACCTTCATAAGCTTTCACCCCTAAGACCAAAATAAACCATGCCCATTTCTGGGAAATCAGACTAGCATGGGGGAGTCCATTCATGTTGGAGACTGTTAAGATCTAATAAATACCTTGGTACAATTAACCCAGGAACTTTTGGTCCATAATTCAAAGTTGCTCAATATGCCAAAGTTAGGTCATTTAAGCCATGGGTGGGATCTATTAAATGCCTCGAGATAGACCCTTAGTGGAAGGGGCCGTCCATTTAACGTCTCATCATGTATTCATGGTGTTTGCTGTTTTCGTAATTATTAAGCTAAATTATTAAGCTAAACTAGAATTAGCAGTTGATCTCCATTACACATGCATGAGTAAACACTTGTGTGTAAAACAATGTTCAGATCCACATGACAAGAGCATGTTCAGCATGTGGATGAATGACACATACAGAATGAATCATATGTCATTGTCCAAGTATCGCCGACTTTATCCAAGACACGGAATGTCATGATAATAACGGGGCTAACCCCCAATGGGATGCATAATTGCTTCATGGGGCCTTTCTCGGACTTTTGCAGACCTTCAGGGACTGTTGAGGATTTACATCAAAATTTCTTTTATCCCTTTCCATCCCATCAAAACCTTGGGCCCTTCAAGAGCAGGTGTTAGATAATTATCATGGTAATTTAACCAGTCTGCAGAGTGCACAATGACCTATAACGAGTTTTCCCTAATCAGGCCACCCCTTTCAGTCATATTATTGTTGAACAACAGCCCTTATTCAATAATCTGGCATTATTAACAAAGCAATCAGTCAGTCAGTCAGTCAGTCAGTCAGTCAGTCAGTCAGTCAGTCAATCAGCCAGTCAGTCAGTCAGTCAGTCAAATAAGACAGTCAGTCTGGACATTCAAGTTTGTCTAGTCAGTCAGTCATTCAGTCAGTCAGTCAGTCAGTCAGTCAGTCAGTCAGCACATCAGTCAGTCAGTCAGTCAGTCAATGAGTCAGTCAGTCAGTCAGTCATTCATTCATTAACTGCACCAATGGCATTATTTAATAATCTGTGCTGGCGTGATTAATACAGCAGTCCAATCAGTCAGTCAGTCATTCAGTCATTAACTGCACCAAAGCACTCATGTAATAATCTGTGTTAGCATGATTAATACAGCAGACAGTCAGTCAGTCAGTCAGCCAGCACGTCAGTCAGTCAGTCAATCAGTCCGTCATAAATTAACTGCACCAATGCCCTTATTTAATAATATGTGCTAGCATGATTAATACAGTCAGTCAGTCAGTCAGCCATAATATTTACTGCACTAAAGCCCTTGTTTAATAATCCGAGCAGGCATTATAAAACATTATTTCAGGAATGTGAACTAATTTTTTTGGATTATTGTGGATCTATGGAAAACAATAAAATGCGTTTTAAAATGTGAAACTTAGGGAGAAACAGTAATAAGTAGGGCCTATTGTCAAATGACAATACAGCAATATGCATCATATGTGACCCACAACTCCATTAGGTCACCTGGCTCAAAGGGGGAGGAGGACTATCAGGAGTTATTAGTTCCGACTGGTCATTGCTTCGGGCAGAAAGTCGCCTGAAAAAAAACTTGCAGACATTTATATGCAGTGAATATAAATTTCATTACTTTTTTTTTACTGTTGCATGCCTGACTCAAAAAATGGCATTTCAGCTAATGGAATGGGTGGTTGCTATGTGCTGAAACTGTTTACATACAACATTTTTGTATTTTACATAGATGCTTGGTTCAATATAACAAACTAGAAAACTCATACATATATATTTGTATTACCAAACAAACACAGCATATTGGACAACAGACATCACAAGATTAGTCGTGACTAATTCCAAGCAACTTAACATATACATTGTACTTGTAACAAGCTGCTATTCATGAGAATGGATCCAGTTTTACCAAAGGATATATCATTTTTTTATTACATCTTCCTTATATATGGAAAATGCCATTTACCAAAGGAAACATCAAACAAGTTTGCTTACTACATAACGCTCATTTACAATGTTTGCATGATATTAGCAACTGGTTTTGTTTTGGTTGTGACCTTAATCGTGACTCCCATCAGAGGAAATCTCGGGGAAAATTTGAGCGCCAAATACTGGAGCCTTTCAGAATTGATATGGGCGCTTGTGACCTCAATAGCTATGTTCAAGATGAGCGTAAAGGGTCAATTCTATTATAATTTTTCATACCTCAAACTTTTTGACGCATTACGATATCGACTTATGAAGTATACATTCATAGTAGTTATGATATTGTACATCATTTGCATGAGAACACTTTCTATTTATGTTATGACAGAGGAATATTCACTGAAGAGTATACGTACTTGCCTGGAAAAGAAACAACTAATAAGCCAAGATTGTGTTGAATTCATGCTGCTTCTTGCAAATGTACCTTCAGCTACGTCAAATATTCTGCTTACTTTGTACATTTCTGCATACTGTTTTGTGATTGGAAGGGAGTTTGCCATTTTCTATGACAATATGAAGGACTTTCCAAACCTTTTTGGGATGTCTGATTCTCAAATAGAAAGGTAATAAACAATATTTTTTTCTTCGAATCTGCTCGTTTAAGGGTACTTTATTGTGTTATATTAGGCAGATTTCATCTCATGTATGAGGTATATGAGCTGTTTTTGGAACATATGATTAGTAAATATGCAGGGAAGCAATTGGCCACCTAAATCTGAAAATATACATATTACTTAGTTTTTATTAGGAATGAAATCGATAGTGAATAGAAATTAAAGTGACTGTAGAGCAAGTGATTTTAGTGTAAGCTTAACAAAAATAATCTATCCATAGAGATTTTCAGGCAAAGAAACCTTTGGAGATTTTGTCAAAATTTGGAATGAAGAATGCCAGTGAAAGAACAATGATACAGGTATGTATTAACTTGAGAATTATGTTCACTCATTCCAATATAATACGCATTGTTTACACAACCAAACTTATAACGAACGCCTGGTTATGATAACATATTTGCTAGGAATGAAATTTTTGTTTTCATGGCTTTGTGCCCCGAGATCAAATACTCAGACAAACCCAAATATTACATTATACAAAATGTCAGCAGGTGTGATTGTACAATTTGCTACATTATGACAATAATTCTAAGCCACAATTACCATCGTCAAAGGAGTCCAATCATAATAAAAGAAAAACTAATATTCCGGAGAAATCCATCATGTCCATGCCTTTTGCAACAACCGGTTATTGACAAGGCTAAAGCCCAATTCATGCCTCTGTTATTATTGACTACAAATATTTACGGTGCTACATAATATAGGTGATCGTAGCAAATTTGTAGTTGTGAGTAGCCAATAGTCATACCAAGGCTGGCTATGGAGCATGGCAATTGGTAATGATTGATAATAATTACATCTTCAACAATCTTCCACTTCCTATGGCTTCAAACAGCCTTCTACGATGAGCTATTATAGACTTACTAATTTTCCGATTGTTCCTGATCATACAATAGGCTGACTTCTGACGAAGCTTAATGAATTTGCTAATCATGATAAATCATCAACAAAATCAGAAAAATGTGAACTGGGCTTTAGTGACTCGAAAACCGAATAGAAAATCTGAAATGTGTCATATTTATTGCAGGCTCACATGTTCATGAATTCAGTCCAGAATTTTGGTGGGGTTTCCGTCATGGGTTTTATGAACATGGATAAACCCGGAGCACTTGGGGTAAGATATTAATATTATGTGCATATGTATTCAAATAATTTGGTATGTCTGGAATCATCTTCCTGAAGCAAGGCACCAACCTTATTCACACAGCTCTGGTGGGTGGCCTTATTAAAAACAGGCTTATTCAAGTCAATATCAGTGGTAATAAAAACTGGCGCAAAATGAGTAAGTGTTTTACAAAATGTAATTACTTTTAGTGCAGATCACCAGTAACTCACTTTTAAGGTCTGGTGATGCTTCTCATTGGCTGACCGAACTACTAACACTTGAGTTCACCACCAGTTACAGTTAAATACCCTGGCATCAATATGAAATTGGCAACGGATGCTCACTTCGCTCAAACAAGAGAAACTCATAGACATTTGTAAGATGGTCTAAAATTAACCTCTATCATTGTTAATTTCAGATACTTGGTGTAATTGTCACCTATGTCCTTGTGGTTGTTCAATACCAACCAATTTAATGGTGAAGGAAACAGAACTGTCATGTGTGACATGCTACAATATGTAGTTATATTATTTTGATCATTTGGAGCTTTACATTTGTACATCACATTGTTATATTGTTATACTGGCTTAATTATTACAATTTGCTGTTTGGTCCATGCATACCACAAACGATTCCTGTTCTGGAAGAAGAGCTTACTAATTATGTTGGCAACTATTGCCTTGTTTAACACAGCTTTAGGGCACAGTGTAAATAAAATGGACACATGACACATAACATCTAAAAAAAAGTGCACTGATTGTTGTAGATCATATATTATAGTAAACTGTAACCTGTTCTTCTGTTATCCTTATGTCATATTACTAAAATCAATAGTATGATGTATTTCGTATTCTTTCCATTATGCATTAATAATGGACGGTCGGACTGAGAGGAGGTGTTCCAGAGTTGCTCCTCCAAAAGATAAGTTTTCTACTTACTATTGTAACTTTTATTGATAACGACAGTACACACACAGTGTTTAGATCTTATTGCTCAATGATAACCTAAATTTCCGAGTCAAAATGTTATGTTGATTGCTTAAACTGACTGTTTAAAAGCACGCCGGTAAACTTGTTTACATTTTTGCGCCTCATTCACTGTATTATCGCCCACGGATTTTGGCGCAAATTACGTCAATTAGGGGCTATACTTTGACTTGCTGATCACCAAAACTAAGTTTAAAAGTTAAACTTACCACAACTAACTTGTGCAACTAAAATTGTGTTGAACTAGGAGTGAGATTAATCATCTAAATTACTCCTTCACATTTTAGATACTCCGTAAATTTTGCGTTAAGCTTCTCCTGGGGATTCCCCTTTTGTAGGGGATTTCCCATCATTGTTTCTCAATAAAGTGGCATATTTGTAACATACTATAGTAAGGCTCTTTACTATAGTTAGGCTTTATAAATATATTGGTCAAGACTATTGTTCATTATTATTACCACTTGATGAGCCATTATTATTACCACTATATCGTACCAGTGTCTACTCTGTTACCCTCCCTGTTGCAGGACCAGAAAACGGACTCTGCAGCAGCTGAGCTAAAATGGCCTTTCAAGCAGCATTTTCACAGGTCTCAGCATTGTTTTCTCCTGCCCAGACTACTGAGGCTCCAAAACGCACGAGAATTCAGCCCTTACGCAATGCTCGAAAACAACATCATGATGCCTTTGTATATCCTGATCAACATTCTATTGATGTTGGTTCCACCATCACCGAGAGTCAACTTTCATTTATCGATAAATCCTTGCAAAACTATGTTCTTGACACACAGCCAATTACACAAGGAAATGACTCTTTGCTGATATCAACTCAGTCCCAGGATGAGTTTGCTGCTACACCCCAATCTCATCATGGTACATTGATGCGATCTGCCCTGTCCCAGTCATTACTTGCATCTCCATCTCTTCTCCCCATGACTGATCACAAAATACATCGGAGCGACATGTCTGATCTATTGACCTCCACACCAATGCCCAGCATAGAACTCTCAGTAGATACAAACCCAAAACGTCCCTCTAACAAAAGTACACAGACTCTTGTGATAGGAAGCTCCACCACAGAGAGGGAAGCTGCCCTTTTCCGGTCAAATGGAAACCTCTCGGTGCTTTCCAATTTCTATCCCACTAAGTTGACATACAATGGCATGAACTTTGGAAGTGCGGAGCATGCCTATCAGCATCGGATGGCCATGTACCATGCCCGCACTGATGTTGCCCACAAAATACTTCATGCGAGGACACCTGCTCAAGCCAAAGAAATCAGCAAAACAATCCGAAAGTGTGAACAATGGCATGAGGCTAAGTCCTCCATTATGGCTGAAATTCTCAATACTAAGGTGAAGCAGTGTCGTTTGTTCAGTGAAACACTCGTCAAAACGGGGAATAAGAGATTGATCCACAACATTGAAACAGACAGTTATTGGGGATGCGGTCCCAACTTGATGGGTTTGAATATGATGGGAAACCTTCTTGAAGAGCTAAGAGAAAGACCGAAGTTGAATCAGTCCTCACTCCTCGTACCAACTACTGCTCCCATGGAAAAAAGAAAGGCCTGGACCAGTCAGTCTCCAGCCCCTAAAAGCAAACCAGCATTCCCCATAACCGCAAACAGTACTAACAAAGCCCCTTCATTGAATAATCAGAATACTACCCCGCACAGCTACTCACACAACTCATCAGGTGCTCGGTGCCTGCCGGTACCCGTTTCAACAAATTCAACCGTGCTAATCATTGGAAATTCTAATGTGCGTCAGATGGCCAGTTTTCTCAGTGAAAATGAACTCTCGGCAAAATCTGTTTTCTACCCCGGTGGTACATTGGAGTACATTGGCACTCGCATACGTCACATCCCACACGGTCCAGACCCAAGCCATATTGTCCTCATGGCGGGCGATATTGAAGCGGCAAATGCAATGTCCCCCAACCAGATTAACTCACAATATGAAAGAGTGGTTCGTGAACTACAACGTGTTTACCCTTGGTCCCGGATAATCCTGGTCGGACACACTATCGTCGGCAACCTGCAGAGACGCCAGTCCATTCAAAGGGTAAACGCACTTATGCAATATCTGGCCTTAAATGAGCGCATGACAAGTTACCTTGACAACAACAACTCGAAACTTCAAGATAATATCCATCTGTCATATGCCTCAAAGATGATGCTTGGCCGACGTATCGCCTCAATCATTAAGAAACCCTATCTTGACTCCATACAAAGGTTTCGATGAGTTGGTTCCAGCCACCCAGTCATGTAAAGACATCTGCTTCAACACCCCTGTTCCTGGTGGGGGGGGCACAAATGGGCATTTCTAACACAAACAATAAGTATGGACGACATATGGTAAATATAAACATAGAATTAACTGATAATGATTCTGTAGACTTAACTTATAATGCCATTGATAATGATTTTGTAGACTTAACTAAAAACGCCATTGATAAAAAGTTTGTAGACTTAATTAATAATGCCATTGAAAACGATTTTGTAGACTTAACTAAAAATGCCATTGATAATGATGTTTTAGACTTAATTAATAATGCCATTGCTAAGGATTTTGTAGACTCAACTAAAAATGTCTTGGCTCACTCAACCATATCAAGTCAGAAAAGCCTCAGTAGTAGCAATAATAAAAGGAGAAAGGACATACTAAATATAAGCTATCTACCTAATAAACTAAAGACACCTCATGTAAATAAACAGTTATGTGAAATGTCTCGTGGTAATATAAACATACTTTTCTGGAATATCCAAGGGATAGGCAGTAAATTTGAATTAGATAGTGCAAGTAAATTTCTCTCTGGTTACGAAGTGATATTTCTCTTTGAGACAATGAAACTTGATACTTATAATCCCCCTCTCCCTAATTATCAATACTTCCACTGTCAACGTAAATATAAACATCCTCGAGCAAGGAGACCAGCAGGTGGCATAGCTGTCCTAATTAAAAATAGCATAAAACATCTAATCAA
This sequence comes from Alitta virens, assembly GCA_932294295.1. NCBI lineage: Eukaryota > Metazoa > Annelida > Polychaeta > Phyllodocida > Nereididae > Alitta > Alitta virens. The sequence goes on along the minus strand of OW028585.1, from coordinate 3,542,281 downwards.
AATAGTGAAGTTCAATGAAAATGTTATTTGGCTACATATTAAACAAAAACATCCACTCCCTGCAATAATTATTGGAGGTACATATATTCCACCGGCTGGCTCAAAAGTTTATCTGAATAGTAACAGTAGTAACAGTAATGATATTTTCCAAGCCCTACAAGATGATATTGGAAAGTTCCTCCAATGCACCCCACTCGTTGCTCTTTGTGGCGACTTCAATAGTCGCACAGGTGGTCTAAATGATGTAGCCCCAAATGTACATGGTAAAGATACCAATGACTTAATAATGTTAAACAATACAAACTCAGATTTAAGATATTCACTTAACTCCACCTGGCTATCTAAAGTAAGACAGACAAGGGATAAGGCTCATAATAGTTAAGGTAAGGACCTCATTCAACTATGTCAAAATAGTAACATGAGAATTATGAATGGGTTTTATAATCCCAATAACACAGATGACTTCACATGTCATGCTCCCCTTGGTAAAAGTATGGTGGACTACCTACTCACTACAGAGAGACTAACAGAACTATTAAATGAATTTAAAATTTGTGCAAAATTGGTGGAATCTGATCACACACCTTTGACTTTCTCAATCGCGACAAATTCAATGCTTGGTAGTATTAATACCAACAGCAAGCAAAGTAAAAACTCTAATCATAATAAACGCTATAGGTATGCTTTTGACAAGTTTAGAGTAACAGACTACAAGGATGCTCTCAACAGTGAATATGCCCAAGAAAAACTTTTCTATTTAACTAATCAACTGTCTGAGAACACTAGTTCAGATGCTGTAATACATGCCACTTATGAGTACATAAAAACTGGTATAGACCCAATATTTAAAAAGAAATATTTCAAATCTGTGACAAACAAGTTTCCAACTAATTCATGGTATGATAAAGAGTGCAAAAAAGCTAGAAAAACAGCCAATGAATATGCTGTAAAACATGACATTAATATCACTACTTGTAACCAACATTACAAATTACTGCATAAAAATTATAAAAGAATCATACAGTGAAAGAAAAGACTACACCTACAGTCAAATAGAGATAAATTACACCAATCAAACAGAGTGTTGGAAATTATGGAATAAACTCACGAATAGTAATAATGATAAAACAACACAGAATCTGCCAGATATAGACACATTCTATAGCTATTTTAAAAATCAGATTAATCCCCCAGTATGCACATATTTTGATCAAGAACACATGGCAGAAATTGATGAATACATACATAAAATTAAAACCATCCCAGATAACAACATAATTGACACTCTCCCTGCAAATATTTGTGACAGCTACATCACAGAATCTGAGGTAGCTCTACATCTTAAAAAGTTGAAGAATAATAAAGCAGCAGGTATTGATGGCATTACTGGTGAATTCTATAAATGTGTTGAAAATGAACTTATTGTTCCATTTTGTGCAATCTTCAATTTCATATTTGATAAAGGTGATTATCCATCTCAGTGGGCGGAGGGACTAATTAATGCACTGCACAAAATGGGAGATCACTCAAATCCTGACAATTATAGGAAAATTACTATTACAGTTGCCATGGCAAAAATATTTGACTCCATCCTTAATGCCAGGCTATATTTTAAAAATGATGCCATGTCCTTAGATGATACTTTTCAATTCAGTTTTACTCCCTCTCGAGGAACAACTGACTATGTATTTGTGTTAGACACAATCATCAGACACAAACAATTTAAAAAAATGCCTGTATATCTATGTTTCGTAGACTTCACAAAAGCCTTTGACTATATAAACAGAAATGCGCTATATTACAAACTCCACAAACAAAAAATGAGCCAGAAAATGCTGAAAATCATCATGAGTATGTTTGACACAACCCAAGCTAAAGTCCACCAGCTGGGAGAAATTAGTCCTCCCATTGAAAGTATATTTGGGGTACTGCAAGGTGGTATTTTAAGCCCAAAGCTATTTAATGAATTTATGTCTGACCTACCAAACCATCTAAGTATAAACAATGGAATAGAAATAGACGGCACACATTTCACTCACCTCCTCTATGCAGATGACATAGTTCTCATATCTAACTCAGCTGCAGGCCTACAAAACAGTATCGATTCACTGCACAAATTCTGTGCTAAATGGCATCTTATAGTGAATATATTAAAAACTGAAGTGATGAAAATTGGTACGAAAAGCTCTATTAATTTCATATATAACACTCAGAGTATAGAAAATGTAGACACATATAAATACCTAGGCCACATCATCACAAATAACCATAAATGCATACATCACAAGGTGACAAGTCACTTAATAACCCAAGCCCAAAAGGCTCTCTTTGCTCTACGAAGTAAACTTAAACCAGCATTGGGTCATATACCCCCTTTGCTTGCCATAAAAATGTTTGACAGTTATATACTTCCCATTCTAGAATATAATAGTGTACTATGGTCACAAAATTCCCCTATTTCTGAAATAGAGAAAGTGCAATTAGGTTACCTGAAGAATGTATTAAATGTACGAAAACAAACCCCTTCCTTAGCTGTGTATGCAGAAACAGGACGATTTACACTTCACATCAGACAAAAACTTGCTACAGTAAACTACTGGGCAAGACTTCAGACAATGCCTAATAGTGAAATATTAAATAAGTGCTTGAAAATACAAGAAAAACTATACACAAATGGTCAGAGAAACTGGTACACTAAAGTAAAGCATATCATCTCTGAAGCAAACATAATTAATTGGCAAGCTCTAGAACCCAGCGTACAGACAAATAAGATAAAACTAGTACTTTATGACAATGAAAAGGATAGAATTCTTCATGAAATAAATGACACAAACGCCCAACCTAAACTTAGGACCTATAAAACATTTAAAACCAGCTACTGCATTGAGCCATACCTACTATTAAATCTGCCCAAAAAAACATACAGTAATATAGCAAGATTCAGAGTTAGCTCCCACAATCTTAAAATTGAAACTGGTAGACATGAATCCCCAAAAATTCCTTTGCATGAGAGAATATGTGAATATTGTGACAGTGGTGAAATAGAAGATACTGACATGTAATAAAAATGAAATACCAAGGCTAGAATTACTTAATATAGCAACAGATAGTATACCTAATTTTCATGACCTAGAAAAATCTCAACAATTCCAAGCCCTATTGTCATGTAAGAATCCAGAAGTGCTAAAGGCATTAGGCAACTTTCTAAATAGAGTTTTTTCATAATGTTAATTCAGTATTGGTGCCCCCCTTCCACTAGACAGGGAACCTTTCAATTCAAGCACCCCATGATGACAATCTCAGAGGTCAGCGCAATGTTGCTCTGAAGATCCCACTCATTGACCCAGCCCATGGACACCCCCTTTCGCCATTTCAGAGGTCAGCGCAATGCTGCTCTGAAGACCCCACCCACTGACCCAACCCATGGACACCTTCTTTTGCCATTTTAAACTGACTTTTTATTCAAATTTGTTTTGAAATCATTACAGTATTACCCACTTGAAGTATTGACCTGTACAGTATTAACTCTCATTTTTATATTCATGTATGTCTATATATGTAAACAAAACTGGAACCGACTTGCGTTTATCAAGTAAATATTTAGAAATACTGGTAGATTATAGATTGTATATATAGTAGATGTAGACACTAGACCTGTTTTTGTTATGTTGTATATTTGTTTGTTTTTTAAAGTTGTATGACACATGTATCAATTCCTGATATCAGGCTTGTCAATAAAACGATATATATATATATATATATATTAATAATGAATAAATTCAAATAATAATAGCATGCAGGATGCAGGACGACCTTTTGGGCTAGGAAACTCGGGTGACCATGATTCACCACAGGCCAGACAGACTGAGACTTTGGTGATTGTATATCAGGTGAAAAGCAACACAGGCAATAATGTATATAAGGCGCAACGGGCCAACGCTCTTTTCTCGAATTGTGGTCAAAATAAGCTGTAATTATTAAACGTACTGGAAGCACTTACATGTACTGCTATCCATTTTATAGTATGCACAATGCATGAATAGCCAATACTTCTATCCTTTTTAACAAATATGCTCACTGCATGAACACCTATACCTCTATTCAGAGTATGCTTTTGCACCAATACCTATACCACTATAGAATCATGTCCTAAAGTATGTTAATAACTTGAATACAGAAAAGACAATAAAGAGATTCTGATTCTGATTCTGATTCTATCCTTTTCAGGGTAGACTATCCTTTTCAAAGTATGCGTACTGCATGATTGCCCATACCACTATCTTTTCCAAATTTCATAGCTGTGTCACAAATAGCCCAATCTGACTATATTTTGGAGCTAAGAATCTGGACTAACAGGTTTTAGTTTGGTCACAATCTTAAGTTAAAATGAAACAAAATGTGAGTTTTTGAACCACAGTTAAAATCTTACTTGTGCATAAAAATCAACATTTTGAACAATTAATGTGAAAGCTTTTACTGCATGATGTGCCAAGCAAACAAAATTATTGATATGGAACATAGAGAACTGAATGATAGATTTCTTCTTCAATCTGAATGCAAGTCTGCATTGTGCTCAAGAGGTGTCACAATCCAAGATAAAATTACACGTAATGGATTAGGAGAGAAAGCATTTCTTTAACACCACAATGTGGCTGTGCTCGGGCTAAAGCTGAGAGATGGGCAGATGAGCCCATTCAAATTTGCGGTAACTCAATTTCTGGACAAATACTGGATGGGTGCCCTCATAAAATACTGATATATATTCTCTGGTGTGATATGTAGATTTGAAAATATATGTAAAATTAATTAACCAGTTTCTGACAGAAAATAGCTCTCATCACCACCACTTTTCTTTTACTGTGCAAGGCATTCTGGGTAAATACTTCACAATTGGTCTATGATGACATAATTATTGGCTCTAATGATGACATCACCATTGGCTCTAATGATGACACAATAATGACATTACAATGGTGACATCATAGTCAGGCCTTTCAATCATTCAATGTTTTGTAAAACATTTTTTGTCTTTGGAAAACCTGTATTAATTTGGATAACAAAACAAACATGGGACAGGAGAATGAGAGCAACAATTACAAGTCAATCATGAACTTGTCACCCTCTGTAAATTTTGAACACATTTATTAAATGTCTGATTCTATCATTTTTCAGATAAAATTATTTAGAAAAATGTTAGTATATAAATACAAACATCAGACTTGTGGTTATGTAATCATGACTATATATATGATTTGTCTACTCACGCAAATGCTAAAGAAATAGACTGAAAACATTGTTTTACCTACATTTTAAAGGCCTATGCATTTTTTTCAGTTTTATGAAAAGTTGAAATAGATACATTTCTTGCAAGAAGCGGCACTTAGGAACAGAAGTGTTATAGCAGGACTTAAAAAGGATGTCTGTTTAAATTTCGTTCATAATTGCCCTAAATGGCTGAGGTTTTAAGCATTGCTATATTCTCCATAGTAATTTCTGCTACTTCTCTGTGACCACTGTGCAAATGACTATAATTATGACAAGAAGGCAAAACATTAGCAACAATTTTATTAAATGATGTGTAAAACTTTCAGTTAATTGGTACTGAGGGGTGAGGCTGGGGTTTTCAGGTAATTACTAGCAATCTTTATTACAAATTTTAGCCACAAATCATAATTCGTAATTAAGATATCTCGTCAACAGAATAGGTACATAGATTGACACCTTTCATAAGTGCGTTATGTATAGAATGGATTATGAAAGAATTTATTTAAAAGCTTTTTTTTTCTTTCATGAGAGCATGATGGATATAAGTGAAGCTATAACTAATCTTAACACCCAAATTTCAGATTTTTTCTTTATGATTTACAAGTACATTTAAAAATTTCTCACAAACTATTTTCTTCAAAATTCCAACCTGTCTAATTAAGTTGACTAATTTATTTGCCACTGTATGAGGCAAACAAAATTTAAATATTATTTATTTGTTCGACTAATAAATGTAATTAATCAAATAAATTAAACACCCCTACCTTCCAATCGTACCCTTGGCCACTCAGGCGCTTATTCCGGTCCAGCCCCCTCCCCTTATAAGCTGGGGATACGCCGCTTACATTAATTCTATCAGCTATTTTCCCACCATCCTGCTCCTACAGTGGGATATTTTTAAAAGCAGAGCCTTTTTGTTTCGTTAAGTTGCTTACGCTAATGTACATGGTTCCCATGGTTTGTCTATGCCATTAGTTTAAGATATTATATTTTGTAGCATCTCATGTTTGGATACTTTCATTACATTACATGTTTGCCTTTGTATTTTTCTTGTTTGATCTTGTGCTCGAGGAATGCTGTTTGTGTATCATTTAAGTCAATAATGCTTGTTTAAACCTGAATGATGTGTGCATGAAGTATGCGGTTTTCTAATCACTTAAGCTAACAATATAGAATGTTATTAAGTGATGTAATTATCTCATATTGAGTGCTACCGCTGGGTGTGCATGAGGGCATCACGTTCATGCAGTTGTCAGTGTGCAATTTATGTTTCACCAAAAAAATGGCAGGTTTCTGTCAATACCTATACAAACTCCGCTCGTTGTCTTTATTGAGTTAATGCTTTTGAAACAAGAGTGTCATCTTAATTGCAATTTAAACCAGAGAGTAGACGATGCAATGAGTATGAGCAGACAGAGTCTGGCACCCCCTGATCAAACAATGAGATTCAATGATTGGGTCAGTTGCCTATGAACAATGATGAACCTACAACAAGTTTTTTCAGAATACACATTTTACAGTTGGCCAAAATCACCACCTGGTGTCTATCGCCCCTTGCTTTTGCAACAGGAAATGACCAGCCTTGTTACAATAATAAAATAAGTTGTATGTAAATACACTTAACAGCATTGAGTGCTTGTGATGCCCGTAGCAGGAGTTGACTCTCATCTGCAGACCTATTTTGCCAAGTGATGAAGGAAGATGTCAACTGTCCAGATGGAAAATGCTACCAGACTGAGAAATGAAAAAAAAAGAGTATGCTGGAACAAGATTCATAGTTGAAAACCAATTGGCCAATTACCTTAATCTTTTTTTTTTGCGCAATTTTCTTGATTGCAATGGATTGGTTAGTGACACCCCTTACTAAACTCTTCTGGTAATTGAACCATGGTGCAAGTGCCTCAGCATCAACAAGGTAATTTGTGTATATATGTGACAAGTTGGCATGAGCATTGAAACTAGTAGGTGTCTCTTCATGTAAGGCATAGCCTTGATGTATTTTGTATAGGCTCAAGGGTATCAGTTGTAGTAACAGATATTAACAAGGTATTATGTTAAACTATTACAATAAACTAGTATAGTTCAAATAAAAATGTCTATGTCTTTATTGACGAAATTTCTACAAAATGAACTTATCAACAGATCCTTGCTACTTTTGCCTAGCTATCAACAACTGTCTGGAAATTGACTACTTGCACCATCCATAGTATTATTAATAATAAAAAGAGACCTTTGTTTGTTTGTATTACTGTGAAAAAAAAACTAAATATTTCAAAATTGTCTGCTATATAGTTATGCAGAATATTGTCTAAATACTTTTAGTATTCTGAAATATGCAGCCTACAAAACAGTCTTTCAGAAAAATGTGACATGTTTTGCAAATCTATTAGAATAATTCAGATCCAAATTTAAAAAAATATAATCATGTTTCGTTTCTTCACATTAACATACATAATTGAGGTTAAATAATTTCATTTCAACATTGGCCTATTTGTAATTATTTGTAATTAATTACAGTGTACAGTTTCAAATGCAATCAGCTATCAGAAACATAAGAGCAATTGACAAATCCAATTATTGTAATCACTGTTTCACTTAAGAAAGAGTGAGAACAGTGAGTGTGTGGCCAGTTTCATTCCTTTTATAGGTCAGAGTGTTGGTGTGTCGATCAACCGGCCAATCATGGTCAGATGCCTGCAATGAGTGACCACTGCTACACTGGCATAGCAACAGCATCACACGCACATATGCATACAAGTTCATTAGGGATTTTTTTTAATAGCCAAAACACCATAGTTACCATACAAATCATATTAGTTTTCATAGCAATGAAGTAATATAAGTAGATATTAAGGTTTCATTGAGTTGCTAGGCATTTTATATGATGGGCCTCCATAACCTTCATAAGCTTTCACCCCTTAGACCAAAATGAACTATGCCCATTTCTGGGAAATCAGACTAACATTGGTGAGTCCATTGATGTTGGAGGGGGGGACTGTTAAGATCATAAATACCTTGGTACAATTAACCCAGGAACTTTTGGTCCTCGATTCAAAGGTTGCTCAATATGCTCAAGTTAGGTCATTTAAGCCATGGGTGGGATCTTTTACATGCCTCGAGATAGACCCTTAATGGATGTTTTCATCGTGTTTGCTGTTTTGGTAATTAAAATTAACAGTTGATCTCCATTACACATGCATGAGTAAACACTTGTGTGTTAAACAATGTTCAGATCCACACGACGAGAGCATGTTCAGCATGTGGACGAATGACACATACAGAATGACTCATATGGAATTGTCCATGTATCGCTGAATTTCTCCGAGACATGGAATGTCATGGATAATAACGGGGCTTACCCCTGATGGGATGCCTAATTGCTTCATGGGGCCTTTCTCTGACTTTTGCAGACCTGCAGGGACTGTCGGGGATTTACCCCAAAATTGTGACAAAAAACAAGGTAAAATATTTACAAATGAATAGATGAGAAATAAATAAATGAGTTGGTAACATTATGTAAAAATTAATTAAATTTTACAGGCTGTTTCTTTTACATAAAATGCAGTTGCCACATTGACATGTACTAAGAACATTACTACTTCTGAGCGAATTTTTGAATTGTATAAAATCTGTTGAGTTCTTTACATTGATAGGTAAAGCATTCCACACCAGAGGACATTGATAAGCAATTGAACGCATGCCTTATATTATAGGTGATCTAAATGTCAATTTTATGTCACATCCAAATGGTCTCTCAAATATATATATATATATAGATTTTATTGACATGTAAAATATCATAAATGATACATATGTCATTCAGTTAAAAGATAACATGAAAGAGACATTAATGTAAGTACAGAAAGCAATAAAATTTCAATAATCAAGGTTCCAGCCACCAAGTTAACTTATAATACGTGTTTAAAATCCACATACACAATAGAAAAAAATACAAGCCGCTAATAAAAACATTTCACGCTCAAAGTCCAAAACATGACAAGCACATCATAACTAATAAACTAATAAACTAAATTAATAACTGTGTGGATACAGGAGATGGTTTTCTCTACACATCAGCTTGAAGGAGAAACTTTCCTAAACTAATTAATAACTCAGGTTCCTTGTTTGTCATTATTGCTGTAAACTTAGTTATATCATCTAGAGACAAGAAGTTGTTAATAAATTTAGTTGCATTCAAAAAAAGGTTAACACGGTGTTGCTCATTACCAGGACAGACAATCAAACAGTGAATTTCGTCTTCTACAAAGTTTAACGTACACTTTTCACATATTCTATTTGGAGCAGGAATTATTGGTTTATGGTGTCGACCTGTTTCAATCTTCAGGCTATGTGAACTTGTCCTAAATCTAGCTATTTTAGTTAACACTTTGCGAATTTGTTGCAATTCAAGATAAGGTTCTATTCTACAATCAGTTTTAAATAGTTTATATGTCCTAAGTTTTGGTTGTTGTGAACTGTCATTTATTGCATTTATAAGTCACTCATGTTCGGCTTCATAGAGTCTTAGTTTCACTGTGTTAGAGATATTATCAATGTCAAAGTTTCTGAGGTTACTAATATCATATTCAATGTTGCAGTTATTTAATACATGACACACTTTACTGAACCAGTTATTTCCATTTACTGCATTCACATAAATTTCCTTCTGAAAATTTAAACATTTCTTAAGTAAACTGTCATCAGGTGCTCTTTCCAATCTTATCCAGTAATTCACCATTCTAATTTTCTGTCTGACATGCAATGGGAATCTACCTGTTTCACCATAGACTGCTAAAGATGGTGTTTGTTTTCTAACTCCTAATATGTTTTTAAGATATGCAAGTTGCAAATTTTCTAATTCAGGCATAGATTTTTCACTTGTCCATATTTCACTATTGTACTCCAGGATAGGTAAAATATAGGTATCAAACATTCGAAGAGATAGCATGGGATCGATTTTTCCTAATGCTTGTTTTGAATCACCTTGCAGTGCAAAGAGCGCTTTATGAGCTTGTGTTGAGAGGTATTCCGTCATCTTGCTATGTATTCTACGCTTATTAGTAAGCATATGGCCAAGATATTTGATATTTAATATAACGGACACTTTTAATCTGAAACAAATAGTGAAAAATCCAACTTGCTTTAAAAATGCACTAAATCCATCTCTTCTTGATGTTATTCTCACATGCTGTCCTAGGTCAATAGCAGGTGTTCTAAATATGTCTCTAGGTATTAGTGAATTTCACAATTATATAAGTGCAGCCACTAAAGCCTTTCGACCAATAATTGAACCAAGAATTATACATTACCGATCTTACAAAAACTTCGATGAAGAGGAATATATAAAAGATCTAGAAACCGCCCCATTTCATGTGAATAGTGTTTTCGACGATACCGATGACCAGCTTTGGTTCCACAATACTCTTCTGTTAGACATTGTTAATAAGAACGCTCCTTGTAAACAAAAATTAATCAAAACTAACAGTTTACCTTATATGAACGACAAACTCAGGAAAGCAATAAATGTCAAAGCTGCTATAAATCGTAAATATCTCAGACTCAAAACCCACCAATCCTGGCTCGCTTACAAAAAACAAAGAAATCTAGTCAATAAACTGAAAAGACAATCAGTTCAAAAATACTTTGATAAGAAATGTAATGCTAAAAGCAATAATGATTTCAATTTCTGGCAGACAGTCAAACCATTTATCACTGACAAGTCAAAGTCAAATGTCCAGAACATTATGTTATATGAAAATGACACCCTCATAAATGATACCTTTGAAGTTACTAATGTTTTCAATGACCACTTTGTAAATGTTACACAGGACCTTTGCGAGCCCGAAGTCTTAAATAGTAAATCAACAGATGAAATCATAGATCACTACAAAAATCACCCAAGCATAGCACTGATTCGTGAGAAGCTTAATTGTGAAAATAAATTTAAATTCAGAAATATTTCTCACGCAAGTGTTTATAAAAAGCTTAAAGACATAAAGATTGATAAAGCCGGAGGTTTTGATAATAATTCTTCAAAATTCTTAAAGATAGGGGCCAAGTCATTAAGCACAACATTAACACCAATAATCAATCACAGCATTGAAACAATAAACTTTCCTGACCATGCAAAGAAAGCTGAAGTGTCACCCCTTTATAAAAAGTCAGACCAACTAGATAAAGGTAACTATAGACCGCTTAGTATTCTCTCGTCAACCTCAAAGATCTTTGAAAATGTCATATGTGAACAGATGATGGAACACATAAACGAATTACTCAGTACTGATCTTTCAGCATATAGAAAAAACTATAGTTGCAATAATGTTCTCATAAAATGTGTAGAAAATTGGCGTAAAGCACTTGACGATAATAAGCATGTAGGTTGTATTCTAATTGATCTATCAATAGCCTTTGATTCACTGCCACATGGTCTGCTTATAGCTAAACTACACGCATATGGTTTTACTATGCAGTCATGTGATTACTTAAGAAGTTACCTAACAAATAGAAACCAATTTGTTAAGATAGGCAAAATAAAAAGTGACTGGCTAACCTTGAAGACAGGCGTGCCGCAAGTGTCCGTCACTGGTCCACTTCTGTTTAACATTTTCATTAATGATTTCATCTTTCTCTTACAAAACGAATGTGATGTTTTCAATTATGCAGACGACAATACACTTTCTTTTTCTCACCACAATCCCTCTCAAATCAAACTCACATTAGAACACGCCTCCAGAACAGCACTTTGTTGGTTCAAAAATAACTACATGAAGGCCAATACCTCAAAGTTGCAAGCCATATGTTTTAGTAAAGATGACATCTCAATTCAATATGAAATAGATAGTAGCAAAGTCAATTCAGAAAGCACAGTCAAGCTACTAGGTGTCCACATAGATAGAAAACTGACTTTTTCCCATCATGACTCCGTAATATGCAAGAAAGCTGCTAGGCAGATAAATGTACTGCAAAGATTATGCAAATATTTTGATTTTTCTACTAAGATGCAAATTTATGAATCATTTATTGTGTCTAACTTTCTCTATTGCTTAGTTGTCTACGACGCTTTCATTATAACAAATGACAGAAAGATAGAAAAACTAAATGAAAGAGCACTAAGACTTGTATGTAATGACTACCTGTCTACGTATAAACAAATTTTAAGTCAATCAAAGACGTCAATGCTTTACATTTTATGCAAATATGGTCTCGTCGCACAAGTTTTCAAAATCTTAAATGGTACTTCATTTCCAGTGAAACCCTCCTTCTTAAAATACAATGTACACCTTACTCTATGCGAGATAATATGAAAATAATGAAGCCTAGATATAATACAGTTCAGTACGGATATAAAAGTATTTCTTATCAGGGTGCATTGTTATGGAATAACCTTCCAGTAAATGTTAAACGTACTCAAGATATACAGGAATTTAAAAATCTACTTGTCAAATGTAACATATTTAATGCTTGTCAATGTGGTTCATGCGTAATCTGCTTAATCGATAACTTAAGATAATTTCAAGGTATGGAGATACGAACATGTATATTTTAACATATCATTAACTCATCTGTAAATATTTCATCTTATTTTCAACATTTTTACTTGTCGGTTAAAAGCTTTATAGCTTGTGTTGATTGTTGTACAATGTTTTCATCCTCGACGTTAAATAAAATTTTACTTAATTACTCACTTACTTACTGGTTTGATTAATTTGAAGTTATCCCTCATATCATATGGAGTGACTTGTCTAGTAATGAAGGGATTTTCTACTGGAGGTGCCTTATCGTAAAGCACTTTGTAAACAAATTCAGCTAGATTAATTTTACGTGTAACATATAACATTCTTTTACCTGTCTTTAACAGTAAGTCATCATAGGGGCTATCGTAGTCATTGCAGATGAGTCTTATCACCCTTTCATTTAGTTTTTTATACTGCCCTATTGTAAAATAATTATAGACAGTTGAGCAATAAACAAAGTTTCATAGATCCTGAGTTTACTTGTATATAGTCAAGGTTTTTACATAGTCACTGTAGGGCATTTATCTGCCGAGCTGCTTTTTTTACAGATAAGTGATACATGGTTGTGAAAGTTTAACTTGTTATCAAAGTTTACCCCTAGTAGTTTAACAGTGGTGTCTGACTTTATTACATGACTACCAATTTCAAAGTCAATAGATACATTCTCTTTGCTTAGGCAGATGGCCTGTAATTTAGATTGGTTGGCTTTCATGAAGTTTACATTAAACCATCTCATTGCTTGTTGAGAGGCTTGTTCTAATGTGCTTTTAATTATAGATGGGTTACTGTGTGAGAAAGACAGTGTGTTGTCATCAGCATATTTATATACATCGCATGTGCTTTGCAGATCATAAAACACAGCAATCAGTCAGTCAGCCAGTCAGTCAGTCAGTCAGTCAGTCAGTCAGTCATTAACTGCACCAAAGCCCTAATGTAATAATATGTGTTAGCATGATTAATACAGCAGTCAGTCAGTCAGTCAGTCAGTCAATCAGCCAGCATGTCAGTCAGTCAGTCAGTCAGTCAATCAGTCAGTCAGTCAATCAGTCAGTCATAAATTAACTGCACCAATGCCCTTATTTAATAATCTGTGCTAGCATTATTAGACATTATTTCAGGAATGTGAAACACATTTTTTTGGATTATTGTGGATATATGGAAAACAATAAAAGGTGTTTTAAAATGTGAAACTTAGGGAGAAACAGTAATAAGTAGGGCATATTGTCAAATGATATGCATCATATGTGACCCACAACTCCATAAGGTCACCTGGCTCAAAGGGGGAGGGGGACTATCAAGAGTTATTAGCTCCGACTGGTTATTGCTTCGTGCAGAAAGTCGCCTGAAAAAAAACTTTATAACAGTGAATATACATTTCATTACTTTTCTCAGGACTACTCATCAGACATTAAAAAACTATTTTCAAGGTCCGTTGTACAATTATATTTGAAGGACAAGTTAGAAAAAAAAAAGTTCACATGGGGTTGACTTATGAATTCAAATTTCTTTATCTTCTGATGTACAATGTAAACAATTTCTGTTCTCCAATAATGTAATGAAAATAAAACCTTGAAATTTGTGAAGTCATGCATTTTACCCCTTCGTTTCAAGTATTCTGGGCATGGAGACAAGATTACTACTCTTGTCTTCATGTTCTGGGTGACAAGGGGAGTGATAAACTGTAATCTTAGACTGATAAGAAACATGCTGCTGATAAGGGAAAAATGCTGCTGACCACCATCCATGGCTGTCCACCTCTTTGATATCAGCTGCTTCGGGCAAGGACCCGCGACGAGCCACTGCAAGCCGTCACCAGCCACAAATCAATTATAGCCAATTAGTCAGGAATGTCTTTCAGCTTTGCGGGGCATTTTGCCGGGTGTTGGGGCATTTTGGGGTGAAGTCGGCGAAATATGGACAATTCCATATGAATATAATAAACTGTACATGAATGCATAATACAGTATGGTGGCCTAAGTGCCATGAGCGAAGGTTTGTTGTCGTCGAATGCAAAAATGTGCAGTAACATGAGTGATCATTATGACATGCACACTCCTGTGATCATCTTTCCACACACACAAACTCGTGAATCCTCGTAATTCATGTCCACGAGTTCTTGGGATGGTCAAAGTTGGATAAATATATATATGGAAATCTGAGGTTGGATACTCCAACAATATTTACCATGTGCAATAATATGTTGGTGAACTGAAACTGCCACTTCACCAGAATCCCATATAAAAATGTGTATTGGTGTGGTGGTTTCCCACCCGTGGAAATTTATCTCATCAATCCCATAGTTCTGAAATGATTTAACATTCATCCTGATCTCATGTTCAGTTATGAAATGATTAAAAATGTGTCTTAATAGTATGTTAAGTGTCACAATATGATTATGGAAACATGCCTTGAATTAAGTCAGTCATCATTGAAACAAATTGTACACTTTGTGGGATGGAGACAAAGTCAACACAATTGCAACTTTTACCTGGATGATATCTGTTGCATGCCGGACTCAAATAATGGCATTTCAGCTAATGGAATGGGTGGTTGCTATGTGCTGAAACTATTTACACACAACATTTTTGTATTTTACATAGATGCTTGGTTCAATATAACAAACTAGAAAACTCATACATTTATATTTGTATTGCCAAACAAACACAGCATATTGGACAACAGACATCACAAGATTAGTCGTGAGTAATTCCAAGCAATTTAACATATACATTGTACTTGTAACAAGCTGCTATTCATGAGAATGGATCCAGTTTTACCAAAGGATATATCATTTTTTTATTACATGTTCCTTATATATGGAAAATGCCATTTACCAAAGGAAACATCAAACAAGTTTGCTTACTACATAACACTCATTTACAATGTTTGCATAATATTCGCAAATGGTTTTGTTTTGGTTGTGACCTTAATCGTGACTCCCATCAGAGGAAATCTTGGTGAGAATTTAAACGTCAAATACTGGAGCCTTTCAGAATTGATATGGGCGCTTGTGACCTCAATAGTTATGTTCAAGATGAGCGTAAAGGGTCAATTCTATTATAATTGTTCGTACAGCAAAATTTTTGACGCATTAAGATATCGGCTTATAAAGTATACATTCATGGTGGTAATGATACTGTACATCATTTGCATGACAACACTTTATATTTATGCTATGACAGAGGAATATTCACTGAAGACTATACGTACTTGCCTGGAAAAGAAACAACTAATAAGCCAAGATTGTGTTGAATTCATGCTGCTTCTTGCAAATGTACCTTCAGCTACGTCAAATATTCTGCTTACTTTGTACATTTCTGCATACTGTTTTGTGATTGGAAGGGAGTTTGCCATTTTCTATGACAATATGAAGGACCTTCCAAACCTTTTTGGGATGTCTGATTCTCATATAGAAAGGTAATAAACAATATTTTTTTCTTCGAATCTGCTCGTTTAAGGGTACTTTATTGTGTTATATTAGGCAGATTTCATCTCATGTATGAGGTATATGAGCTGTTTTTGGAACATATGATTAGTAAATATGCAGGGAAGCAATTGGCCACCTAAATCTGAAAATATACATATTACTTAGTTTTCATTAGCGATGAAAGATGTAGTTTTCTTCCAGTTTCAGGCTTAAGTACAATGACCTCTGTGAGAAGGTGGAGAACTTCTCGACTACTCATGGAATTCTTTTGTCAACCAGTCTTTGTGCTCTCATCATTGGTTTAATCACGTGTGGATACAATTTCTTTGCTCCGGCTATTATACCGGCTAAATACTTGTGGCCGAGTAGTATCTTTGTCACAATGGGAATGGTTGCTTCATTTGTTGGACCTGTGTACTTGCTTAACCAGGTACAAATAAAATTGTTTACTCTGACTGCTTTTCACCCAGTGGCCATACAGATAAACCAAAAAATACTGAGACACTTTCAGAATATCTTTGAACAGTTGTAGAAGTGATTTAGCTTAAAGTGGCATTGGATTCTATGGTATATGTATATGTCAACAGTAAATGTCTATATTTGCCAATGTATTTTGCGAGGTATATATATGATATATTATTAAGAAATCAAAAGTGACTAGATATTAAAGTGACTGTAGAGAAAGTGATTTTAGTGTAAGCTTAAAATATATAATCTATTCTTTGACATTTTCAGGCAAAGAAACCTTTGGAGATTTTGTCCAAAGTTGGAATGAAGAATGCCAGTGAAAGGACAATGATACAGGTTTTATATAAACTCGAGAATTATTTTCACTCATTCCAATATAATAAGCCCTGTTTACACAACCACACTTATGATGAACGCCTGGTTATGATAACATATTTGCTTAGGAATTAAATATTTGTTTGCATGGCTTTGTGCTCCCAGATCAAATACTCTGACAAACCCAGTTATTACGTTATACAAAATGTAAGCAGGTGTGATTATACAATTTGCTACATTATGGCAATAAATTCTGAGCCACAATTACCCTTGTCAAAGGAGTCCAATCATACCAAAGGAAAAACCAATGTTCCTGAGAAATCCATCATGTCCAGACTTTTTGCAACAACAGGTTATTGACAAGGCTAAAGCCCAATTCATGCCTCTGTAATTATTGACTACGAATATCTACGGTGCTACATAATATAGGTGATTGCAGCAAAATTGTAGTTGTGAGCAGCCCATAGTCATATCAAGGCCGGCTATGGAGCATGGCAATGGGTAATGATTGATAATGATTACATCTTCAACATCCTACCGCTTCCTATGGGTTCAAGCAACCTTCTACGATGAGCTATTATAGACTTACTAATTTTCCGATGGTTCCTGATCATATAATGAGGCTGACTTCTGACGAAGCTTAATGAATTTGCTAATCATGATAGATCATCATAAAAATGTGAACTGGGCTTTAGTGAATCGAAAACAGAATACAAAATCTGAAATGTGTCATATTTATTGCAGACTCACATGTTCATGAATTCAGTCCAGAATTTTGGTGGGGTTTCCGTCATGGGTTTTATGAACATGGATAAACCCGGAGCTCTTGGGGTAAGATATTAATATTATGTGCATATGTATTCAAATGTCTGGAATCATCTTCCTGAAGGCACCAACCTTATTCACACAGCTCTGGTGGGTTGCCTTATTTAAAACAGGCTTATTCATGTCAATATCAGTGGTAATAAAACTGGCGAAGCGCAAAATGAGTAAGTGTTTTACAAAATGTAATTAATTTTAGTGCAGATCACCAGTAACTCACTTTTAAGGTCTGGTGATGCTTCTCATTGGCTGACCTAATTACTAACACTTGAGTTCATCACAGGTAAAAGTAAAAAAACCCTAGCAGCATCAATACGAAATTAAGCAACGGATGCTCACTTCGCGCAAAACAAGAGTAACTCACAGACATTGGTAAGATGGTCTAAAATTAACCTCTATCTTTCTTAATTTCAGATACTTGGTGTAATTGTCACCTATGTCCTTGTGGTTGTTCAATACCAACCAATTTAATGGTGAAGGAAACAGAAATGTCATGTGTGACATGCTACAATATGTAGATACATTATTTTGATCCTATGGCGCTATGCATTTGTACATCACATTGTTATATTGTTATACTGGCTTAATTATTACAATTTGCTTTTTTGGTTCATGCATGACCGTAAACGATTCCTGTTCTGGAAGAAGAGTTTTCTAATTATATTGGCAACTATTGCCTTGTTTAACACTCCTTTGGGGCACAGTGTAAATAAAATGGACAAGTGACACATAACATCTAAAAAAAAAGTGCACTGAGTGTTGTAGATCATATAGTAAACTGTAACCTTTTCTGATATTATCCTTATGTCATATTACTAAATCAATAGTACGATGTATTTCATATTCTTTCCCATATGCATTAATAATGAATAAATTCAGATAATAATAGCATGCAGGATGCAGGACGTCCTTTTGGGCTAGGAAACTCGGGTGACCATGATTCACCACAGGTCAGACAGACAAAGACTTTGGTGATTGTATATCAGGTGAAAAGCAACATAGGCAATAATGTATATAAGGCGCAATGGTCCAATGCTCTTTTCTCGAATTGTGGTCAAAATAAGCTGTGCAAATTATTAAAAGTACTGGAAGCACTTACATGTACTGCTATCCATTTTATAGTATGCGCAATGCATGAATAGTCAATACTTCTATCCAGAGTATGCTTTTGCATGAATACCTATACCACTATACTTTTCAAAGTATGCGTACTGCGTGATTGCCCATACCACTATTTTTTCCAAATGTCATAGCTGTGTGACAAATAGCCCAATTGGACTACATTTTTTGGAGCTAAGAATCTGGATTAACAGGTTTTAGTTTGGTCACAATCTTTAGTTGAAAATGACACAAAATGTGATATTTTGAACCACAGTTGAAATCTTACTTGTGCATAAAAACAACATTTTGAACTAAATTTTCAGCTTTTGATGGAACAATTTATGTGAAAGCTTTTACTGCATGATGTGCAAAGCAAACAAAATTATTGATTAAAGAATAAATTAGGGGCATAACAGAGTTCCCGCATGTTTAGACTGGGGTATCCGTCCAACCTCAAATCTGAGGTATATATTTTGCCAGATTCTGCATGTGAACGAGCTTGTGTTTATGTATTCACAACTTTATACACGATTGTCTACTCACGCAAATGCTAAAGAAACAGACTGAAAACATTGTATTTACCTACATTTTATTAACGTGTTATAGGCCTGTGCATTTTATTTAGTTTTATGAAAAGTTGAAATAGATACATTTCTTGCAAGGAACAGAAGTGTTATAGCAGGACTTAAAAAGAATGTCCGCTTAAATTTTGTTCATAATTGCCGTAAATGGCTGAGGTTTTAAGCATTGCTATATTCTCCATAGTAATTTCTGCTACTTCTCTGTGACCACCGTGCAAATGACTATAATGATTACAAGAAGGCAAAACATTAGCAAAAATTTTATTGCATGATGTGTAATTGGTACTGAGGGGGGAGACAGGGGTTTTCAGGTAATTACTAGCAATCTGTATTACAAATTTAAGCAACAAACCATAATTCGTAAATAAGATATCTCGTTGACAGAATAGGTACATAGATTGACACCTTTCATTAGTGCGTTATGTACTAGAATAGATTATGAAAGAATTTACTTAAAATCTTTTTTTTTTCTTTGTTTTGGGGTGGGGGGGGGGGGGTCAAGAGAGCATGATATATATAGGTGAAGCTCTAATATTATGTTACTGATCCTAACACCCACATTTACACTTAACAGCATTAGGTGCTTGTGATGCCCGTAGCAGGAGTCGACTTTCATCTGCAAACCTATTTTGCCAAGTGATAAAAGAAGATGTGAACTGTCAAGATAAAAGATGCTACGAGAAATGAAAAAAAAAGAGTATGCTGGAACAAGATTCATAGTCGAAAACCAATTGGCCAATCACCTTAATATTTTTTTTTGCGCTGTTTTCTTTATTGCAATGGATCGGTTAGTGACACCTTACTAAACTCTTCTGGTAATTGAACCATGGTGCAAGTGCCTCAGCACCTACAAGGTAATTTGCGTATACATGTGACAAGTCGGCACTAGTAGGTGTCTCTTCATGTAAGGCATACATGTAGCTCTCTACCAGTTGACTGCCCTCGCCACTTTAATAAGTGTGTGAGCACCGCGAGCATCTACAGATTCTCATCAGAGCAACCCACCAATATGTTTGCACCACTAACCCAGGTAGTTTTGACCTATGATCCTCGATTCGAACTTGCTGAATTATGTTCATGCTGATGATGTGTACGTGCGTAGTTATGTCATGAATGTAGGTCCCTTCAGTTCCCAGGATGGTGGGTGGGTGATTAGGGCTTTACGTCCTGTTTTTCTGCACCTAATTAGGACTGTCAGAGACCATGGCATTGAGATGAAGGATGAAACAGCCATCGAACTTAGGCTCGACCGGGAATTGAACCCGGGACCCAGCGGTTGGAAGCCCAGAGCGCTACCTCTAAGCTAGGCCCCCGCCTTTCAGTTTCCAGGGACCCTGAAGATTAAAGGATCCCGAACACAGACAGAAGGTATGGATTGAATACACACTTTGTATATCTATTTTTAACTATATTATGGTCAACATTGAAATAACATGACTTGAACATGATAGGGGTGTTAACCGGATGTGTTATAGTGACCACAGTCTGTCAGGCCTTATCTTAATTCAATTGAAATAAATTATTATCTAATGGGTAAACACATGTTCAATATAAAAAAAAAGTTAACTTGGTGGCTGGAACCTTGATTATTGAAATTTTATTGCTTTCTGTATTTACATTAATGTCTCTTTCATGTTATCTTTTAACTGAATGACATATGTATCACTTATGATATTTTACATGTCAATAAAATCTATATATATAATATATTATTGATAATCTTTCTCAGCTGTGATACTGCTTTCATACTATTTCAGAATTCCGAACTTTTTTTTTTGTTCACCCTCATTACAAAAAAAATTATAATAATAAAAGGTAAGCATATATGGAGGAGGACCATACTAAGCAAAGCTCTCTTTAAAAAAGAGACCTGTATCAGAATTGGTTGAAGTAGTATAGACATGGGGAAAAACATGAATTGATGTATTTTGTATAGGGTATCAGTTGTAGTAACAGATATTAACAAGGTATAATGTCAAACTATTACAATAAATTAGTATAGTTCATATAAAAATGTCTTTCTCTTTATTGCCGAAATTGCTAAAAAATCTACTTTTCAATAGATCCTTGCTTCTTTTGCCTAGCTATCCACAACTGTCTGGAAATCGACTACTTGCACCATCCTTAGCATTATTAATAATAAAAAGAGACCTTTGCTTGTTAGTATTACTATAAAAAAACGAAATATATTTCAAAATTGTCTGCTATTAAGTTATGTTGAATATTGTCTAGTTATTTTTAATAAATATTATAAGTACCTAAATACTTTTATTATTCTGAAATATGCAGCCTACAAAACAGTCTTTCAGAAAAATGTGACATGTTTTGCAAATCTATTAGAATAATTCAGATCCAAATTTTATAAAATATAATCATGTTTCATTTCTTCACATTAACATACATAATTGACAGTTTCAGTGAGTGCATCATTTTTCAACTGCATATCTGGAGTTTAAAACAGTTTGAGAAATAATTTATTTTCAACATTGACCAATTTGTAAATGTAATTAATCACAGTGTACAGTTTCAAATGTCAGCTAACAGATACATAAAGAGCAATTGACAAATCCAATTTGTGTAATCACTGTTTCACTTGACAAAGAGTGAGAACAGTGAGTGTGTGGCCAGTTTCATTCCTTTTATAGGTCAGAGTGTGGGTGTGTCACTCAACTGGCCAATCATGGTCAGATGCCTGCAATGAGTGACCACTGCTACACTGGCATAGCAACAGCATCACAAGCACATATGCATACAAATTCATAAGGGATTTTTTTTAATAGCCAAAACACCATAGTTACCATACAAATCACATTAGTTTTCATTGAGTTGCTAGGCATTTTATATGATGGGTATTGACGCAGCGATAGGTTTAGCACATTTATTACTCAATCAAATGCGGTTGACAGATGATAGGTACATCTAAAATAAATACATAAATACAAAAATTAAATAGATGCACAAATCAGTAACATAAATGAATAAATCAAATAAAGTATGCTGAATAAGGATAAATGATCAAAGTCTTTATAAATGACCAAAGGATAAATATATTTAACTCACAAGAATGTGCCTCTATATCCTGCATCAGATTCAATGTGACTTTGTATAGCTATGAGTGACTGTGATGAGTGACTGTGACTTAACATGGTGGACACATGTAATTAAAATGTCCTGTATAAGTCCAAACAGACTTTTAAACCAAAAATTGTTACAACAAATATTGAAATAATTCTAAACATGTAAATTCAGTGTGGCTGATATATAAACACTACATGATATCAAGTAAAAGAAATACTGAGAACACATAGCCTAATAAATGTATTAATCATATTAAATTGACATTCAAAAAAAGGTTCACAAAATTCTACATACCTTAAAATAAATGCATTTCAGCAAATAAATATAAAAAGGTCTGTACAGTACAGAATCCTGACTCAAAGTGCCAGTTCATACAGAAAATCACACATTAGCAAAACAACACCTTCACAGCTTTTGGCAAACACTGAAGATATAGAGGAAACAACTGAAATAGCTGTTTAATTGTTTAGTGCAATTAACAATGGGCCTCCAACAGATATTTGTTGAGAACCTTCATAAGCTTTCACCCCTAAGACCAAAATAAACCATGCCCATTTCTGGGAAATCAGACTAGCATGGGGGAGTCCATTCATGTTGGAGACTGTTAAGATCTAATAAATACCTTGGTACAATTAACCCAGGAACTTTTGGTCCATAATTCAAAGTTGCTCAATATGCCAAAGTTAGGTCATTTAAGCCATGGGTGGGATCTATTACATGCCTCGAGATAGACCCTTAGTGGAAGGGGCCATCCATTTAACGTCTCATCATGTATTCATGGTGTTTGCTGTTTTCGTAATTATTAAGCTAAATTATTAGGCTAAACTAGAATTAGCAGTTGATCTCCATTACACATGCATGAGTAAACACTTGTGTGTAAAACAATGTTCAGATCCACATGACAAGAGCATGTTCAGCATGTGGATGAATGACACATACAGAATGACTCATATGTCATTGTCCAAGTATCGCCGACTTTATCCAAGACACGGAATGTCATGATAATAACGGGGCTAACCCCCAATGGGATGCATAATTGCTTCATGGGGCTTTTCTCGGACTTTTGCAGACCTGCAGGGACTGTTGAGGATTTACATCAAAATTTCTTTTATCCCTTTCAATCCCATCAAAACCTTGGGCCCTTCAAGAGCAGGTGTTAGATAATTATCATGGTAATTTAACCAGTCTGCAGAGTGCACGATGACCTATAAAGTGTTTTCCCTAATCAGGCCACCCCTTTCAGTCATATTATTGTTGAACAACAGCCCTTATTCAATAATCTGGCATAATTAACAAAGCAATCAGTCAGTCAGTCAGTCAGTCAGTCAGCACATCAGTCAGTCAGTCAGTCAATCAATGAGTCAGTCAGTCAGTCAGTCAGTCAAATAAGACAGTCAGTCTGGACATTCAAGTTTGTCTAGTCAGTCAGTCAGTCAGTCAGTCAGTCAGTCAGTCAGTCAGTCAGTCAGTCAGTCAGTCAGATAGTCAGTCAGTCAGTCATTTATTAACTGCACCAAAGCCCTCATGTAATAATCTGTGTTAGCATGATTAATACAGCATGCATTTTACCCCTCCGTTTGAAGTATTCTGGGCATGGAGACAAGATTACTACTCTTGTCTTCATGTGGGAGACAAGGGTAGTGATAAACTGGAATCTGAGATTGATAAGAAACTTGTTGTTGATGAGGGAAAAATGCTGCTGACCACCATCCCGCGGCTATCCACCACTTTGATGTCCGCTGCTTCGGGCAAGGACCCGCAACGAGCCACTGCAAGCCAACACCAGCCACAAATTAATTATAGCCAATTAGTCAGGAATATCTTTCAGCTTTGCGGGGCCTTTTGCCGGGTTTTGGGGCATTTTAGGGTGATGTCGGCAAAATATGGACAATTCCATATGAAGCCAAACTGTACACAAATGCATTATATTGTATGGTGGTCTAAGTGACATGAATGTTTTTTGTCGTCGAATGCAGTAACATGAGTGATCATTATGACATGAAAAAACTCCTGTGCTTATCTTTTCATACACACAAACTCGTGAATCCTCGTAATTTCAATGTGCAAATTTGGATAAATATATATATGCAAATCTGAGATTGGATTCTCCAACAATATTTACCATGTGCATTAACATGTTGATGAACATATTAATGCACATGGTAAATATTGTGACTGATATGAGAATATTGATGAAACTGAAACTTCACCAGAATCCCATATAAAAATGTGCATTACCCTGCATATTTACTGATCATATGTGCTGAAAGCAGCTCATATACATATATATGGTGTGGTGGTTTCCCACCCGTGGAAATTTATCTCATCATTCCCATAGTTCTGAAATGATTTAACATTCGTCCTGATCTCATGTTCAGTTATGAAATGATTAAAAATTTGTCATAATATTATGTTAAATGTTTCAACATGATTATGGAAAGATGCCTTGAATTAAGTCAGTTATCCATAAAACAAATTGTACACTTTGTGGGATGTAAACAAAGTCCACACAATCGCAGCTTTTGCCTGGATGATATTTGTTTCTGGCCTTTTGAATTGAATAAAATCTGTGGCATAAAAATGGCATTTCAGCTAATGGGATGGGTGGTTGCTATGAGCAGAAACTGTTTACACACCCAATGTTTGTCTTTTACATTGATGCTTGGTTCAATATAACAAACTAGAAAACTACATTTATATTTGTATTGCCAAACAAACTTAGCATATTGGACAACAGACACCACAAGATTAGTTGTGACTAATTCCAAGCAATTTATTATATACATTGTACTTGTAAGTTGCTGTTTATTACAATGGATCCAGTTTTACCAAAGGATATATCATTTTTTTATTACATCTTCCTTATATATGGAAAATGCCATTTACCAAAGGTAACATCAAACAAGTTTGCTTACTACATAATGCTCATTTACAATCTTTGCATGATATTAGCAAATGGTTTTGTTTTGGTTGTGACCTTAATTGTGACTCCCATCAGAGGAAATCTTGGTGAGAATTTGAATGTCAAATACTGAAGCCTTTCAGAATTGATATGGGCGCTTGTGACCTCAATAGTTATGTTCAAGATGAGCGTAAAGGGTCAATTCTATTATAATTTTTCATACGACAAACTGTTTGACACGTTACGATATCGACTAATAAAGTATGCATTCATGGTGGTTATGATATTGTACATCATTTGCATGAAAACACTTTCTATTTATGCTATGACAGAGGAATATTCACTGAAGACTATACATAATTGCCTGGAAAAGAAACAACTAATAAGCCAAGATCGTGTTGAATTCATGCTGCTTCTTGCAAATGTACCTTCAGTTACGCCAAATATGCTACTTACTTTGTACATTTCTGCATACTGTTTTGTGATTGGAAGGGAGTTTGCCATTTTCTATGACAATATGAACGACTTCCCAAAACTTTTTGGGATGTCGGATTCTCATGTAGAAAGGTAATAAACAGTATTTTTCTTTTTGGATTTTACCAATTTAAGGGCATCTTATTGAGTTATGTTAGGTCAGATTTTATCTCATGTATAAGGTATATGAGCTGCGTTCGGCACATATGATCAGTAAATATGCAGGGTAGTGTACCAAGCAATGGCCCACCCATATCTGAAAATATACATAATTTTGCTTAGTTTTTATTAGGGATGAAAGATGTTATTTTATTCCAGTTTCAGGCTTAAATACAACAACCTCTGTGAGAAGGTGGAGACCTTCTCGACTACTCATGGAATTCTTTTGTCAACCAGTCTTTGTGCTCTCATCCTTGGTTTAATCACGTGCGGATACAATTTCTTTGCTCCGGCTATTATACCGGCTAAATACTTGTGGCCGAGTAGTTTCTTTGTCACAATGGGAATGGTTGCTTCATTTGTTGGACCTGTGTACTTGCTTAACCAGGTACAAATAAAATTGTTTACTCTGACTGCTTTGCACCTAGTGGCCATACAGATAAACCAAAAAAAATATTGAGACACTTTCAGAATATCTTTGAACAGTAGTAGAAGTGATTTAGCTTAAAGTGGCATTGGATTCTATGGTATATGTATATGTCAACTGCTGTAAATAGCTATATTTGCCAACGTATTTTGCGAGGTATGATATATTATTAAGAAATCAAATGTGAATAGATATTAAAGTGACTGTAGAGAAAGTGATTTTAGTGTAAGCCTAACAAAAATAATCTATTCATTGACATTTTCAGGCAAAGAAGCCTTTGGAGATTTTGTCTGAAGTTGGAATGAAGAATGCCAGTGAAAGGACAATGATACAGGTATATATTAACTTGTGATATTTGAGAACTTTTTCACTGCAGTAAGCCTAGTTTACAACACAAACTTATAATGAACATCTGGTTGTAATAAAGTATTTGCAAAGGAATGGAATTTTTTTGCATATCTTTATGCCACCAGACCAACACTCTGATAATCCCAAGTATTCTGTAATACAAAATGTAAGCAGTTGTGATTTTACAATTTGTTACATTACGACAATAAATTCTAAACCACTATTATCCTTTTCAAAGGAGTCAAATTATGCCAAGGGAAAAACCAATGTGTCCTCTTCTTGGACTGAGAAATCTATTACGTCCATCCTTTTTCGCAACAGCATGTTATTGACGGGGCTAAAGCCTAATTGACACCTTCACAATAATTGTGCTGATCGATTATCCATTCTTGGTCTTATTACCCAAATTAACATTAGTTACCTACAATCTTGCTAGGAAACGCCAAGGCAAAACTACGATGTTATAGGAAAACCACACCAGTCACTGATCAGTTTGATAGATCAGACAAGTCACCCTCTGAGTCTGATCTGTCAAACAGATCAGTGATGAGTTTTTGCTTTCCTTTTATTCCCCAATTAATTTCAACCATTTGGAACTTCACATTTTTAAAATTGAATGACAATTGACGGAGTTATTTGATAAGACATACAAAAAAGCAGTCCCATTTTCGCATGGGAATAAGACTGACAGAGTCACCAGCGTCATGAACATTGTTCATTGGAATATGACATTTTCATAAATGTAACTTTTCAATTGTAGTAGCGCCAAAACTTTTTTCGGCCATACAATGTCTTGAGCTTCCATTTTTCGAGCAATGCATTAACTTCGATCTGTTTGGTATGAAATGCAAATCACCTGGTCTGCATCACCCGCTATTTCATGTGACTTGGCTGCAATTGGGTAATAAATCTAACTAAGAACCATTATGGTACACCTACATTTAAATGAGTAATGCTACGACATTATACAAATATATACGGTGCTACATAATGCAGGTTATCGTTGCAAAATTGTAGTTGTGAGTAGCCCATAGTCATATCAAGGTTGGCTATGGAGCATGGCAATGGGTAATGATTGATAACAATTCCATCTACAACATCCTATCACTTACTATGGCTTCAAAATGACCTTCTACGATGACCTATGACGGACTTATAATAAGGCCTACTCCTGATGATGTTTGTATGGCAAGCTTACTGTTTTCTAAAACTTCATCAAACGATTCAAAATAACCTTATTTGATCAAGGCACCCTAAATATGTATAAGCTAATGAATCTATTAAAATAGAAGACTCTGTTATCGAATTTGTCTATGAGTTTAACTTCCTTGGCATAATGTTAGATAGACATCTAAATTGAAAAGCTCACCGTGATATGATTACAAAGAAATTGTCAAAAACAGTAGGCATTATGCACAGATTAAAAAATATGTTGCCTCTCTGTGCCTTGTTGCATATATACCATTCCCTTGTGTTATCACACTTAAACTATGGAGCTCTTCTTTGGGGTTGGCAATGTCAAAATATATTCATTTTACAAAAAAGCTGTCCGAGCTCTTACTAACAGTAAATATATCTATGCACTGTGTGTCCTGAAATTCTGCCATAAACGATTAAACAATACAGTATTTTCTTGATTTACTACTGCTTTAGAGATGATCCTCATTACTATGAAACTCAAATAGCTGGTCAACTACGACTTCCCTTAATTAAACATGAATTTGCAAAACAGAGTATAAAGTATAGATTTATTAAAACCCTTAATAATAACTTACAGAGAAAAACTAGAAACACATAGTTTAGATGGATTTAAGAAATACGTGAAAAATAGCACTGTAGCATCTTATTCCGCAGACTGCAGTATTGAAAATTGCTATATTTGTATAAATGTTCATCCTACTGCTTCTTTATAATACTTTTCAACAATATATTCTTTAACTTGAGATGAGTAACGTAGATGAGACAACTACTGATAAGAGTAATTTCTGTACTGTGTTTTATTTAATGTTCACTATGTAATATTAATGGATCACACCAGGTGGCCTCACGCTAGCGATAAAATATATTTATCTTTGTGAGGTCTCCTTGCGAAACAAATGTTTATAAATGAAAATATTAAAATATATTTTTGTTTTGGCAAAATAAAAAGAATCTTAATAGTAATCTATCAGGCATTAAATACCAAAAATAAATAATACATTGAAAGATATCAAAACCAAAACATTGGAAATACAATGGAAATTACATCATTGTTGAGTGTTGTGACATCATTACTTGGTTTGTTTGCATATTGGTTTTTGATGGCATGAAAAATTAAATAGCAGGTGAAGTTTATTTATTTTATAGAGAGATAGTGAACCCAAACAAGGCTCTGGATAGTAGGTAAAATTAAGAAGACAATGAAGTGAATGCAAATAGATTTTGGCCACTGTCATATTGAGTGACAATCCAGCTTTAATCATGAATTTGAAAGATTGTGAAAATGTGAACTGGGCTTATGTGATTGAAAAATACCACAAAATATTTCTGAAATGCATCACAAACATTTATTGCAGGCTCACATGTTCATGAATTCATTCCAGAATTTTGGTGGAGTTTCTGTCATGGGTTGTATGAACATAGATAAACCCAGAGCTCTTGGAGTAAGATATTAATATTATATGCATATGTATCTAATTAATTTTGTATGTCTGCCTGGAATCATCTTCCGGAAGCAAGGCGCCAACCTTACTTATCCACAAAGCTCCACTGGGTTGCCTTATTATAAACGGACTCATTCATATCATTGTCAGTGGTCGTAAGTTATTGCAAAGCGCCAAATGAGTAAATGATTCACACAATGTAGTTATTTTTAGCGCAGATCACCAGTAAATACTTACACTTGAGTTCACCATCAGTTACAGTTAAAAACCCTGGCTTCAATATAAAATTAGGCAATAGATGCTCACTTCACTCAAAACAAGAGCAACTCAGACATTGGGAAGATGGTCTAAAATTAACCTCTATCTTTTTTAATTTCAGATAGTTGGAGTAATTGTCACCTATGTCCTTGTGGTTGTTCAATACCAATAAATGTAATGGTGAAGGAAACAGAACTGTCATGTTTGACATGCTACAATATGTATTTAAATTATTTTGATCCTTGGCATTATACATTGTACATCACATTGTTATATTGTTATACTGGCTTATTACAGTTTGCTGTTTGGTCCATGCATGACCACAAATGATTCCTGTTCTAGAAGAAGACTTTTTTAAAATATATTGGCAGCTATTGCCTAGCTTAATACTCCTTTTGGGCACCGTGTAAATAATATGGACACATGACACACAACATCTAAAAAAAGTGCACTGAGTGTTGTAGATCATATAGTAAACAGTAACCTGTTCTGATATTATCCTTATGACATATTACTAAAATCAATTGTATCATATCTTATATATTCTTTCCATTAGGCATTAATAATGAATAAATTCAGATAATAAGCATGCAGGACATTCTTTGTGAGACTTCAGTGATTGTATATCAGGTGAAAATCCACGCAGGCAATAATGTATGGGTCAACGCTCGCTCTTTAAACAGCGGTCAAAATGAGATGTGAAAATTACCAAAAGTACTGGAAATACATTGTCATACATGTACTGTTATTCTTTTTGAGCATGTACACTATTTGAATGCCCATACCACTATACTTTTCAAAGTATGCTAACTGCATTAACACCCAACTACTATCCAGAGTATGGTTTTGCATGAATAACATATACTACTGTCCTATCCAAAGTAGACTATCCTTTCAAAAGTATGAGCACTGCATGATTGCCCATACCACTATCTTTCTCAAGGAATATGCACACTGTACAAGCATATTGCCAGATGTATCTAACCTAGAATAATAGTATGTACAGATCATGGTCTCTTACGAAAGGCAAAATTCTACTATATGTCAATTTTGTCTGGCTGTTTTAATTAAATATTTCTACAGGCTTTAGTTAGGTTACAATCTTTAGTTGAAAATGACTCCAAATGGGATTTTTTGAACCACAGTTGAAATCGTACTTGTGCACCAAAAGCAACATTTTGAACCTAAATTTCAGCACTGATGGAGCAATTAATGCAAAAGCTTTTACTGCATGAAGTGCAGAACCAAAAAATGTATGGATATTGGACAGAACTGCAGTATAGATTCCTTCGTCAATCTGAATGCAAGCTATATACAAATCTAAACTGAACCACACTTGTACTAGGGTATAATCACATAGGGAATGCCCCCAGCAAGTGGGAGATCATCTGATAATCTTGGAGAAGAGGTCCATTAGACTAATTGATACATTAAAGTACAATAGCATCTGAGATATATTGGAGCAAAAAATATACTTAAAGTAGAAGATATATTTAAATTGAGTTGTTGCAAATTATACTACAAGACATTAAAGGGTACTATAGCTCAATATGGTACTGACGATCTTCTTAATTTTGCAGAAAGTAAAGCTAACCACCAAACAAGGACAACAAAACAATGTATATATACACCCTATAAAAGCACCACTGGATAAACAGAATATTAGCTATGTAACAGGAAACACCTGGAATAATTTACCAAGAAAACAATTAATAACAAACATGTACATGAATTCTCTAGTTTCTCCAAGGTTATTAAAAGTTACTATATTAGTACCTATCAAAATAATTGCACCAAAATGAATTACACAATGGTCTGGTTAATCTAAAAAAATCTTGATCACAAATCATCGCTCTCAACTTCATCATTTTTCGTATTACCTATACAAATGCAAATATGTAATCTAGCTGAAGGAGAACGCATATGTTAATACAGATTTTCATATGTTTCAAAATGTAATGTATGGCTACTAATCCTTTATTATCATATAATTCTTTTCATTATTAGTTTAGTTGCTTTATGTAAAATCTTATTTTTCTTATTTACTGATTTTTCTTTCTTTTCTAAGGATCTACACTTCTTCTTTGAGTGTAGTCCCGCGGGCATGTTATTAAATTGATTAGTATAGTTTTGTAGATTTTCTCATGTTGAAATTTTGCTTGTATTGTATATAATTGTTGTATTGCCAGCAAAATAAACTAATTCCTAACTCCTTTTCCTTGTCTTATGATCAGTTCAGAAATAATTAAACATTCGTCCTGATCTTAATAATTGTTGAAAGATGCCATGAATTAAGAATGTTGTCAATGAAAAGTTTATAAATAAAGTCCACACAATTGCAGCTTTTACCTGGATGATCCAGTTGAGTATGTTCATAATTAGCTTTTATTCTGTTATATCATTTGCGTGCATGACTTAAATTATTTCAGCTAGTGCACATTATGGTGGTCACTATGAACGGAAACTGTATACATAAACAATTGTTTTCCTTTAGATTGATGCTTGGCTCAATACAACAAACTAGAAAACTTCTACATTTATATGTGCAGTGCCAAAGAAACCTAACATATTGGACAACGAACACATCAAGATTAGTCGTGACTTATTCCAATCGATTTAACATATACATTGTACTTGTAACAAGTTGCTGTTTATGAGAATTGATCCAGTTTTACCAAAGGATATATCATATTTTATTACAAGTTTGCTTACTACATATCACTCATGTACAATGTTTGCATGGTTTTGTTTTGGTTGTGACCTTAATTATGACTCCCATCAGAGGAAATCACCCTATAAAAGCACCACTGGATCAACAGAATATTAGCTATGTAACAGGAAACACCTGGAATAATTTGCCAAAAACAATTAATAACAAACATGTACATGAATTCTCTAGTTTCTTCAAGGTTATTAAAAGTTACTCTTTTAGAACCTATCAAAATAATTGCACCTAAATTAACTATTTCGTCTGTAGTCAAGTAACAGTATGAATTAGACAATTGTCAATCTAAAAGATCTTGATCACAAATCATCGCTCTTAACTTCATCAATTTTCATATTACTAATACAAATGCAAATATATATTCTAGTTGAAGGAGGACGTGAATGTTAATATACATTTTCATATGTGTCAGAATGTATTGTTTATAGCTACTAAATCCTTTTTTATCATATAATTCATTTCATTATTAGTTTAGTTGCTTTATATGGACGCAATGTTGATGAAGCAAGTTTATTACTCAGTGACGTGTAAACAGTAACCGGTACATCTAAAAATTATTGAAAAGGACACAAGATGTAATACAGACAAAAAACGAATAAAAAATACATTAAATAATAAATAGACTCACAATAAATTACCACACTACATGAGACACTGCATCATGATTGAAGGACAGGAAGTGACATCATTTCATTGGACATGGGTTGACAAATGACCTGTCCCAAACAACATAAGTGTAAGTTTAAACAACATCATGCCATCAATTAAATTTCATGTAATCACCCACATATATATATATATATTCAGTGTTTTATTAACTTTGCATAAATAACAATAACTTGATATAAATTATTAACACAAATTTCTTAAATACAAATAGATAAAACTTTCACATTACTATATATCATAATCAAATTAATAAGAGAAATACATAAATGATGTGCATCAATAATAATTTACATCGGTAAATTCTAATAATAGCAATTTAAATACCACATACCTTGACTTTACAAAACTTCCTGGTACTGACACATATTCATTGAACCATGAAATTCACATGATTTGCACCTTGTGCATAGAAATCAAGCAAGAACTGATAACTGAAACATACATGTAGCTAACAGCTAACCGTGAATGACAAATTGTGGTGCAATTTGCTTTGCAAAGTTAACACTTTATGTAAAATCTTTCCTTCCCATCCTTCATGGTGAGTACTATTTTTATAATCAATTTCTTATTACAGTAATCCATGACTTTAATTTTATCGATATACCAGTTTTACTTTTTTTCAACTTAAAATTTTTTTTATTCACTTAATTTTTTTCTTTTCCAAGTATCTACACCAATTACAAAAATTCTGCTTTTGAGTGTAGTCCCATAGGCATGATATTAAATTGATTTGCATAGCTTCATAGATTTTAGATTTGTTTATATTGAAATGTTGCTTGTATTATATTATATATTATTAAATGCAACAGTTACAAATTCCTAACGCCTTGTCCTTTGTTGAAAGATGCCGTGAATATAGAATGTTTTCATTAGCATTTGGAAGTCAGGCTTTCGACTAACTACATCAATTATCAATAAAACAAA
Organism: Alitta virens; assembly: GCA_932294295.1. Taxonomy (NCBI): domain Eukaryota; kingdom Metazoa; phylum Annelida; class Polychaeta; order Phyllodocida; family Nereididae; genus Alitta; species Alitta virens. The sequence goes on along the minus strand of OW028585.1, from coordinate 3,508,182 downwards.
TTGTGGGGAAGTCCACACAATTGCAGCTTTTACCTGGATGATCCAGTAGAGTATGTTCATAATTAGCTTTTATTCTGTTAATATATCATTTGCGTGCATGACTCTAATAATGGTATTTCAGCTAATGCACATTATGGTGGTCATGAAGGGAAACTGTTTACACACCCAATTTTTGTCTTTTGCAGTGATGCTTGGCTCAATACAACTAACTAGAAAACTTCCACATTTATATGCGCAGTGCCAAACAAACTTAACATATTGGACAACGACACATCAAGATTAGTTGTGACTAATTCCAAGCGATTCAACATATACATTGTTTTTGTAAGAAGTTGCTTTCCATGAGAATGGATCCAGTTTTACCAAAGGATATATCATTTTTTTATTATGTCTTCCTTATATATGGAAAATGCCATTTACCAAAGAAAACATCAAACAAGTTTGCTTACTACATAACACTCATTTATAACGTTTGCATAATATTAACAAATGGTTTTGTTTTGGTTGTGACCTTAATCGTGACTCCCATCAGAGGAAATCTCGGTGAAAATTTGAGCGCCAAATACTGGAGCCTTTCAGGAATGACATGGGCGCTTGTGACCTCAATAGTTATGTTCAAGATGAGTGTAAAGGGTCAATTCTATTATCATTTTTCATACGACACAATTTTTGACACGTTACGATATCGACTGATAAAGTATGCACTCATGGTGGTTATGACATTGTATATCATTAGCATGACAACACTTTCTATTTATGTTATGACAGAGGAATATTCACGGAAAAATATTCGTACTTGCCTGGAAAAGAAACAACTAATGGGCCAAGATTGTGTGGAATTCATAAAGCTTCTCACAAATGTACCTTTATCTACGCCAAATATGCTGCTTACTTTCTACATTTCTGCATACTGTTTTGTGATTGGAAGGGAGTTTACCATTTTCTATGACATATGAAGGACTTTCCAACACTTTTTGGGATGTTCGATTCTCATATAGAAAGGTAATAAAAAAATTCTGTTTTTTTCAAATTTACCTGTTAAAGGGCATCTTTTTGCACTATGCTAGATCAGATTTTATCGTATGGATTAGGTATATGAGCTGCGATCGGAGCATATGATCTGTAAATATGCAGGGAAGTGTACCAAGCAATGAGCCTCAGGGATGAAAAATGTTGTTTTCTTCCAGTTTCAGGCTAAAATACAATGACATCTGTGACAAGGTGGAGAACTTCTCGACTACTCATGGAATTATTTTGTCAACAAGTCTTTGTGCTCTCATCATGGGTTTAATTACGTGTGGATACAATTTCTTTGCTCCGGTTATTATACCGGCTAAATACTTGTGGCCGACTAGTATCTTTGTCACAATGGGAATGGTTGCATCATTTGTTGGACCTGTGTACTTGCTCAACCAGGTATGAATAAAATTGTTTAATCTGACTGCCTTGTACCCAGTGGCCATACAGTTAAACCTAAAATTATTGAGACACTTTCAGAATATCTTTGAACAGTAGTAGAAGTGATTTAGCTTAATAGTATACGCTACTATGTCATTTGCTTGACAAGTCATAGATATAGCACAATCTTGTACTTTTCGGAATCCTTAGAAGTAGCCCTATCAAGCTACGGGGGATGCCATTTTTTCCTATGGCAACATAGCTTGAAAACTGTTACCATAGAAATGAACCCAAGTTTTCAGGAAATGTTATATTTCTTTATATTTCTTTACCACTGGCACTGACAGACTCTATCCAAGTTACATAATCAAATCTTTTAACTACATGCTTTATGTTGGTTATGTGACCTTTAAGGTCAAAGGTCATTGTCATAGTGAGAATTGGGGTTTAATGTAAAAATTTGGCCCTTTTTAACATAAAAACATTTTTAGATTCATAATGCGTATCACTTGATTCCTGTTTCCATGCAAACCGTTATTCATCAGTAACTTGACATAGTCTAAATTTGTTCTGGATATATAGGTTGTCTTGGTATCCATGGCAACCAGATTTAAATGATCATAAACAAATTGATGTCCTTCACAACCTAGACAAATGGGAAATCCCAAAAAGCCAGATATGCAATTCCACTGTTTCTGCAGCTTTCTGTGATTTGTAATTTTTAATATAACCTACTTGCAGAATATTTTAGACAGGTGACCTTTAAGGTCAAAGGTCAAAGTCATGATAAAAGTGAGGCTAAAAACAAAAATCTGGTCAAATTTTGCAGTAAAAGAAGACATTAAATCCTACCTAATGCTACATTGATTGGCAGTTTTCAAATTGACATTGGTTCATGAGAAATGTAATTTAGGCCTGGCTTGTTTTAAAAATATAGTTTGAATAGGTAGCCATGGCAACCAGCCTAAAATCGTCACAAACAAAATCAAGATGAATGACAATGTTCTCAAATTGGAGAGATTTTGGTTGCTGATAAGTAGTTTTTCAGGGCCAGCATGGTCTTGAATATTAGTTTTTTGTATCAGGGAATATTTCAATCATGTGACCATCAAGGTCAAAGGTCAAGGTCATGGTAACAACTAAGGTCAATGACCCATGAGCCACCTCTTTGTGCCCTACAGGAGTGAATATAATATAATGCTGTCTGATACTGTGTGCTAATTTCTGGATATGAAATTTATATAAAGATCCCAGCATGACCAATACTTGCTCCACATATATAATCTGAACTGGTATCCATGGCAAACAGACTGGATTATCATAAACAAAACTAAAGAAAATTACAATATTCTCACTTTTGTGAGATGCAATTTCACAAGGCCAGTATAGCTGTAAGCGTTCATATTTCTGTATTTGGTGTATACATTGGATTAGTTTAGTCATGTGACTGTGGGGTCGAAGGTATAGGTCACAGTAAAAACTGAGGCCAATAACCTTAAATCAGCCCATTTGCAATATGGAAGTGAATATAATCTCATTTTACGTTGCACTGTTAATTTATGTAGAGATGTCAACATGACCAATTTTCCCTGAATGTACTATGGAAATAGCACATGATATATAATTTTGACTGGTATCCATGGCAACCAGGCAGGATTCACCACAAACAAAACTGAGGATAATGAACATGTTCGCAAATTGGCAGGATTTTGAATGGCTGTTAAACAGTATAACAAGGTAATATAACAAGGCCAGCGTAGCCTCCAGGGTTTTTGTTTCTGCATTTGATAACATGTGAATAACTTGGTCATATAATCTTAAAGACAAATGATGAAAACTCAGATCAATGACCCTCAATAAATTGTTCTTCCCAACAGCAGTAAATATATAACCTCTAAGCAAACTTTTTGTTCATGGCAAGTTTTCGGTCAAATTGTTTTCAAGTTTCATCTTTGGGCCACCTTAATTTCATTTTTTTACTATGTAAGTGTAGGTCTGGGCATCATATTTGTAGGATTATCCTCTATTGTTTCAAGTATATGTAAGAAATTGTTCTCCTTCGGTTGTGATCATAAGAAACATATTGGAAACATCTTTAATGAGTCTTTAATCTTAGTCATGTTGGTAAATACTCAAAATGGAAGGGTTTCACTGCCTTTTTTTTGTATTCCTTGACCATGAAAACTCACATGTAGACACCAAATTCATGGTATTATCTTTATTAGTTGACGAGATTTGAAAAAATAAGTATTTCTATTGATGGCGTCCCTAATTTGCATATTATAGATACATTTCTAATAATGAAGAAAAGTGGTCAAAAGGATTCTAGTAGTGTTCTCAATTACTAATCATGATACTTTAATGAACCACACAAAATCTATAGGTTGAAACTTGAAAAAAAAATGACCACAAAGTAAAATATGGGTGGCCAGTTTCATATGTAAATTAAGGGGTGAAGGACTAAAAATTCAGCTTGGCAACAGCAAAATTTGAAGTCAGCAGGGCCAAAAACATAAGAATCAACTTGTTGCCTGCTTTTAACACAAAATGCCTTGGGGTGTCCACTTTTCTGAAAATGGCACCTAATTATTAAGTATTACTGAAGATTTAATTGTTGACCGACAAAAGGAGGCTGTCCTTAATTATGGTATTGCTAATCACACATTTCATGCTGTGAATTGCAAATAATTGATGGTTTCATGAAAAGATAAGGAATTAGTCAGTGACTGATGTTCACATAGGTAAAACTGAAAATTTTTATACATCAATTGATTTATTGCCATGGCAACAATTTAGAACTGGTTGTTGTGGCAACATCGGTAGTTCCATGACACAGACAAATTCAGAAACCTGAAAATATGCATCTTCAGACTGTTGAAAATATACCAAAACTAGCGAGGAATCCATGCAGGGACTTGTTTTTATGATTCCAACCTGCTTGCCATGTATTCAAGTAATACATATCAACTTACTTATTTTTGGAAAGCAAACATAAGTCATGTTAGAATTATTACTATTATGTATTTACTGCGCCTCATGCTTGAATTAACCTACTGAATAGAACATAATGAAATAATGTTCAGTTTTATTGCGCAAAATTGACTGATTATGGTCACTGACCTTAGTTTTTACCATTACCCCCTTATCACATGACTGAAATATTCTCGTGCACATGTGTATATGCTTAATACAGAAATGTGAAAGCTTAGACCTATGCCGGTCCTGTAGAAATGCATAACAGGCAGCAAAAAATCACATGTGTGTTTCATGTCATTGACTAAATATTCAAAAAAAAATAATCCTGTAGTACAAGCATTAAGGAAATCAATATTTTCAAGACCTCCATTCAGTTGCATGATAAATGCTTTTGGTCATGGCTGAAAGCTCTCAGATGCAGAAAAAGTTCAAATTTTTCTATGAAAGTATTAAAAACTTCTTTTCACAAGCCAGCTTATGTGCAATAGTAAAGTTATATGCCTCAATGAGTATACTGGCCCTGCAAATATGCATAGCTATCAACAAGCAGGTAGTTTTCTTAGTTTTCTTTATGAAAAAACCAGCCTAGTTGCCACGGATACCACTTGACATTATATACCCACATGGTATATTATGAGAGCATCGCTCATGTTAACATCTCTACATAAATTACAAGTCCAGAATAAAATGAGATTATATTCACATCCATATTGAAAATGGTCTGATTTAAAGTCATTGACCTCAGTTTTTACCATGACCTAAACCTTCGACCCCCACAGTCACATGACTTAAATAATCCCATGTATACACCAAATACAGAAATATGAAAGCTTACAGCTATATTGGCCTTGTGAAATTGCATCTCACTGAGAATATCGTCATTTTTTTTAGTTTTGTTTATGATGAATCCAGTCTGGTTGCCATGGATACCAGTTCAGATTATATATGTGGAACAAGTATTGGTCATGTTGGGATCTTGATATAAATGTCACTTGCAGAAATTAGAACACAGTATCAGACAGCATTAGATTATATTCACTCCTGTAGGGCATAAAATGGTGGCTCATGGGTCATTGACCTTAGTTGTCATCATGACCTTGACCTTTGACTTTGATGGTCACATGATTGAAATATTCCTTGATATAAAAAACAAATATATTACAAAATTTAAGACCATGCTGGCCCTGTAAAAACTACTTATCAGCCAAAAAAATCTCTCCAATTTGAGAACTTTGTCATTCATCTTGATTTTGTTTGTGACGATTCTAGGCTGGTTGCCATGGTTACCAATTCAAACTATATTTGTAAAACAAGCTAGGACTACATTACATTTCTCATGAACCAATGTCAATTTGAAAACTGCCAATCAATGTAGCATAAGGTAGGATTTAATGTCTTCTTTTACTGCAAAAATTGACCAGATTTTTGCCTTTAGCCTCACTTTTATCATTTATCATGATCTTGACCTTTGACCTTGAAGATCACCCAAATAAAATATTTCTGCAAGTAGGTCATATTAAAAATTAAAAATCACAGAAAGCTGCAGGAACAGTGGAATCGCATATCTGGCTTTTTGGGATTTCCCATTTGTCTATGTTGTGAAGGACATCAATTCGTTTAGGATCATTTAAACCTGGTTGCCATGGATGCCAATACAACCTAAATATCTAGAACAAATTTAGACTATGTCAAGTTACTGATGAATAACTGTTTGCATGGAAACAAGTATTAAGTGATACGCATAATGAATCTAAAAAAAATTTTTTTGTGAAAATGGGCTAAATTTTTACATTTAACCCCAATTCTCACTATGACAATGACCTTTGACCTTAAAGGTCACATAACCAACATAAACCTCGGTTCGTTGTTATGGCAACATATTTCAAGCTATGTTGCCATGGGAAAAAATGGCATCCCCTGTAGCTTGATAGAGCTACTTCCTAGGATTCCAAAAACTATAAGATTGTGCAGTGCCTATGATTGTCAAGCAAGCCACTTTTTGTGACATAGTAGCGTATACTATAAGGTGACATTGGATTCTATGGTATATGTATATGTCAACAGCTGGAAATGGCTATAATTGCCAATGTATTTTGTGAGGTATGATATATTATTAAAAATCAAAAGTGAATAGATATTAAAGTGACTGTAGAGCAAGTGCTTTTAGTGTAAGCTTAATAAAAATAATCTATCCATTGATATTTTCAGGCAAAGAAACCTTTGGAGATTTTGTCCAATGTTGGAATGGAGAATGCCAGTGAAAGAACAATGATACAGGTATATATTAACTTGAGAATTATTTTCCCTCATTCCAATAAGATAAGCCCTGTTTACACAACCACACTTATAACGAACGCCTGGTTATGATAATATATTTGCTTTTAAATGGAATTTTTTTTGCATGGCTTTATGCCACCAGATCAAATACTCTGATAATACCAAGTATTACGTTATACAAAATGTAAGCAGGTGTGATTGTACAATTTGTTACATTATGACAATAACTTCTAAGCCACAATTACCATCTTCAAAGGAGTCCAATCATACCAAAGGATAAACCAATTTTCCGGAGAAATCCATCATGTCCATGCTTTTTGCAACAACAGGTTATTGACAAGGCTAAAGCCCAATTCATGCCTCTGTAATTATTGACTACGAATATCTACAGTGCTACATAATATAGGTGATTGTAGCAAAATTGTAGTTGTGAGCAGCCCATAGTCATATCAAGGCCGGCTATGGAGCATGGCAATAGGTAATGATTGATAATGATTACATCTTCCTATGGCTTCAAACAACCTTCTACGATGAGCTATTATAGACTTACTAATTTTCCGATGGTTCCTGATCATAAAATAAGGCTGGCTTCTGACGAAGCTTAATGAATTTGCTAATCATGATAGATCATCAGCAAAATCATAAAAATGTGAACCGGGCTTTAGTGACTGGAAAACTGAATACAAAATCTGAACTGTGTCATATTTATTGCAGGTTCACATGTTCATGAATTCAGTCCAGAATTTTGGTGGGGTTTCCGTCATGGGTTTTATGAACATGGATAAACCTGGAGCTCTTGGGGTAAGATATCAATATAATGTGCTTATGTATCTAAATAATTTGGTATGTCTGGAATCATATTCCTAAAGCAAAGCACCAACCTTATTCACACAGCACTGGCGGGTTGCCTTATTAAAAACAGGCTCATTCATGTCAATATCAGTGGTAATAAATACTGGCGAATCGCAAAGTAAGTGTTTTACAAAATGTAGTTATTTTTAGCGCAGATCACCAGTAACTTACTTTAATAGTCTGGTGATGCTTTTCATTGGCTGACCTAATTACTAACACTTGAGTTCACCACTAGTAACCGTTTAAAGCCCTAGCATCATTATGAAATTGGGCAACGGATGCTCACTTCACTCAAACAAAAGTAACTCAGACATTTGTAAGATGGTTTAAAATTAACCTCTATCTTTCTTAATTTCAGATACTTGGGGTAATTGTCACCTATGTCCTTGTGGTTGTTCAATACCAACCGATTTAATGTCGAAGGAAACAGAACTGTCATGTGTGACATGCTACAACATGTAGTTAAATTATTTTGATCCTTTAGTGCTATACAAACGAGTAGCCAACAAATAGATCAGTCATAACAGTGATTCATGGGAGATCGTTCGCTTTGATATCATGGAAGAGATCTGCACTGCTAAGCTGCAGCAGTGCAGAGCATTTAAGACTTCATTACGCCGCAGTTCAGGTGCACTCCTTCTGCATAACACTGAAACTGACTCTGTATAGGGATGTGGCCAAGACTTGAAAGGACTTAATATGATGGGCCACATCCTCATGAACGTTAGACAACAAGACACAGAGTACGCTAATGACTACCCACCACTTCCGAAGCCCCAACAGACTAACGCTACAAACACTCACTCAAAAGAGACTAAGAATATGCCCAAGGTTCTCATTGTTGGCAGTTCCAATGTTCGTGGCATGGCACAAAGACTTTGTGAAAGTGGACTTGATGGCACGGGCTTTGTTTATCCTGGGCACACTGCAGAACAGATTGAGGCTCGAGTCAGCAACATCAAGAAAGCGTCACAGAAACCTGCGCCTGATGCCATCTTTGTGCATGTTGGCGATGTTGAAGTGCGAGACCGTTCTCATAATGTAGCATCTGTGACTGACCGCATCAAGAGACTAGTGTTGAAAATTAGGTCAGATTACTGATAGTCGCATCATAATCAGCGGACTTCCACATGTACCAAATCAAGCTATTCACCATGAACGTATTGCCCAGGTTAACTCAGTCAGTAGTCAGATGTGCCTTGCCATGAAGAACGTATTCTTCATATCGAACAAGACTTCAAGACTACAGCGTGACAGAATCCACCTGACTCACCAGTCCAGAGACTTGATTGGTTGCAACGTTGCTTACCTTGTGAAGCAGTGCATTTAATGTGTTGCCCTCCACTCTGTCATCCTGTGAGGATAATGCTGTGTTAAATACTAATAATGTAACTGTGGTAGGGGGTGATAATGTGACTATAAACAGTGTTAGTAATAGTTTTATTGTAAGAGATGGAATCACTAGCTTGAATAATAATGACACTAAAAGTAGTTTCACAATGCCTGTTTTTGATGATATTATGACATGTAGTGATGATAACAGTAGAATGAATGGTGATGATATGGTGTCGAATACTGAAATTGAGACTGTTAGCAATAGTGTATCCTCAATAACTAACATTATAAACCATAGCTCTGGCAACGCGCCAGTTTGCGATGGAAAGAACTTGATGATAATGGTATGGAATGTACATGGTTTAGGTGACAAACTAAAAGACCATGACTTCTTATCATACATTTCTAAGCATGACATAATCATTTTTCTTGAAACTATGAAACTAGATAAATATACACCAGATACAGGCCAGTATGTGTATAAACATTTTCAAAGGAAATTTCAATATCCACGTGCTCGGAAACCTGCTGGTGGAATAGGTGTACTCATTAGATCTAGCTTACACTCAAGTGGTGCTTTAACGGTTACGAAAAATTCAGATTTTACAACATGGCTGAAAATAAAGCAAAACAGGCATAACAGCATATTCTTAGCTGGGGTATATATACCCCCCCTAGACTCCACCTCCACAATATCAAGTTTTCTAAACAACAATGCCAGTAGTATAGGAATATGTAGCTTTAGCCATAGTAGTTTTAACTAATCTATTTTACATTGGTCGACAGCCCTTTGAGGGGGGCGGGGTCGGTCCCGGCCATTAGTATGGTTTCTAAGGGGCTCCCCTCGGGTATTTTACCCTCGGGTAACCGGCCTCCAAATCGTCCTCGTATGAAAACATAGGTAGCAAACGCCTTCATATTTTTAGTTTAATATACTATGGTTTTTTCCATCTAGTCTGCCCGTGCATATACCCCCCTGGCCCGGGATTGATTAGCGGGGTTGGGCTATCAACCTTTAAAAAATGGTCACCTTGTGATTTGTTTACATCATCTAGGTCATTTTTACAAAGGTTAATGACCGATGCATTATGTCATATATAATTGATTAAAGAATGGTCATTTTTCACTGAATTTAGAACTATAACAAAAATGTAAATTTTAATCATTTAATTATTTACAAGGAAATCACGGAAATCGCGTGCGCTGGGACAATGCCCTCGGGATATAAGCCCGGATCCGCCCCTTCATTTCTTCTTAGGTCTTCCCTCAACAAAAAAAAACAATTTGCTCTTTCCATACGTTCATTGGAGGGTAAATGTTTTAGAATGTAATATGTCGTTCATAAAAATCTCACCTTGCAACAGGAATAAAGAATAAAAAAAAAAACAATAAGTCCAGCGAAACTCAGCACAACTGCTACCGTCAGGTCCATGGTTGATTGTGAATTAATTAGGCAATGGCTTTATTTATTCTTTTCATGACACACTTAAATCTGTCTAGACTGTCACATCATGAAATTTCGGTCATCAAAACCATAATGTGTACATGGACCCTCCACTAGTCAGGTTTTTGTTTACCAGAGGGTCCATCCTTGCTTCAATCCCAGGCCGCCCCTTTCAAATAAGTTATATTGTCTAATCATAGATATTTTGGGGAGGGTAAAACATTGAAAAAGTATACTACAATTTAAATTTCGGACATTGCATGTCATTGATATCAATAGTAATGTGTACATGGTCTGTTCTCTTCAAAATTTGGTCGCTCTGAAAAGAGCGGGGGATTGTTTGTTCGCTCTGAAAAGAGCGGTGAGGTTTCTACGAAGGGCAGTGCAGAATTCCTCCTGCTAACACGACACTTGGTGTCAACAGAAAATGAAGGTCTCTTCTGTTGGAGACTGATTAATGCCAGCGATAACGCCATTGCAGACATCAGCAAAGAAAGGACAGCCAGTACACGCCAACACCACAGCTCAATGTCGGACGTCATGTTTGTTGTTCAGACCTCAGAACAGGAATGAGTTCTGAGGAAAGTTTTGCGTGGCTGCTCTTTACATAAATTAATTTTATCAAGCTTGTTATTGGTTGAAGCTTTGGGCTGATTACCTTTGCATAAATTATTACACTGACCCCATTGTTTGTCTAAATTAGACAATAGAAAAGTCTACGTCACATGTCTGGGTCAGTACACACGCACTGCTCCTTCAACCTTTGAAAAGGCCAGGTCTACGTACATGAAAAATGTTTTCCTCATTCTTTGAGTTTGTTCCATTTTATGCTTTGGCGATTTTGACGAGCCTCATCGCTATTTGCATCGTTTTTGCGGCTGAGAGGAGGAGGGTGAAGGTGGCAGTCAACATGGGTTGCAGAGATTGGCACGCTAGCATTTTTGAACTACAACAGGTGTAGCCTATCTTCGTGGAAGCCTCACCGCTCTTTTCAGAGCGAACAAACAATCCCCACCGCTCTTTTCAGAGCGACCAAATTTTGAAGAGCAGGTGTTAGATATCATGGGGGTATTGATATCATCCGTCTTTAATTGCTCAGAGGGGGTTGGGACTGATACACCCGCAACTCTGTCATCACTGTCCTTGATTATTCCTAGTAAGATGAGTCACAACAATAATTTTTCTCCATCTTCGTTTGATTGAAGTGGCATTATTTGCTTTGGATACCTCTCCTGTTCTAGATTAAGACCATGTAAATTTCATTGCAGTGTGATTAGTAGATCCTGAGATATCTATATTATCATTAAATTAAGAATACATTTAACTACATCTATACCCAGTTCATTACATCCTAGTCTCCTAGATAAACCAGGGTTTAACCAATATTATGTGAAGTGATAAATGTATAATCATTATTTAGAAATAAATATTATAAACTATCATGCTACGCTTGTGTGATTAAATAAAGTTATGTTATCTTTAACAATCACATAAATACAATCTCACAAATAAAACTACTATCATGACTACCTCTCTATTAAAACCGTGTCACAATAGCTCACAATTAAATTATGTAAGTCCACTGTTCTATCAAGACTGCTAAACAGATAGATACATCGAAACCAAAAATAAAAGCCCCCAACAATTAACATGATTAAGACCTCAACATTTTGCACCTGTCTGCATTCAGTTCTTCATGAAGGCTACTTTGACTTTTTAAATTAGATATATAGATAAATAGATAGATAGATAGATAGATAGATAGATAGATATTTGAAACTTAACTACAAATTATTTTGAAATTTAATATAATGTACACTTTATAAAGGCAAAAAACAAAAGCTCATATACCTTAGTCTTATTGTACCACAGAATCGTGACACATGGTTGCTATGGCAATGGCAAAGACAGAGATAGACAGGAGTGTGACTGACCAACTGCCAATATTAATTTATACTGGCAATGAAAGAAAGAATGATATGAGACTGTCATGAACAGCATGTGACAAATAATTGAAACCTGTTTCTTGCATCCAATCAATCAATCAATCAATCAGTCAGTCAGTCAATCGGTCAATCAATCAATCAACTTTTAAGCATGTGACCTACATTATTTCTCAAGTGACCTATTGTTGCACAAGCAGCCTACTTGCTGTGACACACCTTGGAAAGAACCCAGTATATCATTTCCTACAAAAATACTCCACTTACTTGGGTTTCTTCACTTGAGATTCAGCAGTGACACAATATGGCTATAATCCCCATGGCATCCATCTTATGGTAAATCCATGAGTACTGGTTATATTTACAAGAAATTATGAGGTCAGTCCTGACCAAACAACTGCTGAATGCAAAATGACCTAGAACTATTTTGCCCTAATCAGGCCACCCCTTCTGTAACACGCCCTCCCCTTCCCTGATACTGGCCCACCCTAATAGTCTGTGCTAGCACTATCAATACAGCGATCAGTCAGTCATTCAGTCAGTCAGTCAGCACGTCAGCCAGTCAGTCAGTCAGTCAGTCATAATATTAACTGCACCAACACCCTTATATAACCTGTGACAATAATAAAGGAATGTGAATAAGACTTGTAGACACATTTGAAAGAAGTGCATTTTCTGTTTTCTCTTGTCTGTTACTGGAGTTTAGACTGTTTCTGCAACAATAGTGGTCATTAAAAATATTCTATAATAGGCTAAGTGACAGCAAGTAATACAGATGGCCACAGGGTAAAATTGAGCACTATTTAAATTCATGACGTTTTTAATTGCATTGTCATTTTTCATATCTCTGGACACACATAACATAATGCAATACGATTTATATGCTCTTAATCTAGAAAATAAAAGCAACCCAACAAACAGTGAGTAATCAGTGTATAGTAAGAAAGTTGGAAAATAACTTTAGTGACTCAGAGTAACTAATTAAGCATCTGGCCTGGAGCAATCGACTATGCAGGGCCATGGGAGGTTGGGAACTTATTAGTTTGGAATGGGCTCACAGAAAGTCACCCCCACGGTTTTGCCCTTCTATGAACAAGACTTGTAGTAAACATTTGTCTACAGGGTCATTCCGTGTCAAATCATCCAGGGGGTGCCAGGTGGACCCCTTCATATGAGCTTATCTACCCATAGTATGAAAAACTGCCAAATATTAGGTCTATGTCTCAATTAGTTTTCATTTTACAGCCCTTTGAAATTTAATAAATTTTTTTTAGTTTTTTCGCCAATGCATTTTCGGGCAACTTTGGCAGCTTATAGCTGCACTCTAAATGCTAGTGTAAAACTAAAAGTTGCTGCACTGACTATATTCAACCCAAGGAATTTAAAAATGGTCTCAAATCAAGTGTATCTCCAGTTTATTTTGCATGGTTGGGCTACAAAATCATTCGAAAAACTAATATAGCAAAAAACGAGGCTTTATTTAATAAGCCATAGCTTCAAGACTAATCATGATATGGTGCGGATTTTTTTTTAAAAGTTCCTATGATCTTTCTGTGTATAAAAAAAACATTCATTTTGTCAAAAAATCGCTATATTTTGCATCATTGTTTGACCATGTCACCAGTTATTCACCTCTTTCAAATTTTTACCATGTATTCCTACACATCTAAACATAATCTAGGAAAATATTCAAGATGGTGTTCAGCTTACTTTTTTAGTAATAGTTTTTTTAGAAAGTGTCATTCAGCATGTTCTTTCGAAACATTCGTCGCATGAAAGTATTGCATTTCCTCCATATTTAAATAAAGACATTTTGGCATATGAGCAGAATTGTTTGGAATTTATAAAGTTGTTTCATTCAGGCTTAAATAAAAGAGTAAGAGACACCCAAAATGTTGCTTTTACAAGTTTAAAAGATTACATAGCTTTCTTAGAACACAATTTACACAAATATCTGCATACATAGTTAGCTTCAATTAAAGAATACCAAAATCAAGCATACACAGTGATGATGCAGTAGCCTAATAGACAACTGAGACAAATAATATCAAATATACATGTACAAAAAATAGCACAATCACAGTTGATAAAGTGCCACTAATGAATTTTTTTTAGAAATGTCTGGTATTTCATATTAAACCCATTACAGCTCTAGGCACATTTACATCGAAATATCAATAAACAACATCACATAAACACCAGATTATTTATTCAGTTTGAAGAAACTGCTGATATTCAGTTTTGATTTTGTTGAGGTCACTCTGACTTAAAACATAATGGCGAGCACTGCTGCTTTGCACAGCAGGTGCACTTATCAGACAAAGAATATGCTGGGAAGAAATCCAGCATTCATCTTTCCGTGATCTTGCAGGCCATAAAAAAAAATCATTATATATTTCTTGATTTTTTCATAAATGATACCAAAACGTCTGAATGCTCCTCAGATCTATCTTTTATGCTGCCCACATACCACTTGGCATCATACATACATCCTACGTATTTACCTGGCTGGTAATCTTGACTATCACCAGATTCCGTTTGAACTGCTGTAGCTTCACTTTCATTATCACTGCCAACAGTTACAATTGTGTACATATCATCCAATGACAACCTTCTGATGTACAATTTGTTGCTAGAGTGAGGAACAAAGCTGTGGTGTGACCAAATACCTGCCACTGTTTTGCATTTGTCAAAGCGCTGCAGGAGTTTTGCACAATTCTGCTGAACTGAAACCTGATTGACAAGAAAAAATTCAATCCCCTGAATATGGTCTTTTACCCATTTGTACATATCAGTGACACTCAAACTTTGATTATCTATAGGTGCTGAAGGCTGGCACGGGCCACCAGCCTCTTTACTGTCCCCTCAACCCCATCGCATGGGCTTTTGCCATGACTAGTGGCAAAAAAATGCCATTCAGCTGATAACTGATGGTCTCTATAGTGACATCACAGATTGACCAGACTTTTAATTTACCGACAAACTTACATCAGTAGAATTTTGCAAATATATTTACTCAATATTTTTTCCCCCTTAAATTGTATTGAATGAGCTAAACATTGAAACTATGAACAGTTCATTGTGCAATAAAATCATTATGTATTCGCGATGAATTAAGAATTATTGCTGTAGTCACCTATTGTTTCTTTATTCCAACACAGCTGTTTATAAGTGATTGCAGAAATTAGGCTTAAACCTGACGAACGAGACTTTCTAAAAAAATTATAACTAAAAAAGAAAGCTGAACACCATCCTGAATTTTTTTCTAGATTATGTTGAGATGTGCAAGAATACATGGTGAAAATTTGAAAGAGGTGAATAACTGGTGAAATGGTCAAACAATGATGCAAACTATGGTGATTTTTTGCAAAATCGAAAAAAACCCACATACAATTATATTCATTACAGGAGATCTACTAAAGATTTAAGCAAAATGAATGTTTGTTTAGAAGAGGAAAAATCATAGGAAATTTAAAAAAACAATCAGTACCATATCATGATTATTCTTGGAGCTATGGCTTATTAAATAAAGCCTTGCTTTTTATTATATTGGTTTTTCGACTGATTTTGTTGCCCAACCATACAAAATAAACTGGAGATACACTTGATTTGAGACCATTTTTAAATTCCTTGGGTTGAATATAGTAAGTGCAGCAAATTTGAGGCTTACAGTAGCATTTAGAGTGCAGCTATAAGCTGCCAATGTTGCCCAAAAATGCATTGGCGAAAAAACTAAAAAAATGTATTAAATTTTAAAGGGCTATAAAAAGAAAACTAATTGAGATATAGACCTAATATTTGGCAGTTTTTCCAATTATGGGTAGACAAGCACATGTGAATTTTTTCAGGGCATTCTGGGAGGGTCAACTGGAAAGTTTTCCAAAATCTGGATGATTTGACACGGAATGACCCTACAGTGTTTATAACAGTGAAAATAACTTTCATTATTTTTCCCGGGACTACTCATCAGACTTTAGAAACTATTTTAATGTATATCATACAATCATATTTGAAGGACAAGTTATAGGAAAAGAAGAAGATTCAAATGGGGTTGACCTATGTTTTTAAATTTCTTTATCTTCTGAATGTACAGTGTAATAAAATGTCAGTGCTTAATATAACTCTATTAATTTAGAATAAACCCTATATATATGAAGTCTTGGAGAAAATAGAGATATTCATCCAAGATGAAGTCATGCATTTTACCCTCCCTTTGAAGTCCTCTGGGAGACAAGGTGAGTGATAAACTGGAATGTGAGACTGATAAGAAACACATGTTGCTGATAGGGGCAAAAAGCTGCTGACCACCATCCAAGGCAGCCCAGCATGTTGATATCCTTGACAAGAGGCAAGGACCCGCGACAAGCCGCTGCAAGCCGACACCAGCCGCAAATTATTTATAGCCAATTAGTCAGGAATGTCTATCAGCATCGCCCGACTTGCGCCGCGTTTCGGGGTGTTTTGGGGTGATGTCGGCAAAATATGGACAATTTCATATGAGTCATACTGTAGGTACAATCTAAAAATTTAAGTGTGTCGCCAAACATAACAGTGAGTCTAGACATACATGAGGGGGTGTCAGCACGTGCGCTTTTAAGCGCCCAAACTGATCAGTCGATTGTTGACATTTGGAGAGGCAACATGTTCTCGTTTGTCTTTGCTGTTCTTGCCTTATCCATTGCTGCACGTCCATGTGTACAAGGCCTGTGCAACTGCTGGCAGGACATTGCCATCTGCCGAGGGAGTTTATTCTTGGCTGAGCTACCGTCTTTGGATGGTAACATCACCGTGATTTTAATGGCTCAGTACTCTCCTTACTGCGCTGGGGTACCTCATCTGACTATTGGGGACCGCATCATTGTTTGCGACGATTCAAGAATGCCGCCCTCATCCACCACAACCATTTCAACCACATCACCGCTCACCTCCACCACCATCAACTCGACCACCATCAACTCAACTTTAACATCAGGCGCCTCTTTGTTTTTTTTTTTTTTTTTTTATATGTGATTTTTTTTGTGTCCCCCATCACCATCATCATTAGTGTTCTTTTCAGAACACACTAAATATTTCAAAGAAAGCAGACCATGTACACAACTGGTGTTGACTAGTGGGGGGCTCAAGCCTAGTTTAAAAAACTGTTGGAGAGAACAGACCATGGCGAACTGAGAGGAAAAGAGTGAAGACGACGTTAACATCGGTTGTAGAGATTGACACATTGACGTTTATGAACATCAGTAGCCTGCATTAACAAAACAAATAATAATTAAGCGCCAATTGATCAGTGAATTTGAAGGGAAGAGATTTTTGCTGTTTGTCTTTTAACGAAATTAATGAACAGTCTTTTGGGTAAATCAAGAACTTTATTGTCTAATCAAGGTACAATGGTAATATGATAAATTCAAATCAAGGTACAATATTAAAAATTCACAACTAAACCATTCTGTCTGGGAATGGTTTGTATATCTATGGACGCGGGGGTGGTGTCTTTTTGTTTTTTGTTTTTCTCTCTATTTCGTGTACGTCTGGCCATGGCTTGCTTCATCCACCAGGGGTACCAGGAAGATTTCTACGTTTGCGGTATCAAAGCGTACCAACCTTATTCTTTCTTTTCCGTTTGTTTTACCATTGGCTTTTTTTCTGTGTTTTTCAATGCCTTCCATGTTTCTAACACCGAGGGTGTTAAAGCTTCGACGTAGGCCTTGTAAAAAGTGATCCTGTTTTTATGATCTCTCACAAATTTTGGTTCGTACTTCGTGAGTTGATCGGTGTTGTAAGTTCCTTCGTTGAATTGTAAATTGCGACTGAGTGGGTCTACAGCCATTTCAATGATATCTTCTTCCCCGATCTTATACGTTTTGTTCAGCTTTTCGTATTCGGGATGATGGGGTTCTGCCTTGAAGTGTCCTTCTTGAAATTTCTTCAGTGTGGACGTTGGGACTTCGCATATGTCGTCGGCTATACCGTACGCGCAGATTGTCACAAAGAAGTAGAGTTCATCCTTGCTGTGATCGTGTCGGTTTGGTGTTTTGTTGGGTAGTAACTTGTTCATACAAGTTCTCACATGGGTGATGTGGAAGTCTTCTGCCTCCTTTAAATTTTCGTATTGTCCCAAGAACCAGGAAGGCAGCAGCTTTTTTCGGTTGGATGGTTTCAGCAAAATGTAAGCGTGTGGTCTGGGTACTTTTACTGTCAAGTAGCGTACGCTTTCTTCCAGGTTTTCGAAGCTGCGTGGCATTCGTAACTTTTTCGGTCTCTCCTCTTCTTTTAAAGCCAACGTTCCTTCCTCTACTAGTGTTTCCTCGTTCTCCCAGGCGCCCGTGTCAATGTGTCCGTATGGTAAAGTTATGATGCCTCCTCGGCATATATGCCTTTTGTTGTCGAAGGGCCTCAGCGCTTTCTTCTCTTGTTGTATGCTGTACGTTTCGTGTTTGAAGCTTCGAAGGTGGTTACTGATAACGTGGGTTTGAACGTTCTTTTGCAGCACTTGTACCAGGTCCAGGTGTTGGATGTTTTTCAGTTTATGTTTCGGTATTCCTTTACTCACGACTTTGTGCATTGTCTGGTATTCAACGCTGTAGCTTTTTGCCCGTAAGCCCACAAACGACTTGATGGGTTGTCCTCCTGCTTCGTCTTTTATGTAAAATAATTTCCCAGCGTGGCTTGCGTCATAATACGGGTGATCTTGTGGGTAGTTGCCGAAGTCGATGTTGCCCATGCTCGTCAAGTCTTCCAGGATGTTATTGTCCATTGTGATGTGATACAGCAATGAATCGGTGTCTGTCATGCACAGGCGCAGGTTGAACCGCCCGTATTTGCGCATGAAGGTGTCGTAGTGTACTCTCATCAGGTGTAATTTACTCAGTTTCCATGCCGGTAGCAGGTTGGTTCGTCACTGCGCGTTTAGTCCCACGGAAAACGGGTCCGTTCGTCACCGTAAATAAGTCCGTTCGTCACTAGAAAGTTGTCTGTTCGTCACCCTAAATTTTTCAATTTGGCACTGCGGTAATGAATGTAATTAAATGCAGGATGTTGTGTGATTATTATTGTGTTACTATAAGGTTGTGCTTGCTTAAGTTAAATGCCTGCCATGGAACACAACTGCCAGGCTATTATTGGCAATAACATTAAGCGCACAAGTGAAATTACACCATAAAACCAAAAGAAATATTGACAAACAGGAATATAATATTTGTGTATGAATCAAATAGATATATATTGACAATATAAAAATTTGTTTAAATATAAATATAGGTTAGACTAGATACATGTATACAGATGATATACACATTCTTACTCCACAGGTCCATTGAAGGTAGACACTTTTTTTTATCAATTCCATGGATGGCATGGTCCCCCCAATAAAAGATTCCCAGTGTTCAAAAATTTTGTTCTGCAGCCGAGTGTACTTTAATTGTTCGTTGGTATCGTGTCAAATCTTCATTGGCTAAATTGACCAATTGGCACCAAGCATTTCGTGCACCAACCAATCAGGTCTTTGCCAGAAAACTTTAAATTGCAATTATCTTCATTTGCTAGTTGAGGCTCTGATAAAGAACAACTGTTTGGTTTTCCACAACTTTATAAATTTATACAACAAAAAATAATGCATATGACATGAATGCAAAACAAATAAAAACAATAATGAAAGAATATTTAATAAAAATCCAGAGAAAGAAAAGTATGACAAGGCTTTTTTTGTTCTGTACAATTTATTGCAATTATTATGCATCATTTGTTATACACCAAGAATTAATAAGTACTTTGTAGTATCTTAAACAAAAAGATTTAGAATAGATAGATATTATTAGTATAATACAAATATCTTATTGTCTTAGGTAATTACTAAATTACTAATTGGCAATATATATAATTAAAGCATTGTAAAACAAAAGAGAAAATAATATATCTTCACTAAATGTTAATGAATTGTACATAAAAGGGAAAATCAGTTTAATATCAATTAATCAATTTAATATCATTAATTTAATATCAATTATTCAATTTGATATCATTAATTTAATATCAATTAGCAAGCATATGCCGTTTCTGTAATTCGAACTATAATTAAATAGCAATTAAAATGTAGAAGCCGTTTCTTTAATTACCCTGAGGCGTTATTATGTACGATTGTATTTGGGCGAAACCGCTTTATAAATAGCAATTACAACATAAATAAATTGGCGTTAGATATATTTATTCTTGCGCGATTGTAAGTACTCTATATAATGTATTTGAAAAAACAAAAAATGGGTGACGAATGGACTTTTTTCTGGTGACGAACGGACTTATTTCGGGTAACGAACGGACCTGTTTTCGTCGGAAAGAATCGCGCAGTGACGAATCGACTAGAAGCCTCCATGCCGATGTGATACGGTGTTTTAACCACATTTTTCTTTCGTGCAATGGTTATCTGTACCACGCGACGGTTGATAACGTCAGCGTGTTTGAAGCGCGGGGAATTGACCGATCTGAGCACCTTCTTCTGGTCAGTTACAACTTTCATCGCGTTTTTCTTTTCGATGTTCATGATTGCTTTGCCAAAAATGGAGTTGCAGCTCAGTTTCCACATTTGTTTTTCGTCAGGGGTGGTGTGTGGCTTGTTCCTTTCCACGATGCACAGGTTGATATATGGTTTGAAGACGGCTTTTTGCTTGAACCGCAAAACTTTGTGTATTTTCTGGAGGCGCATGCCCTTTGCTAGGTAGAATTGTAGGTTTTCAATATGACACACGTAATGCTGTTTGTGGAGTTGTGTTGACAAGAGTTTGGGTATTTTGTGCGGTTTGATACTCAGCTTTTGGCCCAGCTTCATTGAGTAAGGTGAAAGCATTTCGTTCTTCACTACTTGGTGTTCCGGTGCTAGGGGCAAGTCTTTGGTTAAGTCGTGAATGTTTGACGGGTATTCTAGGTCGCATTCAATGATGTAACCCACCTCACTCTGCGGATGGTAGTTTTTTATTATTTTTTTCATCTCTTTTTCCCAGCGGAAGCTCTTGTACGGCAGTTTTTTTGTCATGATGGAGCTGTAGAGCGCGTTGCAATCAAAGTACATCAAGTAGGAGGTAGGTAGTTGCTGATCATAATCTTCCAACAGGGTATTGTTGGCATGGGCGTAACGTAACGGGATCATTGCGACGCCTCCTCTCGTACCTCTCCTTAAGAAATCGTATATTTCTCTTTCATAGACGTAGTCAAGTTTGTTGTGGGTGTACCTCAACATACAGTCGTATGACAGCCCCGGTAGGGAAATGTACTTTGTGCAATCCAACCCAAATTGCGAGTGAAAGAAATTTCGGTAGTTTTCAAACACATCCGCCAAGAGGGTTATGTCCGTCTGTAGGTAAATCTTCAAGTAACTCATGAGGTTGGGACATTTGAAATGGTTCCAGACTTTTGAGCATGCTCGTAATCTTCGGACGATATCTCCGACTCCTTCAAGTTGTCATAGAAGAACGACTTGTTGGGTAGCGCTGTGGTGTTCCAAAGTACGCTTCCGTCTGTGACAAATTCGTACGGAAAAACGCCTTTGGTCGACAGTAGCTCCATTCCGTGGGTATCGTTTTTCATGCATTTTTCCATTATGGGCAAACTTTTCTTTTAATTCTTCATGATGCGAACGAGTGCAGCGAGCGCTGCGCTCAATTGGTTGAACGAATCGATGACTACCAGTCGACCCGAGAACAATTCCATGGACATGATGTTTTCACCCGTCTTACCAATCAACCGAGCCTCTTGTTTTTCCAAAACATGTACGTTTTGGATGAGAAAGTGGATGTCGAACCGCCCACCGTTATGAAAGATCACGGGGCTCTTCTTGAATCTGGTGTCTGTTCTGTTCAAGTTGCATGCGTTGCAGATGGCACCCAAGTAGTTTCTTTGTCTTTTGATGTGGTTGTGGTCCCTTAGTTTGTTTTTTTCTTTGCGCCAGAAGGGTGTGTGACAAACGTAGCACTTTTCGCTGTTTCCATGGGCTCGTTCTTGTTCCTTGTTCATGTGTATGGGGTGGTAGGTGTTCAACAGTACATCGTCCATGAACGCTATTTCTTTTTGTAATGTGTGGTAAAATTGTTCTATGCATTTGGGTCCCGTGTGGATGGTGGGGTGCCGCTGGCTGTACTTTTTCACGTTGCAAATTTCTAATCAACCCAATGGCGATGGGTAGATGCTTTTTGGTCCTTTTGGTCTTTGTTTGGGTGTCCAGTCTGTGGAAATCGCTTGATAAGGCTGTTTCCAAGTCAGCGTAATAGACGAAAGGGTGCTTGTTGAGGTTGTTGAAGTTGCAAAAATTCTTGTTTGGTTTGACGACCCATAAAAACCAGGTTGCTGGTCTCTTTTTCTGAGCTCGTCGCGTGGCCTGAGTCCAACTTGCAGTCAGCGCAACGTTTACATCTGTAGAACCGACCACACCTTTGGCAGAGACGTCTCTTTTGTTTAGCATTGAAATTTAAGAAGCAGTTCCAACTTTTGATCAAATTGAAATGGGACGCGTGCAGAAGCAAGTTAATTTGTTGAATGTGGGTTTCTTCACCCTTGTAGAGGAATTTCAGATCCTTGTTTATTTTTAACTCTAATACGTTGATGGTGATGTGGTTCCTCTTTTCAAATTCGGGTATTTGATTTAGGGTGACGGGGTAGGAAAGGGTGCTGGTGTCCAACGTCTTTTCGTGTTGTTGGTAGTGGCGCGGTTCGTAACTTTTTTGGTGCCGGCTTTCTTCTCGAGTTGGAGGGTGTAGGGCTGCCAGAACGCAGTACAGGAAACATTTTTGATCAGAGGTGGGAGGGAATGTGAGGATGTTGCGATGATGTTTGATTAGACTTGGAGGAAGGAGCTTTTCACGCGTGTTCTTGTATCCGCCCCCACCTTGGATAGCGTATCTGTATACGTTCATTTGTGAGGATTCCAATCTCAGCAGTGTCCAACCACTGCCTTCCTTCATGTACATATCGTATGCATCCAAAATTTTTTGGTGGCTATTCTGTAACGTTTTGGGGATGTCTTGTTCGATGAAAATGATTTGGGCTGGGGAGTGAAAGCAGGGAGAGGTATAAATGTACCCTTCGTTTTGTCTTTTCTGAAGTCGCACGGTAATTTTCAAGTCGAACTTCAGCAAATTGTAGGTTTACCTCAACTTTTTCAAGTGTGTGGCCCAGGTTCCTTCACTTTTTACTAGGTAGAGCTTGACGTCGTATTTGGTTTTTCCTCGTGGTTCGTGTTTTTCTCGAATATGACGTTGTTCAAAATTTTGGGCATTCTTCAGACAAGGCGGGCAACTGGGCGTGGCTTTGCAACACTGGTTGACCTTTCCGTCGAGGAAACAAGAATCGGGGAAAGAACAGACCTTCCCAAATTTCCGCTTCACGAATTTTGTCACAAAGTTGTCGGCGTTCACCTGTTGATTCAAATGGAACAAGATTGACCGGAAGCCAGCACCACTTAACCGTTTGCACACGTAGTACTAACAGTATTGTCCGCATACTGCGGTGTGTGGTTTTTGGAATCTGGTACGATTATAACTCAATTCCCAGTCGTTTCCTTCTTTAGGTATTTTCAAAAGAGGGGGTAATCCATAGCTGTCAAAGTACTCTACGGTCTTTCTCCCAAGATTGCGATGAAAAGAGATGGCAATCCAATGACTCCCTTCTTCACCTGCGGGATCTAAATTGGCGATGAGGCACTTGATTTTCCTTTTTCTCAAAGTCAGGATGGGAATTTTGTCGGCCGGGAACACCCCTTGAAATGGGTGGAATTGCCATAGAATGTTTTCTATTTGGACAGTGTTCATCACTTTGTGTGTGGTGGTGGTGGCGGTTCTCCCAAGTTTTTAACTGAGGGTGTGGTAGGTTCTATCTTTGTCGCAGACCAAGATAACTTCTTTTTCAAACATGACAATCATAGCGATGGACCTGTTGGGGGCAGCGCTCGTCCGGATGTCTACAGAGACCACTCCGCTTTTGGGCGGATGGAAATGATCTAACCTGTGTTCCCCGTCCTCGGTCAGGTCAAAGACGTACAAAAAGTGGCCTTTCCCATACTATTCGTAGCTAACCAACGATTCGTTGGTGAACAATCCACCTATGTTTCTGTACATCATGGTGTAAGGGAGCACGTAGTTATGGTTGGTCAAGTTGATTTTCATGGGATCATTAGGAATGCTCTTCCCGTTAACTTTCAGGCCTACGTCAGTAACGTTGTAATGTTGGAATTTGAAAGGTGATTTTTCCCAATGTCCATCCAAGGCGTCAGTGTCGAATAAGCCGAGGGCAATTCTGGTGGGTAGATGACCAGAATACAAGTTGGGTTCACTGATGGTGCTAGACGTGCCGGAGAAAGTGAAGAATCGCATTTCGCATTGCTTCATAGGATACTTTACGTGGTTGTTTTCCAAAGAACGTTCCACAGCCAAACGGAGGCTTTCACGCGGTCTCACCATGCGGACTTGAATAAAGGCCTCTTGAATGATAACGCAAAAGGACTTAGTGTCTACGTTAGCGATGAGTCCAAAGTTGGGGTCTACTCGAGTCAATCTGATTTTCACGTGGGTTGTTACAGCAATAAGTTCTATAATCCCATTTAGTGTTGACACTGTTTATTCTTTCTTGAGTACAATTCAACTACTTTGACACTAAAACAATAATACTACAAACATTTATGAGATGAAGGAAAGACAGAACTGATATGCCTAACTATGAGAAATATATTTAAGTATTAAAGAATGTTGAAATATAGTAAACTATTATACAATATTGAAATGAAAATATAAATACCTTTTGTGGGATGTCTAAGTGAATGTTGTTACTCTATTGCTGTTTTGAAGTGGAATGAATAGGCCAAGGAAGTACTAATGAAACTGTGAATATCATGAGGTGTGAAATGACATGAAACAAACATTGAAAACAGCATGTTGGTCAGTGTTGACAGTGTTCCATTCCTCACCATGGATCCTGTGGGATCCAACCGAATTTATGAATTATATTTTAACTAATTTTGACATCCAAATTTGAATATAAATACAATTGATTAAGACATGAGTAATAAGTCAGTTTAGAAACTTTGTAGTAATATGATTTAACATGATCAAACATCTAGTTATCTCACAAGCAATTTGACTTATAACATAATCACACTTAATGAATAAATTTTTGTACACACAAGAAAATGAAAGAAAGTGATTGACTGGGATGAGTGAACTTATTTATGATCAACTACAAGCAACAGTACTAATTTCTGTACTGGTCTTTCTAGGTAGCTGAAAGCTTTAGTTCGTTTGCCAAATTCAGAAAGCCCAGGGTCACCAAGCTGAACTTTGACCTTCCTCACAAGGCCATCAACACTGGGGTATGTCTCAGTGACCTTTGCAACTTTCCATTGACATCTGGGAAGGTTATCATCAAGGACAAGGACAATGTCACCTATTTGCAGGTTTCGTTTCTGCTTAAACCATTTTTGTCTTTCCTGCATTTGCAACACATATTCCTTTTTCCACCTGTCCCAGAAAAGGTTCGCAAGGTACTGGACTCGTCTCCATCCTTTCCTATTGTACCCATCATCAGTTGTAAATTCTCCAGGAGGGGAAATGACAACACCAGATTTCATGGTTAGCAAATGATTGGGGCAAAGTGGTAACATGGAGGTTGGGTTATTTAGTGTAGTAACAGTCAATGGTCTGCTGTTAACTATGTTTGCTGCTTCATGCATCAGCGTTCTCAAACTTTCATCATCAATCAAATGACCCTCTTTACTGAGCAAAGAGGTCATAACACTTCTCACGGACCTAATCATCCTTTCCCAGACACCACCGTGATGGCTTGCTGCAGGAACATTAAGTATGTGGTCACATGAATTTTGCAACAAAAACTCTCTCACCTTTTGATCATCGATTTTATTTAGTGAATCTTGCATTTCTCTAATGCCGCCAACAAAATTACTTCCTCTATCAGACCGCAGTGTTCTGATTGGCCCGCGAATTGAAATAAATCTTCTCAATGCATTTATGAAGGAATCTGTTGTCATTGAATTCAATGTTTCGATATGTACTGCTCTTGACGCCATGCATGTGAATAATAGGCCATACCTTTTTATTTCTCTGCGTCTTTCTTGAATGCAGAATGGCCCAAAGCAATCGATGACAACATGAGTAAATGCAGGACTATCCTCCAGACGATCTGGTGGTAAAGTAGCCATCTTCTGACCGTGCAGTTTTCCTCGCTGCTTTCTGCAGGTAACACATTTAAATATCACACTTGACACCAATGATGTGAGACCAAGCACCCAGAATCCGTGGTTCCTGACCTCATTGATCGTCATGCCTTTGCCTTGGTGTCCCACCTTCTCATGAAAGTGATTCACAATGAGATCTGTGATGGTATGTAACTTAGGTAGCACAACTGGATGTTTGACTTCATATGGGAAACGTCCTTGTGCCAACCTTCCCCCTACACGTAGGATTCCCTCAGCATCCAAGAAAGGATCCAACTTCTTGAGACGACTGATGTTTGTAACATTCTCATTGTGTGACTTCAAGTGTTGAATTTCAGCAGCAAAAGCTTCATTCTGCACCTGCTTCACTAACAGCTTCTCTGCTAGGACCAAATCTGCAACTGAAATGAACTGGTGAGACTTATTCTTCAAATTTGCAATGAAATGAAGACATATGGCAACTACTTGTTTTGTTTTATTCCAGTTAAATTTATCAACTGGCCATGCATATTTCTGAAAATCGATTGCAGTTGTTGTGTGACATGTAGCTCTTCTGACTTCGGGGTTTGAAGCATCAATTTCAAATGTTTCATCATTCTGTTGCACTTCTAATTTTGTCCACAAAAACAGAGGTCCACTAAACCACCTTGACTGAAGCAACTGCTTGCCGGTGCATCCTCTTGAGGCTATGTCTGCCGGATTGTCCTTTGTCCCAGCGTGAAACCACTGATCTGCTGATGTAACGTCTTTGATCTTCTGCAGCCTGTTTGCTACAAATACACAAAATCTCTTCACATCATTTGCCAAGAATCCCAGTACCACCTTACTGTCTGTCCAGTAGAAGTTTCGAAGATCATTGTACTCTAATTCTTCATTCAGTGTTTGTCCCACTTCAGTCGACAACACCGCTGCTGTGAGTTCTAATCTGGGTATGGTGGTCGCTTTCAAGGGAGCTACTTTGGACTTTGTTATCACCAAAGAGCAGTGAATCTCATCGCTTGCATTTACAAGTTTAAGAATTGAACATTGGCCATAACCAGAGCAACTCGCATCTGAGAAATGATGCAGTTCTGCTCTCTGACTCTCACCAAATTCGCTGGGTTTGAAGCACCTGGGTATTTCTGCTTGTTCTAAGTTTGGAAGTTCACTCAGCCACTTGGTCCACTTAGTAAGTAGTAACTCAGGGATTGGATCATCCCATCCTAGGCCGTTTCTGCACATGTCCTGTAGAATCATCTTTGCAAACAAAATCACAGGAGATATGAATCCTAGGGGATCATACATTGAACAGACTGTTTGCAGCACTCCTCTTCTTGTGGTTTTTGAGCTGTCTACCACAATTCTAAATTTGAAAGCATCTGACTCTATATACCACTTTACGCCTAAGGTCCTTTCAATTGGCAATGGGTCCTTACTCAAGTCAATATCTTGCACTGAGTCAGCACGAATCTCCAGAGGTAATGATTCAAGCACTTCTCTGCAATTACTAGTGAACTTGTGAAGTTTCATACCTCCATCACTGCAGATTCTAATAACTTTGTTGATTAATTCCAGAGCTTTGTCAATGCTGCTAACAGATTTCTAACCGTCGTCAACGTAGAAGTTGTTGTTGATAAACTTGCAAACTTCTTCACCATGCTTGCTCACACCATCACATGCAGCTCTCTTCAACCCATATTGCGCCACTGCTGGACTGCTTGTAACCCCAAAAATATGTACACGACTGCGCAGCACAATAGGATCTGAGCTGTAATTTCCTTCTGCAAACCATAGAAATCTCAAGAAATTTCTCTGATCAGATGGTACTCGAAACTGATAAAACATTTCTTTGACATCACATGTAAATGCAACTCTTTCTTGTCTAAATTTGCATAAGACACCTATCAAGCTGTTTAGCAAATCAGGTCCTTGCAGCAGATTACTATTTAGTGACTGACCTTTGAATTTTGCACTTGCATCCATGACAATTCTTATTTTACCTGGTTTTGCAGGATGTTTAACACCATGATGCGGCAGATAATATGCAGGGGTGTCATTTCCCAGTTCTTCTTTGGGAACCATTTCTGCATAGCCACTGTCAATCAAATTGTTCATGAACTTTACATACTGTTGATGGTAGTTAGGATCTCGCTCAAATTTCCTAACCAGACCTTTCAACCGCTCTACAGCAACAGGTTTGTTGTCAATCAAATTCCTTCCTTCGTCCTTCAGTGGTAGGGGCATTTCGTAATGACAATCTTCGCATTTGCGTATCCCATCTTTCATCTGGTCTAAAAAGTGCCGATCCTCCGATGAAAGTCCCCTCCTGTGACTTTCTCCACTTTCTTCTCGCTTGAAAAAATCAATAATATCTTTAGGACTGAACAATTCTTTGGAAGTGGTACGAAGAACAATATGACCATTTGTGGTGAAAGAATGACATATCTGTGACTCACATGGCTTACCAATTGGGCCAACTACACCCCAACCTAATTCAGTTCTCTGTGCAAACGGACCTCCATCTGCTGGAGGAATAACCTCTCTTGGGGTCAAAGCCCTTGGACAATTCGAACCAATCAGCAGACCGACACCACAATCACTTCTGGGCATTAACTGATTCACAATAGGTTTTAAATATGGCCATTTTTCAGCTACAGATGCAGTAGGTATATTGTCCTCATTACTGGGTATGCCACGATGAGTGAAAAGAGGTGGAAGTGGAATCTTGACATCACCATCAAAGGCTTGTACACTCAACTTTTTTATTCTTTTACATTGCATTACATTGTTCTCAGAGGTCATTGTAGACAACATCAATTGTGTACTTGTGCCATTTACATGTAGTTTGTCACACAAATCATTGCTAATGAAAGATGTATCAGATTGTGTGTCCAGTAATGCATATGTCAGGACACGCTTAGAATTATCCTGACTGCTGACATACACTGGTACAATCATAGTGCTTCTATTACATATTTCATGTTTACTTGTACACAAAGCTGCATTTAGTTTGACAAAATTACTCGCCTGATTTTCTATCTTCGGCTGTTCCTCTGCAGTCCTGCTTGGTTCACTGACAGCTGCATTATGTTCATTGTGAAGCACAGTCGGATGCTGTTTGTTGCATTTAGCACATTTTAATCTATTTCTGCAGATCTTGGCTATGTGCCCAGGCTGCAAACACCCAAAACACAAACCTTTTTCTTGGATGAACTTACACTTTTCATCCCTAGTTTTGATTTGAAGTTTGAAGCAAATCTCAAGTGAATGGTTGTGTTTGTCACAGTAAATGCAATTTAGACTTTTGACTGCATTGCAGGTTCTTACCGTTTTGTCGCTAATACCTTTTGCAGACCTGTCATTTGAGATGCCAGTGGATTGTCTTAAACACGAAGTGACTGGGTCACATGCTATGTCAGCTTCCTTGCATAAGAAAGTGACAAATTGACTGAAAGCAGGCTACATTTGAGTTTCCTTTCTAAATTTGTAGGCCTCTCTACTCCATCTGGAAATTATCCACTCTGCAGCTTACTTAGCATTGTGCGATTTTGATTTTCATCATCAAGTATCCTAAGATTAGGATTGTACCTTGCAACAACACTACACTGTTTAAGAAAGTCACTGAACTCTCTGAGACCTGATGAATCCCTTGATCCAATCTTTGGCCACAATTCAATCTTTTTCTTGAAAGCCTGCGCTACAGAAAACATGTCACCAAATCTTGATTCAAGAAGATTCATTGCCTCACTAAACGAGTCAGGTGTTGGCATTTGTAAGTAGCTTCTGACACACTTTAAAGCATCACCACCCAAGCAGCGTTTAAGGTAAAATATTTTGTCAGAAGAGTCGTTGTTTCTGCTCTCAATTAAAGCAGAAAATGCACACTTCCAACTTGGATAATCAATTGGATCCCCATAGAAAGTGTCAGGCTCTGGGGCTGGCAAATGACTAGCATTTAGGCTGTCTGTAATGGACTTTAAAACATTGCCAACTTGACCACCATCTGTTACTGAAGTGTTTACAATGTAATTATGACTGGTGCTCCTGGGAATGAAACTAGGAGCACTTTGGTTTAGTTCACTCACTTTTGCACACTCACTTTCCCTGTCTACCTGTGTGACTTGTTTATGAATATCAGTTATTCTACTATCACTTTTAGAAACTTTGTGAGAAAACTTGACATTGTCATCTACAGAATTTTCAGCATTAACATCACTTTTATGTACAACTTCAGTCAACTGTGTTTTACTTGTAGAAATAATGTCACTCTCGTTTTGTCTTGAAACTAAATTGGTTTCAACAGTTTGTGTAAAGTCTTCAGAGTTCTTACTTTCAACGTGGCCAATAGCTTGTAATTTAGCTTCTTCTACAGCAATGTCTCTCATGGTGGCCAGTCTCTTCAATTTACAGTTTACCTTCTCGAGCTCCAGCTTCTGAACGCTCTCTTCTTCTAGGTACTGCAGCTTGGCCTTCAGTGCAGCAGCTTTGGCAGCAGCTTCTGCTTTCATCGAAGCCACTGAGCTACGGCTGTAGTGCGATTTTGTACTTTGCTTACTCCGAATGCTACGATTGCTTCTGGTACTTCTGAAGGTGTGCGATTTGTTCTCAGTTTCTTCCATGCGTATTACGTGAGTCAATTCACCTAGTATTGCCAGATTGGTCCGTTGGCAGTCCTTGAAGATATCTGGAAGTCCTTACGCAAGGATTGGTCTAGTTGCCCCATTGTGTAGCAGCTGTCAGACACATCTTCAATCGCATGCTCAAGTGTAGATCGAAATTTTGTGAGGGTCTCGATATCCACAATGCAATTTGCAAGGTAATTTGTGCACTTAGTTATTTTACTCTTGTGCATTTTGATGGCAGAATTAAAAGCTTGAGTTTTACTCTCAATTTGGAACTGAAGTCCCTTTTCAGTTGAAGTTCTTAATCTTGCTCCATTACCATCTGTAGAGCTGTGATGTCTTGCACTATCATGTGAGCCGGGGAACTCCAAAAGGCCAACCAACTGTGAAGTGCTTTGTGGTTTCGTATTTTGTTGGGCCTCGTCAGACTTGTCTTCGTTGTGCTCAAGGTTACCATCTTCTTCTTGAAGTTTGGTCTCAGTTGACTTGTCTGTCTCATCAGTACCATGAGCTCCATCATGATCAGTGCTAACTCCTGCCATTTCTTCTTAGTCCATTCCACTCAAGTCCGAAAAGTGTCACTGTTACAGCAATAAGTTCTATAATCCCATTTAGTGTTGACAGTGTTTATTCTTTCTTGAGTACAATTCAACTACTTTGACACTGAAACAATAATAATACAAACATTTATGAGATGAAGGAAAGACAGAACAGATATGCCTAACTATGAGAAATATATTTAAGTATTAAAGAATGTTGAAATATAGTAAACTATTATAAAATATTGAAATGAAAATATAAATACCTTTTGTGGGATGTCTAAGTGAATGTTGTTACTCTATTGCTGTATTGAAGTGGAATGAATAGGCTAAGGAAGTACTAATGAAACTGTGAATATCATGAGGTGTGAAATGACATGAAACAAACATTGAAAACAGCATGTTGGTCAGTGTTGACCACAGCTACATGGGTTCTGTTTTGCACATACCTGTTTTGGGTGCAGAAATCTAGATGTAAGGGACTCAAGGTGATGAAGGGTGTAAGTAAGTAAAATTTTATTTAACGTCGGGGATGAAAACATTGTACAACAATCAACACAAGCTATAAAGCTTTTAACCGACAATTAAATATGTTGAAAATAAGATGAAATATTTACAGATGAGTCAATGATATGTTAAAATATACAGGTTCGTATCTCCATACCTTGAAATTATCTTAAGTTATCGATTAAGCAGATTACACATGAACCACATTGACAAGCATTAAATATGTTACATTTGACAAGTAGATTTTTAAATTCCTGTATATCTTGAGTACGTTTAACATTTACTGGAAGGTTATTCCATAACAATGCACCCTGATAAGAAATACTTTTATATCCGTACTGAACTGTATTATATCTAGGCTTCATTAATTTCATATTATCTCGCATAGAGTAAGGTGTACATTGTATTTTGAAGAAGGAGGGTTTCACTGGAAATGAAGTACCATTTAAGATTTTGAAAACTTGTTCGACGAGACCATATTTGCGTAAAATGTAAAGCATTGACTTCTTTGATTGACTTAAAATTTGTTTATACGTAGACAGGTAGTCATTACATACAAGTCTGAGTGCTCTTTCATTTAGTTTTTCTATCTTTCTATCATTTGTTATAATGAAAGCGTCGTAGACAACTGAGCAATAGAGAAAGTTAGACACAATAAATGATTCATAAATTCGCATCTTAGTAGAAAAATCAATATATTTGCATAATCTTTGCAGTACATTTATCTGCCTAGCAGCTTTCTTGCATATTACGGAGACATGATGGGAAAAAGTCAGTTTTCTATCTATGTGGACACCTAGTAGCTTGACTGTGCTTTCTGAATTGACTTTGCTACCATCTATTTCATATTGAATTGAGATGTCATCTTTACTAAAACATATGGCTTGGAACTTTGAGGTATTGGCCTTCATGTAGTTATTTTTGAACCAACAAAGTGCTGTTCTGGAGGCGTGTTCTAATGTGAGTTTGATTTGAGAGGGATTGTGGTGAGAAAAAGAAAGTGTATTGTCGTCTGCATAATTGAAAACATCACATTCGTTTTGTAAGAGAAAGATGAAATCATTAATGAAAATTTTAAACAGAAGTGGACCAGTGACGGACCCTTGCGGCACACGCCTGTCTTCAAGGTTAGCCAGCCACTTTTTATTTTGCCTATCTTAACAAGTTGGTTTCTATTTGTTAGGTAACTTCTTAAGTAATCACATGACTGCATAGTAAAACCATATGCATGTAATTTTCACTATCAGATTCTACAGTGTTGTTACTACTAGTAACAGTTTGTGTTTGACTGTTTGCTGAACTATCATTGATACCAATTGATGTATTTATATCATTAGAGCTATTTTCATTCCATTCCTGTTCATTGACTACATTTGTTATATCTAAAATTGGTTGAACATTGTCAAGAGTAAAATTTGCACATTCATTATCCGAACTATTTACATGTATTTTAAGAGCACCAGCATCACAGAAGTGTAAACCAACATTAAAATCATCACATTCATGGCTAAAAAGGTTTATGTTAAAATCATTTTCATTAAGATCATCATTCTCATTATATACCTTATTTACAGAAAATTTCCCGGCCTGATCATCTTGGCCATTTTCCTAATAGGAGTGGGTGGGACGGGACTGCGGACAGAACTTCTTCTTGTGTCCTTGTTCATGGCAGCTGTAACATTGGAGAGGGTGACGGTGTCTGCAGCTGTCGATGGTGCGGGACAGCTCGCCACAGTTGAAGCAACGTAGTTGCTGGTTCCTCGAGTGTGGGACGGAAACACCTCGTTCATTACGAGGAGTTCTGACGGATGGGCGGGGGGTATAGTTCGTCTGGCGAGAAGGCCTGCTTGAGAGTTCTGCCCGGAGTGTCATAAGCAGCCGACCGAGCATATTCAGACCTTTCCCATCCGGTCCCTTACCCCAGTAGGCATCAGGCGTGTTCTCGATCAACAGCCTGTCCTTGGAGTCGACTAAGGCATTGAAGAAGGGACGGCATTGACGAGCTTTCGCTTTCAATATCTCGTAAGCTGCTCCTTGCTTGAGGTCATGCCATCTGGGTGTTGTCGTGACTCTGTCGCCGATTCGTTTTGCCTCAAGGGGGGTACCTGCAGTGCGTACATCACTTGCAGCTGTGTTGTCGCCCATCAACACACATTTATGGTACTGAAACGCATGTTCAGTACTCGCAAACTTCATGTTCCAGATGTTGAAGTCGAACTGGAAAAAGTTACTGAAGGGTGAGTTCGTTCATTTGAAGTGGATGGGTCCATCAAGGACAGAGTGGAACCTTTGCTCAACATGAATCGTTTGTGTAACCCTGAGTTTTTACACGTGTCCACAGCCATTGCTGTGCGAATGTTGTCGACATCTATATCACCCGTGTCCGGATAGTAACCGAACGACAGGATGGTTTGGATGAAGCTTTTGTAGGGATACAAGTTGTTGCTGGTCTCCACGAGTTCCCCGTTCAAGTACAGTTCGATATTTTGAAAAAGCGTGTTACTGAAGTAGTTGATAGGTGCTACCTTGTGATCGTCCGTGGGGTTGGCTCCTGGCGCGCCGATGGCGGTGCGGTTCCCCCTTCATAATTCTGTTTCTAACGTAATGGAAGCAGTTGGACAGGTCAGCGTAATGTGAGTAACTCATTTTGGTGCAATTATTTTGATAGGTACTAATATTATAACTTTTAATAACCTTGGAGAAACTAGAGAATTCATGTACATGTTTGTTATTAATTGTTTTAGGCAAATATTCCAGGTGTTTTTTGTTACATAGCTAATATTCTGTTTATCCAGTGTTTTGTTTTGTTGTCCTTGTTTGGTGGTTAGCTTTACTTTCCGCAAAATTAAGAGGATGGTCAGTATGATATTGAGCTATAGTACCCTTTAATTTCTTGTAGTATAATTTGCAACAACTCAATTTAAATATATCTTCTACTTTAAGTATATTTATGCTCCTGAATATTGGATCTGGGATGCTATTGTACTTTAATTTATCAATTAGTCTCATGGACCTCTTCTGCAAGATTATCAGACAATCTTGCACTTGCTGGGGGCATTTCCCCATGTGATTATACCCAAGTACAAGTGTGGTTCAGTTTAGATATGTATATAACTTGCATTCAGATTTACAATGGAATCTATACTGCAGTTCTCTATGTCTAAAGCTACTGTCACACTGGGCTGTTTTAGCCGTAGTGAACCCGTAGAGTGACGTAACGGTTATGTAACAGCTTTTTCCGCCAGGTTGGCGACGGGTTCTGGCAGCAAAAAGGCGGGGGCAGCACCCGCGGGGTTCTACGGGTTACCCGCCGGGTTACCCGCCGGCTTCCACGGGTTACCCGCCGGGTTCTACGGGTGACTCGGCGGGTTCTACGGGTGTCTCGGCAGGTTATACAGGTGACTCAGCGAGTTCTACGGGTCGCCCGCCTGGTCCCACGGGTGACTCGGCGGGTTCTACGGGTGACTTCATACAGGTTTTTGGATAGAAAATATACCAAATATTAAGCGAGTTATCCGTCTGAGAAAGTAGCTAGGTTGGCGGAGGCAAACAGTGGTGCTCTCGCAGACGTCCGCGCCGGGACTGTATCAATGCTGAGCGCTTCTTTAAAAGGTTGCTGCTCCCCTAATATTATTCAGATTTTAGTCAAATAAAGACTGGATCGTAGTATATTTAAATGCTGACTCCATAGGTGTTTTCGGATTGAAAATAGACCAAATATTAAGCGATATATTCGTCTGAGAAGGCGGTTGTCTGGCGGCGGCTGCTGCACCATTAATATTAATCCGATTTTCGTCAAATAAATATTGAATTATAGAAGAGTTCATACTAATTCCACACAGAATTTCAGATTGAAAATAGACAAAATATTAAACGAGATATTTGTCTGAGAAGGTAGTTCTCTGGCGGTGGCAAGGTGCTCTGTGTATGTTCATGACTTGAATGGTGTGGTCAATATTTTTGACCATGATATATACATTGTTTGGATGAGCTTTATTGCAATTAATTTCTACTCATTCCGCCAACTGGCCAATGGGAAGGACTTTTCCTTTGGTTTTGTAAAGTCAATTAACCTATATATGTAATAGCAATCTGCCTTGACCGTTATGTCAATTGCTATTAGCATTTTGAATAATACAAAAAATGGGGTAAATCATGCTTTTTCATCAATGATCACAAGCATGAATTGAAATCATTGATCACAAGCATGAACTGAACTTCTGAATTGAGCGTCAGGTCACTTGCTATTAGCATTTTGAATAATACAAAGAATGGGGTAAGTCATGCTTTTTCATCATTGATCACAAGCATTAATTGAAATTCTGAATTTCAACTGATTCCTGTTTATTATGCATATTAAAGAGGGAGATTGTTTTAATCACGGATGGAACATGCAATATCAATTCTAATTCCAGTTGGATTATTTTCAGAAACAACAACAAGAACGAAATATTGATAATTTATATAAAATGAAATAAATATCTAAAATGATTACTCTAAACTAGAGTATATCTATCTATAGATAGTTGTTATAGCTCCATAGACATCTTTATCAAGTCGGAATTTTATTATATATATCTTTTATTCGACAGCTTCATGTCATTCATGACATATGTGTCACAATGTAAACAAGCCAACAAACATTGTTTTATTTTCGTTTTTTATTGATTACGAATCAATGAATTATTGATAGTAACATATTATTAGGTGAAGATCTTATAACTATCTGTCTATCTACATATCTACATATCTATACTCTATGAGGTATTACTAACTTTATTAACAAGAATATTCTTGTTTGTGCTTAGTATACTCCATTAATTTTCCCCACCTTAACTATTATATAAATTCTACACATTTTCCTGAATAATTCAGTCTTTATTTGACGAAAATCGGATATGTAGATAGACAGATAGTTTAGAGAGACAGATAGATTTATATGCTTATTATATAATATAGAATATCTAGCTTAATATTTGGTCTATATAAGTACACAAAAGATAGCAAATAAAATCACAAATACTAATTACAATATCAATATTAGATTTAAATTTTACAAAAATATACACAAATACTGATCAAAATATCACAATAAGATTCAAATTAACACAAAAAGAAAAGAATGTTCACATGTATAAAAAAAATACCAATATACAAATATAATCATTGCCTGGTAATTACAATAAAATACATTGTTTTTAATTAATGAAAGCAATTACATATTTTTGTAATTGTGAATGACAATCAAGACAATGTCTTATTACTGTGTCATCTTTGAACAAACCATGACAGGTCAAAGAACCCCAATTTAGGCAATTAGGCAATTGAAACATGTATTGGGCATTTGCTGTATTTTCTACACCCATTCTTTGTATCATTCAAAATGCTAATAGCAATTGACATAACGGTCATGGCAGTTGGCAGAATGAGTAGAAATGAATTGCAATAAAGCTAATCCAAACATTGTATATAAGATGGTCAAAACTATTTGACAGTACACTTTGAAAATGCCAAAGAGAAAAGCATCAGTCCAGCATCAATCCAGCACCCTTTGTACATCTTGCATCATGGCAGTATATAATAGATAAGGTGAGGAAAGTTAATCAGGTATACTGGGCAAAAATGTAGATATTTAGTTTAGAGAGACAGATAGATTTATTTGCTTAATATATAATATAGAATATCTCGCTTAATATTTGGTCTATTTTCGATCCGAAAACATGTATGGATACAGTATGAACTATTCTCCAATTCAGTTTTATTTGACGAAAATCTGACCAATATTAAGGGAGCAGCAGCTTTTTAAAGAAGCGCTCAGCTCTGCCTGCATTGATACAGTCTGGTCGTGGACGCTTCAGGGAGCATCACTGTTTGCCGCCTACCTGCCTTCTCAGACGTATGTCTCGCTTGATATTTGGTCTATTTTCGATCCGAAAACATATATAGAATCAGTATGAAATATACTACAATTCAGTTTTATTTGACGAAAATCGAACTAATATTAGAGGAGCAGCTGCCTGTTATTAAAGTATATACAACCCCCCTCCCTGCTGACGCTGGTAGCAAAAAGCCGGCGGGTTACCCGTAGAAGCCAGCGGGTTACCCGTGGAAGCCGCCGGGTGACCCGTAGAACCCCTCAACAAGCCGCCGGCTTTACTACGGGTAACAGATAAACCGCCGGCTTCTACGGATCACCCACCGGCTTCTACGGGTCACGCGCCAGCTTCTACGGGTCACCCGCCGGCTTCTACGGGTCACCCGCCGGCTCCCAAGGGTTTTTTTCATTTTTTGGACACCCGGGAGATTTCTACGGTTGTGCCATGCAAGCATGGTTCAACCGGCTACCGGGGCCTGGTTTCCCGGCTCAGCAACGGGTCCCACGGGTGCTTGCCGGGTACCGCCGGGTATCCACGGGTAGCCTTTTTGTAGCCGCCGGGTTGGAGCCGGGTAGCACGTTGCTTAACAATTGCGTAATACTAAGGGTTCACTACGGCTAAATCGCCCAGTGTGACAGGGGCTTAATATCCATACATTTGTTTGTTCTGCACTTCATGCAATATGTTTTTTAGCATTAATTGCTCCATCAGCGCTGAAATTTAAGTTCAAAGTATTGCTTTTGGTGCACAAGTAAGATTTTAACTGTGGTTAAAAAAATCACATTTTGTGTTGTTTTCAAGTCAAGGTTGTAACCAAACTAAACCCTTTAAAATATTTAATTAAAATATCCAGGATAGTAGAACATTGCCTTTTGTAAGAGACCATGACCTGTACATACTATTATTCTAGGTTAGATACATCTGGCGAATGTACAGTGTGCATATTCTCTGAAAAAGATAGTGGTATGGGCAATCATGCAGTGCGCATGCTTTCAAAAGGATAGTCTACTTTGGATAGGACAGTAGTATAGTTATTCATGCAAAACCATACTCTGGATAGTAGGTGGGTGTTAATGCAGTCAGCATACTTTGAAAAGTATAGTGGTATGAGTATCCATGCAGTGTACATGCTATAAAAATAATTGCAGTACATGTATGTATTTCCAGTACTTTTGGTAATTTGCACAGCTCATTTTGACGGCTGTTCAAAGAGCGAGCGTTGACCCATACATTATTGCCTGCGTGGATTTTCACCTGATATACAATCACTAAAGTCTCACAAAGAATGTCCTGCATGCTTATTATCTGAATTTATTCATTATTAATGCCTAATGGAAAGAATATATAAGATATGATACAATTGATTTTAGTAATATGACATAAGGATAATATCAGAAAAGGTTACAGTGTACTATATGATCTACAACACTCAGTGCACTTTTTTTAGATGTTATGTGTCACGTGTTCATTTTATTTACACTGTGCCCAAAAGGAGTATTAGGCAAGGCAATAGCTGCCAATATATTTAAAAAAGCTCTTCTTCTAGAACAGGAATCATTTATGGTCATGCATGGACCAAACAGCAAATTGTAATAAGCCAGTATAACAACATAACAATGTGATGAAAAATGCATAATGCCAAGGATCAAAATAATTTAAGTACATATTGTAGCATGTCACACATGACAGTTCTGTTTCCTTCATCATTACATTTATTGGTATTGAACAACCACAAGGACATAGGTGACAATTACACCAAGTATCTGAAATTAACAATGATAGAGGTTAATTTTAGACCATCTTACAAATGTCTATGAGTTTCTCTTGTTTGAGCGAAGTGAGCATCCGTTGCCAATTTCATAATGATGCCAGGGTATTTAACTGTAACTGGTGGTGAACTCAAGTGTTAGTAGTTAGGTCAGCCAATGAGAAGCATCACCAGACCTTAAAAGTGAGTTACTGGTGATCTGCACTAAAAGTAATTACATTTTGTAAAACACTTACTCATTTTGCGCTTCGCCAGTTTTTATTACCACTAATATTGACTTGAATAAGCCTGTTTTTATATAAGGCCACCCACCAGAGCTGTGTGAATAAGGTTGGTGCCTTGCTTCAGGAAGATGATTCCAGACATACCAAATTATTTGAATACATATGCACATAATATTAATATCTTACCCCAAGAGCTCCGGGTTTATCCATGTTCATAAAACCCATGACGGAAACCCCACCAAAATTCTGGACTGAATTCATGAACATGTGAGCCTGCAATAAATATGACACATTTCAGATTTTCTATTCAGTTTTCGAGTCACTAAAGCCCAGTTCACATTTTTCTGATGTTGTTGATGATTTATCATGATTAGCAAATTCATTAAGCTTCGTCAGAAGTCAGCCTATTATATGATCAGGAACAATCGGAAAATTAGTAATTCTATAATAGCTCATCGTAGAAGGCTGTTTGAAGCCATAGGAAGTGGAAGATTGTTGAAGATGTAATCATTATCAATCATTACCAATTGCCATGCTCCATAGCCAACCTTGATATGACTATGGGCTACTCACAACTACAATTTTGCAACGATAACCTGCATTATGTAGCACCGTATATATTTGTATAATGTCGTAGCATTACTCATTCAAATGTAGGTGTACCATAATGGTTCTTAGTTAGATTTATTACCCAATTGCAGCCATGTCACATGAAATAGCGGGTGATGCAGACCAGGTGATTTGCATTTCATATCAAACAGATCGACGTTAATGCATTGCTCAAAAAAAGGAAGCTCAAGACATTGTATGCCGAAAAAAATGTTGGCGCTACTACAATTGAAAAGTTACATTTCTGAAAATGTCATATTCCAATGAACAATGTTCATGACGCTGGTGACTCTGTCAGTCTTATTCCCATGCGAAAATGGGACTGCTATTTTGTATGTCTTATCAAATAACTCCGTCATTTGTCATTCAATTTAAAAAATGTGAAGTTCCAAATGGTTGAAATTAATTGGGGAATAAAAGGAAAACAAAAACTCATCACTGATCTGTTTCACAGATCAGACTCAGAGGGTGACTCGTCTGATCTATCAAACTGATCAGTGACTGGTGTGGTTTTCCTATAACATCGTAGTTTTGCCTTGGCGTTTCCTAGCAAGATTGTAGGTAACTAATGTTAATTTGGGTAATAATACCAAGAATGGATAATCGATGCACAATTATTGTGAAGGTGTCAATTTGGCTTTAGCCTTGTCAATAACATGCTGTTGTGAAAAAGGATGGACGTAATAGATTAATCAGTCCAAGAACAGGACACATTGGTTTTTCCCTTGGCATAATTTGACTCCTTTGAAAAGGATAATAGTGGTTTAGAATTTATTGTCGTAATGTAACAAATTGTAAAATCACAACTGCTTGCATTTTGTATCACAGAATACTTGGGATTGTCAGAGTGTTTGGTCTGGTGGCATAAAGATATGCAAAAAAATTGCATTCCTTTGCAAAATACTTTATTACAACCAGATGTTCATTATAAGTTTGGTTGTTGTAAACAAGGCTTACTGCATTGAAATGAGTGAAAAAGTTCTCAAATATCACAAGTTAATATATACCTGTATCATTGTCCTTTCACTGGCATTCTTCATTCCAACTTCAGACAAAATCTCCAAAGGCTTCATTGCCTGAAAATGTCAGATGATAGATTATTTTTGATAAGATACAGCTGCTGTAACAGGAAATTACTTGCTCTACAGTCACTTAAAAATATTCGCTTTTGACTTATAAATAATATATCATAGCTCGCAAAATTGGCAAATGCATTGCAATCATTGATACTGATTATTATATCAATATTGAATTTACTTTCAGGTAATGATGACAAATATAAATTACAGAAAGTACAATAAAAGCATATCACCTGAGGGTCATGCTCCAGAAGTTTTAAAATGCATAGCAGCTGACAGCTGTTGACATATACATGAGAATGATACCATAGCATCCAATGCCAACTTCAGCTAAATCACCTCTACTTACTGTTCAAACTTAATCTAAAAAGGTCTCAATATTTTTTTATTTATTTTTTGGTTTAACTGTTTGACCACTGGGTGCAAAGCAAATAGAGAAAGTCATTTTATTCATACCTGGTTGAGCAAGTACACAGGTCCAACAAATGATGCAACCATTCCCATTGTGACAAAGATACTAGTCGGCCACAAGTATTTAGCTGGTATAATAATTGGAGCAAAGAAATTGTATCCACACGTGATTAAACCAATTATGAGAGCACAAAGACTAGTTGATAAAATAATTCCATGAGTTGTCGAGAAGTTCTCCACCTTGTTACAGAGGTCGTTGTATTTTAGCCTGAAACTGGAAGAAAACTACATCTTTCATCCCTAATGAAAACTAAGTAATATGTATATTTTCAGATTTAGGTGGCCAATTGCTTCCTTGCATATTTACTAATCATATGTTCCAAAAACAGCTCATATACCTCATACATGAGATGAAATCTGCCTAATATAACACGATAAAGTACCCTTAAACGGGCAGATTCAAAGAAAAAAAAATTTGTTTATTACCTTTCCATATGAGAATCAGACATCCCAAACAGGTTTGGAAAGTCCTTCATATTGTCATAGAAAATGGCAAACTCCCTTCCAATCACAAAACAGTATGCAGAAATGTACAAGGTAATCAGAATATTTGTCGTAAATAAAGGTACATTTGCGAGACCCTGCATGAAGTAAATACACTCTTGGCTTATTAGTTGTTTCTTTTCTAGGCAAGTAAGAATTGTTTTCCTTGAATATTCCTCTGTCATAGCATAAATAGAAAGTGTTGTCACGCCAATGATGTACGATATCATAACCACCATGAATGTATACTTTATAAGTCTATATTGTAACGCGTCAAAAATTTTGTCGTATGAAAAAGTATAATAGAATTGACCCTTTACGCTCATCTTGAACATAGCTATTGAGGTCACAAGCGCCCATATCAATATTGAAATGTTCCAGTATTTGGTGTTCAAATTCTCACCAAGATTTCCTCTGATGGGAGTCACCATTAAGGTCACAACTAAAACAAAACCATTTGCTAGGATCATGCAAACATTGTAAACAAGTGTTATGTAGTAAGCAAACTTGTTTGATGTTTCCTTTGGTAAATGGCATTTTCCATATATAAGGAAGATGTAATAAAAAAATGATATATCCTTTGGTAAAACTGGTTCCATTCTCATGTGCAGCAACTTCTTACAAGTACAATGTATATGTTAAATCGCTTGGAATTAGTCACGACTAATCTTTGTTGTGTCCGTTGTCCAATATGTCAAGTTTGTTTGGCACTACACATATATTGAACCAAACATCAATGTAAAAT
Source organism: Alitta virens (assembly GCA_932294295.1). Lineage (NCBI taxonomy): Eukaryota > Metazoa > Annelida > Polychaeta > Phyllodocida > Nereididae > Alitta > Alitta virens. The sequence continues at coordinate 3,464,855 of OW028585.1, read as the reverse complement.
ACAAAAATTGCTTTGGTATACAGTTTCCGTTCACAGCAACCATTAACGTGCATTAGCTGAAATACCATTATTTAAGTCAGGCATGCAAAGGATATCATCCGGTAAAAGCTGCAATTTTGTGGATTTTTTTACATCCCACGATTTGTTTTGTGGATAATTGATGCAATTAGGTGCACTTAGTAAAAAACCAACCAAATGCTAATGCTATTGAAATTTTTCATTGAAGACATTCTTAATTCACTGCTTTTTTCAACAATTATACTGAAAGCATCTAAACATAAGATTAGGATGAATGTTCAATCATTTCAGAACTGATCATTAGACAAGGATGAATGTTCAATCATTTCAGAACTGATCATAAGACAAGGATGGATGTTCAATCATTTCAGAACTGAACATAAGACAAGGACGAATATTCAATCATTTCAGAACTATTGGATTGATAAGATAAATTTCCACTGTGGGAAACCACACACAGCAGTGCAAATTGTTTTATGGGATTCTGGTGAAGTGGCACTTTTATAAAGTATTCTCATATCAGTTCACCACCATATTTATGCACATGGTAAATACCATAGAGTAAATGGCCAGGGCATATCCCCATTGTGGTGTTAAAAAAATGCTTTCTCTCTTAATCCATTACGTGCGATTTTATCTTGAATTGTGACACCGCTTGAGCACAATGCAGACTTGCATTTAAGAAGGAATCTATTATTCAGTAGTCTATGTCCAATATCCATACATTTGTTTGCTCTGCACTTCATGCAGTAAAGGCTTTCACATTAATTGCTCCATCAGAAGCTGAAAATTAGGTTCAAAGTTGTGCTTTTCGTGCTCAAGTAAGATTTCAACTGTGGTTCAAAAAAGCACATTTTGTGTCTTTTTCAAATAGAGATTGCAACCAAACTAGAACCTGTAGAAATATTTCATTACTACAGCCAGGATAGTAGAACATTGCCTTACCTAAGAGAAAACCACTTAAATACATCTGGAGATACGCTCCTGCAAACTTAGGCTTCCAGACTTTATGAAACACCCTCACTAACCATCAGGATTCGAGAGGGGGGGGGGGGGGTTGGCGGATGATGACATACATACTGAGATTTGAATTGGAGCAATGGTAGCAGGCAGGAGGATCTGCCGAACCTATCTATGCCCTGGTAGGGTTGGAACCTGCGACCTCAAGATTAGCAGGTTGACGCATTAACCACTTGACTATGGCACCTACCAAAATTGATATGTATTCAAAATGGTATTTTACAAGTTGAGATAACTTTATATACAAATCCTTGCAGAACGAATTATCTCTTATGTTCCATTCTAGTATTCAGAGTTGGCTCAAAGATGCAGTGTCGTGGCGCGAAAGTTGAACTTTCATGGTGTGAAAGTCCAGTACTTTCGCAGGGTAAAAATTGGTAGTTTCCTGGGGCGAAGGTTATTACTTTCCTTGGGGGGAAAAAGGTAACTTTCATGGTGCGAAATTAGGGACTGTCGTGGTGTAAAAATTGGTACTCCTGTGGGACGAAAGTTGGTAAAAAATTGAGTACTTTTGTGGAGCAAATGTTGGAACTTTCGTAGAGCAAGTTGGAAATTTCATGGGGCAAAATTGACTGTCGCCCTACAAAACTATGAGACCAATAAAGTGCACCCTTGGGCCACTGTAGCCCTGAATAAACTTCAGCAAGGAAAATAATTATGTTAGGGAATTTTATGTATATATTTAATTTTGAACTGATGGGTATAGGAAATTCAATACAACTGATAAATTCCTCAATAAACCACTGAAGTAAAATACTGAAACAAAATCAAGAAATAGAAAGATTGTTCAACTACGTAGGCCTACAATGTTCACCTGGGGTTTGTGAATAATCATACTATGTGATTGGACCTATATATAAATTAGAGGTGGCTTTAATCTGATTAATAAGACTCACTCAATGGGTGTCTCAGTTTTTAAAGTTCCAAGTTTTCCACAGTTTTGGGATGTCATTGAGCTTACTATACTCCGATTGGGGCTATGTTTGAACTGGTCAACTTGAACTGCACAATGTTTATGTTAAAATTAGGTAAGAAAATTTACAATTGCAATAGCTGGTAGGCCTAGCACCTTTTGAATTTGTGGCTCTTTTTCGTAAAGATTTGTTTCACCGACGAACAAATAACCAACCAGCCGAAATGTCAAAAATGAAATATCTTAAAATTTTCCCAATAGTAGTTGCTGGGTTTTTTTTTTTGCATTAACATGAAGGTTAGACCACAAAAGAAGAGTGTGCGCATGCACTGACATAATTTTTGTTAAATTTAATTTAAAGGCAAAGTTTATTCAGGAGCACTGTACTTGTCCTAATTTTGTTTTTGCACTATTTTTGTGCTAAGTAGCGGTTACAGTAATGAGCTTATCTTCTTGGCTTTTTTTTCCTCACATTATTGGACATTATTTAGCTTAAAGTTCTTCCCTTTATCTTATCATGACAGTAATAAAAGTTATTTAGAAAATTTTGTGATATTTTCATAGCTAGCCCCCCTTTTTGTTTCATTAAACAAACTGAAGTCAGAGTTCAGTCATAAAAATTCCTTCAGGATACACGTGATAACCTAGTAAAATTGCAATTGCAATATAATTGCTCAGTCACTTGGTTGATGACATCATCTAGTATTGTGTATTGGTGACGTCCTGCATTATCTTAATACTTCCGGGTCCAAGGTCACACGAGAATTGAGCAGCCTTATCATCAACAGTTACTAACATCATGGAGCCCTATTGTTTGTCATCATCAACAGTTACCCAGATCATGGAGGAATAGTCACTTGGCTCCAAACCCAGATGAATCACTAACTTCCATTTCCGGCGCATTTTGGAGGTACCTGATTGCTATATCATGCTATTCCACAAGTCTGCTAGAACATGACACTGCTAAAAATATAACTGTTTGCAATCCTCCACTTGTAATAGAACTGCGTAGTTGATGCTTGTCAATATATTATTTGCAATTGATGCCTGCATTTAAGCTGTTTGCAATTGATGCTTGTAATTCAACTGTTTGCAATCTATGTCTTTGCATTGTAATATAACTGTTTACAATAGATATCTTACCTTGCCTGTTATATAACTCCTTGCCTCTAATGGAACTATTTGCAATTAATGTAATTTAATTATTAAATTTAGTTAATTAATAATAATGCTACTTCCGCTTCCGCGCACAGCTGACTTCGCCTGGGCCAATAGGAGCCCTTCTCTTAATCTCCTTATCACTCACTATAAATTCAACCCCTCAACTCCCTTCATCATTCGCTTCATTAATTTCCCCCTCCCACCATCCCTTTCTTCTTCTTAAATTCATATCTGTAGTTCTTCATTTTCTTTGAACTTGATCAATGTCACATGTATTATTGACACTGTTTATACCTTCATTAATGTCTTTGCTTGTAATAGAACTCTGAAATTTATGTCTGTGCTGATAAAATAACTATTGAATGAATTTATGTCTGTGCTGATAATAGAACAGTTTGGAATGTATATGTTTGTAATAGAACGGTTTGAAACTGTAATAGAACTGTTTACAATCACTAGCCTGTACATGTACTTGTAGTGGATCTGATTATTGTAAAATAAATGTTTGCAATTGATGATTGTGATAATGTGTTTACAATTATGAATAAATAAAATGTTTCCATCTTTGTGGTTTTATTATATATAATATATAATATAGTTTTTATTGACATTTTCAAATCAAAAATATATTTATATACCATATATTCTTAATCAGAAGCTGGGGGTATGTATTTTTCTTGAGACAGCTTTTAAGACTGGCACCTGTTATATTCAAGTGACTTGAATGTTAGATGACAAGCATTCCTTCAGGACCAATGACCTGTTTTCTGCCTATTACATATGTACAGCTGTTAATGTTCCAAAGTCAACCCTCAACTTCTCTTCTAGACCAGTGTTTATTATTTTAGTATGCCTACAACCCAGCTTCTATTCGAGACTGGCCTCCATTGTAGACCCAGCTTCTAATAAAGAAGATGGTAGTTCTATTTACTATTAAAAGCTACATCTACATAAGCATGATAGAAAGGTTATCATTATTGTATACATACTGGTGATATACAATACATAGCTAAACATTCAATTTCCAGTTGCCAAAATTAGATGTTCTTACAGTCTTTTAGTATTTTCAAAGCTCTCAGTAAGACATGTGAAGTGTAAGCTGCCAAGCACAATATTAGACAAATGTCATTTTCCATGGCTGTAAGCCAATCAGAAGCCAAGATTTCCGTAACGGCCATCTTTTTGTGCACTATATATTATAAAACAGATGTTGATGGAAATAAGAATTTAGGCTGATATTGAATCACTCCAAGGACATAAGTCACAATGACACCCATAATCTGGAATAAATTTGGAAAAAGCTTTTAGCTATGATACTTTTACGTTAGATTTGTTTTAAAATCAACAGACAATATTCTGTTCCATTAAGAACCCATTTAGTTGCAGTGGGGTTCTGTCGTCCAAGCGCCAGTGAGCACAGATCTTTTCTGAGAGGATAGAGGGTAGAGGGGAGAGTGGAGAGGGTAGAGGGTAGAGGGTAGAGGGGAGAGGGGAGAGGGGAGAGGGGAGAGGGTAGAGGGTAGAGGGTAGAGGGGAGAGGGGAGAGGGGAGAGGGGAGAGGGGAGATAAGGAAAGGAGAAGAGAGTGCTACAGTCAATAAATACAACCGTAAATAATTACAGATCAGCATTTTTTTATTTTTTTTATTTGATACATCTGAATTACAAAAAAATGTTTTTACATATCAAAAACAATATTTAGAAAGAAATTGCATGCACTGACAATGAGTTATGATGACTGTGAAATACTTGTATGTTGAAAAAGGCAACTGTGACATTATGACATACATAAAATAAATGTCTAATGTCTCGAAGCTACTGGGTCTGAAGCTCCATCAGCTTATATGACCAGCTGCCTGAGGCAGACGTAATGTTGAGATGATAAATGTGTAACATGGGTAGACTCTCCTCTCTCTCTCACCTCATCAATCAACCCTTGATAGCAGAAAGAACTTGCCTTAGAGGGCTGCACTTTCCACATATATGCTGTTTTATGCCTGTATATATATTATATATAACTCTAGTTGGTTAAAGGCAGGTTTCTGCCTGTGATTCTGTCTTAGGTGACCCGACTTTCAATAAAATTACTCAGTGTCCATGCTGAAGCAATTTCAAGACCCACCCATGGGGTAAATGTGGGACATGTGGGTGGACTCCTCCTCTCTGTCACCTCATCAATCAACACTTGTGAGTATTTGCTGCTCTTTCCATATCTATCTGTCTTTCATACTCATAATGTGAGACTTCAATAATTCTTGCATGCAGTGAGCTGCAAGATGCTGCATGATATCAACAAGGAAATTCCTTCTTGTCACTCTGATTGAATGTCTTTATTTCCTTAGCTGCATAATTGTTCATCACTGGCAGAAATGTTGAAGCGCGAACAAATGTTTTTGGAGTCAACTTAATTTTTTCATCATGATGCCAACCTTTGATGATGTCTGACAAATTTGCTAATCGTGATTGACCACAGACAAAATCGTGAAGATGTGAACTGATCCTTATACATTACTTAGATATATATTTATTTCACCATACATTCCATAATTACAAGAGTACAAGTAAGTTTGAGATGAGAGTATCAACATTCATAACATGAAACATTTTCAAACAAATATGGCCAGGATACTCACTCAGGATTGGACGCTATTGTGAGTTACCATATGTGATTGGAATACCAGTTAGGGAATGACATCAGAATTGGCAAGAATTTTTATATATTACCAGTACAAGTGTTTTCCAGGGACTGTAATAAACCTTGCTATAGGGCTGACTGAGGTCCATATTCGGTAAGTGACTGTGGTTAGAACTTCCAGTAGACAACTAAAGCTGTCCTGAAAATGACAGTAATGAGTGGAGGCCTAGCGCCATGGTAGTGCGCTGGCTTCCAACCACTGGGTTGTATTAGGGCTTTTTGTCCTGTAACCACTGGGTCCCAGGTTTGATTCCTGGTCGAACCTAAGTTGGATGGCTGTTTCATCCTTCATCTCATTGCCATGGTTCCTGCCTGTCTTAATTAGCCCATCGGGAGCAGAAATACAGGACATAAAGCCCTAATACACCCGCCTACCATGGATGACCAAAATATAGTTACAATAAATCTTTCAGATGTTGGATTAGGTTCGCTTATTTTATAATTATGGTTTCACATCTGATTCAGTGGTCTAGATCAGTTGAGCTTTAAAAGACAGAACTTATATGATGTCTTCTGCTGTTAGTTGCTTAAAACAATGTTTCTTAGTCAAACCAGCCATTAGCTGAACATATAAGAAATGAGTCTAAACTGAAATTTCCTAATTATAAAAACTAACTAATATGGATCAATACGAATTATTCAAATTATATCTTACCTCTCTTGCAGATGGAGGGGCCCTGTGAAAAAGGCTAGCAATGAAAGTGTGACATTTATGCTTTGTATTCACAAGAAGCGTATTGGCCTTGGGAAACACAGCTAATTCCTATAGCCGCAATGGAACTAGCTAAAATAGCTCCATGAGCAGATGAAAACTGGTCGACACTGTTGCAGAGTTGGTCATATTCCAGGCAATATCTGAAATAAGACATGAGAAAAATCGATTTCATGTGATATATGGCAATTGTATTCTAATGAATTAATGCAAAAATGACACAGCACTCGATCACTTCCATATTTCAGGCAATAATAGCTTGCATGTGAAATGATATAATAATGTAAAAGCCACCCTAGGTGTTGCTTGGAAATTATTCAAATTACTGACATGAACTAAGCCAATCTAACAAGTGCTTGGTATCGCTTAGAATTACCGACATTAAATAAGCGAGTCTAGGTATTGCCCAGAATTACTGACATCAAATAAGCAAAAAATATTGCTAAGAAACAAGCAGAATTACTAAATTCCAAATAAGCCAAATCAAATATAGGAAACAATTAGAATTACCTAGATATTGCTAGAAAACACCCAGAATTACAGACCTTCAATACACCAATCTAACCATTGTCAATAACACTCAGAATTGCTGACATCAAAAAAGCCAATATAAGTATTGCTTGGAAACACCCAGAATTACTGACATCAAATAAGCCAATGTAGGTATTGCTTGGAAATGCTCAGAATTACTGACATCAAATAAGCCAATATAGGTATTGCTATTTCTTTGGGAATCTTGTTGCAAACATACTTACCATTGCATTCTCATGACATGTCACTGCAGTAACTAATAATTACACCAAAACTTCTGTTTTATCTAATCTGCTCATAGAAACATTGTTCGGTTTCACATCATCAATAGTGAAATACCTTTCCATTGCCGAAACTGAATTGCCGAAAAGATCCTCGCAACGTCTCATGCGGCTTGCGAAATCGGTGAATGCAAGGGCAATGAGGTAAGTGTAAGCTGTCATATAAAATGGGAGAAAGCCTGTGGTTGGTATGATTATGAAGTTAGCGACATAGCTAACTGATAGCATACACGAGGAGTTGAATAATGAATGCGTCTTATGACAAGTCATTATGTTATCTCTGGGTCTTTGTTCGAAAAAACAAACAAACTGAAACCAGTCCAATATAAAATCAATAATATAATGCCAGTGATAGAAATTGTCTTGAAAAGTTTGGGAACTGGAAAAGTCCAATTTTTAGCCATCCCTTTGACTCAGTCTGAACATGGGTACAGAAGTGACAAAGACCAGATGAGATATGACAATGTTTGGTAATTTTGTATCAAATTCTTTCCAATATCATGCCTCACTGGGACTATCATCAAGTTCTGAATCAAAACAAATACACAAAATATTGCCATAGCAATATTATAAATCAAGTCAGTGATATATCCAAATTTGTTGTCTTTAGGTAAATGACACTTTTTAAGAAATAAAAAAATGTAGAAAAACGGTGATAATTCATTTTTGATGTTCATTGTCACTATTATAGTGCTTTATATGACTGACGAAACTCAAGATTACTATGACTTATTCATAATTGACAGAGATTGCTGAATGCCAGAACAAATATGCTTGCAGTACTTTTGTTGTTTCCAAATGCATTTTCTAATTGTGCGAGTACATAATAATTTAGTGCACACTTACACGCATGATGCAACTAATTTAATCTTTCTAAAAATGCATAATTCAAGCTATTTATGCAGTTTGGAAATGTACTTAGTTTGCATAAAACTAGAATGCCTTTAGCGATATGTTTTCAGACAATGCAATACAAACAAGACACAAATGACTAATATGTTTTGACAAAACAGAAGCAGTAAAAGTGTGGAATGTTCACTTTATTATGGCTAACAACCGCATGGAAAAACACCTAGAGTTAGTTTCATAAAATACGGTGGACTGTAGCTGTCTGTAGTGACCTGTACGTGGCTGTGGCCTAAACATGCTAACTCCAGCTGCTTCTGTCCACTGCTATAACTAATAATCGTCTATCACCAAATAAATATAAACATTGGTAAATGTTAAAAATTAATCTAATATAGCCAGCTATGACAGCTTTGTCAAGATTCAATTTGATGAGACGTTTTTAATTAAGCTAAGTGTAGCTTCAATTTTGCAATTAGGCCACATCTATGAAACGATTGTAATTTAATATTTCATCAGTGGTGTGTCATTTTCAACAGTTACCTTCATGTACAATAGCAATAATTTTGGACTTTCAAAATGTTTTCCTTACACCTGAATTTGGTTATATCTGGTTATGGTTTGAAAGACAGCGAAATCAAAACTTAGCTGGTTTTAATCCCAACTTTCAATGGATGTTGAAGAGCCCAACATTGAGTTTTGTGGGATGAGGAAAAATTTTATCAGCTGAGGTGAAGCAACAAACAAAGGGCATCAGCATACACTGTATAACATACACTGCTGCCATCCAACATACTTAGCAGTCATCCAATATACTCTGCCATGCACTTATACTAGACCACAATGAAGCATTCTGATTGGCTCACAGCGTCTGAGTGAGGCATATATTTATATGTCAAGCATTGACTGTTACAACAACAGTGACAAACTGAACTGAAGTTGTGTGTCTTACAATAGGATGTCTTAACCAGTGGGATACACCCTTTTCACGTGGCAGCCATGTTGGCATTTTTGCCTCAGTGACCTCATTTTGATTACGAAATAAATTCTGACATTATTACTTCTCCATTGTTCTTGCACTCTGTGACCTTACCATGGCCACTGTTTACTGATGACGTCATAATATAATAGCTGAGGGAAATAGTGGCAACTACCACTCTCACGGGTCAAATACAATTTTCTAGGGCCCGAAGTGACCAGTCAATGATTGTTTTATTATACCTCCACGAGAGTTATTTTTTTACTGAAGCTTCATTTTGTTGTGAAACAATTATTCAATACAAACAACAATCAATTTATATTTTATATTTTACACCAGCTCCTTTCAGTATTCAGATGTTTGCTAAAACTCAAGTTTAAGATATGCTAGACCTGTAGGCTTGGCTTTCGTTTTTCTGCCACAATCCTTTAACAGTGGCGAGTGGTGATGTCATGATCAATAAACAAAGGTGATGACGTCATAACTGGCAATTATAATGAGGAGCCAGTCACTATTCTTCAGAAATATTGCCCCCATCCAATAGCATTTTCCAGGCAATGTCATGTGATGTTGTTTCAGCCAATCACAGCTCATGAGACATTGTATAATAATACCATATCTAAATACAAGGAGAGGTCAATGATGCAAAATGCCAACATGGCTGCTCTGTGAAAAGATTGTCTCTTTGGGATGAAATAATTGAATAGGAAGGATATATTTTCTACATGTGTTGCACAAAAAACACGTAGTAACCTTTTAATGTTGAATTTAATCATTGATGATGTGCAAACTGTTGTAGCAACTTACCATAACATGACTGTTTATTGATTAAGAAGCAGTTCATATTTTTTGTTGTTTTTATTTATATTCAACTGGACAAACTACCAGTTCAATTAGTGCCAATCGATGTTTCAGATACTGATACCATTCCTGGGCCAGATTTCCAGATCCTGATAAAAGTTATTGTGGATCAGGCAGCTCATAAATCTTGCTGATGCTGATGCACTATTATCTATAATGTATACTATAGGCATGATATGGTATTGCAGCTTAATCTAGTACAGGAAGGTTGACTCTTGTAGGTTAATGCTGTTTGGAGGCCCCAGGAAACCCATGGGAGGTTGTCATAATTGACCCCCTGAAAACATTAAATATGTGTCTTATATTAAAATGCTTGGTTTAATCTTTAAGCACACTTACTGAAAAATATAATTTTTTTAAAGCTGATTTTCAAAGAAGGCCTCAATTCAGCTATTTCTCCGGCTTTGCCTAGCTGGACCTACCCTTCTTTTCCCATACTCAGAGCCCCTGTTATGCCATTCTTGCTCTCCATACTTACTTAGTGCAGACAGTAATGGCCTCACAGGCTTACTTGCTGCTAAAAAAAAATAACAACAGTGGTTACAGTATTAAGACAACATATGGTGCAAGACTCACCTGTCTTAATTGATGGGTTTAAATTATTTCTGCAGTAACAAAAGATATACACTGTATTTTACTGTAGCACTACTTTCATGGATGTTTCATCTAATAGTACTAAAAGGCATGGTTATATCTCTGCAGTATTCCTATTACAGAAAGCAGAACGTTCAACTTGGCGGTCAGAGACAAATTGCAATTGATGTGTAATCAACTGCAACTCATTCCAAGCGTTACTCAGGATGAATGCGTCACACTTGCAAAGATGTGGAATGATTCCAATGCAGTTAACTATGACAACATCAACTCAGAGTGCAGCATACAACAATGTACACAAACCACCAACATCCCAACTAAAGCTGTGCTATCATCAGATATGTCTATCATGTTTGAAGCAGGATTTTACCCAAAAAGTGAGTAATGAATCATATTGTGAAAGGGATATTTTGTTTTGGTGATATGCTCCAGGATTACTTTGCGGTAATTCAGATGCTAATTCAGCTAGATTAAGCAAAAAATTACAAAGGAAGTTTGTAATGCGTTCTTATTTTTCTTTCGCTTGATATGTTTGAATTCAAATTTCTCTTGGTTATTTATTCATCACAATATAATAAAATTTTCAGATTGTTTGGACCGAATACTTGTTTCAACCACTCAATCTATCATTGACAACTGTGAACAAATGGGTAGGTGCTGTCATAATTAGGAAGGAAAAAAATGTTATGAACCATTTATTAAATTATTATATTTTTTCACACAAGATCGTAACCAAAATTGCTGCATCCCGATTCAATAGTTCGACATGCTCTATGCGACAAAGTATTTCATTTTCGCAGAAATGTTATTTTGTAGATTAGGAAAACACTTTCGCTGGTATTTATAGTTAAAAAATAAACACAGTTTTTTCTTTTCAACGGTTTTCTTTTTTCAGTTCAAGAAAATCTTGCCCTCGATGCATGCTAGGAACATCTCTGCTCGTCAGTCGATTATGATGTGGCTAATCAAATATCAAGTCTGTGCAACATCAGAAAGTGCTCAGGCAATGCTGTGATTCAAGAGAATGGGTCCAACTCGAGGAAAATATTGTATAAAATTCCACTATTTCAATAATAATGCAGATGACACACAAAAACAGACAATAGTCATTTAATTATATGGTATCATTATTAGTAAAGTGCCAGAAGACCCATTTTAGAGATTCACCTGGCATGGTAGTACAGCAGTAAGTTTCATATATCAAAATATTTTTAAGAATGTCAACTTTCTGGCACTAGCTAAAAATTGTCATTTCCTGCAATGTTTGTAGTGACTGCTAATTATTGAATTTATGAACAAAATAATATTCCATTTATATTTGAAATACGGTAAATACTGACTAGGCAATAGGTTTTGAAATATCAAGGATTAATCTTACGTTTTGGTGCTCAGCCATTGCAATGGTTGCCATGGGAACCTAAATTCAGACAAAATTGCAGCACTTTCGTTAAATGGCTTCACCCTAATTTTTTTTTATTATGCGAAAAGTTCAGAGGAATCAAATCTGAATTGCCTGCCTTTGTCTCAGAAGCCAACATTATTGACTTTCAAATGCTGTCCTTTTTGTAACTTTTTGGGTATATTTAGATGAAATATGGTAACCAAGGTAACCCAACCTCCAATGATTATGATAATACGTTATCATTATATGTTGTCTCAGTTGCTGAGAGTCAATCGCTATGCAGCTTGGTATTATATTGTATGGCAGAGGAGGTTATTGTAAAAGTATGCTGGCACCCTCTAACAAAATATCACATCCCAGGTAGCATTCCAAATCGTATCCACATCGGCGCGATGTCAAAATGATGTTGTACCAATGGCAGCCGACATGAAATGAAGCTGGCTCGATTTGGAATGCTATCCGGGATGTAGAGTGACGTAAGTGAGACGGGCTTTACGTCCCATATTTTTGCACCAGAAAGGGCTGATCAGGACAGGCTGGTGCCAAGGAGACATTGATGACACAATCACCATGATAGTTAAATTGTCTCCAAGGTCTTAGTATCGTTATCAGACAGACATGACTAGACTTTAGTATAATCAAAATGCTTCAAGATAAGCTGCTGATTGGATGGTGCATTGTATGGAGTTTTGTGAGATTCCTTAAAATTTATATTCGGCGTGGCTTATTCGCACCTTGGCCTTCTGTACATATGACCTCTGTTTCATTGCATTGGGGAGAAAAAGTACCACAAGAGTTCACTGAGACCGTAGCAAATAAGTAATGTTTGATGACGTCATCTATTCTGTGATGTAAGAATTATTAGTGACGTCATCTTATTGTCTTTCTATGTGATACAGTCGTAGTGCCACCTGTAGGCTTTGTTACTTTTTCTCCCCATTTGACCAGTAATCTATTGTAGGTCCTAATCCTCCAAACAATTGTGATGAGGCACAATGACCATTGTGGACAGTGGGAATCTTTGTGATGTCATACTGGTCATTTGCACTGAACTGAGGACATATGTGCAGATTGCTGAGATTTGGATAGAATCTATTGTTGCGAAATAACTGCTTGAGAAATGAACTTTCACACACTGTTAGTTTCATCATCCTAATCAATATGTAACATAAAAGATGATCATTTCAAATTCAAAAAAGAAAATTAGCAAATACATGAGATTAAATGAAAGTGATACTTATAATTCATGGTAAATATCATGTCATAAAAATACAAATTTAGTCCAGATTAACTATTTTTTTACCAATCATTTCCATTTCATCACTGTTGTAGTGCTCTCAATCAAATCAACTTTCTATGTATGTCTTATTGTCAATGTAAAGAACACAACTGACTTTATGCAATGTTCTTAGTACATGTTAATGTGGCAACTGCATTTTATTTAAAAGAAACAGCCTGTAAAATTTAATTTACACAATGGTACCAACTCATCTGTTTATTTCTCACCTATTCATTTGTAAATATTTCACTTGTTTTTTTGCTATTACTTTCTGTCGACGAAAAGCTTTTATAGCTTGTTTTTTTTTCTTGTTATTTGTATTATCCTGACTTTAAATTCTTATCTTATCTTATCTTAGAGATTGATAGTCACTACTATCCCTAGTGAAATAATAAATAATCTTGTGATAGTGACCACTTAACAGTATTACAATTATGACTTTCCTTCATTCTCTTAACTTAACTGCACAAGAATGTTTTGCCTTTGTGTGTATTCATAGTGTGGAATAAACTGAGTCTTAGACTAATTTAGCAACAGTGCAACTCTTCAAAAAAATTTGTTGGATTTGTTAAGATACTGAGTCATCACTGCTAATAATTTTATCAGCAACATTTATTTCACTTCAGTTACAGAAAAGCTGTGCGTCGGTATGCCTCAATGGCTGAAACCACTGTCACATTTTGTTTTACTTGCCAGCATGGTCCAAACCACTTGCATATAAACAGATTTGCATTTTTTGCAACTATATGTAAGTTTGGCTGAAACCACTGACTCTAAAGCCCTGTTCACACTATCGCAAGTAAGAGAGACAAGTGACCACAGACATTCAAGACGGACCATACATGCTTACACTTTATCACTCTGTTAATCACGTATAAATTATTTAAACGAGCATTTGTGGGACATCCGACGGCTGCTCGGCAGACGTCGGTTGGTTGGCTGACGGTAGTCGGCTGCTCAGCCGAAGAATAGCAGGCAGTCCAATTTTTAGCCATCCCTTTGACTCAGTCTGAACATGGGTACAGAAGTGACAAAGACCAGATGAGATATGACAATGTTTGGTAATTTTGTATCAAATTCTTTCCAATATCATGCCTCACTGGGACTATCATCAAGTTCTGAATCAAAACAAATACACAAAATATTGCCATAGCAATATTATAAATCAAGTCAGTGATATATCCAAATTTGTTGTCTTTAGGTAAATGACACTTTTTAAGAAATAAAAAAATGTAGAAAAACGGTGATAATTCATTTTTGATGTTCATTGTCACTATTATAGTGCTTTATATGACTGACGAAACTCAAGATTACTATGACTTATTCATAATTGACAGAGATTGCTGAATGCCAGAACAAATATGCTTGCAGTACTTTTGTTGTTTCCAAATGCATTTTCTAATTGTGCGAGTACATAATAATTTAGTGCACACTTACACGCATGATGCAACTAATTTAATCTTTCTAAAAATGCATAATTCAAGCTATTTATGCAGTTTGGAAATGTACTTAGTTTGCATAAAACTAGAATGCCTTTAGCGATATGTTTTCAGACAATGCAATACAAACAAGACACAAATGACTAATATGTTTTGACAAAACAGAAGCAGTAAAAGTGTGGAATGTTCACTTTATTATGGCATGGAAAAACACCTAGAGTTAGTTTCATAAAATACGGTGGACTGTAGCTGTCTGTAGTGACCTGTACGTGGCTGTGGCCTAAACATGCTAACTCCAGCTGCTTCTGTCCACTGCTATAACTAATAATCGTCTATCACCAAATAAATATAAACATTGGTAAATGTTAAAAATTAATCTAATATAGCCAGCTATGACAGCTTTGTCAAGATTCAATTTGATGAGACGTTTTTAATTAAGCTAAGTGTAGCTTCAATTTTGCAATTAGGCCACATCTATGAAACGATTGTAATTTAATATTTCATCAGTGGTGTGTCATTTTCAACAGTTACCTTCATGTACAATAGCAATAATTTTGGACTTTCAAAATGTTTTCCTTACACCTGAATTTGGTTATATCTGGTTATGGTTTGAAAGACAGCGAAATCAAAACTTAGCTGGTTTTAATCCCAACTTTCAATGGATGTTGAAGAGCCCAACATTGAGTTTTGTGGGATGAGGAAAAATTTTATCAGCTGAGGTGAAGCAACAAACAAAGGGCATCAGCATACACTGTATAACATACACTGCTGCCATCCAACATACTTAGCAGTCATCCAATATACTCTGCCATGCACTTATACTAGACCACAATGAAGCATTCTGATTGGCTCACAGCGTCTGAGTGAGGCATATATTTATATGTCAAGCATTGACTGTTACAACAACAGTGACAAACTGAACTGAAGTTGTGTGTCTTGCAATAGGATGTCTTAACCAGTGGGATACACCCTTTTCATGTGGCAGCCATGTTGGCATTTTTGCCTCAGTGACCTCATTTTGATTACGAAATAAATTCTGACATTATTACTTCTCCATCGTTCTTGCACTATGTGACCTTACCATGGCCACTGTTTACTGATGACGCCATAATATAATAGCTGAGGGAAATAGTGGCAACTACCACTCTCACGGGTCAAATACAATTTTCTAGGGCCCGAAGTGACCAGTCAATGATTGTTTTATTATACCTCCACGAGAGTTATTTTTTTACTGAAGCTTCATTTTGTTATGAAACAATTATTCAATACAAACAACAACCAATTTATATTTTATATTTTACACCAGCTCCTTTCAGTATTCAGATGTTTGCTAAAACTCAAGTTTAAGATATGCTAGACCTGTAGGCTTGGCTTTCGTTTTTCTGCCACAATCCTTTAACAGTGGCGAGTGGTGATGTCATGATCAATAAACAATGGTGATGACGTCATAACTGGCAATTATAATGAGGAGCCAGTCACTATTCTTCAGAAATATTGCCCCCATGCAATAGCATTTTCCAGGCAATGTCATGTGATGTTGTTTCAGCCAATCACAGCTCATGAGACATTGTATAATAATACCATATCTAAATACAAGGAGAGGTCAATGATGCAAAATGCCAACATGGCTGCTCTGTGAAAAGATTGTCTCTTTGGGATGAAATAATTGAATAGGAAGGATATATTTTCTACATGTGTTGCACAAAAAACACGTAGTAACCTTTTAATGTTGAATTTAATCATTGATGATGTGCAGACTGTTGTAGCAACTTACCATAACATGACTGTTTATTGATTAAGAAGCAGTTCATATTTTTTGTTGTTTTTATTTATATTCAACTGGACAAACTACCAGTTCAATTAGTGCCAATCGATGTTTCAGATACTGATACCATTCCTGGGCCAGATTTCCAGATCCTGATAAAAGTTATTGTGGATCAGGCAGCTCATAAATCTTGCTGATGCTGATGCACTATTATCTATAATGTATACTATAGGCATGATATGGTATTGCAGCTTAATCTAGTACAGGAAGGTTGACTCTTGTAGGTTAATGCTGTTTGGAGGCCCCAGGAAACCCATGGGAGGTTGTCATAATTGACCCCCTGAAAACATTAAATATGTGTCTTATATTAAAATGCTTGGTTTAATCTTTAAGCACACTTACTGAAAAATATAATTTTTTTAAAGCTGATTTTCAAAGAAGGCCTCAATTCAGCTATTTCTCCGGCTTTGCCTAGCTGGACCTACCCTTCTTTTCCCATACTCAGAGCCCCTGTTATGCCATTCTTGCTCTCCATACTTACTTAGTGCAGACAGTAATGGCCTCACAGGCTTACTTGCTGCTAAAAAAAAATAACAACAGTGGTTACAGTATTAAGACAACATATGGTGCAAGACTCACCTGTCTTAATTGATGGGTTTAAATTATTTCTGCAGTAACAAAAGATATACACTGTATTTTACTGTAGCACTACTTTCATGGATGTTTCATCTAATAGTACTAAAAGGCATGGTTATATCTCTGCAGTATTCCTATTACAGAAAGCAGAACGTTCAACTTGGCGGTCAGAGACAAATTGCAATTGATGTGTAATCAACTGCAACTCATTCCAAGCGTTACTCAGGATGAATGCGTCACACTTGCAAAGATGTGGAATGATTCCAATGCAGTTAACTATGACAACATCAACTCAGAGTGCAGCATACAACAATGTACACAAACCACCAACATCCCAACTAAAGCTGTGCTATCATCAGATATGTCTATCATGTTTGAAGCAGGATTTTACCCAAAAAGTGAGTAATGAATCATATTGTGAAAGGGATATTTTGTTTTGGTGATATGCTCCAGGATTACTTTGCGGTAATTCAGATGCTAATTCAGCTAGATTAAGCAAAAAATTACAAAGGAAGTTTGTAATGCGTTCTTACTTTTCTTTCGCTTGATATGTTTGAATTCAAATTTCTCTTGGTTATTTATTCATCACAATATAATAAAATTTTCAGATTGTTTGGACCGAATACTTGTTTCAACCACTCAATCTATCATTGACAACTGTGAACAAATGGGTAGGTGCTGTCATAATTATGAAGGAAAAAAATGTTATGAACCATTTATTAAATTATTATATTTTTTCACACAAGATCGTAACCAAAATTGCTGCATCCCGATTCAATAGTTCAACATGCTCTATGCGACAAAGTATTTCATTTTCGCAGAAATGTTATTTTGTAGATTAGGAAAACACTTTCGCTGGTATTTATAGTTAAAAAATAAACACAGTTTTTTCTTTTCAACGGTTTTCTTTTTTCAGTTCAAGAAAATCTTGCCCTCGATGCATGCTAGGAACATCTCTGCTCGTCAGTCGATTATGATGTGGCTAATCAAATATCAAGTCTGTGCAACATCAGAAAGTGCTCAGGCAATGCTGTGATTCAAGAGAATGGGTCCAACTCGAGGAAAATATTGTATAAAATTCCACTATTTCAATAATAATGCAGATGACACACAAAAACAGACAATAGTCATTTAATTATATGGTATCATTATTAGTAAAGTGCCAGAAGACCCATTTTAGAGATTCACCTGGCATGGTAGTACAGCAGTAAGTTTCATATATCAAAATATTTTTAAGAATGTCAACTTTCTGGCACTAGCTAAAAATTGTCATTTCCTGCAATGTTTGTAGTGACTGCTAATTATTGAATTTATGAACAAAATAATATTCCATTTATATTTGAAATACGGTAAATACTGACTAGGCAATAGGTTTTGAAATATCAAGGATTAATCTTACGTTTTGGTGCTCAGCCATTGCACTGGTTGCCATGGGAACCTAAATTCAGACAAAATTGCAGCACTTTCGTTAAATGGCTTCACCCTAATTTTTTTTTATTATGCGAAAAGTTCAGAGGAATCAAATCTGAATTGCCTGCCTTTGTCTCAGAAGCCAACATTATTGACTTTCAAATGCTGTCCTTTTTGTAACTTTTTGGGTATATTTAGATGAAATATGGTAACCAAGGTAACCCAACCTCCAATGATTATGATAATACGTTATCATTATATGTTGTCTCAGTTGCTGAGAGTCAATCGCTATGCAGCTTGGTATTATATTGTATGGCAGAGGAGGTTATTGTAAAAGTATGCTGGCACCCTCTAACAAAATATCACATCCCAGGTAGCATTCCAAATCGTATCCACATCGGCGCGATGTCAAAATGATGTTGTACCAATGGCAGCCGACATGAAATGAAGCTGGCTCGATTTGGAATGCTATCCGGGATGTAGAGTGACGTAAGTGAGACGGGCTTTACGTCCCATATTTTTGCACCAGAAAGGGCTGATCAGGACAGGCTGGTGCCAAGGAGACATTGATGACACAATCACCATGATAGTTAAATTGTCTCCAAGGTCTTAGTATCGTTATCAGACAGACATGACTAGACTTTAGTATAATCAAAATGCTTCAAGATAAGCTGCTGATTGGATGGTGCATTGTATGGAGTTTTGTGAGATTCCTTAAAATTTATATTCGGCGTGGCTTATTCGCACCTTGGCCTTCTGTACATATGACCTCTGTTTCATTGCATTGGGGAGAAAAAGTACCACAAGAGTTCACTGAGACCGTAGCAAATAAGTAATGTTTGATGACGTCATCTATTCTGTGATGTAAGAATTATTAGTGACGTCATCTTATTGTCTTTCTATGTGATACAGTCGTAGTGCCACCTGTAGGCTTTGTTACTTTTTCTCCCCATTTGACCAGTAATCTATTGTAGGTCCTAATCCTCCAAACAATTGTGATGAGGCACAATGACCATTGTGGACAGTGGGAATCTTTGTGATGTCATACTGGTCATTTGCACTGAACTGAGGACATATGTGCAGATTGCTGAGATTTGGATAGAATCTATTGTTGCGAAATAACTGCTTGAGAAATGAACTTTCACACACTGTTAGTTTCATCATCCTAATCAATATGTAACATAAAAGATGATCATTTCAAATTCAAAAAAGAAAATTAGCAAATACATGAGATTAAATGAAAGTGATACTTATAATTCATGGTAAATATCATGTCATAAAAATACAAATTTAGTCCAGATTAACTATTTTTTTACCAATCATTTCCATTTCATCACTGTTGTAGTGCTCTCAATCAAATCAACTTTCTATGTATGTCTTATTGTCAATGTAAAGAACACAACTGACTTTATGCAATGTTCTTAGTACATGTTAATGTGGCAACTGCATTTTATTTAAATGAAACAGCCCGTAAAATTTAATTTACACAATGGTACCAACTCATCTGTTTATTTCTCACCTATTCATTTGTAAATATTTCAATTGTTTTTTTGCTATAATTTTCTGTCGACGAAAAGCTTTTATAGCTTGTTTTTTTTTCTTGTTATTTGTATTATCCCGACTTTAAATTCTTATCTTATCTTATCTTAGAGATTGATAGTCACTACTATCCCTAGTGAAATAATAAATAATCTTGTGATAGTGACCACTTAACAGTATTACAATTATGACTTTCCTTCATTCTCTTAACTTAACTGCACAAGAATGTTTTGCCTTTGTGTGTATTCATAGTGTGGAATAAACTGAGTCTTAGACTAATTTAGCAACAGTGCAACTCTTCAAAACAATTTGTTGGATTTGTTAAGATACTGAGTCATCACTGCTAATAATTTTATCAGCAACATTTATTTCACTTCAGTTACAGAAAAGCTGTACGTTGGTATGCCTCAATGGCTGAAACCACTGTCACATTTTGTTTTACTTGCCAGCATGGTCCAAACCACTTGCATATAAACAGATTTGCATTTTTTGCAACTATATGTAAGTTTGGCTGAAACCACTGACACTAAAGCCCTGTTCACACTATCGCAAGTAAGAGAGACAAGTGACCACAGACATTCAAGACGGACCATACATGCTTACACTTTATCACTCTGTTAATCACGTATAAATTATTTAAATGAGCATTTGTGGGACATCCGACGGCTGCTCGGCAGACGTCGGTTGGTTGGCTGACGGTAGTCGGCTGCTCAGCCGAAGAATAGCAGGCAGGTTCCCGGAGAAGCCATTGTGAAGATCGATGGTTCAAGAGCATTCCACGGGCATCCGCCAAGCATCTCCCAAGCATTCCACGAGCTATACAAGAGTGAACACGAGTGGATGGCAAGTATACCTGAGAGTGAGCACGAGTGGTCACGAATGACCTCGTATGCATGAATGTCCGTAGATCACTATGTGAGTTCACAATGAGCCACCATGATGTTACACAATGCAATCACAATGAACTCACATTGCACACTGGACAAGACATGAGTAAACAAATTACTGTTAGAATTTAGATCGAACATCAACAGAAATGAAATTGATACAACTTAATTCTGTATTTTGGTTTTGTAATGTACCTGACCATATAAATGTCATTGAGTGTTGTCATATATAATTGGCATTTTCTTGCATGTTAAATAACTCATTTGGCATGCTTTTACCGGGAGATCAAAATGCATTAAAACTGACATTATGTTCAATAAAAAGCAATTACTAAATAGATAAAGTGATTAAAAATCCATGGAACAAAAACTTCATTGATCATAAAACAAATACATTTGACTCCCTATGAAGATGTGGATTCAACTGATGTAGCAATTAATGGGAATAAAAACAAAGATATGCATGTATTCCATAAGTGTACAATTCACAATTTGAATAATATATGAAAATTATTTTGACTAAAAAAGTGCAATTTCTTGATTGTGAAAAAATGTAATGTGGTTGATAGCGTTGCTGGTGTTTACAACTTAATAAGTGTCTCCTAACCAATAGTAACTTATTTAAAATAAATAGTTTTTTCTTTTTTTCATTTAATATAATTTTTGTTTTGGTCAATAAACTTTTTGTCATAATCTTTTTTTTTGTCATTGCCATTGTTCATATTTATCATTTTTCTTTTTTCATTGTCATTTTCATTGATCCTGGATGAACTGAACCATATATTTACAGGCGGACGGTTTACAAACTGAGCCATCCTTGTATTGCTTGTCATGCTAAAAAAAAATTAAAATGACCATGCAGTTTGATCAAGGAAAGTTATCCATAAGAGCCACCCTCATAAAAATCTACCAGTCTTAATAGTAAGATATGGTCCTAATTGTAGGTTGACAATGATTAAGCTGGTCAGTTACTAAATTTCCTGACACCTGGGTTGGTTTCATGTTATCTGTCCGATGTAGAGATGGATGGAACGCTAATGTCCACTCATCATAATTAATAGTATCTAATTATATAATTAATGTTATTGATCGGACAGAGCAATGTGTTAGCTATCAGAGAAACTTAAATTTTTAAAAATCTGATGACAAATGATGAAGCTAGGGCTATATAAATGTATCAAGAATCAAATGCTAATGTGATTGATGACGTTGCTTTCAATATTGTTTCTCATTGTGGTTGCTGACCCCAGTAACAATAATATTATTTTTCAAAAAAAGAATAGATACCTGGTGATGTGTGTAGAATGCCAGCAGCACTAGGCCTACAATGTAAACACTTTGATACAGTATGATGGCTACTGCTTCATTAAGACCAGTGTTTAGGCCTTGTATAGTCCTTCTTTACTCAGAATTTTACAAATTTATTTATCTATCAGACTAGCACTACAATATCCTTGGATTGCCCATCAGACCACGAAATGCATTTTTATATGCCACCCAAGTACACTATATAATATAATTACTATTTTTTTCTGTTTTCACAAGCCATTTTGAAGATGAAAAAGTACTATCAAGCCATTTTGAAGAAGAAAAAGTACTATCATCTAGCGTTTGAACTAAGATATAAATTCTACACATTTCCTTAAACAATTCAGTCTTTATTTGACGAAAATTGG
This sequence comes from Alitta virens, assembly GCA_932294295.1. NCBI lineage: Eukaryota > Metazoa > Annelida > Polychaeta > Phyllodocida > Nereididae > Alitta > Alitta virens. The sequence continues at coordinate 3,442,212 of OW028585.1, read as the reverse complement.
ACGAATATTAGGGAAGCAGCAGCCCTTTAAAGTATAAATAATAGCGTAGGCAACCCCTTCTATGATTACGCTGGCTACGCTGCTGCTGCGCTTAGGCGTTTTAGGCGATTCTGTTGACGATTTGTACAACGTCAAAAAATCAGGGATTGAATTGGTACTATAATCAAACTTTTCTCAGCTTCTACTGGTCGGATCTTGGTCCGATTTGGTTTGTAAGTTGCGCGTTTGTATTACAGTTCTAATTTACAGCTGTACCCCCAACAGTTATTGGAGAATTTTATATTATGTGAACTGCGCTATCCCCCTCCCTGTCTACGCTGCCTACACTGCTGCTGCGTTGACCCATATATTTGTATCAGAACTGGTTGAAATAGTCGGCCAGGGGAAAAATGAATTGATTTTTTTTGTATAGACTAGAGGGTAATAGCTGCAGATATTGACAAGGTAACATGTGCGTTTTCCATGCGTTTGGATAAACGCATGGAAAACGCATGGTTTTTGCCTCATAATAATTATCTAAAAACCATGCGTTTTCCATGCATTTATCCTTCTCATGGAAAACGCACGTGGCACATTTGGCCATGTAGCATGTTTGAACTGCATAGTTTGGGAAATAAATATAATATCCAATTGAAGTTGTCACAGCAATATTATAAATCAAGGTATCAATATATCCACACCTGTTTTCTTTAGGTTAATGACACTTTCCAAGAAATAGGAAAATGTAGAAGAAGGGCGATAATTCCTTTTTGATGTTCATTGTCACTGTGACTGACGAAACTCAGATTACAGTGATTTATTCATAATTGACAGAGACTGAATGCCAGAGCAAATATGCTCGTAGTACTTTTTTTGTTTCCGAATGCATTTCCTAATTGTGTGAGTACATAATAATTTAGTGTACACTTGCAATGCAACAAATTCAAGCTATTTATGCAGCTTGGAAATGTGCTTAGTTTGCATGAAACTAGAATGCCATTAGCAATATGTTGTCAAACAATGCAATACAAACAAGACACGAATTGCTGTCATAGGCAGCAATAATAGTGGTCCATATTGCCCACGCGCTCATTCTGGGCCGGGGCATTTTACGACAAGAACAGGCAAGCATTGACTACCACAATGGCACTCTGACGTGGAAAGGGGTGTCACTGCCATTGCTGCCAGCTCGTCAAGTCAATGCCCTGGAGTCATTAAGGGAAAGCCCTCCAATAATTGAGGACTCCAGAATCGGTCAGTGTGTGGCCAGCCACGCCGACCTGTTTGCAGCCAGAGGTGAGGATCTGGGTTGCCACCCAGATATCCTGGTCAAGATCCACACAGAAGGATACCACATCAAAAGCAACCCTTATTGCCTGCCACTCAAGAAACACTCGGCGCTGGACCTAAAGATCGACGACATGTTGCGTCAAGGCGTCATAGTCCCTTCAGCATCATAGTCCCTTCAGCACCTCCCTGGGCCTCGCCAGTGGTCCTTGTGGAGAAGAAGGATCCCTCAGATGGCCCACGTTTTTGTGTGGATTACACAAGTTTCAACAAGGTCACCAAAAAGGACGCATATCCCATACCGCTAATAAGGGAATATTTGACCAGCTTCAAGGCGCCACTGTGTTCTCAACATTGGATTTAAAGTCTGGTTTTCACCAGCTGCCACTCCACCCTGAAGATCAAGAGAAGACTGCATTTGTGTGCCACCAAGGTCTATTTCACTGGATAAGTTGTCTGATTATATACAATTAACGCATCCCTAACATTGTGAACTTATTGTTGTGTATAAATTGTGTAAGTTCAACAAAGATAGAGCTTTGCTTGCAGAGAGAGTGTGACCTCTATGTTTATTGTCTTGACCAATGTCAAGATCAGAACTGGCTCAAAAACAGTGAGTCTTCCATTAAGTAAAGGTTACAATTTACAGTGGCCAATTGTGGCTATATTCTATTTGTTATTTCACATGGTATTACTTTGCATATTGTCATTCATTGGATATTACATTTTGTGTTCATGCATGCATGATGCTATGGTTGCATGCTTCCATGCTTAAGACCTTAAGTTAAGGCACATGATTCTTAAGAAATCCTTCATGCATGTTCTAACCTTATACAATCCTTAAATGTAAGTTCTATCCAATTTCAGTTCCTTCTAAGTTAAATGTAATATATTCTTTAAGTATATATGAATATAGTGTTTAAGCTTTTATACATAAATATATATATGAATTACTTGACCTTATTAATATATGTAATATAAGTAATATAAGTAATATAAGTAATATAAGTAATATAAGTAATATAAGTATCTGAAGTATGTCAAATACTTATATTATTAGAAATGCTATATCTAACACAAGTAATGTTTAAGTACTCATAAATAACATGAGTAATATATATGATTAGCCTATGTGGCAAAATAACATGCAAGTAATACCTTATACATGCAGTAAGTTTACTTTTGTATATGATTAAATAACTATGAATTGTATTTCATAATAGTTTTTAATTTGAATTTATATTAATATTGCAATAAAAATACATGACATTATGCTCAAAAGTGTTATTACAAACATAGGAAACAATCGGACAAAGCTAAAAGTGCTGTAAATTGGCATAAACTAAAGGCTACCAATGGGCCTATGCAACGCCAGTCAACTCTTTCAAAGGGCCATGGAGGTGGTATTTAAACGATTAATTGGAAATATTTGCATGCTGTACATTGACGACATAGTCATAGCCACCTGCAGACAATTTTTGATCGCCTCGACCAGTTTAACTTGCGCCTCAGCCCCACAAAATGTGTATTTGGCCTCAGGGAAGTGAAACTGCTGGTCTATGTGGTCAGTGAGGCTGGTTTGAGGGCCGATCTGGGCAGGGTCGCAGCAATAGCGCGCTCCTCAGAATCTGGGAGAGGCACGCAGCTTCCTAGGAATGACAGGATATTATAGGTCATGCATCAAGGACTACGCGCACATCTCTGAGCCCCTGGTCAACCTGACATGCAAAAATGTAAAATTTGATTGGTCTGGGAGACACCAACTGGCATTTGACTCTCTCAAGACATCACTGACTAGTGACAGCGTCATGGCGCATCCATGCACGGATCAACCATACCAGCAATACACCAATGCGTGCGATTATGCCGTTGGTGCAATATTATGTCAGAAGGACGACACCGGAGTGGAATGCCCAATAGTGTACCTATCAAAGCAGCTATCGAACGCCCAGAGGCGATGGGCGACCATTGAGAAGGAAGCATATGCCGTCATACACGCCCTATAGCAGTTGCGGGCCTATCTTTGGGGTGCCAGCTGCAGGACCTTCACTGACCATAAGCCCCTCACGTCCTTATTCACCAAGGACATGAACAACACGAAAATTCAACGTTGGGCAGTTTTGTTGGCTGAATACAACTGCTAAGTACCACAAGGGCAAGCTTAACATCAGGGAAGATATGCTATCCAGAATAAAACAGTGTGAGTCCATCGCCACCTTTGACATAGACTATTGGCACTTAGGCGATCAACTGCCACTCCTACCTCCAGATGACGATGCTCCAGACATCTATGGTCTTGACCTGCATCTTATTGCACGACAACAGCGAACCATGACGGAATGGACTGATCATCATGACCAAGACAGTGATTTTGAGGTCATCAATGGGATGCTATATTCCACCAGGCGCCCCTATCCCTACGACACGGACCACCCACGTCTCATCCTGCCCAAAGAACAACGAGCAGCCATCATAGTCCGTGCACATGAGGATGTTGGTCACATGTTAGTCATCAAAACCATGCGCAAGCTCCAGGAAGCCTTCGCATGGCCCAAAATGAAGACAGACATCATTTCTAAATGCCCAACGTGCATCGTGCACAGCAAAGCAAAGCCCACGGCACCCATGGGAGAAATGCCACAGCCCCCATTCAGGTTATGGCAGCAGACTTAATTGGACCCCTTGTCAAGTCACCATCGGGCAACCAATACATACTGACTGTCATAGATCACTGCACGGGGTGGGCAGAAGCATATCCAATGCCCAGTAAGACCAGCTTTGAGGTCTGGAAACAATTGATGAGACATGTTTTTCACGCAATGGTTATCCAGATGTCATCATAACAGATCAGGTCTTGGATTTTGGGTCAGCACTATTAGCCTACAATAACTCAGTGTCAGAGGTTACAGGCCACACCCCATTTTTCCTGCATCATAGACACAAAGCGCGCCTGCCCATCTCCAAGCTCTTGCAGGAAGACAAACTGCTGGACAACAGCTGCAGAAGATTGCTGACGCCCTCAGGGCAGTAATACATACAACAGCCCAGTCGAGGCATCACAATAGGGAGCGATTGCAGCGTCAGGCCAACATAGGTCAATTCATGGTAGGCGACACAGTGGTCATCAAGGCTCAGGAGCCTCTGTCCCTCACATCAAAGTGGGACCCACAGTGGACTGTCACGAGGATGAAGGGCAAGGTATTGTGGGTGTCACACCAGCAAACATGCAAGCAAAAGTCCTTAATGAAAACAAGATCAGACTAGTGGACCCCAACATCGTCCGGGACAGTGTCAACCCTAGGCCGAAGCGCAATCCCCATCAGGGCGCACGTGCCACCGGCATACTGATACCCGTCACACCTGAGAGACCAGCATCAGACACCCCTGATCGTACCCCTGCAGCCAGCCCTGCAGTTGCCCCCCCCCCGGTGAAGCGCCCAGCCATGAAGGGTCTGCGTCACCCCAGCCAATCGAGCGAGACATGTCACGACTGACTACATGCCCTCGGGGTCAGATAAGAAGGTGCAGCAAGACCCTTAGGACAGTCACTTGCAACAGCACCTGCAACCGCCAACAGTCGCTTGGCAACAGCAAACGCAACCAGCAGAACACCAGCCACCTGGCGTAGGGCAACACAGAGGACCTCTGACACCAAGCGCCTGCATCGCACAGCTCAGCATCGCCATCACGCACCGGAACCGGATGCAACAGCCGAGAGACACCAATACAGTGCACCAGCAGTCACGGCCCCAGCACAGACACACACAGCCCCGCCACGGCCCCAGGACGGCAAGCGCCTGCATCGATACGCCCCGAGACGACAGCATGACCCAGACGAGAGTTCTGCCCCGAGCAGCCAAGGAAAGCCTGCACAGTCAACTTCCCATACCAATGCCAGACGAGCAAAGGGAGGCTCGAGTAGCAATCACCCAAGAAGTCGCCAGCTTTCTGAGATGCTCCTCCTCATGATCCTGCACTAATATCATTGCCTGCACGCAGAAGGCACAGCTCCCATTCTCGTGACGGAACTCCCAGATGGCATCAGCATCAGAGGAGACGAGACATTACATCAATTAGTTGCGTCATGGGACGTCTATGTCACGCTCGACCCGCTTCTATACCTGGCCAACCTAGTTGCCCAGATAGCCTCAAGGCACGCACAATGTTACTTGTGTCCAACCATGCACAATCAATGGTGCAAGTTGGACCATTAAATGTATAGACAGAATTTACTTGGCGAGACGTTATGTAATGCCTGCCATGCGGGTCACGGCTCACTTTAATTTTTCCAAGCACTTGGAGGTTAATCTATTGCATGTCGCCTTGCCACAAATGCAGTCTGCCCATATTGTGCCACATTATGGACATAGATGTAGATGCCCTCTTACATCCTGTGGCTCATAAGCCCCCAATTAATTTATCCCCTGTCCCTTCAGTATTTGCCATAATCCAGTAACCATCACCATGATCACAGGGGCTAATGTTGAAACACTCTCTGAGCCTATGGAAAATTTCAGATTGTTTTAATGACTACTTTTCAAAAACTGCATCATCTGTCCTGCAAAACATACCTGAGAGACGCAACTGTGCAAGTGAAGCCCTGAAAAAATTTATTAACTGAAGAACTGATGCCAATCTCAGATTTGAAATCTCTCCCATCACAAAACAAAACGTGTTTTGAAGCACTTACAGTCTTTGCAAGATGGAAAAGCAGTGGGTCACCCAGAATATTGCATACATCTTCATCAGTCATCGCAGCCCCACTGACCAGACTAATGAACTTATTCATAAGTACTGGTATATGTCCTGATGATTGGAAAGTGGCCAAGGTTGTGCCACTCCACAAGAAAGGTAGCACTCATGATCGTGGGAACTACAGACCTATTTCAGGTTTAATCGACTCTGTCCAAACTGCTCGAAAAACGTGTTCATTAATAATTACTGCTTTTATTCGTTTTTTAGTCCAACACAACATTTTACATGTTGTACAATCAGTTTTTAGAAACCCGTTCTCATGTGTAAATGCTCTTGCAAATCTAGTAAACAAATGGTTAGAAGCAATAGACCAAAGGATTACTCAATGGTGTTATATTATTAGATCTCCACAAGGCTTTTGACCTAATTCACCACCGAATTCTTATCCGGAAATTGGATGAATTGGCATCGTCTTTTTTATGCAAAATCGATCCCAATGTACCTCATTCATTGGCCACCTTACTGAAAGACTACTTTTTTTTGGAGGAGTACCACAAGGGTCTACAGTGGCCGACGTCGAAGTTGTGGCCGACACCGGAGTTGTGGACTTCAAAAGTGACGTCGAGGGGCGGATTCAGAACATTTTGATGGAGAAAGATTTAGAATAATAGCAATATCTATCACCCTGTTCATTCAGAATGTTTGGATCCGCCCCTGGACTTCACTATTGAAGTCCACAACTCCAGTGTCGGCCACAACTTCGACGTCGGCCACTGTATATTGGGGCCTTTGTTCTTCATTCTCTTTATTAATGACTTACCACTCTGTGTTGAGCACAGTGACATTGACATGTATGCAGATGACAGTAGCATTTACTTCTACAGCTAAAAGAGTCCCAGAATTAAATGAAAGACTAAATGCGAATCTAACCAGTATCAGCGCATGGTCCAATGACAACAGAATGGCTGCCGATTCAACCAATTAGATTATAACATGGCAGAAACGCAATTCTCTGTTTGATGCCAAAAAGAATCTGTCGTTTTATTTAGAAAATGAACTCCTAGAATGCCGTGCCACTGAAAGGCTTCTAGGAGTACTCATTAGGACGAAAATATTCAATATGTCGAAAGAACAAAAAAGCAAGAAGATTGCCTTACTTTGCAGAACAATATCTCCCTCTTGCAGCTAGACAGCTCTTCTACGATAGTGATATCTTACGCCATTTAGACTATCTTTCCATCATCTGGGGAAGGTCTTCTTTCATCAATAGCTTACTGTTGATCCAAAAGAAAGCTGCATGCAAATTATTCTAGATATCACTGACTATACACCCTTTTCACGCGGCCACCATGTTGGAATATTTGCCGCATTGACCTAATTTTGATTATGTCATATGTTATGACATCATTATTTCTCCATTGTTCTTGCACTCTGTGACCTCACCAGGACCATTGTCTACTGATGATGTCACAACACTTAAGCTGAGTGCAAAGAGAGGTCAATGAGGCAATTTACTATTATCTATCATAATTTGATTTTATGAAGAAGAACATCATCTCCATGGTCTAACAATCTAATAAATGGCCCTACTCTACTGGCTCGGTCATACTGAGTGGCACCGAAGTTTCATATTTGACCCCTCCTTGTGGGAATAAGGTATCCATGGTAACTGTAATGTAACAGCAATGCTTGCTTTCTAGTCGCATTGTCAATGTTCATTGCAATCATTAAGTGTTCAAAACGTGCTAACTATTTTTTCCATCCTGGCCTAATGTTTGAGTCTTCATCTTTCTTGAATGGTGGAAACTCAGGAAGGGCTGAAATCTTGAGGGCTGTGGGAGAGTAGTCTTCACAACGATTTATTTGAGCACAGATTCGTGGTCAACTTTTGGCGAGCTTCTGACAGCAGTGTGTTTTCAGCCAAAACGAACATGTTAGCTATCAGTCCTCTCCAGTTTTAAATCTGTCGTCACCAGATATGAATTATGGAAACGCTGGAATGACGTTTGTAGAGTTTATTCAGTTTCCTGGCAGTTTGGTGAGCAATAATACATGAATGTGCCACAAACGCTAGAGGGCGACACAAGTCAGTGGACACAACAATAGCTACAGCCAGGAATAGGTTACTACAGCTGTCTAGATGAAACCAACTGTATATGTTATGTTGAATGTTAGGCTCCCTTGATGTCGCATACCGGCATTCTAATGACAAGAATTACAGCGTCACCACCAGCCCTCTAGTGATATAAAACTCAGGTAGAAGTGATGACCTTTCAATGAATCATAACTACCTTATGAGTCATCATGGCATAGAAAAACTACAATAGTACAGATAGAATTAAATGAAATGAATTTGTTTGACCCAAAAAATAAAATACAATGATGTTTTGGATTACATTAAAAAAAGAAGAGAAATATAGAGGGTCAAGGGACACCCATTTTGTCTCAATTAGGACGCTAGAAGTGTGACTCATCGATGCAATTTTTAGTTGAAGAAAGCAAGAAAGATTTACATATCAATTCTACTAACTATAACAACTGCACTAGCTGTCTAATTGATATTTATCTGTGTTGTCACATTTATGCTATTTACAATGTAATGCAGCCAGATTTCTTCATCTATGATCACTTTTGTAATTTGTTACATTAATACAATAATTTACTGTACCAGTACTAGACCGAGTGTACACATGATGGGTTAAGCATGGCAATACTATGATCAAATATTTAATAATTGTATACACATGAATTGTACACTTATGGTTGTGTACACTCAGTCCGTGAAATCAATGACAAAATAGGCAAAGATTATTAGTTTCTGTCTAAAATTCAATAGCAACCAAAATCATATATAGTTATTCTTCTACAACATATACAATATGAGATTAAATATCAAGGGGAAGACAGTGAACATGTCTAGTATAGACACAAGTTTGGACCCAAGCCAATGTTAAATTGATATCTATGGTAATAAAGAAAATGCACTCAACAGCATATTGCCATATACAGTTTGTTTTAATATTTTTATAACCGATATACCATGACATAAACACATTTAAATTGTTGATATGATTTGAATATGATTATTGTTTGATTTCTTTTGCTCACTAATTTGTGTTGTTTATTTTTCTTCCTTTATTTTCGTCTTTCTCTTCTTTTTTCCTTAAAATTTATTTGTTCTTGTTCTAATCTTAATACGGATTATTTCTTCTCATGATTTTCTTAAAATGTGTTTTTGATAAAGGCATACACTCCCAATGGGCGTCAGCCTTCAATAGTTTTGGACAAATATATAAATGTAAATTGTAAGAATGATATTGTTATTATAATGGCCAATCAATGAATATGAATCTGACTTAATGGCAATGTAGTCATATATCCTTCTATTGGTTTCAAATGGTTTTCCCAGATAGCATTCCAAATCAAACCAGCGTCGTTTCGACATTGGTATGTTTACTCTGGCAGTGTGGTTTGTTTTATTAATTGTACATTGGCATGATTTTATGTCATCAACAAAGTGAGACAAATAAAACATATATCAAATTCAAGTTCAATCGTTTATTCACCATATATATAAAAACAGAAAATGGATATTGTCATTATTTTGGAAATATGTGTGGATATGTATAAATATATATATGATTGGTAGTCTCACAAGGCATCATTGAAGTGCCGCTCACGCAAGACTACCATGGAAGTTAAAACTGAACTAGATTAGAATAACAATAGGAAAAGAACATCATAAGGAGAACTGGATATTGCATATTACAATATTACTATTTACCTGCAGAGACTGAATTCATATTATACTTTAATTTGATAATTATTAAGTACTCACATGATGACTAGATAGATAAAAAAATTCAGAAAAATAATTACTAATTTTTTTAATAAAGATTTACGTTGGATATACTGGTACCATTTACAGCCATTAATTGATATAAAAAGAAAGGAAGAAGTCAGAATAATTGTGTAAATTAAGAATTTCTTCCACATATTTAACAATAAGGTGTTAAACATTCATCTGAATATGATTGGATCATTCATTTTTTCATATAATTTTTATAACCTTCAGGACTGTGTGTATAGAATTTTTCTCTTATAATTAGGGACATATTATTGAAGATAAGTGGGTAACGGAAACAAATACTTTGTCTTGCAAATTCATGCTTAATCAAGGGTGCTTGAAATGTAAAATGTTGCCTAGTTGGGTAAATTTTATTTTTAACTCTTAAAGATTGTATAAGGTTCAGAAAGTACACTGGAAGGTTACTATTTTCAGCTCTGTAGCAGAACTTGAAGTCATGCAGCGCACATAGATCACTATGTTTTAGTAGGTTTAAGGACTTAAAAAGCCCACTGGTGTGAGCATTGTGTTTACTCCTTGTCATATTTCTAACCACTTTCTTTTGAAGTTTAAATACTTTTTGCCCTTTCCCACCCCCCGGGATTATATTTTTTAATTTGTTTATAATGCCAGCAGTTTTACTTATTTTATACAATGTCAACATGATGTCCCCAATTTAATTTGGAATCTAATACTATGCCAAGAAGATTGAAACACTCAACAAATTCAATTTTACTGTCATCTATGAAAATATCAGGATACTGGGCCATTCTCTGTGCAGTGTGGAATAACATGGCTTTGGTCTTCGTGCTATTCAAATACAGTTTATTTAGCTTCAGCCAGTCACTGACTTTATTTAATTCATTATTAATGTTATATTCTGAATTGTCATTTACAAATAAGTTAAGTGTGGCTGTTAATGTTGTGTCATCGGCATAGATGATAGGATAAAAGCAGTCTGTGGCACTGACCAGATCGTTCATATAAATGATAAAAAGAAGGGGACCCTGGGGGACGCCTACTTTTAGTGGTAATAGCTCAGAAGATAGTTCATATAGTTCAACATATTGTAGTCTGTTTAAAAGATAGCTTTTAAGTAGATTTAAAGATTTGTTATGGAAACCGTAATATTCTAATTTATGTAGTAATATATCATGGTCAAGTGTGTCAAAGGCCTTTGACAAGTCTAAGTAAATATTAATGGGAATTAGGTTTTTGTCCGTGTCAGTGATGATTCTTTCTACTAACTCAAGTACTGCTAATTCAGTTGAATGAGACGATCGAAAACCATATTGGCTTACAAAAAATAGTTGTGATTTTACTAGGTGTTCATTAATCTGATTATGCATAAGTTTTTCAAAGACCTTCCGTCAATCTATCTATATTGATATATTATATAGCAGAGCTTAGTTCCCATTATAATTCCTTTATTTGATGGGATGTCGTGGTCTAATGGTTAAGGAATTCCCCCGTCTGATTATGAGATAGCACTGCCTCCTACTTCATTATATGAAGGCTATTTAATCACATTTGAAAGCTGGAATACCCTTTTTTTTGCAGAAAACCATGTAACGGATTTAGAGAAAAGTTCTCTAGTTTGAAAAAAAAGAGGAAAAATTAGTTACCAGACATTGACAGCACTGCTTGATTTGAAGTGTCTTTGTCTTAAGGGGCGTTCACACTGTCACGGATAAGACCTACATACGACGATGGATCGATGAACTTTTTTTTTTACTCTTGCTCATCCTTGGGCATACGTGATTCACTCATTTTAATGCCTTTATAAGTCATAATATGTTTTGCTCGTGGTTTACATTTAGCTGGCACCTGAAGAAACTACATATTATCAATTGCCATATTCCCTTCAGTTACTGAATTGTTGGGTTTGCTGATAAGCATTAAATCTATGGCATTTAAATTAGTATTTAAAACCGAACACTTTACAGGTGTTTATGAAGAAAACAATAATAAGTATTGGAGTCAAGTGAAAGTAATGTAGATCATTATGCAACTAATTATTATGAAATTGCTAATTATGAATAAAAATTGTTGAATGGGTTAAGCATGGCAATACTATGATCAAATATTTAATAATTGTATACACATGAATTGTACAACACTTATGGCTGTGATTGCTAAGTATGGGATGCTAAGGAATATTAAGGAAGCATCACAGTTCTTGGTATTTTTTTCCAGATTTTCCATTTTTATAAAAAAAGAAGAAGGATGAAACAAATGTCAAAATGAAGCTTAAAAGTGAAAGTACTATAATCTAGATATATATCATTATATTGGCAAAATGCTGCTTATGTAATGATCAAAGAGATATTGATATGAGGGTTTGATAGAGCACCAAATTTTCAGATTTTCTTTATTATATAAAATTATCTGTCATTGAAGGTCATGAAACCCCAAAAATGTATCTCTACACTATTTATTTATTTTTATTTTTTTCTCTAAATATTTATACACAGCTCAGACATGTTGATGTGACTATCAAAATGCACAACTAAGCTATATAGAGTAATAACCTATAAAATGTTGTTATAGTAAGTGCATTAATGCCAGATTTCTGCTCTGGAAATACAATTTAACACAATATTTAGCATTTTTTTCTGATTTTCCATTATTATGTAATTAGCATGTAATGAATATCAAAATGAAGTTTGAAAAGTGAAAATACTATAATTTCGATATGTTATTGATGCTACTTCATTCATGTAGAGTAAATAGTGTCTTTGGTATGGAGGTTTGAAAAAGTAGGAATTTTCCCTATTTTGCCCTAGTTTGGAAAATCTGCAAAATATTATATGAGGGTTTGAAAGAGCACCTGTCCAAAATTTCATATTTTCCTTATCAAATAAAATTATCTGTCATAAACGGTCATGAAACCCAAAAAAGGTATCTCTACACTGCATGAAATTAATGTCAAAATGAAGTTTAAAAATGAAAATACTATAATTTAGATATGTTATTGATACGATTTCATTCATGTAAGGTAAGTAAGTAAGTAAAGCTTTATTTAAAGTCGATAAAATTTTACAATAAACAACATAAGCACAAGTGCTTGTAATCGACACATGAAAGATGAGTATTTACAAAATGAAATGAAGTATTTACAAATGACATATGTAAAACAAAATGGTGTATAAAATCATTGTATAAGTTAAATATCACATAGCTACAAGTCCCCTGTCCACAGGAAAGGGTTACAAGGTCCTGGATAAAAAAATAGTGACTTTTTGGCTTGAGTGGGAAATAGCCTTTTAGTAAACGTTTGTCACACAACACACACCTGCTGTAGGGTTAGACATACCTTTTTTATGTTGTGTCGCGCTCAGATATGGTTGATTTCTTCCAATATTAATCGATTTCTGTGCCATTTTCGAATTCACATTTTGGTAAACAAAGCTTGAAGCATGGCCGCCTAGTTCTGAAAAACTCACAAGAGGGCTCTGGCGACGTTTCAACGCCCCTAGTGGCACACAGAATAGTGCTGACCAGTCCTCATTTTTGTGACTGCTGGGGGCGTTGCAATGGCGAACGTTTAGTGAATTATTAACAGAGTTTTTGGTGCTTGTTGATGTACTTCTTGGGCATTCTACTGTCAGATTCCGAGTGGACGAAAAGCAGTCTGTATAAAGAGCTATCAGCACCGAATAGCACTGATGCGCCCTCTTGTGTATATTTACCACAAAAAGCATGAACTAGCAAACGTGAATTTGAAAACGCTCTTGAAAAGGATAATTCCACTGGCTTTTTCAGTGAAATATGAATACAAGTTGATAGTTAACAGAGTCGTACTCCTGTGCATCACGACGAAATAAGGTATGCTGACATGTTTATGGAGAAATGTGTCGTAAATGTCAACATCAAAGAATTCCCATACAACTCGTTCCGACCCTACATCGCATCTAATGCAATGTAGGTCGGTTCTGGCTAAATATCACAGAACACAGATCAAGCATGCACCACATTTACATGCAGGTTTCATGACTGGACATTACTTTTAAAATCAGGTAAACTTAATTCTTTAAACACAGGAGGTTATTTATTGTAAAGCATGGCACCATTGTACTTAAATGACCTAAAACCAAACATTACAGTATTGAACTTAGGCTGGACTAGACTACTATTTCATAAATTGTAGTTGGTGACTCTTGCTTCAAGAAAATCTGAGGTTAATGGTGGCAACCCAAAATGTCTTAATTTGTGAACATCAAATAAAATATCATGTATGCGGCTCAAATACAGTGTCCTTCTGTTTGCCTTTAACAGTAAATCTTTGTATTCTGAATTAAAATCATTATAAACATACTGAAGAGCTCGCTTTAACAATTTTTCAAGTTGCATAGAGTCACTCACACTGCAGTAATGATAAACAGAGTTACAATACCTTAAGTTAGAACATATAAGAGCATCAACAATTTGTAATTTAGACTTAGTGGTTAATACAGTACTGAGCCTACCAATAACATTTACTTGCCTACTACATTTTTTGATAAGATGTTTAATATGATGTGTGAATTTTAATTGATTGTCAATGTTGAAGCCCAAGAGTTTAACATAATCTGTGCTTGCAATTACAGTGTCGCCAATATTAAATACAAGGGTTTGATGAGATCTACTTAATGAAGATAAATAGTGTATTTTAATGGAGGTTTGAAAAAGTAGGAATTTTCCCTATTTACAGCTATGAGACCCCCAAAAGGCACCACTACATTATTTTAGACATATTATTAAGTAGGTGCAGTGGTGTCAAGAGTTCTGCTCCGGAAATGAAAAAAAAATTGTTCTTCTATTTTTTCCAAATTTTGTAAAACATTGCCAAGGTATGTCAATGTATAGAGTATTCCTTTACAAAATTTTGTTAGGGTAAGTGCATTAGTGTTAGAGTTCTGCTCCGAAAATGAAAGTGTTACACCCGCCCAGACATTGATGATAACAAAAACTCTTTTCGAACTTCGTTCGCTGAGGGTTACCAATTAGTCACACACCTATTTTCTAGCCTCAGCAGTCATAATGAGCATGATCAATGATCATCTTTTATTTTGGTCTACATGTTGTTTTTCCAAGAATTTATTCTCCTAATCCACGCTGCCTTCTTCATGGCATCTTCACCGACCACGCTCATCACTGCGCAAGCATATCCTCCCTCGATATGCCTTCTCTATCCTTCCTGCTCGGTCAGAACATTCTAAATACGTGTTCCTAAGTTAGTGACTGTCTGGTTACCTCCTAAACAGATGCTTTTTGCTAAAAGTGTAACTTTATTTTAGTGTATTCTCAGTTTCTGGGCCTAAAGCTGTAGATGTAGTGTTATTATAACTAAAGTTGTTCACCAAATAGATATAATATATTATGCTCCACTGTGCCAATCAGAATGTTTCATTTCCAGTGAAACGTGAGCTAATGCAAGGGTCACAATGTGCTCACTCGAATCTCACACAGTGATGTTTTACCAGATTGCATCACAGAAAGATCACAATGCCATCACCTGGTGATGTCACATGATAAAACCTCACAGCGAGCTCACTGCACCCACACCATGTTGTCTCACACAAATATGACTTCTACAGATGACCTCAAACAAGTCACAATGACATCAGCTCATGAACTCTGAGCTCACTGTGAGATCATTAATGAGCTTCAGACAAGGATCCCATGCACACAAAACCCTAAGAACCACCTACGTTTGTTGATGTACTACCGTAACTGAAATATCTAAATCTGACAATGTAGTTGAAGAAGGTAATCTTTTTAACAATTTGATAATGAAGGACTATTTAATGAGCATACTTTTCAGTCAAAACTGTACACAGTAACACCAAGAAATACACAGACACTTTCAAAATTTTTAGAAGTGAACTAGCATTGGATGCTATCGTATCGTTCTCAAGTGTATGTCAACAGCGGCAGTGGCTGTGATTTCAATGCATTGGCCAATGTAGTTCACAAGTTATGGAAGGTTACTATAGTAGAAGTGATTTAGCTTGAGGTGGTATTGGACTCTATGGTATCATTCCCAGGTATATGTCAACAGCTGTCAGTGGCTGTTATTACAATGCATTTGCCAATGTAGTTCACAAGTTATGAAAGGTTACTGTAGTAGAAGTGATTTAGCTTCAGGTGGCATTGGATTATATGGTATCACTCTCATGTATATGTCAACAGCTGTCAGTGGATGCAATGAGGCCGCGAGGCAAAATAACGCTCGCTAGGTGTCGCCACTACTGTAGCGGTCCCAGTCACGCAGCTGCGGATACGTCATAGATTGCTTTTGTTGACATTTACCGTCTGCAAACAGTGGCATTTAAGCATGCCTGGCACCTTATGTTGTGTGCCTCTTTGCTCAGGACGGGGAGGATTCACCTTTCCAAGTGACACAGAGTTGCTGCAGCAGTGGATTATTGCAATTCATCGGAATGAAAAGAGGTCTACTGGTCTCCAAACCTGGGAGCCATCCAAGCACAGTGTTGTGTGTTTTCATCACTTCAAACTGACAGATTACACAGCAGAAACCTACCATGGTATTTAACAATTTATGCCTTGTCTTTATGATAAAAAATCCCTGTGAAGTATTGTAGATCGATATGTGCCTGTGGGTAGTTTCCATTTCATTTTCGGGGGGGGGGGGGGGGGGGTGTTTGGTTGCATGAATAAAAAATGCAGTCAGACCTTCAATACCACAGTGTTTCATTGTTTAGGCCATTAGATGTGTTGACAAATTGTCCAATCATTTGTAATCATTAATTTAGGAATGATAATCTGTAGATAATCAATAACTTCAATTTATGGATTATATATTTTAATAAAATATGGTTATTCAGTAATGTCGGTTGGGGTTTGGGGGTGGCCGCCTCCAAAATTACTGATCTAAATTAATGTTGAAATTGCTGACTTAAATCAGTTCACTGGCCATGATATTGTCAATGAGGTAGTTCCTTTTGAACATAAGTTAGCAAAGATTAATTGCCGACCAGTTGGAGTATAGACAACATGGATCTAGGTTGCACAATGTGTCGACGACATGGTTTGTTGATAAGATGGTCTGTTGACGAGTTGGCGTGTCTACCACTTGACCTGTAGTCGTATTTAAGTATAATATATATAATTATAATAATTATTATGATATTATCGATTAATCTCATTTAATGTAATCAAAGCTTCTACACCAGTTTGTTCATGCCAAGTATATTTTGTAATTCAGGAACCCAACCAGTGAGGAGGAGATTAAAGAAAGGTGTGGTCCCTTCACTGTTTCCTTGGACCAAGACCCCTACCCACACCCAGGAGGCCAGAGATATGAGAGTTCAGGCCAGAACATGTTCTGCATCCGTCACACCAGATATTAATGACATCCAACAGGAGATGGAAGTTGAAGTTTCTGGACCGTGCGAGGATTCAAACATCCCAACTACACGTACACACAGCAGTGCGGAGACACAAACAGTCATTGGTGGAGAGTTACCCCCTGTTTGTGTGGAAAGGTATTTGAACAATGATGCAGTCATTAAGATGTACACTGGGCTAGAAACCTTCGCAAAGTTCCTCTTTGTGCTTGTATCTCTGGGACCAGCAGCATCCTGTCTTACATACAGATGGGGAGATCGCCCAAGTATGTCACTCGAAAACCAGCTCTTCATGACATTGATTAAGCTTAGGATGTACAAGTCGAATGAAGAACTAGCAGTATGTTTTGCAACCTCAACAAACACTGTTGCCAATATTGTTGTAACTTGGATCAATTTCATGTACCACCAATGGAAAGAAATTGACATTTGGCCTTCAAAAGAACTAGTACATGGTTACATGCCTTATGATTTTGGCAAGAAATTCCCGATGACCAGAATCATTCTTGACGGCACAGAATTTCCCATAAAAAAGCCGAAGAAGCCCCTTTTGCAGCAAGTTACATTCTCGACTTATAAGAACCGGAATACGTTGAAAATTATTGTCGGTGCAACTCCCGGTGGTCTCATCTCTCACATACCAGGAGTGTATGGTGGATCTGCCAGTGACAGGGCCCTCATGGAACATGACACTGCTTTCTTTAGAAAAATTGAGCCAAAAGATGAGGTGATGGTGGACAAGGGTTTTAATATTCAAGACCTGCTGGCCCCGTACGATGTAAAATTGTCGATCCCTACTTTCTTGAAGAAAAGAAACCAGTTCAAGCCGTCGTCTCGATTGAGTGACAAGAAAATTGCAAGCAAGAGAGTACATATTGAAAGGCTTATAGGACTTGCTAAAACCTACAAAATACTTACTCACCCTCTTACACCTTCAGAGACAAGCATGGGTGAACGGATAATATTTTGTTGTTTTATGTTATGTAATTTTCGCGAATGTATCATTCCTAAAACTGCATAAATTATTTATGTACAGAAAACCTTGCTTAAGTTGAATTTGTCTAAGTTAAATCTTTGCACAAATTGAACTGAATTTGCAAGACATTAGCTTATTTATTATTACACAAAGTCGAACGACTCAAATCTTTACCGAACTCGAATGAAATCAAGTGGTCTATTTGAATTTGACTAATGTAAGGTTTACCATATATGAATTTCAAATTTCATGCAGAAAAGTGGCCACAAAAATGGCTTGGGTGTAGGCCAAATACTTCACCATGATAAATGTTATAAAAATGTCACAAAATTAAATCAGTTCCTATCAGGAAATTATGTAAAATACACTAACTAATCAGGTATTTCACGAAGTTAGATGTAAATGTGCACACTTAGGGCTCTTGAAATGCATGAGAAGCAAAGAAATGCATTTGGTCACAAATGACTGGAAAAATATTGTCTTTGATAGATGTCAAATCATATTTCTGAGATATTGGCACCAGTTTATCATCATATGTGCTAACAAGGAATGTTTATATTATGACACCTATTGGGAATGAACACATGTCCCCCATGGTGGTCAAACCATTTGAAACCAAACATCAGAAAAGTAGCAAATATATGTAGTCATGGGTGTACTCATTTTTACAACTCATAATTTGTAAACTAAGGCCTAATTTCAATTCAAGTGGCCACTTTTTTAATTTTTCAGTGTGAAGACAATGGTCGGATTATTTGGTGAGAGCTACATTCAAATGAAAACAAGTTGTTGTTTGTGACTAAATTATAATTCTTCGATAAGGGTGTACTAATTTTTGGTGATACTGTATATTATCCACAATGATAAAATGAACCAGCTTGTTTTGTTTTCAAGGTTATATTTATATATATATATATGTAATGATTTCTACAGATGTGGAAGCGGAGTATTCAGTCATAAAGTAACTTATATTCATGAACAAAAACATCCATGTAAAAAGAAAAATAAATTCGTATTCAGACTCGGGCTGAGACTGCATTGAATAAAGCATATCAAACGTTTACCTTTATGTTCACTTATTCATCAAATACTTCTCAATAGCTCTAATACACTTTGTTCAATTATTACAATTTTAACAAATGTCTGGAGATGATGTATTTACCAGAGACTTTAAACTTGCATTTCTCCTTTCAATACTTTAAACTTCTCATTGGAAAAAAAAAGACAATAGACAGACACAAGAAAATAATCATGTACACGAGTCCATACACTGATGGGCTAACAATAGCCTAACATGTTATATTCAAATCTATAAAGTAACATAGCTAGAGGTAAGCAGCTTAAAATACACGTAGTCATGTAAGAAGCTGTTCAACTGTTCCAACATAATTTCTTTTACAAATTATTCATCATAAGTCATGTATTTTTAACAGGAGTCCATACAATAATGAGCTGACATCATAAGTCACACATCTTTAAAGTAATGTCGGTTGAGGTAAGCAGGCTTGAAATAGTCAAGAAAGAAGCTATTCAGCTTTTCCAACATTTCTTGCACAAATTGTTCATCATAGGGTACTTCAATGATCTTGATGTCCGGCAGTAGGGTATACACCACGAAGTGACACAATCTTCGCTCAGTCGCAAGCATTTGGCCTTGGACCTATAATAGAGACATTTTGTTATATTATCATTGGTCATAAGATATTGCGCAAGTTTCAAATAAATACAGACTAAAATGCGCTTCAAATACAAATATATTAATTAAAGAAAGAAATATCAAATACCTGAGCATAATAATCATGACAGCCAGCAAGTTTCAAGTTTTCTCCATTAGCTTCAAGGTATGGCACAGTTTGGGGGCTAATGGGCTTGTTTCGAGCAGTATAGGGGCATTTAACTTCCAACGCAATATCTTCCCCCACTAACCCATCAGGTGTAGAAGCTAAATAGGGTGTGTCCATACAGACAACAATTCCGCACGCCTTCACAACAACATTCTTCATTTTTTCATATTTAAATATTGCTTTCGGTTCATTTCTTAAACCATGGTCTGTATATTTGCTAGTAAATTGTTTGCCATGGATAAGTTCTTGTGCTAAGTTCCGTTTGGCATCAGATGACACAGTTTTCAAGATTCTCCCAAAGCAAGAGGAGTGCATGCGATTTAGCCTTTCAGATCTCCACTTGGCATCATGATTGACAGTACTGGCTTCGATTTCATCAGCCTGCTCTGGTGTTATGCTTGTGATATTCATTTGTTTTAGGAAATGTTCAGATGGAAGGTCTTTAAAGTACTGATGATCATGGTCAAAAGCATACATGTTAGCTGAATGAATGGTTTGAAGCAATGGCATGTTGGATTTCTCAATACAGCAATAGTTGATGACTAAATTCTTCAGGTAGTCCGGATAAAACGGCATACTCCTGAACTCTGCTGGGCGAGGGTCAAAAATAGTTTCTTCTTTCCTCTGTTGGATATCGCTTGCTTTCACTGGGGACCCACAGTGAATTTTCTTCGGTCTGTGAAAGGTCTGAAGCTTGTCAGTACAACTTAATTCAAGAAGCGGATCTTTACCCTCTGATATGTCCACAAGCGCGAGCATGGTAGCTTGAATATGTTTGCAGTGGGCTGCTGGGCCCATACCAGCTGCACACTCACAGTTCGTTTCCAGAACTTCATTGCTTTTGTCCACCAGCAAGTGAACCACGTAAGTAACATTTCGCTTCATTTCAGCCCGGCATTGGCCCATGAAGCAGGTATTCTCTTCCCCGGCTTTGGCCGAACGTAAGTAGCGTAGGAACCTGAAAAAAAAAGTTGTAAATGACAAAATCATGTGGAACTAGGCCAGTGTGGGTACATCACCTGAATTCACACCTGAATTCACAGATAATATATCTATCCACAGACCTGGAATATTTTGTATATTATGTACTGATGAAATTCCACGGTTCTTTTTATACCATATAATTTACAGAAAATCCTGTCATAACAATAACAATCTTTAATGACACAATTTGAAATTACATACCTTTCCTTGTATAAACGATTTCCAGATGACAGCGAACTGTCAACAGAATTGAAAAACATCACTGCCGAACTGTACTGCACACCCTTGGTATTTTTAGTAGTGGCATCTCGGAATTCTGTCAGAGATGGTACAGACATACTGCACACATCCTGATCATCAATCAGGTCACTGTGGCCAAAGTTATCATTTCGATCATAGGCTTCCAAACTGCAATAAAAAGCAAGCAACAATGAAAATTAAAATGTCAATGAGGGTGTAATAACAGTATCATAAATTTTTTCATTTTTTTCTATAACTATGCATTTTATTTATAGTACCATATATAAGGTAACAGGTCGATTCGTCACTGTGCAATTCGTCCCCGTGAAAATGGATTGTTCGTCATGTAGATTTGTCACTCGATATTGGTCGTTTCGTCACTGCTAACTGGGTAGTGACGAACCATAAAAATAACTCTATTATCATTATATATACTATAAAATAAATTGCAATACTAATCACTTTATTATTTAATATTTGTGGAGTTGAACTGTTCAGTAATATAATAATGAGGTGGGGGGGGGGGTGTCCGGGGAGTAGGGCTGGCCGGCTGGTAGACAGCCGGTGCCTGTAATTAAGCATTTGTTAAGGCTAAAATAAATGCCTTGATATTATTATAACTACGGGTGACGAATCGACCAATTTCGGATGACGAACCAACTTTTTCCAAGTGATGAATGGACCCGTTTTGGCGGGGACGAATTGCGCAGTGACGAATCAACTAGTAAGCATATATAGTATTCATAAATGCACATGACATTGATTATAAGGCCTGTCACTCATCAAATTCTTTGTAATCTTTAGTATCAAATACTAAATTATGAATATGACACATGATTTAATGAACAATATGTACCTTTGAGTGCAAATTCATCACAAATTCATTTTCAAGTCCTTTGCTGTAGTGCCCCTAAATGAAAATATAAACGAACATCAAACAAGAAAATAACAAAAACACATAACAATCAAACTGTAAATTGTAAAATTAAGTAATATTAAATACAGAACCATGGATTAGTAAAAAATTCAAGGGTGATACAGCACTCAGCAGTGCAGTTGTTGTATTGCAACTGTCAAATTGACTCAAACACAGAATCATTACTGCAAATATAGGGTTTCTGGGTCACTTACCGCTCAACAAGTTCGCTTTTCCTCCCACCTCTCTTTGCCCCACGCTTCCTGCACTGTTCTTGCAGTTGTTTTAGGGTCCAAACTTCATATTTACTCTGTTTAGCTCCAGTATCCATCGTTTTAATCAAGTTCAACCTTCAAAATACGACACCGCTCAACCGCAGGACCGCTACAGTCGCAGCGCTACCTAGCGGGAATTTCGCCTCGCCACCTCATTGCAGTTTACAAGTTATGGAAGGTTATCTCTTAGTATAACTAGACCTGACGGCTCTCATGACAGAGGAACATTTGGTGTCGCAAGATACAGGAGGATCAAATTGGTCCTCTGCAGACTGACGCATGCTTGCTTGGCAATGTAGGTTTAATTGATTGATTGATAGATAGATGTGGAAAGTGCAGCCCTCTCAGGCAAGTTCTTGCCGCTATTGAGGGTTGATTGATGAGGTGAGAGAGAGAAGGAGTCCACTCATATTACACATTTACCCCATGGGATCTTTTACTTGCTTCAGCATAGACACCAAGTACAAGGGACCACCAATTTAACGTCTTATCCGAACAACATCCAGCTGCAATGTAGCTCATGAAGGGTGATTTACTAATCAACAATTATTTATAAATACATATGAAGAGATGCAGATGTTACAAAAGATGATCACTCAGGGATGGCGCACTAAATAGCTACAGATAGTTTCTTTCCACAGAAAAACAATTATTTATAAAATATCTATATAGGATATTGCTCCCCAAAGACAATCAATTGTCCCTAACTCACTGGGGATCTCCCTGTGTGGTAAGTGAGAAACTTCTGCCTGCCAAGCTGTGTATTATAATTAAATTATATTATGGTCTTATTTACGATGAAAGGGGGGGGGGGGAGGTGTTAATGGTAACGGAATGACCGAAGATGAAACACCACAACTTAGTCAATTTGTGTGCACACTGCATGGCTTGTTTCCAGTGTGGTTCACTTTCTTTATCACCACAGTATACAGTGGGTTGCAAAGATGGTCATACCCATTGGGTACATATGATTTTTTTCTGTTTAGTAACAGCAACTGGTGTCACTGCTGTGCTATCAGTGCAGACATGCTATGCGTTTATTGGGACAAACCTCTATAGGTGCAGATGATAATTTCTGTTGGTACCATGGAAACTATCAGATAATGTTCAAGAATTAGGTATTGCAAAAGTGTTCACACCCTGGTTAATAAGGCGCCAATGCGCTCAAGACACAACATACTGCATGTTTGTTTTTCAGTGTTGGTTTTAAGAAAGTTTTGAAGATATGTTTTTAACTATTTCTTAGTCCATATAAGGCTTTGATCTAGTATTTAGGCCTATTATGTGGTTATTAATTTAGTATTGTACCCAGGAAAAAAACCCACGACAGTCTGCTTGCAATATTTGATTATAAAGAGGCAGGAACTGAACCAACACATGCATAATTGTGTAATTCAGAAGATTTAAAAGGCTAGTAAAATTCCTGGTCCAAAGCGGCATAGATAGTGCAGAGGTGGAAGAAGACCAAGTCTAGAACAGATCCGGCCATCCAACAAAAATCAATCAACGTACTGCAAGAAAACTTGTTTGGCGAGCATCAGCAAGTCCAATTAAGGCATTAAATGACCTGGAGAAGGGAGCTGCAGCAGGAGGCATTGACGTGCATAGGAGCACAGTTTTTGGAATGCTGCATCAAAATGGCCTATATGGCAGAGTGTCCAGATGGAAGCCTCTGCTGAAGTCAAAGATTATCCAGAGCATGTCCAGGTGCTAATGGATACAAAAGTCGCTGCTATGAAATATTAACACCAACATGTCACAGCCCATAAGATAGGGTATGATGACTTTTGCAATGCATAGTATGAATTATTTTGTATATTTGGCTCTATTTACTGGATATTTCTGTATTATCATATTGGAAACAATGATGTCATAATGTAAACTTATCAAACAGATCAATTCATCCTTTGTGTTGTTTGTTCTCTGTATTTCTAGAAAATATCAGTTCTGCCTTGGGGTATGATCATTTTTGCAACCCACTGTAGCAGGATTGTCATGGTTAATTTCATAACATTCATTGAACATTGACAGCTATTCTACCTCGCCTGGGCGATAACAGGAGGAGATGCCCAGGGGTGTCGACTTCTCTTGACAGTTGGGGGATGCAGGCCTACTTTGTCCGTCCCACTGTAACTTTCCTTCGCTCATACAAGTAGCAGCAGTTAATGCGTGGACACTGGTCAATACGTAAATATGATATCAAGTGTAAAGCGTGTGAAAAAGGGTAATTTAATTTGTGAATTTCATAGTGGGGGGGGGGGGGATGATTGCATTGATCATCCCCCCCTTCTCAGAAAGTGAGGGGTATTTATCCCCCAACATCCCCCTGAATCGACGCCCCTGGAGATGCCTATTGTAGGGGCTTCTTCTACTGAGATTGTTTGTTGCATGTGCTATAATTATTTATAACCACTGCAGAAGATGATTTGCAAAACTTGCAAAAATGAGAGAGATCAGAGTGACATTTCTAGTTCATAATTGACGCCATCATTAGCATCATCGACTCTTTCCCCATAACAAGTACCAGGATGTACAAACAAAAACTACCGTTTTCTGCACTGCATTGCTGAAAAAAAAGCCATAGTCCTCAGTCCCAAATTAAAATAAACATTATACGCTCTCTTACACATGAAGGAAGGCGATTATGTCATGACAAAAACAATCAGACTCCCATAATTCTGTGCTCCTGCCTCTCCAAGCGAACCAGCATCAAAAACTTCACGGCTGCTCTGCCCCTACCCTACAAGGCTTAAAACCTTTAATTTCATAAAGATATCTCTGGTAAATGAGAAAATATTAATCCGATAAATATAAAAATTAACCGGCTATCCTTACATTTTATTTAAAGTTGAGCCAAACCGGGAATCCACCCTATCTCCAGTGTGCGGCAGATTACAATGCCAACACAACAGTCAACAACTCTCCCTCCAGACACCGAATTGTGCTGATATTGACAGAGGATCGAGTGTTCCTCTGTCGCAAAGTGTCGGAATAATTTTTGGTGTGATTGTAGATATTACATTACATGCTTGACATTAATTGACCAGAAGTATTTACATTTTTTGTCTTGTAAAATAGTAGCTGTTGCTTTTTGGTTAATTTGATGGTGTCCATGGATCCAGCATAATTATTCACCCACCCCGATTGCTGTTATTTATTCGGTATGTATTTCATCATCAGGGGCGTCAATACAGGGGGAATGCCCCACTTTTTAAGAAGGAGGGGATTATTAATGCAATCAACCCCCCCCCCTTGAAATTCACAAATTAAATGACACACTTTTTTTTTGGAACATTAGTTAATTGATTATATCAGTTGGTAAAATTCTATCTGCAACAGATATTTGAAATCAATGATCCACCATTAAGTGTCTGCGTCAACTTTTACGAGGGAAAGTCAAAGACACGGTACAGCAGAAAAAAGGACTGCATCCCCTCCACTTGTCGAGAGAAATTGACGCCCCTGTTCAATAAAGCTGAAAGGTGAGGAACTTAAAATATAAAATTATACCAAATGTACTTCAGCTGTCTGCCATTTCTAAATAACATGCAATTAAGTGACCTGTAATACTTAGATAATATTAGACCTGAGCATAAAAAAGATGGAAACCCACACATCGTTCTCCTGAAAATGTGCAAGGTAACTGCAAAAACCGCCTGGTGGCAGCGCGAAGGGGCTTATGCAATGTGATGATAAGGCTTGGAGTCCACACCATTTTACCCGTGGGCGGGGGTTTTTTTTTTGCCTCAGCCAGCATAGACACCGAGTACAATTAAGGCACCTCAAATTTAAGGTCTCATGATGAAAAATCAACAAACAACTAATTTTACCCAGTGTAAAATAGAGATTCGACTTACTATAGTATGTAAAGCTTACTGCACAATGTACATAGCTTAGGCCTATACACTTATGAGGAAATGGCTGATTTGAACCCACCCTCAATTGTATACATCTGCACATTATGCATCATATATAGTTGTGAAAAATTAACTTAGATGTAAATATATTTAAATAGCCATCAGTTTTTGTTGATGTATTATTATCAATATATCTTAAACAAAAAAAACAAAAAAAAAAACATATATATAGTAATGACAAATAGGTTAGAACTAACCTCTCTGTCAACAAAGATCTATTTATCTACACACAACACAAACCTCTTAATGAAATTATTTTAATCTAAATTACTGAACTCAAATTACTAGACTTACATTACTCACAATGAGGTAACTGATCCAGGCATCGAATTCAAACCGAATGTTGACATCCCAGTATCTTGGTCCCTCTGCTTTCATTACATGGACACATAATTGATATTTATAAACAATTAAATATATATTCTGCCACGTACCAGGGATACTGGAATTGATACATAACATGATACTATGGTGATTAGGGCTGTACACCTTTATCTTTTTAACGATACGATACGTATCACGATACAGTAAAACCAATACGATACGTATCATGATACGTATCGCTAAGCTGTATCAATAGGAGAATTAAAGAAAGCCTACACTAGGCTACAGTAAAAGACAATTAACAATGAAATATCATGAACAAATCTATATGCAATAATTCCATGGCAGTCTGTTGTTTAATGTCATTACAATTAAATCTGGCTGATATTTATCTTCAAAAACACTGGAACATCTGGGTAGCAGGTGTTTGTATGCAAAAAACGCCGATCTGCAGACTGTTTTAGTGTATCGTTATTATTACATAACGGTTATCAATACCCGTATCGTTATTCTTGTACCGGTACAAACGGTATATCGAGAACCGGTGTACAGCCCTAATGGTGATAGCATAAAAATGAAAATAAAACACATATATAGGGTCTACCACTAATATTTACTTTAAGTTAAGAATGAATGAACGAACGAATGTCCTATGTAGCGTGAACAAAAGTATTTGCTCATACATGTACCTACGTTTCACAAATTATATTCACTGAGCAATATTATATAAAGCATATAACGCATTTAATAAATGGATGGTACTGAAAGATCTGTCTTGCTCATAAGTCTATAACATAAATAATAAATAAAAATGTCTCGAAATTTCTTATCCGTAATGTGACACTTCATGGAGTGTTGCTCTCACAATAATAATAAAATAGCCGTAAAATATATATTTTTTGGAACCCATATTATTGAATAATCATATGACAATCTGAGATTAGCTATAAGCGGTACAGTCAAGATGGGTGGGCGCCAAAATTGTCAATGTTGTTCCAAGGAGGCGATAAATTTCCAGTGCTGGTCAAAGTGCCCATTCTTCATGACGAAGCACAAGCTTCATACAGCCGTAAAAAATATATTTTTTTAAACCCGTATTATGTTGAATAATCATATGATAATCTGAGATTAATGCTATAAACGGTACAGTCAAATTGGCGCCAAAGTTGTCAATGTTGTTCCAAGGAGGCGATAAATTTCCAGTGATGATCAAAGTGCCGATTCTTCATGATGACATTTAACCAGAGTGTTTTCGCTTTTCGCCTGTGTGTATCCGCATGTGACCTTTCAGGGTTTTTTGGTTTTTGAAAAGTTTTTTGCACACTGGACATCCATATGGCCTATCAGCACTGTGAAGTTCCCTGTGTCGTTTGAGGTATCCTGAGCTCGCAAAACTTTTATTACATACTTCGCATTCATAAGCATGATCAAGTTTCTCACCAGTATGCAT
This sequence comes from Alitta virens, assembly GCA_932294295.1. Lineage (NCBI taxonomy): Eukaryota > Metazoa > Annelida > Polychaeta > Phyllodocida > Nereididae > Alitta > Alitta virens. The sequence goes on along the minus strand of OW028585.1, from coordinate 3,414,126 downwards.
TCGCATGTGATTAGCTAAGACTCCCGGATACTTAAAACTTTTCTGGCACACGTTACAGTTGTATTCCTTAAGGTGTATCTTCTTGTGAGAATCGAAAGAACGCTTTTGAGCGAATCCTCTCTGACATACTGAGCATTTATATGGTTTTGTGTGTGTACTCATGTGAATAATGAGTACATACTTTCTAAGGAATGATTTTTGGCAGACGGAACATTGATGAGGTTTCTCATCACCGTGTATTTTCTCGTGACTTCGGAGACGAGATGCTAAATGGAACCGTTGCTTGCACACTGAGCATTCGAATGGTCTCTTTTCAGTGTGTATCCTCATGTGGTGAGCCAGAATCTTGGCACACTCGAATTTCATGTGGCAAACTGTGCACATGAAAGGTTTTTCAACTGGTGTGGGTTGGTGATTACTAGCCTCATCACCTGAGTGCTTTGTACACATGGAACAATCACAAGGCTCATCTCCACTGTGTATCGTCATGTGTCTTTGGAGTGAGCCTTTGCTACAGTACGAGTTCCCGCAAAGGGAACATTTGAAAGGCTTTCTTAGCTCTTGGTCATTATCATAGCGATGATGCGTTCTCTCGTGATGTTGCCATTCTCTTTTGGCACTGAATCCCCTCCCGCAGATTGAACATTCGAATGGCTTCTCACCAGTGTGTGTCATCATATGTATGTTGAGTTTAAATTTATTATAAAAAAGCTTTTTGCACACTGAACAGCCGTATGGCATATGACCGCGGTGTTTCTGCATATGCTGCGTGAGGTTGTCTTTGCGCCCAAACCTAGAGCCGCATATTGTACATTCATGGCTCGGATCAGAGTGGGTGTATTTTGTGTGTCTATTGAACGAGTGTTGGGTGGTGAAAACTTTTGAGCATGTTGCACATTTGTAAGGTGTCTCTTTCGTATGCTTATGTGATTTGCTAGCACGGCGACCCTCCTCCTTGGATTGTTTCGAACATTCGTGAGGCTCGGAACCAATATGTCCCTTCATGTGTAAATCATGATGAAGGCTCTGGCTGAACCTTCTACCGCATACTAAACATTTGTATGGCTTTTCTAATTCATGCAATTTCAGGTGCGTTGCAAGAGTCAACTTGGTCTTGAAGCGTTTATCACATACTGTGCATCCATATGGCTTCCCATCAGAATCCGACACAGAAACGTTTTCGTTTTCATGACTTTTCTTGTCGTTTTCCAGTCCACCTTGATCATATCTTTGTTCGCTTGTTACCAGATCGTTTAAAGTCTTTTTGGAATCTTCTTCGACTTCGATTTCTATACTCTCCATCTTGAAACAAAGATTTCTTCAACGATTTTTTTCTTTTCTCTGGCTTGACTAAGGCAACAAAAAGTCTTCAGTGTTGACTTCTGAAAATATAATAAAGCAAAGTTTAGTTCATAATAAAACGAGATTACTCAGATACAAGTAAAGATGTTGTTTCAGGTTTCCCACAGAAATCATAAAATTGAATTCCATGACTTTTCCATAACCATTCACAGAATTTCCCTGACTTTCTTTCAATAAAATTGGCACAACAAAGTCAACGATTGCAAATTATAACGGCCTTCACACACCCCTAACAGCCGTCTTCACCACCGATTTTATTGCAGACAATGCTTGATGTTTTCATGACCTTTTTAAAAATTTTATAGTTCTTGGGCAATTAGGCTACATTCAATGGCAATTTATCCTTGACACTTTGTGATGTGCTCTCAGCGAAGCTGAAATGCAAATATCACCATTTTACTAACAGAGCCTAATCACTGATTCAAAATATTTCAAATCACTTCAAACCTTTACCAACGAATGGACAAGGACTTTTAAAAGTTTAAAATGGTTCAGCAGTTATTCAGTGGACACATGACTCTGCCAAAAAAGTAATACTCAATACTCAATAGGACTCGTGCATTCAATAAGAATTTTCATAGCTGGCCAATAGACCTACATATATATTGACCTAAATCATTGTTTCTCATCTGCATTGTCTGAAATTGTTCAATGGCAATTAACCAGGACCTGCTCTTAAACAAAGGCCCAAGTGCAATTAACACCTGTTTTTGACACTGTAAGGTTCCCCAAGAAAGACAAAGCGTTAATATTCCAGTTTTTGAAGTTTATTTGCCCTGCCCCGCCGCACAGCCTGCCTATCCTCTGCTTCTTCAGCTACTGACGCGGTCTGGGTGTATTCCCGCCAAGACCCCGTGGTCACGTGGTCACGTGGTCCGGGTCACCCAGTGCGCGTCAAAGTCGGTCACTGACCTAGTAAGGTCAGTGACCTGGGGTCATCACATTACTCCCTTCTCACTGGGAATATGCCCCCATATTCAAACTAATACACTTAATAGGCTGTGCGACGACGATCAGGACGACATAAAATCAACGAGATTCATCAAAATCACAATTTTTACATACAATCAATCAATCAATCATTTCATAACCATCGCCCTGCTGCGTGACACTAGGAAGCTGTCACGCCCGCCCCAAGGCCTGGCTTTTTCCCCAGCCACCATCCACGTGGTTGACTCCTTGGCACCGCTGCAAACACAACATTCAACACACAACAATATACATAGAGTCCATCGTCTTTATCCGAGTCCATCTTTGCCTTGGACAGAGGCCAGTATCGATTTCTGGATTCTGCAAGGTCTTTTTACCAGCTGCTCGTAATTTCCGAGTGATGACATTCTTATAATTAGCCGTGACACAATTTTCCAATTATCACAGTTTCAAAATTCGACCATTATAAAAGTCACTATCCCACTCGTCTCCATCATTACCTCCTGGCTCCCCGCAGGGCGTTGGATCCGCCCTTGCACGATGTGTTGATGTCCAGCGTTCAAGTTGTGCTCAGGTGTCATTTCGTGTTGATGTCCAGCGTTCAAGTCCAGTCCGTATCCAGGCTTCGTTTAGTGGGGGGCGTGGTCCAGGTCGTCGTCGTTGTTTATCCTTCTACAAGGCCTTGCGTTCAAGGCCTTGCAGATGAGGATCCAGCAGCCCTCGCTTCCTCCATCCACCGGTTCCGGTCCGCTGTTAGCCTTTTCACTTCCTGGTATAGAAGATCAGACTGCCGGGCCTTGGCTTCGCGTTGCTCAGTTTCTGCGCGAAGCTTGGCCCTCAGCTCCTCGTTCTCGCGAGCTGCTGCAGCCGTCTGGGACCTGGCCCTATGGACCTCCAGAACGATGTCCTGGTACTGGGCCCTGGTCACCATGTCCTCGGCTACTGCTGCTGCTGCTGGCGTCTTGGTGGCTGCTGCTGCTGGCGTCTTGGTGGCTGCTGCTGGGTGAGGCCGCTTTGGCGTTGTCTGGCGGCTTCGGGGCGTCACGCTCGAAGCTGCTTCGACGCGGCGCAGCTGCACCACCCTGGCGCTTGGAGATGCTGTTTCCTGCGATGTAGGCGCCCTGCTGACCAGGGTCCTCGTTTCTGGCGTCGCTGGCAGGGATCCATCGGAGTTCGGCCCCTGGATTGTCGTCAGCTTCGTGGCCGCTGTCAGCTCCTCAGCCCGTGCACGGGTGTACCCATGGGACCGCTCCAGATGACGCCTGAAGTTGGTTCTTCGGTCCGAGTGCAACGCTGCGGGGCACACAGGGCACTGAAAGCCCACGTATGCTGCTGCGTGGGCCACGCTCACGTGGCGAGTGAGAGATTTCCGGTCTCTCACGCGCTTTCCACACGTGGCACACATGTAATTCAAGCCCTCTACACCCTGGGGCGCAGCCGGCAAGACGACTTTCGGCGTGCTCTCTGGGGCGGTGCTCTCTGGGGCCGAGACGTCACTCTCTGTCCCCCCATCGTCCGTAGTCCCCTCGCTCTCCATTTCCTCCAGCCTCCCTTTCTGCGGCCGTTCCTCGGTCCTGGCTGGAGTGGTCATTACGTCCTCCATGGCAGCCTCCGTAAGCGGAGCTGCCTGGGGTTCCTTCGTAGGCGACTTGGCAGCCCTGGTGTGAGAGACCTCGCCCTCTGCGCTGGGCCTGGCCACTCGTTCCTTGGCGTACCAAGGTCGCCTCTTGAGGTTGTCCATCACCTCCTCCTGGGTGGTCGCTACACCCAGGTCTCCAATAATCCACCCACTCAGAATGGGCATATCCTCTCTCCGTGGACGGAGACGAAGATACCTCCTCATCCTGGCTGTTTCCGGCAGTTCTGCTGCTCCGTAACGCTCCACTGCTGGGTCCTCCAGCTCGTACTCCTTCCTGGACATGTAAGCCCACATGTCCAGGTGCAGGAGACCCAATCTCTGCGGGCTCCAATAATCCGGGGCCAGGGAGACGGGAAGCTCTGCTGTTGGTGACAAGCCGCAAACGGCTGCCACCTCGGCGTCACTGGCTGAGACCTCCAACTCGGCTCCAATCTCGAGGCCCGCTGCCTCCATTGCAGCTAACACCATGTCTGTCTGTGCTGGCGTTAACTGGGGTCCCTCGTCTTCCACTACGTTGTCCAGGGGCACTGCTGGCATAGCAGTAGCCTCCTTACTGTTTGTATCCGCAGCAGACATCCTTATATTTCTCAAGTTGTGCTGGTTATGTCCTCGAAATTCTGGTTGGCTTGTTGTGTCCTCTCTGCTGGTTTCAGAAGGTGTGAGACAGGGCGCCCCACGCTCTCCAGCTTTTTGCCACACTTTCTGAGTCATGTGACAGGTCATGTGACAGGTCAGGTGACCAGAATCACAGGTCATGTGACCCTAATCACCTTGTTGACCAGTTGACCTTTCCTCCCCCCCCTCATAAAATTTCTTAATTGAGGACTGCACCAAAAATTTCAAAATTAGTACAAAGGGGTGCCTGTTCGAATTTGGAACCTGGTTGACCTTTTTCCCCAGTGGAATCAGTGAATGCAGGTCACTAGAATCAGTGACACAGTTTCACAAGACACAGAAAGTGAGAATTTCTGAGTTGCTAAATATATAATCCAGCAACTCCTATCAGCCAAATAAAACAAACCATCAGGAACGTTTCACGTTCCATGATGACAAATAGCCAATTTCTTATCATTCAATGACAATACCACGAGAAAATAACCATTTGTCCTTGTAACCATAATCTAGCAAACTATATTCCTTTGCTGACCTCTCCAGATTACCCAACTTGCTATATAAAGTTTATCATGGTACTTTAAACATTTCCATAACCACTACAGCCCTTAATTCTTGCTAATTAAGTCATTTGCTGATATTTCCAGTGTTATGAGGCATTTTAACCATTCTTATTACCTAATTTCGTGTTTTGCCCCTGCTTTTAACCAGCAGTGCCCAAATTCTACCTTTGCAGTATTCCTCCCTTTTTTATTCAAAAAGGGCTGCACCTGTAGTGAACATTTGGGTGGCACGTCTAAAAACCCACTCTGCAGGACACGACCACGTGTTCCGTCCACGAGAATCAGGTACACGAAATGTCCAGTCACTAGAAAGTGACTGCAGCGACGCACCTCTTGTTATGTCGACATTTACCACTTGTTTGAGAGAATCTTTAATAAAAATAAATAAAAAATCATTTGCATGGGGAAGACTAAGTAAAATCAAACTATATATTGTCTAAATGAAGCTACAACTGGTAGTTATTGTATAAACATGTGATCACTAGACTCTCAAATACAAAGTGCCAGAAGTCAAGCAATAAGTGCTATTTCCCTCTGATATGCAGCAACCAAAATCTTAAATTCACTGGTAGCCTACATTGTGGCCTAATCTATCAGGTGGCTTCCTCAGCCTACCTGGTAGAAATGGAGCCGCTTCCGGATCCAATTCCCGAGAAGGAGCTGAGGGCAGCTCCAAATCCGGAAAAGGAGCTGAGGACAGCTCCAAGTCCAGAAAAGGAGCTGTATCCAGATTCGAACGCGAATCTGCCACTCTTCTCGTATCCAGGGGATCGCGTGTTTGCAAGCCGCGCCCCCTGTGTCCTGTCCTCGCAGCTCCGCCCCGCTCTGGTCGCCCAGACCAAGGCTGCGCTGCGTCACCACTCAATTCTCCGGGCAAGGGCGGATCCCGCCCCTCGTCTAGGGGAGTCGCACTCGCTCCGTCCTCATACAATGATGGGTCCAAATACGGATCGTCTGATGGGATGTCAGGGATCCGAATCATGTCATCTGGAGTCACCTCAGCTAAGTACCTCTTGAGCTGATTAATGTGGACTATGCGTCTCTTCCCAGAGGCTGGGGCCTCTATCTCATAGTTGACCTCTCCCATCTTCCTCGTCACCTTGTAAGGTCCCAGAAACTTCAGGGCCAGTTTCTGTTTAGCCAGGGGCGGATAAAACAATAAGACCCAGTCTCCAATATGGAATGACTGCTCCATTGCCAGCCTGTTGTAATGCTTCGCCTGCTTCTGGGCCGCTTTCCTCATCTGGGTTCTGCATTTTTCGAAGGATTCTTCCATGGCTTCACGTATCCACTCTACATACTCCACTGGACAGTGGTGCTTATGTTGGAGTGCGTGGCCATACATTAGGTCTACTGGGAGCATCGCCTCTCTGCCCAACATCATTCTATTTGGCGTGATATCTGTGGATCTATAGGGCGTAGCCCGATAGGCACACATCACGTAAGGAAGCATGTCATCCCAGTCATCTCTCCTTTCGTTCACCAACTTCGATAGCATATCACCCAATGACCTATTGAAGCGTTCCACCAACCCATCGCTTTGGGGATGATAAGCCGTGGTCCTGGTCTTATTAATCCCCAATATTTTGCACATTTCTTGGAATAATTTCGATTCGAAATTAGTCCCTTGGTCACTATGCAAGTGATAGGGAGCTCCAAATCGCAAAATCACATTGGTCACCAAGCAATCAGCCACCGTATAAGCCTCTTGATTAGGAAGAGCGAATGCTTCGGTCCACTTAGTAAAGTAGTCGGCAACGACCACTATATACTTGTTATTGGACTTTGAGACAGGCAATGGTCCCATTATGTCAATGGCCATCCTTTCCATCGGCATTCCTACTGGCACCTGATGCAGGGGAGCCTTTTTCAGGCCGCCCTGTTTCCGCTTCTGACACACATCGCACCAACCTATCCAACGTATCACATCCTCCTTGTAGCCAGGCCAATAGAACCTCCGTCTCAACTTGGATATGAGGCTGTTGATCCCCATATGGCCACCAAGACGAGACGTATGAAGCTGGCTGAAGATGCTGCGTCTGATGCTTGCTGGGGCCACCATTTGTTTCACCAATTCACCAGTAGGCAGCTTATGGCTTCGATACACGATGCCTCGCTGCAATTTCAAGCAATACAACTGGGCCCATATATTTCGCACCTGGGCCGAGTGCGTGACAATATCGTGATACGGCGGTCGCTGGCCAGCATCTTACCACTTCTTGGCGGTAGCTAGGGCCATGTCCTGGCCCTGAGCACACCGTATTTCCTCCAAGGTGAAAGACTCTATCCAATTTGGATCCAGAGATCTCTCACTGCCGTCTCCAGCTGTTTCTCCAGCTGTCTCTCCAGCTGTCTCCGCCATATACACTCGCACCTGGGGTCCTTCAGCTTCTCCTGAGCTGATTCCAGTCGCCGCTCGAGGCTGTCCACACGTAATCGTGCGGAAGCCTCGTACCTGGTTCCACTGCGTGATGGAAGCCACAAGGTCAACATTCTGACCATGACCTTGGTCAGGACATTCCTGGCGCTTACAAGCTCTCACGGGGATGCGTGAGCAGCCATCTGCGTTCGCATGTTTCTTGCCTTCTCTGTATTCGATTACAAAATTGTATTCAGTCAGAGAAGCTATCCATCTCGCCAACATCCCTTCCGCATCCTTAAAGTTCTGCAACCACACCAAAGCACGATGATCAGTGCGCAAACGCACTGAATCCTGTCCATACAAGTAGGGCCGAAATATTTTCGCCATTCTGACCACAGCTAACAATTCCTTGTACGTAGTGCAATAATGCTTTTGCGACGAAGACAAACACTGCGAGGCGTAGGCAACTACGCGCTCCTCTCCCTCAATTATTTGCGACAATACACCTCCTATCGCAAGATCAGAGGCATCCGTGTCTAAGATGACAGGGCACCCTTCACGTGGTAGCACCAAGATTGGTGCAGTCGTGAGGGCCCTGATTAACCTTTTAAAAGCGTTTTTGCATGTCTCATCCCACTTAAAGACGGCCTGGTGCGCTGTTAGAGCATGTAGTGGTGCTGCTAGTCCAGCAAAGTCACGCACGTACTTTCTATAGTACGATGCGAAGCCTACAAAGCAGCGCACCTTCTGTACTGTAGTTGGTTCTGGCCACTCTCGCACCGCCTTTATCTTCTTAGGATCTGGTTTCACACCCTCTCTACAAATCACATGCCCTAGAAAGGAGACCTCACTCTTAAATAACTCGCATTTGCTAGCTTTTAATCTCAACCCAGCCTGGCTAATGCGTTTTAGTACAACTATCAGGTTACCTAGACACTTCTGGAATGTGGAACCCTGTACCACTATATCATCCATGTAACATAGACAAGTGGACAGGTCCAATCCTCCTAACACCAGCTCCATCAAACGTTCCAGTGTAGCTGGTCCATTTGTAACACCAAAGGGCATCACTGTAAAGTGGAAATGTCCTCTGGGAGCAGTGAATGCAGTTTTCTCCTTGTCTCTGTCATCCATGGCTATTTGCCAATAGCCAGATGACAGGTCCAGGGTACAAAACCATTTTGACCCTGACAAAGTGTCTAGACAGTCATCAATGCGTGGCAAAGGATAAGCATCCTTTTTAGTGCACGAATTCAATTTCCTATAATCCACACAAAACCTGAAAGTTCCATCTTTCTTTCTAACCAACACAGGGGGACTAGACCAGGGGCTGCTGCTGGGCTCGATCACTCCGAGTCTCAGCATCTTATCCACTTCCTCTGACAGCGCCCTGTTTTGAGCCCACCCTAATCTCCGGGTCGGCACTTTGAAAGGCCGATTGTCACCCGTATCAATCTTGTGCGTGGCTTGACTCGTACGTCCCAGCCCGTATTTACCTCCCTCAAAACAATGTTCATACTCCATCAAGACCTTTTTGAGTTCTGACCTTTGATCTGCTGTCAAATCGTCAGTTTCGTCCAAAAGAGGCTGCAAATGAACGGGCAGTCGTGTTTCAGTGTTCTTCCGCTGGAGTTCAGAATTGACCTCAGCAGCATTCACCGTTTTCGGTGAATCCACTTTTTCGACTTCGCTCAATTGACCTACCACTTGACCTTTTGCAATATGAACACTCTCAGTCGTGGGATTGGCTATCCACACGTGAGCCCCAGAGCATTGGGATGCCAATAATCCTCTAGGTATCATTATGTGTAAATCCTGGCAAACCGTGGGCAACGACTCGAATACGAGGTCGCCCCCGTTAGATACGCCCCAGGACACCAAATTGACTGAGACCTGCGACACGTGGCGAGCTGGTATGTAGACGTCTTCGTGTAAGATTGCTCGGCCTGTTTTTCCAGGGCAACCTTCTCTACATGCGATATCAACGCCTCCCAGCCTCAGCATTCCTACTGAACACATTAGCAATGCACCGTGTCTCTTCAAGAAGTCCATCCCCAGTAGACCAGGGAGACCTCCGATATCCGCTACCAAAAATTCACAAGGATAAAGCACCCTCTCTAAACAGAGAGTGAGCTCCACCTTACCGTAAATATTGATTGGCCCGCCGTTTGCAGCCGAGATCTTGCCTTCCACAGGTCTTAAAGTCTCTCGTTTCGCGCCAGGTATCTCATCGTACTCCTGCTTACTCAGCAGAGACACCTGCGCACCGGTATCGATCAGGAGATCCACGTGACGTGTCCCTACACTAATCGTAATATACCATGACGCGCTCGAATTCTGCATGGCCACTTGTCTTGGCCAATGCTGTCCCACTTTCACCCCTTCCCAACATTCCGGAGGCTGAGGGGCCGCTTCTTCAGCAGGCTGAGGGGCTGCTTTTTCAGCAGGTGAAGGATCCGTGGATACTTCCTCCACCCTTACTCGTTTTCCGAGTGCTTCCTCTCCTTCTTATCCTTGCCCCCCTTTTTGCCCTGATCGCTCCGCCCCTGGGACCGTTTATCACCGTGCTTACTCGATTGGTGTTCCCTGTCCCTGCTGGGCGCTCGTTTCTTGGAGCGATCATCATCGGCATTTCGCTTGGGACAGTCCCTGCGGAGATGCCCGGTCTTCTTGCACCGGTAGCACCTCCGTGTCTCAGGTGAATAATCTTGTTCCTGCCGGCGAGTATTACTGTAAACCTTCCCCTTCTCTTTGGACATAACCTCGCCTAAGATTGAATAGACCAAATCCTTCAAATCCTGCCTCGTGATGGCTCCCTCTTTTTCAGAGGACGGGCCGCCACGTATAGACGCTGAAGCAGTAGCAGCCACGGAAGCCTCGGGCTGTAGTATTGGCAAAGCGATAGCGCCAGCCGGCCCGACGTCAGGCTTACTCGTTTTCGTGGCCTCGTACGCTGCCTCGTACTGCACTGCCAGATCAATGGCTTCCTGCAGTGTGGGTGGCTTTAAAGCCACTAACCAAAATCTCATGCTAGTAGACCCAGCCGTCTCCATGAAACGCTCTTTTGCAAAGCGTTCCTGCTCGGCTGGGGTGGAAGCGGGGTTCGCTTTCCTGGAGAGGTCTAACAAAAACAACCCATACGTTTCGAGGTCCATTTCTGGGCCTCGTTTTGCGTTAAACCATTTATTCCTGTACGCATCCAGGGCACGATTGGTTAGGGGCCGCATTTTCAACTTAGCTTGACCAGTGACGCTGGTCCAAAGGTGAAAACATTTCTCCTCGTCCGTCCACTTATTGAAAGTGGCGACCCGAGTGAACTCGTCCAAATGATCAATGAAGGCCGTGCCCTGGCCGTCATATTTCGGAGGAATTGCTTCTTTTCTCCGCCTGTACCCCGAAGAACCCAGACTCCGTTGCGGAGTACTGTTGGACGCCATGACGGCCCGGGCCGAGCCACGTGGTTCCGCACGCTCGACAACGGAGGGCCGCCCTTCAGGCGAGGAAACAGGCGTCGACGCGGATGAATCATTCGACTCATAGCCAGCTGGCGAGGGCTCCCTTCGGCGCCCTCGATCGCTGGTTGTCCGCATATTTTCCTGACTCGTGACTGCGAGTCCAGGACTTGGAGTCCTATCCGCCGTGGCCTCTCGTCTACGAGGGCGTCCCGGCGTTCGCACTACTTTACTCCTAGTCGAAGCACGTAGAGCTGACTCATCCGCCGTTTGCGAGGGGCCCGGCACCGGAGTCGATGCGGGCTCACTCGTTTCAGCTAATGCCAAGCCAGGTCTCTTACGTAACTTTGCAGGCATTATACGTGGGGCTAAAACACACTAAATAAGGTAGAGTATTGTAGCGTGAATTCTACTTAACTGTAGATATGTGTAGCTTGAAGTTTGAAGTCGCAACGTCGCTGCTGCTGACGCTCAATGTAGATGCTGACGGTTCCTGTGCTCCGCTGCAACTGACTAAACCACGCGGTCGCTGGCACCTTTATCCAGCGTGGCCGTCTCAGAGTCATTTTTTTTTCAAAAAGTTCTTTATGTCCTTGTCCATGCGTCGTCCATGTCTTCTATCCAATTGGGGAACCCTACAACCGATTCTTCAAGTCCCATATCGGGCGCCAATTTGTAAGGTTCCCCAAGAAAGACAAAGCGTTAATATTCCAGTTTTTGAAGTTTATTTGCCCTGCCCCGCCGCACAGCCTGCCTATCCTCTGCTTCTTCAGCTACTGACGCGGTCTGGGTGTATTCCCGCCAAGACCCCGTGGTCACGTGGTCCGGGTCACCCAGTGCGCGTCAAAGTCGGTCACTGACCTAGTAAGGTCAGTGACCTGGGGTCATCACAACACTTATAACTGGCCAGTTCACACTCAAGCAGTTTGATAAGCTGGACCCAACTTTACATACATTTGATAGCCAGGCAGACAATCACAAGGCCAGCAGTTTGATTGCCTACTTGACTCGGATTGGCCTAGACCAAAAGACAACAGTGACATATTTCCGGCGAGTGCAAAACTCCGGGAAAGTCTACAACATGGGGCTAAATGCAGGATATTTCATTACCAGTACATATATACAAGTTATGAATAGCGTGGATGTGTTTCAATGGACCCAAGCGAACTTCTGAGAGGTGAAGTGCAAAAGGGGTTAGTTCCTCTTTAATAGCCGAAGGCCAGAGGCCGTAGGCTGTATGTTCAAGGTTGCAGGAGCTAGGTGGCAGCACTCACTATGAAACCAGCGACAGGTGGCAGCACCAGCACGATAATTTTGACTGAGCCTTTTCTGGAATTTAAATCTCACCCATGCGCAATTGTATACAAACAAAGTTTTCCTAACGTTGGTTACGAGATTTTGGTAACGTGTTTTTTATGACATTATTTATCTAGTTATTATTGGCATGCAGTGTTCCATACATTTCTTTAAATCATTGTTTGTTGCCTCTGCGAGTCCTTCGGCTGTTTCCGGTCACAAGATGGCGAACTCCGACGGAAATGACCGAAGTGCGTTGTACAGCTTCGTGCATGTTCGGACGAGAGGCGATTTTGTACAGTTTTGGGAGTACAGCTATAAATGGCACACCATTAGAACCGCGATACAAAAGCGCAGCTTACAAACCAAATTTGGTGAAGATACGACTAGTAAAAGCTGAGAAAAGTTTGATTACAGTACAAATTCAGGCCTAGCAAAATCCGTGATTTGTTGACGTCGTACAAATCGTCCACACACAATTCATCTAACATGAAACATGTTAAAACAAACTTGAATACTGTTTTTTTTTTTAGAAACGGACCTTGTTTTTGTTTTATTTTGATCTAGAATTGTTACAATACAATAAATCCTATATTAGTGCTACTTCACACATTTAAGTGGTAAAAATCGTATTTTCAGGATATTTATTGTATGCGTGGTGGCACATCTGTCACTGCACTGCAGCTCCCTCTGGGAATAGATAATCTCTATTGTTTTTTTTACAAAAGCTTTACTGTATGTTTTTTTGCATCAAATTCGATTTTATAACAGCTTAAGAAAGTTTTATATGTTGGTCTCTTGCGCATTTTAATACATAAAATGACTTATTTGTTGTTTCAAACTCAAATAATCTCTAACGATCAAGCACGTGCAACCACGACTTTGCGTCATGAGCAAGTAAACAAGATCGAATTAAACTGATTGGCAACTTAAAATTGATCATCATTGAATTTTCAGGTATGTTATGATGTGTTGATGCTATAATTGATGTGTTTAACATGTTAGGATGGTTATATACTTGCAATTTATGAGGAATGGCCTGTAACTTTTATTTAATGTATCCTTTGAGAAATTTGATCAACTTTTCATGAAGTTATGCGCTCCGGTCGTCGTGGTCAGCGAACGTTCACTTTCATAAGGTCAGCTGTCAAATGGTACCTATGGCAAATTTTGCAGTTTCGAGAGCAAATGGATACCGTTTCTCTTCAGAAATGAATTCTATGACGTTCTGCCTTTCATTTAATGCTATAAATTTGCTTTTAATGCATTGATATCAAATATAATTATATATTTTATGTATATGCATTGCATTCAGCGACATAGTGGCCTTCGGCATCATGCTTTGGCATTAAAATATTATGGAAATGTTCACCAAAATTACCCAAATAAAAAAAAAAATCATAGAAAAGGGTTCTTCTTGGAATGGGTGATTTTCCTGTTACCACGTTTTCCAGTATTAAAAAAAAATTAATATATATATACTAATTTCTACAGTTGTCAAATTATGCATATAATTTAAATGATATAAGTGTGCATTCTTGAGTGGGGCACAGGTGGCAGCAGCGTCCAGTGTAAATGTTTGTGACCCAGTTTTCACATGTGACCTAGTTAGGTACTGCAGCATACCACAAAGCAATACAATGCGATAGATGGCAATTCACTAATTAGGCTAAGCCATAGTATTTTTGACTAAAAATGGAAGTCGAGCATTGCCCTGATTACATAGCGATGCGAAGCGAAAATACAGGCAAACAAAGTCATTCAACATGGAGCCATGATATTGATGATGAAAAGCAATTCAGGTAATTCCCATAATCTTCGTCATTTGGGCCTTTTGTCTACTGTATCGAATTTAACTCACCCCTAGAAATGGACGAAGGATAATCCTGGAAGTTTATCGGCCCATCCAATCAATGGCTTGCCACTGTCCAAAATAAAATGAATCACGTGGATGAAAGGGAGTAGAGTCAAAACGGCCAACGAGCATAACGGCCACTCCCCAAACGGCCAACTAGCCAAAACGGCCACCCCCCATAACGGCCAATCGACCAAAACGGCCAATTACCAGGACGGACAACTCAATATATATTTTTTAATCATTATCATATAAATTGCATCAATGATACAGTGATTCTGGGTAAAATTAATCAAAGGATTTTTATATTTGGCCGTTTTGACTAGACCCCGATGAAATATATGCACTGAGAATGTTTGAGCAAGCGTTACACCGGTTGGGGGGGGGGGGGGGTGCTTTATTTTAAAGGGCCGGGGTGGTGTTTTGGTGGGGGTGAGTACCTAGAATGCCCACCATATGCTTTTTGTATTGTATATAAATGTCCATAAATTTGGGATTTGTATATTATATGTATTTTTTCTACATGTTTTATGTTATATATAATATTATATATCAATCAATCAATAATGACGTTCAGTACACCCTGTTCCAGTATCAGGTAAACCCCCCCCCCCCCCTAATGTCCTCCCCCCCCCCAAATTTCCATGTGCCCCATCAAATTTAGGCTTGGCAGTAGCGGGTTTAGGGGTTAACCCCCCCCCCCCCCCCGGCCTATTACATTATTTATTTAAAAAACTTGGTGACTACTGCTATATATTTTAACTTGGAACCCCCCGCACCCCCCCCCCCCCCGATCCTCCTCTGCATATGGAAACACCCCAGATAATTTGTGTCAGTGTACCAGGCCATATATACATTTTTTTTAAAAGATCAGTAAGATCAGATAAGATAAGAAGTTTTTTATTTGTAGTAATTGACAAAATGATCGACCTAAGATATCACCAAAAATGTCAAATTTGATGTTTTTTTTGTTTTAATTTTTTTTAGATGATACTGACGTAATTTTGATGGAGATTAAACCAGAGGAACGTTGCCCAGAGGTAATAAGATGGAAAATATGCCGAGACAAAATAATAAGGACTGAAAAATATGAAACATCCCATGAGCATGAAGGGGAAATTGGAACAATTAAAACAAGATGTGGAGGTGATTATGAAATTGCAAAATTTGAAACAAAATGCAAAGAACGTCATGGATCTGAAAGGCCTCAAGCAAAATGTGAGAAAACTTTCAGAAGTGAAACGCCTCACATAAAATATGAAGGTCACAATAAATTGGGAATAATTAAAATGAAACGCCAACAGTACGAAACAAAACGTAAAGATATCGGAGATCATGGAATCGGTGCAACAAAATTTGAAGGAAACGTTTCGAGTTTTGCAAATGAAACAAAATCTGATCAATATATCGACACTGAAAGTAATGAAATGGAAAAAGAACGAAAGCATGTGATTGAAATTACTGAATTAAGGAACAGTTATGTCCTTGCAATTGACCGAAGCAACAAAAGAAACCGCAGAAATGACGGCAAGATCCAAGGCTGGCCGAGACTAGTGATTCAACCCGAACCGGTGATTAGGATAAAGAGAACGCATCTCCCATGCAAAGTTTGCGGCAGAATATTTACCTCTAGACCTCGATTTATGGCTCATGTGAGAGCGGGGCATGATAAACTGTCCCGTTTTCCCTGCGAAACCTGGGGGAAAGTATATGCAAAGCATTATTCCCTCAAGATACACATGAGAACGCATAGCAATGATATGCCTCTTACTTGCAGTGTTTGCGGGAAAAGAATTGTAAATAAATACCAAATGAAATTACATATGAGGGTTCATACGGGACCGTACATTTGCAAATCGTGCAGAAAAGAATTCAAGTATGAAGGAAACCTCCTCACTCACATGAAGAGTCACGGTGGAGACGGATTGTACACTTGTAAAGTTTGCGGGAAGGGATTCACAATGCAGCGAAGTCTTCAGCAACACATTATGGTGCATAATGACGCAAGACCTGTAACTTGCGTGATCTGTGGTCAAGGCCTGAAACGACTCAAATCCCTGGAACGACATTTGCGAAAGCACAATAGAGACAACAGTTATTCTTGCTCCGTCTGTGGGAAGACATTCACGTATCAATGCCATCTTCGACAACACTTAAAACTACACAATAATCCCCTCAAATGTGATATATGCACAAGGGCGTATAGGTATCCTCATGAACTTACCAGACACATGAAAAGTTACAGTAAAGATAATATTAAAAGTAAAGAAAAAAGGTACAAATGTGATGTGTGTGAGAAGACATATCCGTTTAAAAGTGTATTGAAGGCTCACAGGGAGACACACAACAAGGAACTATCATATACATGTGTAATTTGTACGAAAGGGTTCACTACGGAAAGTAATTTGATGCACCACGTCAAAATACACGCGCAAAATAGAGAGAAACCATTTCTGTGCAATATTTGTGGGAAGAGATTTGTGCTAAATTGTTACTCGAAGAGACATATGAAGATTCACAGCGGTGAAAAACCGCACACTTGTGATATTTGTGGAGGAGGATTTCTAGAAAATTGTGATTTGAAGAAACACAAAATGACGGTACATAACAAAGAGACTAAATGAGATTCAAATTAAAAAAAACACTCCATCGGAAATATTAGTGAAATATTATATATAATTGTTAGGGCTGTACACTGGTTCTCGATATACCGTTTGTGCCGGTATAAGGCTAACGATACGGCCAGGGTATTGATAATCATTATGTAATAATAATGATACAGTTAAACGATATTCAGATCAGCGTTTTTGGCAAAAGACACAATGTGCTTCCCAGGTGGTGTTTTGAGTGCCTTCAATGGAAAACCTGCTCTGACTCTAATTTCATCAGGACTTTAACAGAAGTCTCTGAAGTTACAATTAAGATGTGTTCATAAATTTAATAGTCTCTATCCATAATATTAGCTTATAGTAGGTTTTATATAATAACAATTTTATTTGATCTAACTGAAATAGTTTAACGATACTTATCATGATACATATCGTATCAGCTTTACTGTATTGTGATATGTATCGTATCGTTTTGAAGATAAAGGTGTACAGCCCTAATACCCAGATAGCATTCCAAATCGGGCAGCGTCGTTTCTACATCGTTTTGACGTCCCCCACATAGGGCCGATGTCAAAACGATGTCAGATGCTATCTGGGTAATTGTATATCGCACCCAAGATAATTATAGGTTATCACATGGCAAGAGGCTGTATCTCCCTAGTATAATCACCCGAGACTCTGTATCATCCCGAGACCTGTAGGTGTAAAATCGATGCAATACCAAGATAGCATTCCAAATCACGCCGGCATCGATAATAATAAACAGTGAATGTTTCATATTTGAAACAGTGACTACCTGACATGTAAAACTGTAAAACTGTAAGGATGTTGGCAATAATTCGCACCTTTTTTGTTGTTCTGTGTTTTTCTTCTAACTGTGAAGTGTTTCTGGTAGTTCCTGTGTATTGCTTTTTGTTCATTTAAAGTTTACTTTCATTCAATCAACATGTTTCAATTGGAGTCTGCAATTTCATTAATGTAACAGACAAGGACTCTTTTGGAATTATTTTCTCTTATAAAATGCAGTAGGGACATGAATTGTAAGTGTATCTATACCTTTATTCTTATTCATTTATTGTACTTTATGATTGACTGTTAGAATTATGCATTATACAGTACAGTATGCAATTTATTTAGTATTCATTGTTAGTATTTATTGTGTGTATTTGACTTTAGTAAATTAGAAGGCTTATCAACTTAAAATTAATACTCTTAAATTATGTGCAGAATATTTACATGGACTTAGGAATAATTTCTTATGCTATTTAATTATGTGATACTTAGTTATGATTATTAGTAAGACAAATTTATTTCTGTTATGTTCCAGTTAACTGCCACCTGCTTGCCTATAAAGCATAGTTAAAATCTTCCTACATTAGTCTCACTTCCTTCAAGATTTCAAGAATTAACAGTTAAAATTCTTCCTGCTCAACAAGTTTGCAAGCATGAGTGAGACTAAGCATGAGACCATGTCAGAAGGAGACATTACCAAGTTGAAGACAACTCATTCACGTTCTGGTGGATGGCTAACAAGAGCCATCAACCATTATGAAACTTTAAAGTCAAGTCCTTCACCATCACCGGCTGTACTTGAAGCTCTTAGTACAAGAATATCTGGGCAACTGAAGAAGCTACAATTGTCACATGACAATTACATGTCTGTTCTAGAAGATGATGATGCTATTGACTTAGCTGAAGATTGGTTTGACAAATACTTCCAATATGCTACTGCCTGCATGGCTGATGTTGCTGCAAAACTTCAGGAGTTGAAAGATAAGCCTAATGTTCCCTCTTCAGCTGCATCTGTTAATAACGATGGCAGCTCTGATTCTACAAGTTCTAAAGTATCCTCAGTCGAAGGCGAAGCCGATGAAACTATGGAATCAAGTTCATTGTCAAATTCAGAAAATTCAGCAGGAATTTCTGTTGCATCAAATACCTCTTCACAACCTGAGAGTACAATGCAAGCTGCAAGTAGCCCTCTTCAACAGCCAACACTTTCTTCCTCTTCATCTGCCATTCCTTCAATTGATGGCTGGATCGATGGCCTCGTTGAAGGCAAAGAAACAGTTATTCGTTTGTCTTCATCTTCATCGTCTCCAAACTTACCAGATGCCATACTTCGCCTTGAAATGGAAAGAGACTTACCCAAAATCGAATTACCTCACTTTGATGGTTCTGCTCTTATGTGGCCTTGATTCGTTGAGCAGTACTATGTACAAGTCCATTCAAGACCAGGAATTACAGACACCAGAAGAATGGATATTTTGCAATCGCATGTAAGAGGAGAAGCCAAGCGATTAATACAAAGCCTGGGATACAGTGGTCGCAACTATGCACAAAGTTTAAAGGAGCTTAAATTTGCCTTTGGCCATAAAGCTACTGTAGCTCAAGCCTATCTCAACTCAGTCACTTCTGGTGGTATGTTAAACCAAGGTGATTCTGCCGCACTCAGAGGATTCTAAATCTCTGTTCGTGACTGCCTCACCACCTTACGACAGCTCAACTATGTTGGAGAACTTTACAGCGTAGATGTGCTACAAAGAGCACTTCGACGAATCCCAAACGACAAGAGGGCAAAATGGAATGAGTACATTCGTATCATATGCCGCAAACGTGAGCCTACCTTATCTGATTTACAGTCCTGGTTGAAAGATAGAGTAGAAGCAGAATTTAATCCTTATGCCATACCTGTACGCTCATCAAAACTTGGTTTGACGACATCAAGCAGTCAGCAACAGACAAGTACACAACTTTGAATTCTTCCTATTCTGATGACAAACAGATTAGCAGTGATGTAAAGACTTGTCCTGCATGTTCTGCCAATCATCATCTCTCAAAATGTTAACTGTATATATCCAAGAATGTAACTGACACATATGACTTTGTTAAATCCAAAAGGATTTGCTTCAACTGTTTAAATCCCAGGCATCACATTGCAAATTGTTCTTCCAAAGGTTCTTGCAGGGTTACTGGTTGTGGAAAAAGACATCACACATCACTGCATCGAGACAGACCCAAGCCTGATGCTTCCAATGGCAATGCTGCTCACAGGGTCAATACTCTACAGACTGCGACTTCTGTATACTTCCAAGTTCTTCCTGTCACAGTGAAAGGTCCGAATGGACGTTACATCAATACCTATGCTCTTCTGGACTCAGCAAGTGACATCTCACTGATCAACTCTGACCTAGCATTGGATCTTGGACTTAAAGGAAAAGTGAGAAAATTGACTGTCAATACTTTGAGCTCACCAATTTCTATCAATTCAAGATGTGTTAACTTTGCAGTACAATCTAATGACTCTCGCCCACTTTGGATTCAAGATGCTGGGACTATGGATGGTGTTTTTAATTGCCCTCCAATCGACATTTCAGCTGTTGAGCACTTACCACACTTGCAGGGTCTTTCTCTCTCCAATGTCAGCTCTAGTGAAGTGAAAATTTTGATCGGTGCCAATGTTCCCAAGGCACACGTGCAAGTGGAAGTCCGTGAAGATGGAGAAAATGATCCTGTTGCCTTTAAGACTTTACTTGGTTGGTGCATTATGGGAGTTGCATCCCATTCGAGTGGAAACAGCACACACTGTGTCAACTTTACTTCAAGCAGCACCGATGAACTTAGCCAGCAAATTGAGCATTTCTGGCAGACTGAGTCTTTTGAAGTGTCCGTCAATCATACTACACCGAGGTCAATGGAAGATATGAAAGCCCTTAAGGTCTTACAGGAAGGTACATACTTTGATGAGGGACATTATGTCGTTCCTATGCTTTGGAAAGACCCTTCTGTTCAGCTCCCAAACAATCGACCTTTGGCAGAGAAGAGGTTCAGTGCACTTCAGAAACGTCTGAATATTGAAACAATGCAAGGATACATCACCAAGGGCTATGCCAAGAAGATGACTCCGGAGGAAGTTAAATCCCACAGTAATCTTACCTGGTACTTACCTCATCACAGCGTGATCAACCCTCGCAAGCCGGCCAAAGTTTGTGTGGTGTTCGATGCAGCTGCTGTCTATAAGGATGTTTCACTCAACAGTTCCTTGGTCACTGGTCCTGATCTTCTTAATGGTCTCTTCGGTGTGCTTCAGAGATTCAGGTTATGCCCAATTGCACTTGTGGCTGATGTTGCAGACATGTTTTACCAAGTCCGTGTCCCAGATAAAGACTCTGATGCTTTGAGATTTCTGTGGAAGACAGATTTCACCTCAAGTTCTTCGCCTGATGTGTATCGCATGCAGGTGCACATTTTTGGGGCACGTGATTCACCTTGCTGCGCCAACTATGCCCTTCAGAGAGTAGCTACAAATGATGAAGGTACTGATCCACTTGTTAAAGAAGTCTTGATGAAGAATTTCTATGTAGATGACATGACATGCTTGTTTCGTTGGATGATGTGAACATAGCGAAGTTTCTTGTTGCAAATGTTACTGACTACTTAGCAGCCAAAGGCTTCAAGCTCCACAAGTGGATGTCCTCATCAAAGGATGTTCTTTCTTCAATCTCGGAGGAGAATAGGGCCAAGCCAGACATCAACTTAGCTCTGTGTGATCTGCCTGTGGAGAGAGCTCTCGGAATTACATGGGATGTCCAGCTGGATTGCTTTGTCTTCACCCAACCTAATTGTGAAGCTTCGTCTCCAACCAAGCGGAAGATCATCAGTATCGTGAGCGCGATTTTTGATCCCTGTGGCTTCTTAACCCCTTTCACATTCACTGCCAAATGCCTGATCCAAGACCTTTGGAGGGAAAAGCTGGGATGGGATGATGTTATCAAGGATCATCACCAGAAAAAGTGGAAACTTTGGATAGAAGATCTTCAGTACTTGCCTCAACTACACATTCCACGCCATCATGACCTCGATCTGAAAAGCAACATTGAAATGCATGTGTTCTGTGATGCATCAGAGATGGGCTTCGCAGCAGTCTCTTATCTTCGGATCGTGGGGAGTTCTATCAGATGTTCATTTGTAGCTTCGAAATCTCATGTGGCACCTGTGAAGTCAACACTCACGATTCCAAAGTTGGAGTTACAAGGAGCAGTTATGGCTGTGAGGTTAGCTGAAATCTTGTTGAAGGAGATTGATGTGAAAATCGCTGAAGTTTTCTACTGGACTGATTCCATGACAGTTCTCCGTTACATAAGAAATGAAACCCAGATATGGAAGATATTTGTGGCGAATAGAGTTTCTGAAATCCGTGAGAAGTCAGCATCTGTACAATGGAATTATGTTCACACACCAATGAATCCTGCTGACTTAGCAACACGTGGAATGTCAGCCAAGAACATGGCCGTCGATCATCTGTGGTTTCGTGGTCCAGCATTTCTGCTGCTGCAAAGGAATTGTTGGCCTGAACAACCAGAAGCTAGTCCTCTGAGAAAAACTGTATTGCTTACCTCTGCAAACAAGTCACAATGGGATGATCTTTTGCTGAAGCTTGACATCAGCCAACTGCTTGATCCTGAAAGGTTCTCATCTTGGTATCTTCTGAAAAGACATGCAGCTTGGTGTCTGCGTGTCCTGCAAAACTTCATGGCTGGGTGTTCACAGTTCCAAGTGTCTGCAGTAAAGTCTCCTCGTCTCACTGTGGCTGATCTTCATGAAGCTGAAATTCTTCTCATCAAGTTAGCACAACAAGAAAGCTTTGGAAAGGATTATGCTGAACTTAGTGCTGGTGTTGATCTGCATGAACGTAGCCATCTTCGTCCTCTGAGCCCTTTGTTTGATTATTCCCTTGGAGTCATCCGTGTTGGAGGCAGATTGAAGCATTCAGACTCAACATTTGAAGTCAAGCATCAATTTCTGCTGCCCTTCATTCATCATGTGACCAAGTTGATCATTCGAGAAGAACATCTGGTTTCATTACATGCCGGCCCTGAACATGTCATCGCTTCACTTCGCAAGAAATATTGGCCCATCAAGTGTAGATCATTGGTGAAACAATGTGCACATGACTGCATGGACTGCAGAAAGCGTACAGCCAAGGCAAGAATCCCTTTTATGGCAGATCTTCCTATGCAACGAGTAGAGAGCTACAGCCGCCCTTTCCAATTTACAGGAGTGGATTATTTCGGACCCTTGATAGTGAAGCTTGCCAGGTCCCGTCTTAAGAAATGGGGGTGCCTATTCACATGTTTGGTGACTAGAGCAATTCACCTGGAATTGGCAGATTCACTTGAAGCAGATGATTTCCTCATGGTCCTCAGAAGTTTCATTGGTCGACGTGGAAAGCCAGCAGAAGTGTACAGTGACAATGGCAAGAACTTTGTTGGGGCATCGAATGAACTTGCAGAGCTTTTGTCAAATATGGATTCAAGTGATGATCTTCATAACTTCCTGCTGAAATCCTCCATCAAGTGGCATTACGCCAAATGCACCACATTTTGGCGGAGCTTGGGAGAGGCTTGTCAAGTCCACCAAATCTGCCTTGAAGAATGTCTTGAAAGAACAGTGTGTGACTGAGACAGTCCTACGGACAGCTCTCATAGAAGTCGAAGATGCAATGAACAGCAGACCACTGACGTACAACAGTGCCGATCCACAAGACTTCACTGCACTGATGCCCAATCACTGCCTGCGATATGACCCAAACTCCCACGTTCCTCCTGGTTCTTTCCCCACTGAGGATAAAGACAGTCGCAGAAGATGGAGGCAAGCACAAGTACTGGCTGATCATCTGTGGAGAAGATGGACCTCTGAATACCTTCCCTCATTGACTGTGCGTAAGAAATGGAACAAATCCGAGAGGAACTTTATTGTCAATGATCTTGTGCTGCTCGCAGATGACAACAGGCCAAGGGGACAGTGGTCACTTGGGAGAGTCGTTGAAGTTATGTGAAGATGGAAATGTTCGATCGTTGAAAGTCAAGACGGCTCAAGGTGCAACTTACTTACGAGCAGCTGCGAAAGTTTGTCTTCTAGAAGAAGCTCGAATTGATTGAGGACTTTCCCTGGCAGTCCTCAAGGGGGTGCTGTGAAACAGTGAATGTTTCATATTTGAAACAGTGACTACCTGACATGTAAAACTGTAAGGATGTTGGCAATAATTCGCACCTTTTTTGTTGTTCTGTGTTTTTCTTCTAACTGTGAAGTGTTTCTGGTAGTTCCTGTGTATTGCTTTTTGTTCATTTAAAGTTTACTTTCATTCAATCAACATGTTTCAATTGGAGTCTGCAATTTCATTAATGTAACAGACAAGGACTCTTTTGGAATTATTTTCTCTTATAAAATGCAGTAGGGACACGAATTGTAAGTGTATCTATACCTTTATTCTTATTCATTTATTGTACTTTATGATTGACTGTTAGAATTATGCATTATACAGTACAGTATGCAATTTATTTAGTATTCATTGTTAGTATTTATTGTGTGTATTTGACTTTAGTAAATTAGAAGGCTTATCAACTTTAAATTAATACTCTTAAATTATGTGCAGAATATTTACATGAACTTAGGAATAATTTCTTATGCTATTTAATTATGTGATACTTAGTTATGATTATTAGTAAGACAAATTTATTTCTGTTATGTTCCAGTTAACTGCCACATGCTTGCCAATAAAGCATAGTTAAAATCTTCCTACATTAGTCTCACTTCCTTCAAGATTTCAAGAATTAACAGCCTATAATGCTGAAAATAGACAATGACATTTAATGAGCAAATCTCAGTACTGAATTGGAGTTATGCCAGCTGTCCTCTTGTGCAAATGTCATTTTCAGAGTCACTTGTTTTTCTTCAAAATTATTTGTACACCTTGGTAGCCGGTGTCTTGTTTTCTCAAAAACACCACTCTGGATATGGTTTTTGTGTATTGTTATTATTACATACCGCTTATCAATACCCTATCATTATCCTTGTACAGGTAAATGGTATATCGAGAACCGGTGTTCAGCCCTAGTATTTACTCGAGTAATAGCCCTTCCTTCTTGTATTTTTTGAGGCCAACTCAGCAGGGCTTTTATTTGAGGTGGCCTTCTATTA
Organism: Alitta virens; assembly: GCA_932294295.1. Taxonomy (NCBI): domain Eukaryota; kingdom Metazoa; phylum Annelida; class Polychaeta; order Phyllodocida; family Nereididae; genus Alitta; species Alitta virens. The sequence goes on along the minus strand of OW028585.1, from coordinate 3,389,466 downwards.
TTTTAGAGGCAATGAAGGACACCAAGAAACACGATGACCTTACAAAACTAACTCGGTTAGTCCTCAATTTCTTAGATTTTATCCTGCTTGATGCAGGGAGGGGTGCATATTTCTTTGGGAAGGCAACTTCCCAGGGCTTCTATTCGAGGAGGGTTTCTATTTGAAAAATGTTTTTATTTGAGTAAATACTGTTTGAGTCAAATATAGCCAAACCTTTGGCCCTGAAACCCATTATGTAACCGTCTGTGGTTTAAGGAGTGTGAATGGATATAAAAATAATTTATATTTATAAAACCACGAGTTACCAATACTTACCATTCAGTGTCAGATCGACATTAATCAATGTTAGTCTGATTGTCACCTTATAATAACAACACATTTGTCTATGCCCTTGCCTGCAATGTCATTCATGCATTACATTTAACTGCATTCATCAAATTTAATAAGTCATTCATCTTGTTTATATATGTATTCTATATCCCAAGCTTATGTTAGTTATTACAACCAATTTAAATGCATAGAGTTGGACACCAATCTCATAGATTAAGCTAAACTCGAGATGAATTAATTATTCGTTAAGGAAGTCATGCAGCCAATAGGAGTCCTGGATTTATATGACATCATCTGGAGCTGAGCTTTCAAGACTATACAATTTGTTTCCAAGTCAATGAATTTGGCTGTAATAGAAAGTAACCAGGAACTTACAGATCATACATGGCCAATTGTGCCACTTGCTTTTTTCATGCGTTTGGATAAAAGCATGGAAAACGCACGGTTTTTGCCGCATTATAATTTGCTGAAAACCATGCGTTTATCCTTCTCATGGAAAGTGCACGTGGCACATTTGGCCATGTAGTTATCAATCTTTGAGGCTATGGCAAATGAATGTATCACGTTTTATTTACCATTGTTTACTCCATTATACTGCTGTCCTGAAGAAAAAGATGTTTCCTGAAACATGTCACTTACATGTGCCAATAAGATATATGGAATTTAAGCTTTTGACTTTGTTGTTGTAATAAATCACTACATGCTACTATGCGTTTGTGTATTTCTACAATTGATGATATATCTGGAAAATGCTAAGAAATGACAGCATGTGATTTTCATCATTTTATTTTCAGTGTCATGAAATTTGGTTAAATGTAAAACCTGAAAACCATGGAACTTTTTTTAGGAACAACATTCAAATTCGGCTTTTGATTTGATAATCATTGTAATTTCCTTAGATATGACTTAGAACAAAAGCGTTGCAAAAAAACTTCGGCAAGATACACATAATGTTACTTAAAAGTAAAGAAAATTATTGAAAAAACATGCATTTCATAAACATGCGTTTTCCATTTTTATTACACAATGTATTTTAATAGTTTGCAAATGTAACCTCATAATCAAAGTGAGTCCTTTGCAGCCAAAAACTGAGTACTTAGTGTGGAAATGTCATTTCTTTGCGGACATAACTGGGTGGACATGGCATATTGTTAGGTCAATAGTGGCTGGGTTAGTTGTGTGAGAATTTTGGTGAGTTGCCCAGTTCCACCATGCCCATGGTTAAGCTTATGGTTTACAATGAACCTATGAACTTGCACATTCTATATTCAATCATAAGTAACTGGTCATATAACAAGTAATAATAAGAAATTGCAAGTTTTGTTTTCACAATATTTTAAATTTTGCCAATTAATATATATATATATAAAATATATTTTATGTACATATTCATCTCCTTCATTCATTTCTTGACCATATCACTTAAGAAAGGATAATTGTACATATACATTACTAATCTCCACGTTAAGTAAATTGCATGGTAGGCATACACTTTACAAATATAGAAGTAATCAAACAAAATAAACATTAAAAAATGGAAACATTAACAAAAAAAGTAGTGATAAGATATGGACATTTTCTGCCCCCCCCCTCCACTTTTTTTAATTGAACACATGTATATAAAATACATATATGGCTCCAAATTGTTATACCGTAACGGAGGGTATTATCGACAGGGCGGGTATTTTCGACACTTAAATTGGTTTATTAACAAAATTGTTAACATTCTAATGTGAGTGTCGATAATACCCGCCGCCCGGTCGATAATACCTTCCGTTACAGTATAGTTCAACTGTTTCACCCCATTAATTCTTATTGTTTTACCATATAATGCTGTTATGCTGGTGGGTACATAAAACATAAATTTGGCACATATATGAAAATCCTCAAAACTTGCAGGAAACATCCCTTTTATACAAAAATACATTATAAAAAATACTGTATACATTATAATATTATGAATATATATCAGCCAATTTAAATTAACTAATTCCTGAAAAACTGAAGGAGTTCTGTCAGGGTTAGTAGTGAGCTTTTTGCAATATTCTTACAACTTTACTTTAAAGCCTAAATAGAGAAATAATATGTGTATCTACTGCAGTGCCCCAGACTTATGTACTATATATAAAAATGTAAAATACACATATAGCTCCCTAAGGATAAACGTTACAAGGATATACATTAATAAATGAAACACAATCTTCATATGCTACAATTCAAACTTATGTTCCACAATGGTGAAGCCCAATGAAATAAATCCAATCTAAATATATACATGTAAAACATCAGCATTTCACTTTAACTAATTGTGTGATGAATTGAAAGTTTATTCTTGATGAAAATGAGATGTATCCATTGCTCAACGTGAGTTGGACCCAAACGAGATGAACCACGAGGCACTACATGCAATACAATACAAATTGGAATGTTACAAAAGAGCTATAATATAGCTTATAATAATAAATGCAGTTTTCCTTTTGGTCCATAATTACGGTGGCTGGGATAGGACATGCACTTTTTGTTTTTTATTTCGTTCCCACGAAATAGTATTTCGTTTAAACGAATTAGTATTTCATGCAGTATTTCGTTATAACGAAATAGTATTTCGAAATAACGAAATACTTCACTGACTGACAGACGCGGGCCAGCTATATCACGTTTCACCATGGAGCAAAGGAAAGGATCTCATGGTTAGTATCAGCCAGCTAGTCAAGTTTTGCCGTTGCCTGATTGTGTATTATTTGTTGGCCGTTTTGTCACTCTGCATTCTGGCCCTCATTATATATACCTATCTTGTAGAGTCATTGTTTGCGCCACACATTTTCGCTCAGTGAATAGAAACATTGATAGGCCTATATACTTGTGAATTGCATTGCTGATAGGGTGGTCACCTAGAAGAACAGGTACACTGGTTCAACTATTTTTCGCTTAAGCATCAACATTATAAACTTGGACAAAACCTCAGATGAAAAGTTTAACAAATGCAGTGGCGTAGCTAGAGGGGGGGGGGGCATGCAGGTGAACTGAAAATGACGCTGGTGATGCTAAAATTATGGAGACTTCTGGTGGCTCCACAGGGGCGGATGCAGAAATTGGTGAAAGGGGGCGGCGATAATTCGCCATTATTTTTTCTACCTTTTCTCCTTTTTTTTTACAAAGGCGGGAGGGGGGGGGGGGGCGCACGCCCCACCAAGCCCACCCTGGATCTGCCCCTGCTCCATGCTAAGATAGCATGATGAAATTTAGCCATTACCCTTTGGTTTGTAGGGGGAAAAGGGGGCAACAGCAAGGGCAACTAAGTTCTTAACCCCGTTTATCACTAAACTAATAACACTATGGACATTACGTACTAAATTCCAAAACATTATAATGAAGGCAACTGTGTCCTTCCTAGTATGTTGGTTAATGATTTTACGATGCTTAAACGAAAATAGCTGTACATTGTGAACTTCAGCCTGGCCTGTCTTACATGCATCAGGGGGTAATGTTGGATAAATATCTCGTGAGTTACCAGTGTTGTAGCCTGGCAAAAAACTTGGGAGGGGGTGCAATTTGGTCAAAGTCACTGATGTTCAATCAAATTCTTCATTGCTATAAGTATATATTACGCTTAAATGTAATGCAAAAATGTTGTATTAGTAATAATATTAGAAAAATCACCAAAATTGATGTGATACTACTTCGGAAGTCCACAACAGTTGCTCATCACTGCTTGTGTAAACTCACAATTTATGAAAATATACTAGAAAATATAAATGAAATTATGAATTATAGTAGACTCTACATGTGTCATGCTCCAGCTTTGACACTTACTGACTGATGTAACAATTGTTTCGCAAATGCCTGTTTCAGATACCATGGATGAATTCCTTAGAATTCGGGGTCTTGGCGAGGACATTGTAGAGCGCTTTCAGGCTGAAAAGGTTACGCTTGATGGGAAATTTAGAGGGAAAATATCTAGTATTGTCCCCCTCGTGACATTTTGCATTCGCTTGCGATTTTTTTTCATTCCCTCACGAGATTATCTCATTCACTTGCAAAGTAATGGTGTTCACTCATGATCATGGCGTTCTCTCGCCATAAACATTTTCCTCCACAATAAACACGTTCCCTCATGAATATAGCTAGCAAAATATTGTTAGGGAACATGTTGATCACCACATGGAACACGAACATATTGCGAGGGAATGTGATTCCTCATGGGGGAACACAATCATCGCAAGGGAACACATTATTTTCTCAAGGGAATGCAAATGTTCGTGAGGGAATGCAAAGCGTGGGAACATGAACATGTACCAAATATTTTCTGTGTCCTCTTAAGGGATCCGTAGGAACCCTTGTGACAAAACAACAAAAATATTCACAAGTTTATCAATTGGGACAAATGGGCAGGACATATTTCAGCTTGCCCTGTTTCATCTTGCCCTGAGAGGTGTGTTTTGCTGAGAATGTGACTCAGTATATTCATACAGAATTGTGACTGATAAACATGTTGGATACTGCCCATTGGAGATGCAGTATAACATGTGTAATCGCCTTATTCTCATTCATTTGAAGACAAGCCCCCAGCTTTCTGCTTGATAAGGCTTATGGTTTCAACAGACCACGTGCATCAAATATGGGCTAAACGTGCTCACTCGTGGCTATACGTGGCTCTGTTAATTGCTTTTTAATTCTTCCCACGAACACGGGGCAGTCGTAGTTCGCTCAGCGGATGCCCGTCAAACGCTTGCCGAACGTCCATCGCCAAGGATCATCACTGTCACTGGTAGATCGCTCGTATGGAAGACGCATGCGGGCGACGGATGTCCGCCAAGCGTTTTACAAGCGTTCTACAAGTGGACGCGAGTGGATAGCGAGTATATACGTATGGACAGTGGCTAGGTATGGCTAGGTATGGCTACGTAAGGAGAATGTACGTAGAACATACGTAGAACATATGTAGAACATACGTAGAACATACGTAGAACATATGTAGAACATACGTAGAATGTACGTAGAATGTACGTAAACGTACGTAGAAAAAACGTAGAACATACGTAGACATAGAACATATGTAGAATGTACGTAGAACGTATGTAGAATTGGGACAAATGGGCAGGACATATTTCAGCTTGCCCTGTTTCATCTTGCCCTGAGAGGTGTGTTTTGCTGAGAATGTGACTCAGTATATTCATACAGAATTGTGACCGATAAACATGTTGGAAACTGCCCATTGGAGATGCAGTATAACATGTGTAATCGCCTTATTCTCATTCATTTGAAGACAAGCCCCCAGCTTTCTGCTTGATAAGGCTTATGGTTTCAACAGACCACGTGCATCAAATATGGGCTATACGTGCTCACTCGTGGCTATACGTGGCTCTGTTAATTGCTTTTTAATTCTTCCCACGAACACGGGGCAGTCGTAGTTCGCTCAGCGGATGCCCGTCAAACGCTTGCCGAACGTCCATCGCCAAGGATCATCAGGCATCCTTAAGGCATCCATGAGTCACTGGTAGATCGCTCGTATGGAAGACGCATGCGGGCGACGGATGTCCGCCAAGCGTTTTACAAGCGTTCTACAAGTAGACGCGAGTGGATAGCGAGTATATACGTATGGACAGTGGCTAGGTATGGCTAGGTATGGCTACGTAAGGAGAATGTACGTAGAACATACGTATAACATATGTAGAACATACGTAGAACATACGTAGAACATATGTAGAACATACGTAGAATGTACGTAGAATGTACGTAAACGTACGTAGAAAAAACGTAGAACATACGTAGACATAGAACATATGTAGAATGTACGTAGAACGTATGTAGAATGTACGTAGAACGCTTGCCGAGTGAATCCCGAGCAAGTTACGTAACTAATATAAACAATTCACTTGCCAAAATTTTTAACATGTTTAAAATTCTTTGCTTTCTCCATGAATGGTCACAGATGATAAAGCGCTACCAGGAGTGTTCTATGGATTACCTTGAAACGCTCGGCAAAATGAACCAAGTATGAACAAAGATGAGCAAGAGTAAAAATATTTTTTCATCTGTGGTCATACGTAGATCTTATACGTGACAATGTGAACGCCCCTTTTACACATATTAAATAATATAATGAAAAATGTCACTCTTATTTATTTCATTCTATAGTTTTTCATCAGTTGCTGAGGTTTACAAACTGTGAACTCATCCAAGTTTTTGTCTTTTCTTTCAGATTGATATTGATACCCTTTCAAAGATGCAAGATGAAGATCTAATAAAGCTGGGAATAACAAGTATGGGGGACAGGATAGCTTTGAGAACTTATGCAACAGGGGCATTGGATAGTGATGGTGAAGACAAAGCAGAAAGTTTGCTGGAAAGAGTGAGGAGCAAAATGCACAAATCGGAGCGGTTAAGGAGGAGGCCATTAAATTTTTCTTCCCAAATGGAAAGTCCTCCTGCCGGGGTGGTATTGAAGAATACCACATTTCAATGGTGAATTTCGACACATCAAAGGTCAATGAAAGTCTCACCATTGGTGACTTGTACCTTACTGGAGGACACAAGATTCTTAGACTCTACTTGTGTACCAAGGCCAAAGGGCCAACCAAATCAAAGAGACGATGCAGTGTGGCCGTAGAGAGTGAGGAAGATGCCGATGAACTCCCAACAATTCTAAGGAAAACTGAACCATCTGCAACAGCTGTTGCTTCAGTGGATGTTAGTAATTCCGAAAAGCAGCCTGACCTCAAGGCAACTCAACTCAGTGATGCAGGAAAATATGTAGAGCTCAAGGACACTCAATCCAGTGATGCAGGGAAGTCAGTTGAGCTCAAAGCAACTGTCAACAGTGATACTGAAAACCAAGCAGTAGCTATAGATAATTTGGCATTAGTAGATCTAACTCATGTTCCAATACTGTATGCATGTCAAGTTGAGGTGTCTGATACCATACCAGAGGTAGGAAAATTCTATGAAGAGTCAACAGAGACCAAATGTGACTTTCCTATTGCTGCAAATTCAAGCAGTGAACCAAATCCAGAGCCAGAAATGTTAACAATAACTGATGTACCAGCACTAAGGCCCAATGTATTTTTGGGAGGAGACCTGCAAGCCAGTTTTGAAAATGAAATATCTTTCAATTTAAATGGCAACCACAAACCAGAAATTATAGAAATATGGCTGCATCGTGGTTTTGTCCTTAAAGAGCTTGAAGATTTTTTCATGCAACATACTTTTGACATCCGAAGCCAAACTATTACAGTGAAATTGATTTCTCCTAATGGACAAGTTGAAGCGGCCGAGGATAGTGGAGGGGACCTTAGAGACATGCTGTCTGAATACTGGAACAGTTTCTATGAGACAAGAACCATGGAAAGAGAGGTGAAAGTCCCAACATTGCTGCATAATGTTGATGGCAAACGTTGGAAGGCTAGTGCTCAGATATTAACAGCAGGCTATTATCTTGAAGACTACTTTCCTGTAAAACTTGCCTCGGCATTTTAGAGTATGTTGCAATTGGAGATAAAATAGACAAGCATGCTATTCTTGAGCAGTATGTGAGCTCTTACCTTTCCACTACTGAGAGGGACCTGGCACAAAATGCCATGAAAGAGTTTGATGAAGTTGATTATGATGAGTTGTTGGGCTTCTTAGGCGACCATGGCTGCAGGTTAAGGCCATCAAAGGAAAATATTGAAAACATCTTGCTAGAGATAGCACACAAAGAGATGATTCAGGCACCAACGTATGTAGCTGATAATTGGAGGGATGAATTGCTACAGTGTCAATCAACAATGAATGAAAGAGGTACAAGTTTCAAAGAAATGAGCAAGAAGATTCCTCAGTTCAAAGAAGTTTGGAAGATCATTGCTGTTGATGCAACTGCTAATCCTGACGTCATTGCTTACTTGAAGAAGTACCTCAGAGAGACTGATTTGGCTCAATTGAAAGACTTCATGCGATTTTGTACAGGTAAGCCATTGTATGTAAATAAAAGGTGCAACAAAACTTTTCAATGAGTGGTATGTTCTGATATTACAGTTTACGTATTGCTTTTTTTCAGGTGCTGATATCATTGTTGGGAAAAACATCACTGTATCGACATACGCCCCAGAATCTGCATTTACAAGACGGCCAATTGCCCACACTTGCAGATGTGTCCTACAATTACCAGAAACCTATCAGTCATATGTTGAATTTCATGCAACACGGACATGACAACTTGTGTGTGCATTTTAGATGCACTTGTAGTTTTCATGTATGTTAAGCCAGTTTTCAGCGAATTTTATAGAATTGGGAACACATCTGCGGAGGACGTCATGTGAATCCAGGCCTCTCATTGGCTGTTGGATGCCTTAGCCATTGAGAGTCTTGGAATCGTGTGACGTCCTCTGATGTTTTGTTTCCCATTCTATGAAATTGGCTGTAATATTCAAGTATGTTAATTTCAACCATTTTATGTTTTAGTTATCAGTTGATTTGCTCTTAAACTGTGGTGTTGCTGAATTTAAACAGCTTTGAATTATCTCTAGTTGGCTAACTTAGCTAGATTGAATTCTTATCAAAAGTTAGATCTATATAGTTTTGTGAGACAGTTGTCAAATGCCTATCGATTTTCCAGGTACAGGTGAAACATTGAAAGATGATGAGTATTAAAATTGTATTTTGACAGTTGTTCTAAGTTATCTTGCGCATTGAGTTTGGCAAGTTTTGATGTTTGATGATGTTCATAAAATAAATATGACATTAAAAATGGTCCATACCGTTCCAATTCTCCATTTTTGTTATGTCTTTATCTTATGTCTCATGACTCAACACTATTGGTCTGGACTCTGGAGCTTGACCAGCTACCAGAGAGGTAGACATAATGATGAGATGACAAGGCTTGGGGTCAACACCAAGGTACTGGGGTCCAATGTACTGGGGTCCTTTACTTTCCCCAACATAGGCATAGAGTACAAGCCACTGCCAATTAAATCAATGACTGTTTATGAAAACAAGATATAGTTCACAATGGGTGCCCAATCCAGGATTGGAGCGTAACCTTTTATGGAGCCAGCCAGTGTGTGAACTGGCAGATGCCTTTACCATTAGGCAATATAGGATGAGCAGCATCTGTTTGAACATCCATCATGCACGCAATTACCAGGGCCACAGCATGATTTCAAAGATGGGAAACTCGTCATCATGCAATTGTATATTTCAATGAAATTTTTTCTTGATTATCACAATGGTATTTTGATGAATATTCAGAAGTTATACATGTACTGTGACGTTAACAATCAGCACGGCAGTTTATGCAAAGATTTCCGACATTGTAATGTTACAGATTAAGCATGTGCCTTATGCTTTGACGACACTGTAAATAAACTCCAATTACGTCATTAGGTTTCCTGGGGTATATCAAATTGTTTTGTGCCATTACTTTACAACACGACTGATACATGTCGTGGTCACATCTTTGGATGCTGTTGTATTGTCGATGTCTTGCTGGGGAACATTTTTCATGAAGGACTTTGTGTTGTATAATTCTGGCACCTCAAACATAATAACAGGTCTTCCACATGGCAGGTTTCTACTACTGTTCCGTATAATATGGTTGTTCCAAACATCTCTTGCCTTGTCCAGCTCAGCCTGAAAAACAATAATTTATTACCTCACCGAGTTTAGGTACAAAGAAAAATTATTAATGCAGTCAGACCAGTTCAAAGTCCAAATTATGGGTACAGGAACTTTACTAAGTTCATTACTAGAACTAGAAGCACTTGGAGAGTGCAAACATCCGTGACATGTCAGCACAAAGTTGACCTAACGTTGGCCCAATATCGGCCCACTTTTGCCATAGCCCACTTTACATAGGTCCACCACTGGCCAGGTGACATATCGGCACGGTGTTGGCCCAATATTCAGGTCACTCTTAGATAGATAGGACCACTGTTGACCAAATGACAAGTCAGCCTAAAGTCAGCCCTAAACTGACTGGTCAAAGATTTGGTTTTGGTTGTGAACATAAAAATGGAAAAATACCAACATAATGATTAGCCCAATAGCACTGATATTATATATACTGGGAACAGTATTCCAGATTAAAAACAAAAAGTAATAAATAAATAAACGAGACCAAACCAGAACCTCCTTGGTGGAGGTCATAATAATTCCATGCCTAATTGATCATGAATAATTTTGCATCGTTATTCATTTATTGTGTCACTGACTTGGAATAACGGTGCCTTGATGAGTGTAAATTATTTTTGAATTGACTGTATCCATACAATACCTGTATGACTCCCATTGCAGCGAATCTCATAATATACTTGTCCACGAAATCTCCAACAAAATCGCCTTTGTCTTGCAAGGCATGTAGTGCGCACAACCAAAACTCAAGGACTTCCTTTCTTAGAGTACTCCAGAAGTTCTCAATTCTCTGGTTGCTTGTGCTACTTCCTTCAATATATGCTATGTGTCTGTTCCCTTGGTTGACCATCATAGCATTATGTATTTGTTTTATATTGACATTTTCGGTTCCTGGGTCTGCTCTTATAATCTTTGGACATCCCTGATACTCTGTGATTGCTCCAAGGTAGTAGCCAGCAATTACAAATGGGTCCTTGTTTGTTGTATACACCTTCAGCCAAACGAGGTAACGAGAGAATCCATCAATACATCCATGAATTCCCAAACCAAAAGGAACCAACTTGTCATTTCCATCGATGTGCCAAGTGTGGTTTGGACCAGGGGAGTAATACTGTCTCCTGTGAAGTCGCCTGGCTCTCCTGCAAAGTCAATGAACATAAATCTATAACGCAAAACCATACATTTGACCAACCACTAAACGTACTGGTCAATATTCAATAATGACTTGCCTGAAGACGCATCCCTCAGGATCCAAGCAGCCTAATATAATACGGACATCCTCTTTCCGAACTCGAAGGCCATTTGCCATGCATTTATGAAACATCCACCTATATCCATGTAGCCCACCGGAATATCTTATTTCATTTGAAATAAACAGCACAACATCAGCCAATTCAGAGAAGTTATTTCTTCTACACAGACCCACTTTTCTCAGGAGACGCCTCAGGTGCCTTTCACTGATAATAAACCCACAAAGGGCTAGACAATAAACAATGTCTTTCTGACTCATTCCAAGCCCATGAAAGAATTGAATGAGCTCATCTCGCTCGGTAGCATCCATAATGGTTGGAGAGTTGCCAATGAATGATTGCTTTAGACTTATGTTGTTTTAACGAATTAGTATTTCGTTTTAACAAATTAGTATTTCGTTTAAACGAATTAATATTTCGTGGGAACGAAATAAAAAATAAAAAGTGCATGTCCTATCCCAGCCACCGTACACAATGGTAGTATTCTCTTAAAATCTGAGTTCAAAAGAAACTTATCACATGTTTAGTAGTTTTTTTCTCTCCCCTCTGCGCTAAGTCACAAATAACATAGTGACAATATTAAAACACAGACTGCCCTGCAGCAAAACCCTGCGCAAATACCCACAAAAAGCATCATTATAATCATTAAGAGAATTTCTTTAACCAATTTATTTGAGCATCTTAGAAACATTATACTATATTTATTTACGTATATAATTATTGTTCCACCCATTTGAAGGCAATGTGATAATTATAAAATAATTCCAAGTCAAAGGACGCTAATGGGGCATACTCAAATCTGGTTTTGTGGACAGCTGTAATAAGCTTTTGATGAGCTTTAATAATCTTGACAGGGGTTTAGTGCAGTATAGCGGACCCAAATTTATGCCCATATTTGGCGGCCATTAAAAGTTAAATTTTATCAAATATCAAAAAAAGTTTTTCAGTTCTAGCACAATTAAAATAACATTTGGTGTGGATAAACAGGGGTTTGGGGGCGGTAGCCCCAAGAAAAAGCAAAAATAAAAACTGTCTTTAACGTGAAGATGAAACCGCCGTCATAGTCATAATTACATTTCAAGTATTTACGTCATAGGCCTGGCAATGAAGGCTTGTTAAATACGGTCATCAATCTGGGTCCGCTATACTGCACTTTTTCCCTTCACAGATATCATTGTCACTTCAATACCTACTTTCCCAGAGGTCTGTCAGGTTACATGGCCAAATGTGCCAGGTGCGTTTTCCATGAGAAGGATCAACGCATGCGTTTTCCATGCGATTGGATAAACGCATGGAAAACACACGTAGCACATTTGGCCATGTACCATGGCTTTAAACGCTGGGTTTCTGATGTCCTTAGTATATTTGTACTGTCCTTTTTGGGCAAATAATATAAATAGCAATTCTGCCAGTGTGGGTGATATAGGATATTGTAATAGTTATGAAATATATATCATGTTTTAATGTTAAGACATGTCGCTTATGTTAACCATTCAACAAATATATACATATATAACAGGGTTTATGTTTTAATTAGACTGTAAAGCAGTCTTAAAGGCTAATGCCCGTGGTAGAATGGTTGTAACAAAACAATCAAGTGTGACCTGATAAAAAACTGTGACAAAGATGTAAATATTTGGTTTAGGTTACAAAATAAACAAAACCCTTGAAAATTGCATTGTTTATCATTCAGACCAGAGTGATAAGTTTCTTTTGATGCTCATGTTACATAACATTTTATACTTATGTAATTATATATATCTATACATATTTTATGTATATGTAATGGTACATACAAGGCCAAATAATTATCATTAAATTTAACTAATTCACTTCACCAAGATCCACGAATTGTACAAATTCTCCTGGGTTACACTTGATGTCTTTGATCTTAACAGCTTGCAGTCCGATGTCTTGAAACACCTGGATGATATCTCCTGCAGTCAGGTCACTGCAGCGCTGTTCACTTGTTTGCTTTTGATACCTGGGCCTAGGCCTTTCTCAAGTATAGAACTATCATAGAGTTCTATGATAGTCCAGGTATATGTGAACACACTGTCTGAGACCTGAAAACTTTTGGGTCAAAGCAGCAGCAGCGTAGGCAGGGAGGGGGTTTTACATAATATAGAAATTCTGCCAAACTTTTGGGTGTACAGCTGTAAATTGCACAGCATTAAAACCGTGATGCAATCGCGCAACTTACAAACCAAATTTATATACTTTAAAGCTGCTGCTCCCCTAATATTCGTTCGATTTTCGTCAAATAAAGACTGAATTGTTTCAGGAAATGTGTAGAATTTATATCTTAGTTCAAACGCTAGATGACGGTACTTGTTCATCTTCAAAATGGTTTCTGTAAACAGAACAAATTAGTAATTATATTATATAGTGTACTTGGGTGGGCCTAGTGCTGCTGGCATTCTACACACAACACCAGGTATCTAATTTGTTTTTGAAAAAGAATATTCTTGTTCCTGTTATCATCTCGTGCAGGTACACAGAGCCGGTTGCTCAATGAGTGTTTAGTCTGAGTGTTCTTTATAAATATGAGCTGCTGCACTTACCATTTATCTCCACAACGGAAGTAGCCACCATCCAAAAGGTGATGCATCACCATACACTCATGAAAGGTGTTCCTAAACACTTGAACCGATTGTAATAATACTAATAATTCGATTAAAAAGAATTACTTACACCCAATACCCAATGTAAAAAGCCCGTATTTCAAATGAGAGAGTTAATTTTCCCTATACATTTTATCAAACCTACCCGTGGGCATCAAACAGCTGGAAGATAGGACTAGGGACTGGCCTGTAAATTGGACACAAAAAACATACAATGTATTTATATTATAAAGTTGGTATGTGTACTACAAATTCATTGCAAGGTAGCAAAGTTTGTCATTATGCACGAGTTATACTGTGCTCACTATCAACAAAGGTTTATTAGATGGCTAGGTCCCCCACAAGGTTGAACTTCCAGATGTTTGCATGTAAGGCTTTGTAACACAAGACAGCGTAGACTTGCAGCTAGTTCTCAGGTAATACTATTATGTAGAGTGTTTTATTCAATTATAACTTCTGTGAAATCATTGCCTTAAGTTATTATAACCCTTTTGCAAATGTCCCTGCAACAAAAAAAAGTAGTGAATCATTTCTAAATCAGATATATTTCTCTAATATTCACCCTTTGATACCAGCTTCTCTCTGCAACTGAACTCTATTGGCTTCAGAATGTTGGATATTTTGTCGCTCAATGGTGTCTACGGTAGATTCAGCGGTACTCGCACGATCACCCATGAATGTTTCTTTGGTATATTAATGTCAAATAGAAATATTTTTAATTGTATTTTCACTTTAGTAGTACATTAGTTTTCACATCTAACTTTGCAATTCAATAAATGTGATAAGTGATAAGAACTCTTAAAAACGGAATCATTGAAGATCTCCGGTTGTTTTAACACACTGATTGAGCATAAGCGAGGCATGTGCTGTCTTGTGCATAATAAGATTGAAAAAATTCAGCTTGCTATAATATTGTTCAAATGCATTAAATGGATGACACCAGCTTTGCACAGGACTTGAATTAGCTAATATTTTCCATGGTGCAACATACACAATTTATTATTTTTGCAACATTACCACATTACAACATTACATGTTTAAAACAGTTATAAACTACATTTCATAGCACTGCTACAAGGCTTTGGTAGCCAAAGTCAAAATTTGGTCGTTAGGACAGATAGACCACCAACTTAATTTGCCAAAGACAGATAGGTCACCGTGACCTATCTTACAAATTACTTGTAACAAACTTACCAGACATATGTGGCAATATTTATTGGTCATGCAAGGTCTCCAATAACAGCAGTGGTGATGATGCAGCGTTCTTGATGCAGTGCATCATATGCTTCCACACCATTTCTAGTTAAAATGAAAAAAAAAAATTCATACACTGGCATCAATGATTACATACAGATAATTCCTGGGACGTTGCTACGCTCACGAATCAAACATTCATTCCTCCAAAAATTACCACTATTAACTTCAGACATGTCAATAAAAGTCATATGTTTACATACAATTAAATGTATAAGTCCAGGTAAACATAGGGTCATATTTTACTTTGGTGGCAGGACTAAGACAATAACACATAAATATATTCTTAACAACTTGACTTGATGTATGGCGCAGGCAAAAGCAGGCATTTATACATGAAGGGTTGCAGCATGTCAAAGCATGATGCAGATTCACTGACAGCCATCAACGTTGAGGCCTTTTCCAGAAAGGCAGACCTAAACGCATGCAATGAAAATACATTATTGTTCAAAAGAAATTATCTAGTTAAAATTATATGAAGAGACTATTTTGCATTCTATGATAATACATACAGTAGTGTCAGGAAAGACAACCACTTTTAGAGTTTGAATTAACCTCTTTAGTTAACTAGCCTAACAAACACAGAACAACACATAATTTAGTAAGGCATCAGATAATAATGTGCTATATGGGTCATTCCACAGAAACGGTGCATTTTTGGCATTTCAGATGCAAGAAAATCTAATATTCTTGTCTCCATGCTACCATGGGTGCCAGCCAGCTGCCATTTGTAAGTGGACTTCTTCTCATTCAATATTTTTCCTTATTATGTATCATTTAGGTTTAAGTTGTTTTAACCCCATTTTCCACCTAGACAGTCATACTAGACAGAATCTAGGCTGTGCAGAGGCACCCATGGGTTTATTCATAAACTCCCTGGGGGTCAGAATACATCTGATTGGCTGCAAACAGTCTGGGAGCTGGCATAGACCACAAGACCCTCGCCAATAATTTTCAAGTGCATCATCTATGTTTATTGCCTAATTGGTACATACCAGCAAGCTGGATTGCAACAGCTGTCATTTTGTGCCACCTTCTGCTCCTGCTTATACCCATCTCATCCAGCCAGATGTTAATAGGTAGAGACACAATAGGAAGAGGTTGCTCTTGTGTGAGGTGTTTTTATCTGTTGTTTTTATACTACAGTGTTATCCGTTTGGATGTATCCTTTTAATAGCAAAAGCCAAATAGGGCGACCATAGAAGGGCACTGTTATGCCTGTCTACCGTATTATACTTGCTTTAGTGATGCATGGAACTGGCTGTATAGGTCCAAAGGAATTATTTCAGACGGATAGTATGAGATGTTAAATTGGCAGTACTCAGTGTCTATACTGAGGCAAGTTAAAGACCCCATTGCATGGGGTAAATGTGTTACACAGGTTGACTACTCTCTCTCACCTCATCAATCAACCCTCGATAGCCGCAAGAACTTGCCTTAGAGGGTTGCACATACCGTTAAGTCAAAATTTGGCATAATCGTTCATTTTGAAAACTTGTGCACAGTATTTTCTTTTGTCACCATAATGTGGTATCCAGGGCAACCAATTGCAAATGAAAACTGAAACAGTATAATGTTCGCAAATTTACACAGTAAATTTACGATGTCGGGCGCCAAGGCCGACGCCTGGCTGAACAGTCCCAGGTGGAAGGCAGCAACCCAGAGGAACGTTTAAATAAGCGATCCAGGATGGCCTTCCTGCGTGCCAGAGTAGCAGAGGTCACCAGAGCTGCGTCGAACTGGGTGGCCTGGTGGGGCTTATGCAGGGCGGGCCTCTTCCCGGTGACTAGAAATGGTGCTGTTCTGTGGGAGATCACATGATACAGAGGGACCCCCCCCCCCCCCGGTCGGGAACCCACCTCTTTTGCTTTTCATAGTTAGAAATTGTTTCAGTCAGATATGAATAATCAGGAGATTTGGCTTTGTAAAACTCACTGTTTTACACAGTGTAGGTCTTACGACATAGAGATAGCACTCTGGTGTTTAATCTCAGTTCATGTAATTGTTGTTAAGTCTGCCAACTGTGTGATTAAAAGTCCTGTAGTAATATATAAACAATATTTGTATCACCCTTAGTAAAAAAATGTTGTAAGAGGGTATTGTTATCACTGATGTCTGTCAGACAGGTGGTTGGGTGGTTGTCATAGCATGCATAGACAGTATTCTTTTAGTTTTCTACAGACAGTTGGCAAGGGATATTATTCACATTTTGCAAAATATTTAGGCATAAATATAATGTCTTTTATTCAAAGAATATGAAAATAAAGTTATCAATTTTACCAATTACACTTTAATTCTCCATTTTTTTTATGGATATCATCAGACATGGAGGGAAAAATGTGGTGCAACATAACATATTGTTGAATAAATGTGATGAAATTGCAAGGTAACCATCTAAGTAGATACACACATTAATGCCATAAATCAAGTGTGGATCATATAATTGCAAATGCAGAAACATCTATGATCTGCATTTATATTCTTCAATTCTCTGAATGCTGATATGCGCTCTTTCAACAGTATTGTTCCTAGATGGAATGTAGCCAAAGGCAAAGGAGCGAAGGTAAATGTTTAGCACGATTATTGATATACAGTGGGTTGCATGTGAATATGTCAACTATAATTCTACACAGGACAAAAATGGCGCAGGCAAGAATCAAAATTTTCTTGGATTGGGGTGATAATTTAAAGCCACTTTGTGACTGTTATGTATTATCTTACATATTGTGAGTTACCTCGAATTTGTGCGTCAAGGCACACCGCCGTTTGGGCCTCGATCGTGCCGTGGCCTACCTCATTCTTTCTCCCATCTCCAGCTCTAACTAACGGCCACTTTCCCCTTAGTGAGCACATGCTTGAGCCAATATGGCTGCCATCACTTTAAACAAAAACTAATACATAATAATTATAAATTGAATTTCCATTGTCCAAGGCAAGTAAAGTGTGCCTTGGGTAAGTGATAATTTGAGGAAAATTACATATTTATAAAATACACTACATGGCATGTATATTTAATTAGCCTATTTAAACATGGATAGATAGATAGATATATAGATGGATATATAGATAGATATATAGATAGACAGATAGATAAATTGACAGATAGATACACTGGCGGATCCAGCCTATGCCTCTATGGGAGGGGGGGGGGATAGTAGTAATTTTATTAACCAAAAGTGGATGGTGTCCAAAAAAAAACCAAGGCTTATCAGGCTGGTTGCCTTTACAGAATCAGGTTTGAGTTATATAAAAATAATTACATTTTTACAGGTATGTAACCACTGAGGAAGTAATATTTGATGCTTTTGTGTAATGCTCTTATTGTTTTGAAACATGATTGTTTTGTTGCTGAAAATTATTCCATAGTATCACACCTTCTTAAACTGCTGTTTTTTGGCTTGCTCTTTACTCTGCTTATCAATAGTTCTTTATTTTGTCTAGTGACTCTTTTTACATTAAATATATATTGATTTTGAAAAATAGGAGTAGTAGGAGGGACAAGGTTTTTTATCACTTTGAACACAAATTCAATCATGCTAGCCTTGTACATATCTTTTACCATCATAATATTATATTTATGGTATATTTCTTTTGTTGGCATCCGTAAATCAAGTCTATACAAAACTTTTACTGCTTTATTTTGTAATGTTTGGAGTCTCATTAGATGCGATTTTGCAGCTATACCATAGACTTGGATTCCATATTTTATTTTTGAGTGAACATATGCAAAACAAAGTTTTAGTTTTTCAGATTCAGGTGCAAAGTTTTCCTTTCTAATAGAACCTGCTGTCATATTATTACGCCTTCCGGTCTTTTGGCCATTTGTATGTGTGAATGCATAATAGCATTGGTTGCTGCCAGTGTGTATGTACTATTTCAATCACACCACCACTATTTAAGGCCACTTCACCAATTTACCACCCATGTTTTTGCACCAAACTGTTTTCCTATAATTCTGTTTCAATTTCCTGTTCATTTGACCAGTAAATTTGTGCCAAAAGGTGGTCTTAATGGCTTTACTTAGTCAGAACCGACCTAATTGGAAGAAATTGAATAGAAAGCAGGTATGTGTAAACCTAGAGCAGGTGCATTTTGTGTGGCAAACGTTTATTAAAAGGCTACTTCCCATTTATGACGTTTTAACCCTTGTAGCTCACTCCAGCATTTCCTGGGTGTTGTACCTAGGCTTTACTGTGTAAGTCAAATTTCCGCTGCAAATGAAAGCCTGTAAACAGCCATTGAGGGAAAACTGTCCATACACTGATTTCATCAGGAGTTGCCTGAACTCATGCCTGAACAGACTTAGGTTTTGCTTGTTAGTTATAAGCATTTGTAGTTATGTTCCATCTCTCTTTTACATAATTATATTTAATTCTGGCAATATTTGATTTTTTTTAATGTCATCATGATGTTTTTCTATCAAATGTTACAAAAACTTTATAAAAATATCATGCAATAATTTTGGAAAAACATTTTTGTCTGATGTTGCAGATTTTCATAACAATTATATTATTTATGAACGTTATGAAAGCATTGCACCTAAACGTGAACATTTTGATGTTGAGAACACATTTCTGGGCTATTTTACTGTTGCATCAATCTTCAATATCTCTTATGTCATTGTTATGTTTTTTTCTTAAATATTATAAAAAAGTTATAAACACATGGTCCTCAATTTTTTTGTATGATGTTACAGATTTACGTTAAAATTATTTTATTTCATAAACATTTTAAAAACCTTGTGGCTCAACACATTTCTGGGTTATGTTGCCATTGCATCAATCTTTAACACAATTATAGCAGATTTTGAAAATGCCAATATTTGATGACTTATTTAAATCATTATTTTTAGCATTTACATATTATAAAAACGTTATAATAACATCATCCCATAACATTGGTAAAACATTTGTGTCTAACATTACAGATTTACACTGAAATGATGTTATTTATAAACATTATGAAAACGTCACAACTTTACGTAGAACCTTGATGCTGAGAACACATTTTAAGGTTATCTTACCATTGTACGAAAGCCACTTTAGGACATGAGAAAAGAAAATTTAAGTGTATAAACGATTAAGTAAATTGTATATACGAAGTACTAAATAGTATATACAAAATACTAAATTGAATATACAAAATACTAAACTGAATATATGAAATACTAAATTGAATATAAAAAATACTAAATCGTATCTACGAAATACTAAACTGAATATACAAAATACTAAATTGAATATAAAAAATACTAAATTGTATTATAATAAGACCCAATGGTTATGTGGTATATTTTTATATTCCCCACGAGTGGACAGATTGGCCAGGATTCACGAGTGGCGTTAGCCACGAGTGAATTCTGAAGCCAATCTGTCCACAAGTGAGGGAATATAAAAATATACCACATATCCACTTGGGTCTTATTTATACCCCACAATTTTCACTTTAATTGAGCTGCCTGGCTATGCATTCATGTAGTATAGAAAAAATTCATGAATATCAATTTTTGCCATTGACCAATCAGAGCATTGCATAACTGTCAACAACGTCATCACCTCAAAACTTTCTGGGACATTTTGAGGTTAATAAAAAAATTTACAAATGATATTTACAAACCAGTTGTTAAATATTTCTTGTCAGAATTGTTTTTTATACTAGATATGGACAGAAAAAGTTTTATGGTTCCGTATTATTCGATTGTATTACCGAAGCGATGACGCTCCTGTGACGTTGCAACACAGCCACACAATGGTTTGCATCTGTGGACTGAACAGACCATTGACTTTCTGTTACGTTTTTTGGTCCTAGAATCGTTAATTCTTGTCCGATTTCAAAAATTCTAACCTTTTTAGAGAGCTGACAATTTTATCGTTTGAGTAGTGGTAAAATTGTGACTGCGAATATTGTTTTAAAGCAGCCGCGTTAGTTTAAACGGCGAAGCGCTTAGCTGCAAAAAGTGATTTTTTGTCATTGGCCTGCCATACATAGAAGTATGTGGTATACATTTCCCATCCTTGTAAGGTAAGCCATGTAGTATACACATGTATACCACATAGGCTATACCACATGGCTTTTCTATGTGGTATACAACTGATTGTGGGGTATATACAAAATACTAAATTGTATATAAGAAATACTAAATTGAATATACGAAATACTAAATTGTATAAACTAATAACTAAATCACGTAAACAAATTACTATATCGTTAAACGAATTTGTAAGAAGGCCATATCTTTGTTAATATTTGGTCTACAATAACGACTCTTGTTGGACCGGGCTATTCAATACTCTAAGTTAGAAAATTCTAGGTTCAGCATAACCTATGACAATGGCATATGACCTCTTAATTACCCTTGTCCTTAAACCCAGCTCTTTCTATCAGACCCCAGTCTTCCCTCTCCTTCCCTCCCCTTTTATTTGAGCCATATTGGAATCTATTGGGCCCTGATAAGTTATAACCAGTCAGTGTCTATATGCTAAGGCAAGTAAAAGACCCCACCCATGGGGTAAGAGTGTAAGATGGGTGGACTCCTCCTCCCTCTCATCTCATCAATCAACCCTCGATAGCGGCAAGAACTTGCCTTAGGGGGCTGCATTTCCCATATCTATCTATCTAATCTTTCTAATTGTCTATCTTTCTATCTATCTATCTATCTTGGATCCCTTCTAGATTGATGGGAAAAGTTATGTTAAAGTCCTCCTTCCTGATATCATCCATGCTTGGTCTATAATTGCAGGCTGTATGTAATACTTATGCAATTTGACAATATGCAAGTAGCATGGATCAAGATATTATTAAAATGTAGGATGGTGCAATTAAAGTCAGCATCACATAGTAAACCAAACTACATAAAATACTACTAAGAAGGGAAGGGAAGGGAAGACTGGGGCCTGATAGAAAGAGCTGGGTATACGGACATGCCGTTGTCACAGATCAAACTGTATCTAGAATTTTCTAACTTTGTTTATGAGATAGCTCTGCTCAAGACGAGTCTCTACATAGGTTGCACATAACTGTAGACCAAATATTAACTAAGAAATGGCCAGTTTAGTCACTGAAACAGAAGTTACAGCATTTTACCCCATCGAGGGGTAATTACCCCACAGCAACCATAAAAGTGTAATAACATGATAGTAACACCCTGTATATACAAACAAATTCGGCAAAGATCTGATCAACCAAATACAAGTTATATTATCATACTTTAATTACTCTCTGGGGGTAATTACCTTAAGGAATCATTACCCCATGGTAGCAACACAAGTTGCAGGACCCTAAATCGGTTTCACCCTGTAGATCATATAAACCAAGTTGGGCAAAGATGTGTTCACCCAAACATTAGTTACAGTATTTTACCCTATCATAGGGTAATTACCCCAATGCAGTCATACAAGTTTCAGAACCCCAACCCTAAATAATATTCCCATGATGTGTTATTCACTCACAGAAGTAACTATGCTGGAGATCTCACCAAAATATCATGCCCGGAGTAATTATTTTTTAATGTCCCAATACTTCTGGCATTGACTGTGAATTGGGGTGCATTGTCCATGTCACTTGCAGGTGAACCATGTTCCATACCAGGAGATGCTCTAAAGAAGATTGATAAAGAGAATCCAACTGCCATGCATTTCGTTAAAAAGATATCCTATACAGTGGAAGACAGATGTTTTGATATAAACACTTCATCCTTGTTAAACATGTTGTTGTGTTAATGAAGTGTAACAAGCGTATAAAATTGTTTAATTAATGTTTATTTTCATAAACACCTCAACATGTTTATCTTAATTGTCTAAAAAATTTCAACACGTTCATAAAGTGTAAAAAAAAGTGTTGATTTTCAAACACTTGCTACAGTCACACCAAATATAATCCTCAGACACTTTTAACTTGCACTATAATAAATGACCCTCAATAACTTGTAAACTACACAGGCAAATGTATTGCAATCCAACCCACTGACAGCTGTTGAAATATACATACCATAAAATTCAATGCCACCTTCAGCTAAATCACTTTTACTGCAGTAAACTTCTATAACTTGTAAACTACATTGGCAAATGCATTGCAATCACAGCCACTGACAGCTGTTGACATATACATGAGAATGATACCATACAATCCTATGCCCCCTTAAGCTAAATCACTTCTACTACAGTAACCTTCCATAACTTGTCAACTACATTGGCAAATGTATTGCAATCCCACCCACTGACAGCTGTTGAAATATACATACCATAAAATTCAATGCCACCTTCAGCTAAATCACTTTTACTGCAGTAAACTTCTATAACTTGTAAATTACATTGGCAAATGCATTGCAATCACAGTCACTGACAGCTGTTGAAATATGCATGAAACATTCATTAGGTTTCTTATCAAAGCTCTAAACTTCATCATAGATTCTTCTGGAAGGTGTGTCGGCAAGACGGTCTGACACTGACCCAAAACCAACACCATAAAGATTTCGAAGAGAGTGGAGACATTGCCCTGCGAGCAATATAGCCTGAGGTCACCACAACCCTGACCTCGTGCTGGCAAGAAACCCCAAATGTCTCTCACAGATACCACATATATAAAGAAAAATTTACATTCATGTAGAAACTTCTAAACGCTACATCTAATTTTACAAAAGCTATTCACAGAAATTTTAAACATCCACTAGGCAGAATCCAAATTCACAATTTTCTTGGATTCGCACCTGACTTGTTAAGCACATTTCTATTTCAATAGAGTGGCTCCCATCCTCACTACCTGCATTGAATATAGAAATCAGACTACGAATTTGCTCACCAAGGGCCCTATCTATTCCTAACACACATCTGAGCTAATTCACTGGAGTACAACATTTTTAAACCAAAAGACTGATTACTGCTTGCTGGGACCTCTAGAAGTCAGCATCATCTTTGTCTGGGGGACCTACAGGCAGCCTAATAATGGTGGAGTCCTCTGCAACCTGGTAAACTGAAGTAGGCTTTGCCAGCAGCTTACAACACTCAATCCTACTCACAAATGACTGTACCCATATACTCTTCCTGGTAGCCCAAAATCCCAACACTGCCAATACAATCAATACCACTATCAAAGAAATGGCCAGCGATGTCACTGATGCATGCCTCTTGATCCTTACCCAAGTCTTGCCACTTAACCTAATAGCATTCAATAAAATTTCTTCACTGACATCTTTAACGTGTACAGTGGTAGCCCCTTTTAATTGACGAAAAGATTCAATTATGGCTTGATGATTCAGGTTGTGTGTAAAGTTAAACTGGCCATTGACCCGAATAGGCGGGAGTGCCACTCTTTGCGACATGTGCATTTCCGGAATGCAGTGCACTCTCCATCCGGTGCCAGCAATGTTGCAAGGAGCCGGGCAGTGCATCATGTAAGTGCCCAGGTTCAATCTGATAGGCGGGTATACCGTGCCTGGACACCACGTTGATATCATCACGTCCCAAGTGATTATTACGATGGTTCTTAAAGATACCATCTCTGAGAATTCCACCTTGCAAGACTATCAATTGGATCTCCAATTTTGCCTAAATTATTAACTCTAGCTTTAGATTTGTCATACATGCTCATTATTATGTTAAGCATTTTATTGCCTATCTTTTGATTCATAAGTTTATAGTACAGAGCATTTCTATTGATGTAGTCAAATGCTTTTGTGAAATCTACGAAACAGAGATAAAGAGGCTTACATTTTTGCTTTTGGTATCTAATAACAGTATCAAGGATAAAGACGCAGTCAGTTGTGTTATTAAACAGTCTACTCTTAGACAGAATATATCCTGTGTTGAAGAGTGTATCTATAATGGTTTATATATAAAAAAACCTGTTATTTTAATTAACCTGGATTTAGAGTGTGTCATAATGCAAAATACAAATATTTTAAAGATTGTTTTTTTTTTCGCTTACATATATATATATATATAATTTTATTGACTGCAGAGAATCAAAAAGATACATGTGTCATAAAAAAAATTAAAAAAAGGATAAAAATAAAAATATACATATATATAATGAATAAGTAAAATAAAAGAACAATCTATATGAACATAATTTAGTTACATATTAAAAACATCTATATAATAATAATTATGTACAACTGTAAGCATGTGAATAAAGCAAGGCACCATCAGGGCAATTAGCAGGAATCAATGCACCATAGAAGATTAATACTGAATACAAATAAGCAGCAGGAGTGGGTATTTACATATGTACAGATTTTATAACCAGTTATATTGTCTATTTTAGGAACTATATATAATAATAATAACAGATAAAACAATTACATAAGCATACCAATATATGTACAAATCCTTATTTGGAGCAACAATAAATGAAATAAACAAGCATATCAACAAAGCTACTCATGACCATGTGGTGAACTTTATGAATGAAAATGTATATTAAACGATATTGTCAGTTTTTAGGACTATATTTAGGAATTTACCTAATGCATAAATCATTTCTGAGTTTTTATTAATCATTATTTTTAAAAATTGTTCTTTGGGGTGAAAGATAGAGAAGTCTTCAATATGGCTTGGTAGAGATTCATTCTAGCCGTTTCCCAATTTCTACAAATTATCAAACAATGAAACTCATCTTCAGTGTCATTTGTGTCGCACCTTTTACAAATGCTCTTCAGCTACTACATAAGGTCTCTTGTGTCTACATAATTCTATATGGAGATTATGAGAACTCAGTCTAAATCTGGCCATACTACGAGAAAGATACTTAGTGATAATTGAAGCTGGGATTTCATCATCATTAATGTTTAAGCTTTCTGTAACCTGATGTATCCTAATTAGATATCTGAAAAACGTTCCGTGCTTGCAATGGCTTAAACCATAAGCACAAATCATGTTTCAGCAACATAATTACTTTCTAGGAACTGATTTATAATCAAACATTTAGGCTTTTGAAATACCAAAATCGCTATTTCCACAAAAGTAGAGTGTAAAGGACAAGGCAAAAAACCAACAGTTGGTTGATTGGGCCAGATTGTTTTGAGAATTGAAATGAACATGTTTGATAATTACTCACAGGAGGCAATGTGCAATGGGAGAGTTTAACACCCTCTGAACTGATCTGTTCCACATTGTAACAGAAATTATTGATGTTTGATATGAAGGTATAGGCCAAATAATTAATTGAGGTAGGTGCGTAATGTCACAGATCTGGGACGAGTGTGTTTTCCTTGCATTTCCTAATTAATTTGACCCATGAAGAACTTTAAATTTTTAAAATTGGATAAAAATTGACGAAGTTAAATAAAATTTATGATACTGAACACTGCTAACAGCAGCGTCAACAGCGTCACGAACGTCATCGCTTCGCGAACATTTTATTGCAAAGCTCTGCTAGTTTTTATCCGATTTTAAACATTTTTATGTACATAAATTTATTCCCCAATTGCAGAATTATCACATGAAATAGCGGGTGATACGGGCTGGATGATCTGCTTTTCATATCACACAGAATGACTTTTGTACATTGCCCATAAAAGGAAGGCCAGGACATGTCCAAATAAGGACGAAATGCGTACGGCCGAAATAGGTGTTACTATAGTAAATGTCATAAATTAAAGTTTATCCCCTTAAATGGTATTATTTATGGTAATTGGCTGACTGGCTTGGTGGCAACTGACTGCCTTTTGGCTGCATGCAACTGGCTGTCTTTTGTGTTTGTTACACTACAGCAGCCGCGCGCAGGTCTATATATTAATGTAAACGTCAGAAGCCACAAGACATAAATGAGATGTTACCAAACTGACACTTGACATATACTAAGGATAATCCCTCCCTCTCATTACTCCCGTGAAATTCGTCTGAGACAGATTGAGAACTACAAAACAACTTGTGAGTCAACTGGACTGAAGAAGTTAAGGTGACCATGGACTACACAGCTCTTTAATTAGGTAAGTACTCACAAACAAGATGTGTGAGCAAGTGCTCAGCTATGGAACAAAGATTATAATAAATCTTTATTGACCATTGAACGGCTTATCAAACATATACACATAGTAGACTGAAACAATTATACAACCTATTTAAGTGCAATTGGTAGAAGTACACAAAAGATGTATGCCTGTCTCTTCACACACAGTGCTCCTTAAAGTTGCACTGTCTGTCAAATTTGCAATTTTCTAAGATGCTATCAAACAGTTGAAAATTACCTTTATTAATCAAGGCACACTAAAATTGTGTGAATTAATGATTTTATAAGACATCAATTACTAAAAATTAAATTCTTCAAAAATCCAGACCAAAACATTGGAAACACAATGGAAATGACATCATCACCATTGTTAAGTATTGTGACGTCATCACTGAGTTTGTTTACATATTGAGTTTTTAATGGCATGAAAAACTAATATTTGTATTATTTATTGTAAATTAAAACTGAATTGTTGTGCAAAAGTGGGCATGTAATGGTGAAAAATATGAGACAAGAAGGCAGTATTGATTTATATCATTATTTTAATGTGCAAATTTGACAGACAGTACACCTTTAAACAATTAAGGTTGAAAAAAGGTGAATGCACCATTTTAGTATATGGTCTAACCTTCAATTTGATAAAACGTAAAAAAAAATATGTTGGGATAATTTTTAGATGTTCCAATTTGAAGTGTTTGGTTTATCACACCCCAGATTTTGTAGGACATTCTGTGACCTTGAAGCTTTAACCTAAAATCTGCACACATGTTTAAAACACTCATATACACCTCTGTACATTTTTCTAGATATTTAGTGACCTGCTTGTGCAATTTTCATGTATTTTGAACTCAGGTTCTAAGCAACGTACATAAATCTTAACAATAATTTTTGAAAGCTTATTATTGTTGTCTGTTCATTTATGAATAGCTTCACAGGATAAGGCCATGATTTCTCATGATTTAGTGCCTTGAAAATTTGATGTCACATTACTATACATTTTTGACTACTTACACTCGGCGACAGTGAAATTCGCCACGACAACGAGATTTGCCACTTAAATTTAAGTGCAATAAACGCTTCCTAGATGGTTGTCGGAGTGTAAAGACATTGTCAATGATGTAAGCATCAGTTTTGTAATAAATCATGAAATTGCAAGGTGCATAATTATGTCTTAGGTGGGTGGCGAATTTCGTTGTCGTGGCAAATTTCACGGTCGCCGAGTGTACAGCACAATTGTTGATTGCAATTTCTGAGACAAAATGTCATTACAATCTAAGTATGATCATATTTACAATTTAAGTATGATCATACAGCTGGGTTTTGTTCACAGCATTTATCTGAGAAAGAAAGATATTATGAATAGATGCTTCTATCATATGAAAACAGGGACAATTGCAATGCATTGTTTGTGGGTGCTACAGAAAAGTGACGTCATCTGCATAACACAAACACTCTAAGAAGGATGATTATGGTGAAGAGGATTTGCTTAATAAAAGCCTACTTTTAACAAAGTCCTTCTAAAGAGTGTTCCTTGATCTAGCCATACAGGAAACGAAGTCCTTGTGTGTGCACAGTGCCCTCAGTACTTTATGGTTTAATGAAAATTGAACAACAATTATATCAACGGCAGCACAAACGTATGTGGTCTAATCTTCATTTTAATGCAATGTTGGCAAAATTGTGAGATAGTGACTTATATTTATATTAGAAATAGGGCAGTTGAAGTTAACATTTAACGTGTAAGAGCTTGTAAGGTCATTAAAATTTTGGGTATGGTATGGAGAGCCATACAGGCATAACTGCAAAGCAGTGACCCTCTCCTGCTAGGGGGCAGTCTGCCAGATTTTGGACGGAGCAATGATCTTGGTGGGGGAGCAAGGAATTATACTGTATATATTAGTATATTTAAAAAAAAAACACACTTCACTTAATAACGTGAATGAACTACTTTGTTGGTCGCTATGTTTCTTTAATCTGTCAGCAGAATAATCTAAGATCATTGTAGCTAGTGGGGTAGTTCTTCGTGGGCCTGTGGGTTGAACCAGCGAGGATTTTTCTGTCTATTTATAATATTACAGTGCCCGACGTCGAAGTTGTGGCCGACACCGGAGTTGTGGACTTCAATAGTGACGTCCTGGGGCCGATCCAAACATTCTGAATAAAGAGGGTGATAGATATCGCTATTATTTTTAAATCTTTCTGTCAAAATATTCTGAATCCGCCCCAGGACGTCACTATTGAAGTCCACAACTCCGGTGTCGGCCACAACTTCGACGTCGGGCACTGTACAGTGAATGTGTAGTTCAGTGATAGTCTCATTCAAATCATTTGCATATATATTTTCATTATTTGCTGTTGTTTTGACCAGTCGGCTAAAAGCTTTATAGCTGATGTTTTATTGTTTGTCCCACACCTCCCACTATCAATAAAGTCTTGTCTTAGGCCTATGTTGAAACACGGACACAGTAATTTACCTAGTTTTAGCGCTACAGAGTAATGTTGGGAAATCAAATAGTCTGCCTTCTTGTCTCATATTTTTCACCATTACATACCCCATTTTGCACAACAATTCAGTTTTAATTTTCAATACATAATATAAATATTAGTTTTTCATGCCATCAAAAACTGGATATGTAAACAAAACCAGTGATGACGTCACAATACTGAACAATGGTGATGATGTCATTGAGCAGAGCCCTGTATTAGGTTGGAAGTCTTAACCAACAGTAGTTGATGTGAAGCAAAGGAATATCACATCTACATTTGGCCATATAAATGCATTTTAAGGGCCCATTTTATGATATTATTGAAAACATTTCTTGACCATCCCTGATAATATGCTACGCCAGCCCTATTCTGGCCTGATGTTGGTCAGACGTCGCCCACATCAGGCTGACGTCGCCCACATCAGGCTGACGTCGCCCCCATCAGAGTGACATCTAACCGATGTGGCATGCTATCTGGGATATAATAGAAATCATCCATGCAATGCAATTTAACATAATATGTGCTCATTATGTAAGTGAGACAATTATATTATGTGGGTAATTGGGCCTTATTAGTAATGTTTGTGAGGTTCCAGTGTGTCATTAATTACCCATGGGGTAAATTTGTAACATGGCGTGGACTCCAAGCCTTATCATTTCATTATGACTGCCTCTGGCAGCTTGTTATATAAGCTGACTAATCTTGAGACCCAGCATCATTGAGTCAATTGACATTGACACAAATATAATCATTGTCATTATACACATGGTGTGTCATTAAGGATTTGCTACCAAACATTGACAGGGGCTCATTAAATATTTCACACTTTGTGCTAGTAAAACAATATCACGGTTAATGTACAGACATCGGTGACGACAGACCAGTATGTTGGACCGATATCGAGCCAACATCGGGCCGACGTAGCATGCTAATCAGGGTCATTGTTATTATGCAAATACCAATTTTAAAATATCAACTTATTACAGTTGGGCACCATGTGCACGAATCAATGTTAATGTTAAGCGAAGATGCTACACATCAATACTAGGATGTATGAATGATTTTTATTATTTTCAGATTAATTTGCGCTGTTAAATACATTGGAATCGAACAAACGACTAACTTTGATGATCGTTGCCATGGCTGAAACTGCCTCAACATCTTCATCTCCAGAAGTCGGGTTCACCACCGCATCCGAAACTTTTTTCTTCAATACAACCGAGTACAATGAGGGCTTTGCTGAAGATGTTGTAAACGCCAATTACATGATAATGGACACCATCACCATGGCAATAGGAGCATATATAGACCCAACTGTATTAATCATGGGTATAATAGGCAATATTTTAGCATTATCTGTATTCACTAAATATGGTAATAATCACACTGTCTTTTTCTTGGCTTCATTGGCTCTTTCTGATTGTTGTCAAAATACATCTACTTTCATAAACTGGTGCATTTTGGCATTTATTGGTCAAATGAACCTGATCACGTGTCAAATTGTTATGTTTTTCCGCGCTTACTTTTCTGTATGCAGAGTTTGGTTGACATTGGGAATGACAGTAGAGAAATACATAGCGATTAGATTTCCACTCAAATGTAGGCACTTGAGAACGAAGAAAACTGTTATAAGAGTAATTGTTGTAATTTTTACTGCTTCATTGTTGGTTGTACTACCAACAGTGTTTGTAACTTCAACTGATGGAAACAAAACATGTTTTATAAATATTCAAACCTCATTAACTATTGTATACAACTGGGCCATGATATGTATTCACTTCTTGATTCCTTTGGCTGTGATAGGATCCTGTAACATTCTGATCATTCAAGCTATGAAGCAAAGTAAGCTGGACATCTTAAGCTTCAGGCGAGCTGAATCCCAGGGAACATCATCTACATCTCGAACTAGTTCCGTTGACAACATGCAGGTTTCCACCGTTGACATGACAGCTTCTGGACCAAGCGACATTGTTGGCACAAATGTAAGACAAGATTCTGCAGCTGCTTCTAATTCAAGTAAATGGGGCCAACGGGATGCAAGTTCTTCACACACTTATCGACCATCAA
Source organism: Alitta virens (assembly GCA_932294295.1). NCBI lineage: Eukaryota > Metazoa > Annelida > Polychaeta > Phyllodocida > Nereididae > Alitta > Alitta virens. Next base: position 3,357,902 of record OW028585.1, on the reverse strand, counting down.
CCAATAATTCCAGTGACTGGGGCCAACCAGATTCAAGTCCTTCGTCCACTCGCGAAACATCCTCAAACGAGCAATCTATGATCAAACTCTTGTTTGTTGTCACCATTTCCTTCTTTGTACTGACTCTCCCATTCTACACAAGAACCATCTTCTTTGCTATATATGGTGTCCCTAACCGACACATCCTCAGGCTTGTGGTCGCGGTGACTCGCAATTTGTTCATGAGCAACAGTGCGCTCAACTTCTACTGGTATGTCCTTGTCAGTGACAAATTTAGAAAGAACCTGGGTCGACTGTTTAAACTGAAATGAGACTAGATTTCATTTAATCTCATGTTTACCAGATGAGTTCAGGTGGCATATGACATACAATTTTGTCCTAATATAGTTGGCTAGAAACCATTGAATCCCCATAGACAAGATCTATTTTTTTCACTAAACAGCTCACGTGAAAACGTTAAATACAACTAACATATAACACATTTTTATGAAATATTGATCATATTTTAATAACATATTTATCAACATTTATTTTAATTATTTTGTCTTATATCATAATCTGTGTAGTTTTATTTGGTTTAATTATAGATATATATCCAATAGTTGCCTGTGTTGCTGTGAACAACGTTTTGTCATCAGCATAGAGCACTGGTGAAAAAAAAGTGTTACTTTAACTATATCATTGATATACGTAATAAAGAGACGGGGCCAATAATGGACCCTTGTGGCACTCCACATCTGATCGTTAGGTAGTCAGATCTTTTGCCGTTGAAATGTACATGTGCAGAACACCTGTTATGTTTTGATCATTAATCCAGTACCGGTCAGCATCTGTAAGACATGGGCGATATTGATACAATGGTGTAACGAAGAAGGCCAATATTGAAACAACGCTTGCCCGAATGATATATTGGCTGCATGTCTTCTGAGAGGCCATAATTAATAAATTGTCATTATATTTAATTAAACATTATACCAAAGCCCATTTCAAGATATGTGCAAGACCAGGACGTTTGAGTGAAAAGAGTCAACATAATGTTTACTTAATTTTGGTAATTTTCAGCCTAAAGCAGCTCAAACTGGGCGAAAAGGTTAGCTCTAAGTCAAACCGTAATTATCTTTAGTATTTATTACAGCCAAATTCATAGACTTGGAGACTAATCGCAAGAGGACATCATGTGAATCCAGGATACCCATAGGTATTGTTTATTGTTAATTGTTTATTGAGTAGATAACTCATCTTCAAGGCATAATTTATGCTGCTAGAGGCATGAGGGTAAATACAAAGAAACAAAAAAAAAATAAAAAAAAAAATAAAGTATAAATAAATTAGATGCAGAATGTCAGCCTAATTTTGAAAGTTGTATGGATGTTATCATGAAACCGAGCATAAATAGAGTTTTGGTAAATTGCATTCATCTATGTATGTCCACACTGTCATCACTTTGTTTGAGGATCGGAATCCATTGAAACTACTGAATGACCACTCCCAACAAGTTCTAAAAGCCCTTGTAATCCAGTAGGTGTGAGTATTCCTCTCCTGAGCAGCCAGATATCCTTCGGGACTAAACCCATTTGCAAACCAGTAAATAATAAATATGGTATCAATAAATATTAGTTTCAAGGTACATCATGATGACATGAGGGATGAATTACCAAATTACATAAGAAAATGTAAATGAAGACATTTCATAATGAAAAAAAAAAACTGGTATAGACACACATGTTCCATGTTCTTTCTATGTTGTTTCTATGTTGTTTCTATGTTGTTTCTATGTTCTTTCTATGTTGTTTGAAACTTGTTTCAGTTGCATTGTTTATCTTCGTTTAAATCCCATCATAGCCATGTATTACAAATGTAAAATTGTCTATCAGATGAAATCCTCTGGTGGCAGACATGCTAGCTGCTGTATGCCAACACCATATTATCTCCAACACCATATTAAAAAATGTATTTTGATTTATACTATTACATTTATTGTAAACAAATAATATTTATGGTTGGAATAAACATATCTCTCTCTCTCTCTCTCTCTCTCTCTCTCTCTCTCTCTCTCTCTCTCTCTCTCTCTCTCTCTCTCTCTCTCTCTCTCGCTCTCTCTCTCTCTCTCTCTCTCGCTCTCTCTCTCTCTCTCTCTCTCTCTCTCTCGCTCTCTCTCTCTCTCTCGCTCTCTCTGTTCTTGTGGACCATAAGCTGCTATCTTTCTTGTTTTGCCCAAGCTTTTTAAAGCTGTGTTTTTAATGTTAAGCTATTGATAGTATCACAGGTTTTGTAATTATTGAAATTATTTTATCAGGTCATGTATTGTTGTAATTACTGATTATTTTAGCATTTAGTCACCGTTTTATTTTATTTTAACTGCTACATGTTTGTTGTTTGTATAGATAATTGTTGAAAATGTCATAAAAGCTCTCAAATACATTACAGAAAATGCTAAGTTGTAAGAGCGTGTGAATTTCTTCAAAGAGAGCTTGAGGCAATATAACTCTTCACACTTCTTTTGAAATGAACTAAAGTAATAGACATATATATATATATATTTCTATGATAATCTTTCTTGTGAAAGTCCATCAGACTGAGTATGATTTATTTCTTAATATGATTTTGTTCTGATCATCATTTCACTTATCTCACCCTCATAATTTCCATGTAACAGGTGGTCTTGAAATAACTTTGAATTAAGTTCTGTTGAGAAATGCATTTAAAATATCACGATAGAGAAAAGACTTACCACTAATGCCTAAATTCCACCCGGTAAGCAAACAAGTGGTGGAAAGGCCATCTTGCACAACATTTTAAACTTCATAGTCAGCATCAGGTTTTTACCAAGCCATATGATTAGATGACAAAACTGCTTTATATCTTAACAAAATTTCAACAGATACCAGGCAATCTCAATTAATTTTTTGATATGGTGATATGTTGTAATACAGTTATAATGTTGTAAAATGATGTAAAGTAATAAATTTATATTTAATCAATTTTGACGTTTTCATGTTATTTCCAAAAATGGAAAGATTGTCAAGTTGCAATCATGATTTCTGACCAGCTACAAGTCCGCTGTCCACTAGTCAGCATTACAAAGGCATACATGCAAAAATGTGGAAGTTCGACCTTGTGTGGGACCTAGAATACACCTGCTCTAGGTTTAGACATACCTCTTTCGCACTCAGATACGGTTCTTCCAATTTTAATCGATTTCTGTGCCATTTACGATTTTGTGTTTGGCTGGTAAACTATGATAGCCATTGTCGCCTAGTTCTGCCAACTCTTATAAGAGGGAGGGCTGCGGCGACGTCACGGTGGTGCAGATAAATATATTATTACTTTTACTTCATTCGGCCTGTAGATCACTGGAATCCTGTGGAAATGGGTATATTTACTTATTTTTTTAATTTTCAAATAGAGTAAACTACGGACTTGAGCTATTTAAAATTATTTTATCATCCACTAGGGGCGTTTACATTAGGGAACGTAAATTAGAAAATGCTCCTTAGATAGTAAATAGAACAGTCCTCGTGTGCCTAGAGACGAATTAAGGTATGCTAACATGTTTATTGAGAAAACGGTGTCATAAATATAAACTTCCAGGAATTCCTACGGAAGCCGTTCCAACCCTACGTAGCATCAAATACAATGTAGGTCGGTTCTGGCTAATTTCTGACTACATATTTGCATGTGTGCATTTATGGAAGCACTTTCATATTCTTCCTTAGAAAATTATATTTGGTGCAACTGTATTCTTTGTCATACACTGAATTAAAGCGGAAATATTACTTCTTTGTCCCATAATTAATCAGCCAGGGTTAAGTTGGTGGAAGTATATTTATTGTGTAGATTCTAATTCAACAAAATAAAGCAACATATAAACACCATTTGCTAAAGTTGTTGGCAGGGGTCAGAATGAGATATCCTAAAATTCATCAAAAGTGAAGGAAATCTATGATTATGGGGATGTACTAATATTTGAAGAATTAATTGCAGTTTAAAATGTAACCCATACAAAGAGTTTCATTTACTATAAAAAAAATAAGGAGTGACAAGTTAGGCCATTTGCCACCTCTAAATATGACTTGTAGACCTTAAGTTTTGAAAAAAAGTTTTTGGTCATTATAGACTTTGAGGGAAATAAATCTTAAGCCTCATACATTAGGTCTATAATGTAGCCTGTTGCTTCTTAGAAGAAAAAAAAATGTATGTAATAATTAAGCTAAACTGTGCACTATGCAATTATAGTGACATGTCATTAAATGAAAAGAGCCGTTATGGTGCTCATCTTCATGCTAGAAAACCAACAATAAAATAACATTTTTAGATATGCCTTTTTATATATGACAATGAAATAATGTTTTTATATATGACAATAAAATAATATTTTTATATATGCCTTTTTATATATGACAATAAAATAATGTTTTTATTTATGCCGTTTTTCTACACTGTCCCTTTATGCCTGTGTAATGATGCTTTGGTTTTATATGTTCTATCAATGGTTTGAATTCTACTTTATGCAATTTATTTTATTTGTCATCTCACTCCTCACTGTACTTTTCACTTTCTCATTTCATGTCGGCAATATGTTTTACTGATATATATATATATTTATATATGGTTTATTCAACAACAATAACAGTTACAGATGGTCAAGACAAAATAACCAATTGTACGACAAAGTAATAACATGAAGAACAAATAATTTAACAGTTGAATGTTATTGTTGTTAGCAGGTGAGCCTCAAGCTTATGAAGCTGCAAATGACCCACCCCTTATCCCCCCCCCCCCCCGCATTACAGTACAAATAAATAAAATCAAATACATATATATGGATAGTTAAATTACAATGAAACTAGTTAAATTTATTTATATTTACTGTTTTATTCTTATCAACTTTATCTTATCTGATCTTATCTTAAATAATAAATATTGCATTATAATTCTTGCCTTAATATGCATCTCACAGAATAAAGCAGTCAAATCAACAACCGAATTTCATTTGTTTATCACATAAGCATTCAAGTACTAAGTCATTTAATGTTCACACCTATGCCCTTCACAATTTGCTCAGTCCAATTGTAGCGGGTAGCAACACCAGATGGCATGATAAGCAAACCCTCAGTGCCTCCTAGTGGATTGTTCAGGAGGTATGCCTTTGCAAGATACCTTGATGGCCGTAATGAGTGTGTTTGTCTGTAGTCAGTATCATCATTCCATTCCTTTAAATAGAGTCAGAAATAGCCCCTAATTGCTAATTATTGTCCATCTGTCAGCACAGCAATCTTCATTTAGCTCATCAGGTGGTTCCACCTCCTCCTCCTTCTCCTCTTCCTCCTCCTCCTCTAAATGAATAGTATACTTTGCATGCAATGCTCATCGATCATATAATTATTCTTCAGGCGCCTCCTCTACCTCCTCTTCCACCTCTTCCACTTCCACCTCTTCCACTTCCACCTCCTCCTCCTCTTCCACCTCCTCCTCCTCTTCCACCTCCTCCTCCTCTTCCACCTCCTGCTCCTCTTCCAACTCCTCAACTTTCTCTTCAATCTCCACCTCCGCCACCTCAATTTCTTTTTGTGCTTCTTCAATTTCCTTCTTTGCTTCCTCAATTTCCTTCTTTGCTTCCTCAATTTCCTTCTTTGCTTCCTCATCTTGAATTTCTTTCTTTGCTTCTTGAATTTCCTTCTTTGCTTCTTCAATTTCCATCCTGTTCTCTTGGATTTCCTTCCTGGCTTCTTCAATATCTCTGTTTGCCTCATACCATTCTAGTCTTCGTTCTTCATCTTCTGATGATGACGATGAGGAGCCACTGATTGAAATGGAGATGGATAACTTGCTACCATTCTTATCTTTCTTCTTCTTCTTCTTCTTCTTCTTTTTCTCTTTGTCTTCGTCTTCGTCTTCATCTTCGTCTTTGTGTTTGTCTTTCTCTTTGTCTTTCTCTTTGTCTTTCTCTTCATCTTTGTCTTTGTCTTTGTCTTTCTCTTTGTCTTTTTCTTTGTCTTTCTCTTTGTCTTTCTCTTTGTCTTTCTCTTTGTCTTTCTCTTCCTCTTTCTTCACCTTAAACTCTTTTTCTTCGTGTGGGACCATATCTGCAGTCCAACAGCACCCCATGATGTTGTGTATTCAATCTGCAATGTAATTTTAATAATTATTCATCTTATAGAAAAACTCAGAAAACTGAGATATATATATATTAAAAATCAATCACTGAAAATCCTGTGGGTACAGAGTTTGTAAAAATCAAATGTATCTTTAGAAAAAAAGACCTGTATCAGAATTGGTTGAAATAGTCTAGATTTAGAGATGATGAAATTAACTATTTGTTTCTGTTTTCTTATGGCTGTTTCAGCCCCCTAGCGGCAATTGTAAAAAGCTTTATGCAGTGGAGAAACAGTTTCTTTCAAACCAACACTGTCAGCCTGAATGTACACAAATATCAGTGACGTCACAGTTAATCTTCACAAAATTGAGCTATTTGAAATTTGGATGGCAGTACGTATATTAATCTAAAGATTTAGTTTCTGATACAAAAATGGCTACTATCTATTTCCTTTTTTTTTCTTTGACTGATCCCAGAAGTAATTTACTAGCAAGTTAGCTAAGGACATATTAATTAGCTTATTGCGGTTTTCATGTGGGACCATTTCTGCTAAATTGGTCAATCTTTTTGGCTATGGTTAGTCTTTCTGGGACCAGTCAATGTATCTCATGAGCAGTCTTTCTTGGTTAATGTGTCCAATTAGTCTTCCTGTCACTATATGAATTTTATTTCAATTATATTTAATTAGCCTCTTTTTCCTTGTATTTATAATGTAAGGGGTGTGCACAATTTTACAGCTTTTTATTAAGCTAGTGCACATCCCCCACAGTATGCTAATGTCTTTTATTGTTTATGTAATGTACTAACCGTATTGAAATACTACATACTGTGAACAAATCATCTATACATCTGGGACCAGTCAATGTGTCCAAGTAGCCGTTTTTAACAAACCTTCTAATCCACAGGATTTTAAGCGCAATATGATGCTTTGACACTTTAAGGTGCAGAATTGTTTTAGTGTGTCTTGGTGATGGAAAAAACCTCAATGATTAATGATTGCTCATGCGTGTAGGAGGTAGAACTGTTACATTTCTGTACCCTTCTGGTTGCTGAGGAAATCGATCTGACATCTACATGTGGGACAGGACAAAATGTAATTAGGTCAGAAAAGCCTGTAATATTTGATGGATTGACCAAGCCTGTCCTGCATGTCTTGACCTTAGGCAGTTTGCCATGGACGAATCGTCCAGTGGACTGAATGACTAAACATGTCTGTATTTAGATCAGTGAGCTGAAAAAGTAAGTTGTTTGGTATCACTAAGTCAATACCAATGTTGCAATGCTACTCAATCTGAAGCTTAGCCACTTTATATGACTAGCTGCTTGAGGCAGACATAATGATGAAATGATAAGGCTTGGAGTCCACATCATGTAACATCATTTACCTCATGGGTGGAATTTTTCACTTGCCTCAACATAGACAACGAGTACAAGGCTCCTCAAATTTAACGTCTGATGCGATCAACATCCAGCTGAGATGTAGCTCACGCAGAGTTCCAGGCTGAGGATCAAACCTGGGACCATCAGCAGAGCTGGTCTGTGTGGCAGATGCTTAACCATTTGGCCACCATTTGCTAACTTTTTCGGGGGTAAAATGAATGTTTCTATGACACTGTGTATGACACAGGAGCTCTCTGAAATATGTTAGCACGTTTATGACATTATATATGTATCTATATTACGTTAATAATTATGTTTATGTCATTTAACTTTTTAAGTTAACAGCCTAAAGCCACTATCACACATAGCCGAGTGACGATGCAGAGTAATGACGATCGCTGGAAAGCAATCAATCGGCGTCACTCTTGCTCATTTGATGACTAGAAAAAGCAAGTCAGCAAGGTCTCGCCGATCGCTCGCAGATCACTCGCCGATCACTCCCCGATCGCTCGCCGATCACTCGCCAATCACTCGCGGATCGCTCGCCGATCATTCGCCGATCACTCGCAGATCGCTCGCCGATCGCTCGTCTTCTTCACACGCCGACCAATCGGCGAGGAAATCACGTCCACACAGCAATCCATCTGACCAAGTGTACTCCCAGAGTGACCAAGTGTACTCCCAGTGTGACCAAGTGTACTCCCAGTGTGACCAAGTGTACTCCCAGTGTGACCAAGTGTACTCCCAGTGTGACCAAGTGTACTCTTTCAGAGCAAATTTGCTCGGCGACAATCTTAAAAAGTTTTAAACATGTTTAAAACTTTACGATCGTTCTACGAGTATTGCCGTGTATTTACGAGCTATTCCAGAGTGGTCGGCGTGCAGAGCCGTGTATTCCCGACTGCCTAATTTATTAAGCACTCGGCATCACTCGGCATTGTCACTCGGCTATGTGAGATAGGCCCTTAAGAAAATTGATGTATCTGTCCGTTTCAATATATTTAGTCCTTTCTAAATCTTTTTATACATATCAATTATCTATTTAATTTCTGTCTCTCTACATGTAGCTCCTATTTCAGCTAAGTTTATGATGTTATTAATTTGTGATGGGTTAACAGACCTACTTACAATCGTTTGAAATAATAAACTTGTAGTTTCCAACTAAACGCCACACAAATGAGGATGCAATTACATGGTTTATGAACTGTATGTGACCTAACGTTTACCCATAGTTTATAGTATTTGCATAGAGCCAAGAATAGACTGATATAGTGGGCTCTATTCATGGTATATACTGTCTCTATTCATGGTATATACTGTCTCTATTCATGGTATATACTGTATATATTAATGGTATATACTGTCTATATTCATGGTATATACTGTCTCTATTCATGGTATATAGTGGGTTCTATTAATGGTATATACTGTCTCTATTCATGGTATATATATACTGTCAAATGCATGTATCTTATTAGTTCTGTTGAGCTATTGCCTCTTATATGCAAGTGTACATAAACTCAAATATATACAAATATAAATACACAATCTTGAATCCATACAACTTACTTACCATCACTCAACTAAAGTTAATATACCAATATGTTGAGTAACTTGAGTCAATTATTCATTTGTCAGTTCCTGATTTATTAATACCTTTAACTTCAAACAAATAAGAAATAAAAGCCGATGTGTTAAGCCCATCAAAGTGATTATTACTGACACAGCGATACAACCAAAATATTATGTACAGATGTCATTGGGAAATAACATATTTGTGAATCTAATGGAATTGCACATATTAGCTGTATTGAATAGTTCCGGTATGAACAAATTATACATTGAATAGTTCCTGAACATATTAATTATACTTACTGATTAGTCCTAATGTAAGTTCCATGCAGGTACAATTTAAAACTGTGGATTAAGCAGGTATGTATAGGCGCAATGCTATAAACAGAACAATTACTGAAAAATGAAATTCAGCAGTTGTCTGTCTATTTAGCCTGGTGACCGAATGTAAGAATCGCCTATTTAGGTGGATTCCACTGATGTTATATAGGTCATCACACTAGGCAACCTCAGATATAAATAGCATGTTATTTTGTGTTGGTCATGCTTCGCTGACCATCACGTGTTAACAGTGAAGTTATTGCATTTCTGATCAAAGGCTGCTGACCACAACAAACAGCAGTAATCGACCATTACTATGAACAAAGCAACAATAATCGCTGGCATTTGTGCAGTTTTAGGCGGTAAAAAATTAAGTTGTAAATGTTTAGATATGCAATCATACCTGCAAACTGGCCAATACTGCACTCAGGCCGGGGTTAACTAATTGTGTTGGTTAGAATAAGAGAATAATTCGAACTATCTAGGCGGAGTATTTTAAGGTTTTATTACATTGCAAAGATTATTAAGCTATTAAAGTACAGCAAACTGTACTTTAATAGCTTTAATTGATAACAACAATTAAACAAAACAATCAAATTTGTAAAGATGCCTAACGAAATAAAAGTTAATATCCCTCATAGTGATGTTAACTAAGTTACACTTTTGTTGGTTATATCTCTCCGCCTTTGGCGTCGGAATTCAACCAACAAATATGTTTGTTAATTCCCTCCTATTCGGGATATAACTATTATTTTATTTGTGGATAATATTCTACAGAACTGTCATACTTTTTTTTTCACTTTTGTCTTATATTATCCATTTTATCCCTCTGCTGTACTTTAATGTCAAAATGATTGCAGAAAATAATATAATATGATGACTGAAAGGACCCTTTGTCTTTTTTCTTGAAACCTTTCCAATGTCCTTCTTACATCATAATATTATTAAATTTTACTCAATCATCACCACCATCACCACCGTCACCATCATCACTGTCATCACCGCCATCACCGCCATCAGACTCCTCCTCCTATTTCTCCCTCCTCCTCTTCTTCACCTTCCTCCTCCTCCTCCTCCTACTCTTCTTCTTACTCCTCCTCCTCCTTTATCTCTTCTTCTTCTTCTTTGCTATTAATTGAGATGAAAATGGATGAACGGCCACCGCCCGAGGGCTTCTTTTTTGGTGACTTCTAATATCGAACAAGAGCATCCCATCTTGTATAATCAATAAATCTTGCACCAACTTCTAAGTCATACGTCCCCCCCCCCCCCTCCCCCAAATTTTATTTTGAGGTAATGTTAGTCTATTTGACGTGTTCTGCAGAACAGTTTCATTAAATCTGGTTGCTTCAGCCGCAGACCGTGTCTTTTGATTTTAACATATTCATCGGCGATTTTTGTATATTCCTTGGGGTTTATACAAAACTTTGATTATGTTAATGTAAACTGCCTTTTGGTTCTGACGTTTTTAGATTTGAAGATTGAAGATCTCACAGTGTTTTTCTCAATAGCTTCCTATGTTATGATATGTCCGAGTCTTTTACATCTTCATCACAAAAATTGTTTCCTGAAACATCAACCAAGAAAAGTAGTAAATGTTAGGTAATTACAAGTTTTGAATCAGCATTAAATAGTAGAGTGTATACCCTACAAACATTTTTATATTTGTATGATATTATGTCAATATTAGAAATTCCTCGGCCCAATATTATTTGAGAATATTATATAAGGTTAAAATGTGGACAGTTATAAGCTGATTTTGACCTTATCTGTAATATTTTCAACTGTTAGTTTCATGATATCATCTTAATATTTCCTAAAATATTAGAATTTAAGGTTTAACTAACATTTTCACAATGTTTGAATAATATTATTCAGATATTAGACAAATATTATATCATAACATTTGCCTAAGGTTTGACCAAGGTTTCACAAATGTTAGTCAATATATTAGTTACTAACATGATGCCGATATTTACCCAAGCATCTGAAAACATTAGTCCGACCTTATTTATAATATTTTGCATAATGTTGAAAGGAGCTTTTTGGAAAGATTACATAACATTATCTTCTTATATCAGACTCATATTTTCAAACATATTTTTCGAAGGTTTAAATTACTATTGATATAATATGTATGATAAATGATATAATATTCTGCAACAGATCTCATTATGATCAAGTAACAAACAATACAAATCATTTCTCTCTCACAAATTTATTTTGACTGTAAAAACAACAAAATAAAAACAGTATAATACAAAATGTAGCAACATTCAAGTGACACAAGATTTAATGACCCTCTTCTTTAATAACATGTAAGAATACATCTTTATGACAAGCATCGATCTAATAACACTAAAGTCTTATATTTTGCTCATTACATGTAATCATGGTAATGTAGTTTACTGATCCCAGGTTAAAAAACCTCTTAGTTCAGATCGTTGTAGATAGGTTGGTGATATATACATGCGTGGAGTGCAGGTTAAAATCAGTACGAATTTGGGGTATGATGAAGACTCAGTATTCTTTGAAAACTAATGAAATGTATAATTGCAACAAAGTCATGTCTGCATATGGGGTTTTACACATTTTTAAAACCAGTCTTCCCGGGTGTAAGGGCTTAATTGTCATATTTCACTGTACAGTCAGAGTTCATGAACCCAACAAATAGTCTCCAGGGTTATGTCATTAGTCAATGCACTGCAGATGTAGTATTTCTGAAATCTGGAAGATCAAAGCTGTTAAACTGTCTGTTCAATTTTTCTGAAATACAGTAAAAGATACATTCTGTAAATTGTATAGGTATGCATTGATATGTCCTGTAATTATATAAATTTGGTACTGTGTAAGTGCCCTCCTGAACGATGATTATGACAATTATGTTTGAATATTTACCTTGAAACTTTGATCAGGATGTGCATTTGGATGGCATGGCAACTGATGTTGAAAAGTAACCTGCAAATGATAAAATTTGAATTAATATGTGTGTGGCTTTCTCAGATGTTTTCAACTTTGCAAATAAATGGAACATTTACCAAAGAACTCCGTACTCAGAACTCAGAATCAATTTACTCATACCAATGTTTACCCTACCTGGAATCTGGATCTTCACTGGTATTTGGAGGATTGATCGTCATTTTAGATGTAACATCTGAAAAGAGAACAATTTTATAAATCATATTATCTTTTAATATATATATCCTAAAAAAATTATCTTATACCTTATATTAATTGATCTACATTGATCTGTATTTCTACATCACAAAGTCCTACACCGCACAAATCCAAGGCCAGTTGTTTGGGCATAAAGCATACAGCAGTTATCAGTAGGTGGCAGCACATGCCCTGACATATAAAAGCTATTATTATTACTCAAATTCATGTAAAAGAAATGGAGAAACAATATGATATAGCATTTAATATTCACAAAATTTCCATTGACAGCAATGAAACCATTTAAATTATCATGACATGATACCATGACATATTTAAATCAATTATCACTAGGTGGCAGCACAATGCCATGATCACCACTGATCAAAACTGTAATCCAATCACACAAAGGAATTTGTCAAAATCTACCAATCATATATCACAGATAATTGTTTTGATCACGTTTGCACAGAATGTTTGCAGCAATTTTAGGTAAATCGCCGCACATGAGCTGATATTAATTTATTTTAAAACTCATTTTTATATATTATTTAAAAATGGATTGATCAGCCTTGAAATTCGGTATTTAAACACTCATTGGCAAAAATGACAGCTGGACACTGATTGAATTATCATGGCATGAGACCATGACATATTTAAATCGTCATGGCTCCAGGATCTTTGTTGATCAAACTGCATGATTGATCTCATCAAAGAACTTTATAATTATAAAGCATTATTCTTTGTGATTGTCAGCTAATGAGGAGATATGGGTTTTTAATGAAATGATACAAGGCTCGATCATAACACCAATCATACAAAAGCACATGGATCCACAAAATAATTAGTTATCAAAGATTATGTAATGATATAGAATGTCACACAATGAACTATATATGCATTTTGCAGAATGTTGTGCATATGGATCATATAAAAGCAAAATATGGCCAACATAATGTCACTTAGCAATTTATTATATATACTCATTTGAAAGTGGATTATATTTAATATACATATTCATAGTACTATTCAAATCATAATTTAGAACATTATATGTTTAACCCCCTCTAGTGAGCAATTATCATGCCATAATATATGCTAATGAGTGTTCTGCTTCAGTTAATTTCAAGATATCTGGGTCTAATTGAGGGGGTTATGCAAGTTGCACATGTAATGTGATACCATTGCACAGTCTAATGCAGTTTATTGTTCTTGTATAGTTTCTATCTAATTCTAGAGAAAAAAAAGCTATGCATTAGACATGAACTCTAATTGACAACAACCTATGCTTTGCAAAGATATATAATAAATTGTTAATGTCATAATTCACTTTAATAAAGATTTCTTATCCTTATTATACTTACTAAATTGATTTAATTATTTTAGGTTATTCATATTTAAAATTCAAGCTAAACTAATTAATATTGTTATATTTTTCAAGACTTTTGGTTCTTGAATGTTTATAAAGTATGCAAATTTAGATAGATAGATATAGATACAGATAGATATATAGATTGTTTGATTGTTTGATTTATTGACTGATTGATTGATTGATTCATAGATAGATAGATAGATAGAAGATAGATTGATATTAGAAATGAAGATAATTATATGCAATCTGAAAAAAAAGGGTAACTTACCTACATTATGTGCATGTTCACTTTGTAGCATGCCAGTCCTTGCAATGTCTGTCCAAGTTTACCTGTGTATAAGCTGTTAACTGCTGTTGTCTCCAGTGCTGACTGCAGAGTGGAGAGGGGTCCAAGGAGGGAGGGGGTCAATTGCCCAGTCTGTGTCTAATTAGTGCATGTTAACCTACCTGAAGCAGGGAAGCCACTCATGCATGGATACATGAGTGATTGAGACTTAATTTATATATTTTGCTACTGGGTTATCCAGTAACAATGCATTACATCAGTGTGGGTAGCTGTTTCTCTTTTAAAAACAAAACAAATGTTGAATTTTATTAAGGATAACCTCTACCCACATTTAAGTTAATATAGAAATTAAATAAATTATCACAGGAAAGTGTAATTATGTATTGAAATTAAATCACTTGCATATTAAAAAACTTGATGTGAGCATTATATGCTCTACACTTTTAAAATAGAAAGTATTTTACCTATTAGTGCATGGGCATGTTTAATTTTTTCACAAAGAGGTAAACATACAATCTCTTTGGTGGCCAAGTAGGTAGAGTGCTGGCTTGCCAATCACAACTTCGTGGGTTCAATCCTAACACCTGGTTTTGCTGAAGTCCTACTTTTTTTCCAAATAACTTAGTTTATGATTTGCTGATAAGTTATTTACTGATATTTTAGCAGTCATGCATGTGTTAATTATTTTGACAATGTCTATAATAAATTTTCATAAAAATAGTAAGTGCTCTTTTATTAATAATTACACAATTGCATACGTAAGTATGTCATATATCTTATAAGTTTGAAAATTAATTTTGTACTGACAAATATTAATCTGAATATCTTTCAAGCTTATTATAGGAAAACATAATTCCCATCTTGAAAAAAACTGCAAAAATGTTGGATTGACAATAAGAAAGAATATTATGGTTGATTAAAATATAAATATTTAAACTATCATGAATATGACCTGAATTTCCAACATGTGGCAAATATTAGAATAAATATTTGCAGAAATACTTTGATATTATTAAATCAGTATTACACCAAATATTTCTCATAATTGTTATGATAATTTTCAGTTAGCATATTTTCATGACATATTTCTCAATATTTAGCAAATATTATAATTTAAACTTTCCTGTAATACCTGGTCAGTATTAATCAACATTAACATAAATATTTTTCTGAAGTACCCTGGTAATGTTTTCAATTAACAAGCCTTTAATATTAACTCGTAATATCCAATGAATATTTTGTTTAATATTTTTTCTTATGTTATCATCGTGTTAGAATAACATCAAAATCGAATGTTTGATATATCATTTCTCTGATGTTTGAAAATCATATCTGTATAATAACTACTCCTAATATGCTATGAACATTAAGTTTAATATTTTCTATGATGTTAATATTATGTCAATGCAACATTAAATGTAATGTTATTTAAAGACCTTCTTATAAGATTTAAATATGAGGTGTGCTTGACCTTTGAGACTAATGTTAAGGCAATATGTTAGTTAATATTTTCACCGATACCACAGTAACCTTCAAATCATATTTTACTTTGATATTAGAGTCTAACATTAAAGTCATCTTGAGATTTTCATCTTGATGAGATTATTAGTAAATATTCAATCAATATTTAAGAATAAGGATATTTTTAAATATTACAGAAATATTAGCAGAACCTTAAATAATAATATTTTCTGCTAATGTCGGCACAACCTTCTCCAGACATTAATGAAATGTTATGGCAATCTCAGCAGCACCTTAGACAATAATATTTCCTTGAAATATTCAACTAAGGTCTGCTAAATATAGTTGGAAATATTTTTGAAATATTATATGTTTGCAGGGTAGTCACATTCAGAAACTTTTAGATTTTGACTAATAATTAACCTTCAATAACTTGTAAACTACATTGGCAAATGCATTGCAATCACAGCTACTGACAGCTGTTGAAATATACATGAGAATGATACCATAGAATCCAATGCCACCTTAAGCTAGATCGCTTCTTCTACAGTAACCTTCCATAACTTGTAAACTACATTAGCAAATGCATTGCAATCACAGCCACTGACAGCTGTTGACATATACATGATAATGATACCATAGAATCCAATGCCACCTTAAGCTAAATCACTTCTACTACAGTAACCTTCCATAACTTGTAAACTACAGCGGCAAATGCATTGCAATCACAGCCACTGACAGCTGTTGAAATATACATGAGAATGATACCATAGAATCCAATGCCACCTTAAGCTAGATCGCTTCTTCTACAGTAACCTTCCATAACTTGTAAATTACATTGGCAAATGCATTGCAATCACAGCCACTGACAGCTGTTGACACATACATGAGAATGATACCATAGAATCCAATCCTACATTAACTTTAATCACTTCTACTACAGTTAACATTTTCGTGCAATTCTGAGAGTTTCTGAATGATTGTTGATGCGAATGTACAACATGTATGTGCCCATGTTCAAGCAAGGTGTTTATTGGCAGCTGAGTCGAACATTATCTTAAGCTGATACAGCTGATGGGCTAATAAGGATAGGCAGGGACCATGGCAATAAAATGATGGATGAAACAGCCTTCCAACTTAGGCTCGACCGGGAATTGAACCCGGGACCCAGTGGTGGGAAGCATAGTGCGCTACCACTGAGCTATGCCCCCCCCCCCACATGTACAGATCAGTGATGTTCTCCTTCTATACCTATTATTCCCCCTATACAATAGTCCAACATACTTCTACATCCATACCCATGACACATCATAGTCATAACAGCCAGAGGTTAATAACCTTACTGATCATAGTTCGGGTGCTAATGTAATTCCGTAAATAGTTTTTGTTAGAGCATATGGTATCATACATCATTTTAAAGCATGCAAAACCCAGAATAAGAAAATCCATGTTACCAATTTATCAAATAAGTTTCTATTGCAGACTAAAAGCAGCAACTGTCAGAGACATTTTAACTGGTCCCAAAGTGTCTATCCCCCACCCCCATAGCCAACAAGATCTACTAAATTAGACATGCTTCGTACACATGACTTGCAACTGCGACATTGGATAAGCTGATCAGATCCTCTTTTGAATGACCCCCTAAGTCTTTATTCATTACTTAGTTAAATTGATTGGCAGCATTAGACTGATGACGATGTACTGAAATATTAAGTTAACCCAATGTGACTAACTTCGACATCAGAGATTTTCAGTTTTGAAGAGAAATATAAAAAATTATGTTCGTAACAGTCTGTCAAAGCTAGCTGATATTGAACGATTCAGATGGTTGATTGGTTGGTAGGTTTATTTTCTAATTAGCGCTGGCATTTGTATGAATCAGCCAACCCCGTCATTCCTCTGCTAGTGATGTAGGATGTAGTTCTGACAAACCCTCCCACCTACTTTCTAGATCCTGTTATTATCGATTTTCTCACCTTCATTCATGAACATTCATCAGAATGATAAGATTATGCCTTATGTCAACTTGCACCTTTGCCCTTTAGATGAAAGCAGGGCCCATGTACAAATTGATATCAACACAGATGAAATAAAGTGCTTGTAAACATTCTTGAAATGTCAGCCAAGAAAACAAGTACCTAAAATATTTTATTCGCTGTGTTTTACATTTGCTATAGTAACTGTTATTTCCGCATATTTTGAAATGACAAGCAGTATATTCGGATAGTACTTATCATGTTTTCTTTTGCTTCAAGTGGATTAGGGCTTTAGGCCTTGCAGTGCTGCACCTAATGGGCTAATTAGGACAGGCAGGGACCAGGCAATGAAATGACAGATGAAACAGATATCCAACTTAGGTTTGACTAAGAACTGAACCAGCATGGCCACTGTTGGAACAATATTTTATCAACATTGCTGACATCTCGCCGATGTTGTCCCAAATTAGAGTAGGCATTTTTTTCTGTACCCGGTCTAGTTGCTGAAAAAAAAATTGACTTCTGTCCTCATGCGGGACACGACAAACTAATGTTAGATAAAAATATCCTGGAGCATTTGATGGATTGACCGGAGCTTTCGTGCGTGTCTTGAACCAGGCAGATTGGCATGGACGAAATGCCCAGTGGACTGAATGACTATGCATATATTTATATGATTCTGTAGCTGAATCACAGTGGAAACCTGCTTTAAGACCACCTCACCATTAAGATCACTTACTTTTGCACCTAAGTGTTTGGTATTTTACCTCTCAATCAGGGGCAGATCCAGAAAATGGAGAGGGAGGCGGGGTTGACAAATTAAAATGTATTGCACTGACGTTTTTAATATTTTTTTAATGGAAATGCACTAGGCCAAGGGTTGTTGGGTTGCAATAATAGTGACCCATGTTACACATTTACCCCATTGGTGGCATCTTTACTTGCCTCAGCATAGAAATCGAGTAAAAGGCACCTCCAATTTAATGTCTCATGTGATTGCCCTTTGGCTTGGTGGCCTAATATTTAAATGCATGTGGGTCGCCTAATATTGAAATGCATCCCGGTCGCCTAATATTTAAATGCATCTGCTATGGGTCGCCTAATATTTAAATGCAGCTGGGTGGCGTAACGGTTTAGGCCTCGCTCATGAAGAGTGCCTTGGCCAGGGATGAAACCTGGGACCTTCAACAGCACTGGCCAATGTGGAATTAGCAGATGCCTAAACTGTTAGGCCACCCAGCTGCATTTAAATATTAGGCCACCCAGCTGCATTTAAATATTAGGCCACCCAGCTATCTGTTAGGCTATCCAGCTCCATTAATCCAATATGCTATCCAGCTGCATTGGTCCTAATGTCTTAGATTTAGTGTTGGGTGGCCTTACCATGCTTTTATAGTGTTATATATATAATTGTTTTTCTTTTCTGTTATGTGCTTTTTTGCCTTAATTACCATTTCTAATTAGGTTGCCTTAATTACCGTTTCTATTTGCCAGTCAAGCTATATTGATCCTATATTTCACTGTTATAAGAGATTCATGTTTTTGTCAATGATTGATGGTATTGTCTGCGACAACCTGAATTGAAGAAAATAAAAAGTTGGAAATTACAAAAACATTCATGTAAGGCTAGGTTTGGTGTTAAAGCACCAACTTACAAAGATTATTCCTGATAACTAGTTCTTCCACATATCTGAAGAGCCTTCAGTGACTCTTGGTGTTGAAGGTAAACTGTGCGCTGTTCCTTATCACACGATTTATATCAACTTGACTACAAAACTTCGCTTTCAGTTATCTTGATTGGAAGATAATACTGGGAAAGTCATTCTGTTATAATGAGAAGGTTCATTGTTTAAAGGTAATACCAAATGAATAAATGATGTTTCTGTTACTCTTCTTGGTAAGATGAATTACGAAAGAATTCAGCGGAATGTAATGAACATTATCTTTAAAAAAAAAGATATACAAGATGCACAGCAATTTAGGCCTTAGCGATCGTTGTACTATTCTAGTCATAAAGCGAATAGTGGAATCTCACAATGAATTCTGGTGAGTTTTGCACCAGGTGTGGTATCACTTCAGCTAGCCATAAACTTGGATGTATCAAAGTGATAGCAATGCTATTGCAAGTTGGAAACCAATCTCATAGACTTGGAAGCTTAACTCCAGATGCCTCCAGAATCCAGGACTCCCATTGGCCGAGGGACTGCTGTGACCTCTGGAGTTTATCTACCAAGTCTGAGAGATTGGTTTCCAACTTTAGGAATTTGGCTGTAAAGATAATGGCTGTCTTGACAACCAATTTCATAGACTTGGAAACAAATCTAATAGACTTGGTAGCTACACACCAGATGACGTCATGTGAATCCAGGGACTTTCAATGGTCTATCTTCCAAATCTATAACATTTGTTTCTAAATCTATGAAACTGACTGTAATATATGGATTTGTTCATATACACTAACCTGCTTGATTAGTGTGGTTCCAACTTTAAGTAGTAGATACAAATTATTATGCTGTGATAATTCTGAGCAGATAGTACAACACCATAATTACCTACGGCATCGGAGTGTGTGTAAGTTAGTCTGGAGATAGGGTTATTCCAACAGAGTGTGTGAGTCATTCTAACTGTAGGTCAGCTCAACATTAATGATTTTATACTGGACATATTACAATAAGAACTTCTAAAGTCACTTAAAAAGATTACAAATTGATGAATTTGTGTTTTTTGCATGGTACTCCAGTCAGTCTTTCATCTTAACTTTGAATCTTTATCGAGGATAAGGATTGACCTGAGTAAATTGTTGCTTATTTGTCTCGCGTCAATTGATATGTATTGCTTGACCAAAACGATAAGGGATACTTAGTCAGCACTACACTGTGTGTCGTCACCTCACAACCAAGCGACCTAATTATGGACATTCTTTGCAAGTTAACCTTTTTTAAAGGTGTCAAATTTGCACATAAAAGTAATGATATAAATCAATACTTCTTGTTTTATGATATATTTTATAATTACATGCCCATTTTTGGACAATAATTTAGTTTAATTTTCAATAAATAATATAAATATCAGTTTTTCATGCCATCAAAAACTCAATGTGTAAACAAACCCAGTGATGACATCACAATGCTAAACAATGGTGATAATGTCATTTCTGTTGTGTTTCGAATGTTTGGGTCTGGATTTTCTCTCAATTTATCATTTATTTTTTTAGTAATTAATGTCTGATAAAATCATTAGATCACACACATTTAGTGTGCCTTGATTAATAAAGGTTATTTATGGACTATTTGATTGAGTATTACAAAATCGCAAATTTGACAGACAGTGCAGCTTTAAACAAAACATTGGTTTGACTATGTAGTCAATAGGCTGAGTATAGACTTAAGAAATCTTCTCTTAAAAATACAAGAACAATTTATTCATATTTTTTTTAGTTTAGGCCCATTTAATTATTCTGTAATTTCATTGTTGGACCTTTAATACCAAAAGTCAGCCTATAGACTGTAAGTTGATTAATTTATTTGAGATGAGTAAACGAGCAAATCATCTACATATTTAGGTTGCTGGGCTGCGAGGTGATGACACACAGAGACTATAAACTGCCGGGTCCTACAGTCAAACCAAAAAGTATTCAGACACTTTTTAATTTTTGACTAATAATTAACCTTTAATAACATTAGCAATGCATTGCAGTCAGATTCAGATATTTTTTATTTCATCCAAAACAATTCAACAATCATACAATATGTCATTTGAGTCTTTCAAATATTTGCTTTAGTTTGGGTGACCCCTTTAAGACATCTTTGATGTCGCTGCCAAGGGGCCACTCTATTCCTAATTAAAAAAATATATCTTTCAAATTTCATTTGTGCAACCAGTGGCAGGGGACAGACACATAGTGGTAGTCTTAAAAAAAAAGTTAGAAATAATAATTACAATAACCTCATAAATAAGTAAATCCATGCCAGAGATGATACCAGTCAACCCAAACCATTACAAATATAGCAATTTGTTATATTACAATTGACATTATGAGATTCTAGAAAATTTTGTTTTACATAACATGCTATCAGTATATATTAAATTTTGGATTTTCCCCATAAATTGTTGATGTTTTGAAATAAAGTTTCACTTGCATACTATGTATGCGTTTCTTAAACAGTATGATAACACAGATGTACATTCTTTTATAGGCATGGGTAAAGTTATTGAATAAATACAGAAAATGAGGTAATATAATTGGTATGATTCATGGGAAATGTATTTATAATCAGAATTATATTGACACAAATGGTGTTCTTACTGCCTATCCGTTTGGTGCTATACTGTGTTGTCTATCAAAATGACCTTGGAAACACCCACCAAGGTCATATTCATGTGATTTTGTTGTAAATGCCTGAATAGCTCCACATTTCCATTTCTTTTCAGTGACAACTATCACATTGGGTCAATTCTTTATACTCTGAGAGTATCTTAAAATGTTTCTGATCAATTTCTGAAAACTTTCAAAAAGTCACTTAACACACTATAATACTCAGCCCCTCAATTTTATCTATTATATTTGGATTTATTTCATTGAATGTTTTGGAAACTTATAGCTCATGCTAATTCATGACTCTCAGCATATGTGTTTTTGCTTCTCTGGCTTTGGTTATGGACGTGTTTCTGAGCAATATTTCAGACAAAAAGTAACCGGGAAACATATTTTTTTCAATTTTATAACCATGAGTGCACACAGATCATGTATGAGACTAGTATTTTTCTTTTTGTAATTATTCTAATGGCAGTTTTTTTTGTAGTTTAATAATTGTAATAGTTTATTCTTCCCATATAATAATTCCATTAATTAGATGTGGTGATATTAAGGCATTATAAATATTTAAAAGAGCACTGGAAGGTAGATATTTCTTTAATTTTCTTCATTATTCCAATAGTTTTTTATATTTTCTTGGCTCATATTAATGTGATAGTTCCACTTTAAATTATCATCAAGAATTACACCTAAGAGATTAAAACTGCTTATAAAATCAACTGGAATATCATCTATATTGGATAAAAAAGACTTTTCTTTGAGGAGTGTGCAATAGCATTGCTTTGGTCTTTGTAACATTTACTGTACGTTTTTTTAAGTTATAGCCAATTAGGTATTGCTTATAATTCATTGTTTTAAAATAGGTTATCTCCTGATTCCGTATTTAGAGTGGCAAATAAAGTTGTGTCATCCGCATATAAAATTGGATAAAAGTTATAAGTGGCTATGGTAATTTCATATACATAAATTAGAAAGAGCAGCGGCCCTAATGTCGAACCCTGGGGAACTCCACATTTGACTACTAAAGGATTTGACAAAGTATCATCATATTCTACTTGTTGGGTTCTATTATGCAAATACCTTTCTTAGAGTTTCAAGTATAGGTTATTGACGCTATGATAGTGTAATTTGTATAGTAATATTTTATGATCTAGTGTATCAAAAGCACTCCAGCACAGGCTCCAGTAAATAAGTCTAGATTTGGCTCCAAACTGGCCAATCAGCAAAGACCCAGACGTTATATTTAAATTAGTTGACTCTTCCGTGGCATGGATTGACCACTACCCATGGCCAATGAGGTCAGCTCCTTCAACTCAAAAGGGTAAAATTCGGTTACAATGAATACCATGAACCATAAGGGTTTGTTTACTCTGTATACATTAATTGAATCTATGAAAAGGGATTCTGAACAAGGTAAACTGTTTTCACAGTCCATATGAGTGAATATCATACACTGTGAACAAGCCCATCTAATTGTTTTGTTAGTATTGTTATCCATTGCATAAGTAATTCTCTCCATTACTTCAAGAATTGCCAATTTTGGTGGAATAAAACAGCCTAAAGCCATATTGACTTTTGTAAAATACTTTAAGTTGGGTAAAATATTCATAAATTTGGTTATACGTCACCCTCTCAAAGACTTTTGATACACTTGGCAGTATTGAAACAGGCCTATAGTTACAAAATAAGTAATCTTCCTTTTGCTTATATATAGGGATTACTTTTGCTTGTTTCATCAAGTCTGGAAATATGCCTTGTTGTATTGACTGGTTAAAGATGCCGGTTAATGGTGGAGCTAATCCCTTTTTCACATATTTTAGGAGTTTGTTTGGAATTTTGTCTAAACTACTACTTGTCTTTGGTTTCAGAGAGTCAATGACTTTTATAATTGTTTCAACAGTAACATTTTTAAATTTATAGTTTGAAGGTAAAGGGTTTAGTAAATATTATGTATAGGATCTACCTGCATGTTGATGAGTATTTTTAGCTTATCTAGGACGAATGTCTATACATTATTTGTTTAATGTGTTTGCAATAATATGTTTACTTAGCACACTCATGCCATAAATCTCAAAATAGTCTGGAAAATATTTTTTAATTTTAGTTTGATTTAAGACTTTATGAATAGTTGTCCAAGATTTCTTCATGTCACATTTAAATATATTTAGGCATTTATGGTAGTATTTTTTCTTTGTTAAGTGTAAAGTTAGCTTTAAAATTTTACTTATTCAGTGTTTCTTCATATTGATCACTTTTCACAGGAGTTGCTTTTAGTTTGACATATCATTTGTCTTTATATAAAATAGATCTGCGAATACTATTTGAAATCCATTTAGATCTTTCATCTTGTAAGTTTTTTAATTTTACGTATTTCACTAAAAATATTTATCTATCAACTTTTTTATTATTTCATTAAAATGATCATAACTTTAATTATGATTATCCAACAATATATTTAGTCTGTAGTGTACTAGTTCACTCTGTAATTCAGTGTTGATGTTTTGTAAGGATTCAGGATTGGATGACGACAACTTTCAGTGTCTGTGAGTTGGTTTGGAGGAATGCAAGTTATCTAGAGTTATAACAGATAGTAAATAGTCCGATGTGTGACCAAAATTTTCAGTCATCTTTACAAAAAAGATTATCAAAGTTCCTTGTCTATTAGTTAAACGTGTTGGAAGGGTAATTTTTAGAAAATAACTATTGGATATCATGAAGTCAAGAAATTCACTGATACTATTGTTCACCCTAAATTGCAGATATCTTACATTCATTACTATTGTACATTTCAATATAAGACTTGAGAAGTTCAAACTTTGCATAAATATACTGGCAATTTAAGCTGTAAAAAGCAAAGATATCATATTTACCACTTAGTAAATTAATCAACTCAGATTTTCCCCGTTTTTGGTTAGTTTTGAATAATATAGGTTCAGCAGTGTCATCCCCGGCATCCAAACCCCTATTATCATATATATCTTTTATGCGACAGCTTCATGTCATTCATGACATATGTGTAACAATGTAAACAGAAAATACAAAGTAAATGACATAAAATAACAATTACAGATTAATAGAAAATTAGTAAATAAAAGTAGGTTCCAGCTGTGATAAAGATTTGTTACAATACAATAGCAACATAATAATGTACAGTTTTCAATGTGAAGTTCAATCTTGTTATATCTATATATATAAATCGTACAGCATTATCCATAACAAATGATCTAACACATAGGTAATTAAAAGGAACGTATATAGATATATGTAAAAATATACAAGATCAAAGATATGGTATACAAATGTTTATAATGCAGAGACTCTCAGAATGATGGTCAACATATTTAATGCCAGACGATGGATGATGACTCAAACGTTTAACAAGAAGATCTACAAGAGAGGTACTGTCATCTGAGAATGTATTTTGAAAACTTTGAAATTTCGTTTTAAAAATTGTACTACCACCGCACTCTAAAAACAATTGTTTGAAAACCAACACTAAAATTAATGCTTTTCTGTTACACTTTCTGAACACATTGAAATGTTTAACACTATTAAAATAAACATGTTGAGGTGTTAATGAAAATAAATGCTGAAACACCTTTATAAGCTTGTTACACTTTATTAACACAATGACATGTCTAACAAGGATGAAGTGTTTATATCAGACATGTTAGTGTACAACATGTTTAACAAGTGAGGTGTTTATATCAGTCTTCCACTATGCAGGCTATCTTTAATGAATGCATGGCGACTGGAGCCTCTTTATCAATCCTCTCGAGCATCTACTGGTATGGAACATTGTCAACAACCTGCAAGTGAAATTGAATATGAATCCTAATGCACAGTTGAAAGCAATTCAATTTTGATAAAAGAAAAATTTGTGGTAATTGGCTCAAATATATCAAACCTGTATTACAAGGATCATCTAACAAAGGTACTCAATCACATTTGCTTGACACCCAGAGGCCATCAGTTGCTCCTGGTGAGGCTTGAACCAGGTATGTCTGCATTGGGGTGTTTCAACCCCATGGCTTTTGTCACTAGACTGACACTTTATCCAACTAGGCCATATTTATTGGTTTAACCAATAGTTATTGATGTTATTGAATGTATTTCATTGTAGCTGTATTTGAAATTCATTATTTATGCTTTACACGTGGGCATGTCAAGAATACAAGAATAATGTCATGTTCATAGTCATGCAATGAGTGGAGTAGATGATTGCCTTGTAATGCAAGGCAAGTGGGTTCCAGACCTTTTTTGCGAAATGCATGAGAAAATTATCACTCCAGCAAAAAATGTCCAATTATTTCTTGACCCATATTAAACAATGCTTGTAATGGGAAAAACATTGCTACTATTTATTATCATTTAGGAATTAATCTGTGTTTGCTTATCAGACAGTTTTAACTAGACATTGTTGAATGCAGTGGTTGCTCAGTAGGTATGATGGTGGTAATGCTTACTTTGAAGGCCAAACATTCATATGTTCGATTCCAGCTGAAAATTAAATAAATTTTGTTTTTCGAAATATTCAATCAGGAAGTGAGTGCGATAATTGTGTTCTTTTATAATTAAGACTATTCCTATCATGTATTTGTCAGATCGTTATTTCTGTATATGCATTGTTAACTATTGTCTTGTGAAACTGTCATGGTCGACTGCAATTGTCATATTATACTAAGAAAGTCGTATTATTGACAAGAGAGTACCATACAGCGCACTGGTTGATTACTTGTATGGCATATTGCTGAGATCTTAATTTGGGAAAAAATGCCTGGACAGCAACCATCTCGCCCTAAAATTGATTGTCAAACTGCCTTCTTATTCAAATAGAACGACGGCCAGTGATATCTTTCGTCTAAAGGAACAAGAATATCATTCAAATGTGCAACTTTAGTTGATCTGGCTAACCACCAGCCCACCTGTCGGACAGACACCAGTGATAACAATACCCTCTTCCCACATTCACTTATTGAGGGTGATAAAAACATTATGTGGTATTTGACAATTATATTCTTTCATGCACATATCATCCTACAGGATATTTAATCACACATTTGGCAGATTGATATATATGTACATTATGTTATAAATCTTAATAGTAGTCCAGCAGATAATTAGGTGAACCCTCAAATGTTGTCTATTGTTTTGATCTTGGTGGTGCCCACTTTGAGCATTTTTCATAATTCAAGATAGCACCCAATATGGCTGCCGAACGTCAAAATCGCCAATATCTTCTCTCCAAATTACCCTAGAAACAAAATATCTGAGTCTACACCATGCTTTTTGGGTTCAAAGAATCCATTCTGACATTCTAATTAGCCTCAGTCACTTTCCTATAGCAGTAACCGTGATATCATGCATTACGTTCATGTAAATATTGTGTCCGGCTGAAATCACAAGACTAAGTATCTCCACTCGCAGTTATGGTAGAAACACTACTCGTTTCCAGGGTAGTTCTCTGAATGATCTTTGCTACCAAGGCCCTGATCTCAACAACCGACTACTAGATGTCTTGCTGCGATTCAGACAACATCAATTTGCTGTGATGAGTAACATTGAATCCATGTTTCACCAAGTCCGTATCCCCATATATGACAGAGATGCTCTACGTTTCCTTTGGTACGACAAGCATGGCAGGATGAGACATTATCATATGACATCGCACCTATTTGGAGGTGTGTGGTGCTCCAGCAGTGCCACTTATGCTATCAGAAGATTGTTAAATGATTATGATGTTGATGACATCGTTGCGCAGGTTTTGCATGACTCGTTTTATGTAGATGACTGCCTGATATCATTGCCTACTCGAGGAGGGGCCATCCATGCTGTCCTGGGCACATCGTCATTGTTGGACAAGGGCGGATTCAAGCTAACCAAGTTCGTCTCAAATGATATTGGAGTACTGTCACACGTTCCAGAGGAAGATCGAGCGAAGGAAGTTCACGAGTTCTCGCAAGACTCAAATAGCCGTGTACTTGGTGTAAAATGGAATGTGCTGAGTGATGAGTTCCACTTTGATGTAAATCTTCCAGTCGCAAAAAATGTCACAAGAAATATGCTGAGCATTGTGTCGTCCGTATTTGACCCTTTGGGGTTCGTTAATCCTGTTGTAGTGCTTGGTAGACTGTTATTTCAGGAATCTGTTGGACTGAAATGTGGATGGGATGATGTCGTTCCTGTCAACCTCCAGCAGAAATGGCAGCGGTGGACTGAAGGCCTACACAAGCTGAGTGACTTTAGGGTGCCGAGATGTGTCAAGCCCACAGCATTCAATGATGGAGTGGTTCAGCTTCACCATTTCTGCGATGCCAGCATGACAGCGTATGGATTCTGCACCTATGTAAGATGTATCAACAAGTCAGGTGAAATCAGCATCAAATTATTAATGAGCAAATGTCGTATCGCTCCATTAAAACCAATGACAATACCTAGATTAGAGTTGCAAGCAGCAATATTAGCGGCAAGAGCAGATAAACTGATATTAAGAACGACAACCTCAGATTTCATGTATTTGTTGGAAATCGTGTTACTGAAATACGTCAACTTACCCAGCCTTCTCAATGGAGCCACATCGCAGGTCAAGAAAACCCAGCGGACCTCGTTACCAGAGGAGTCGATGCTGCCATCTTGGATGTCAACAGATGGCTCCGAGGCCCATCTTTCCTCGGCAAGTACAGCAGTGAATGGCCAGTCAGCCAAGATGAAACAGAAGTTCCACCTGATGATCCCGAAATCCGAGGTACGTCGGCTGTAGAAACTGTGACAGCGATGGCTACTGAAATAGTTGACCATCCATTGGACAAACTGATAAGCCACTTCTCTACATGGACCAAGTTGCACCGTGCTGTGTCCTGGTGGTTGAGATTCAAAGAATATCTCCAATCAAGTAAGAAGAAAACGTTTGGTAGAATGTCAGTTCATGAAGTCAATCGATCTGAAGTTGTGATTTTGAAACGTGTACAAAGTATGTTTTACGAGGATGAGTTGGGTGAACTTTGCAAAGGACATGCTGTGTACAAATCAAGTAGCTTGCTAGACTTAGCACCATTCATTGATGACAAGGGCTTGTTGCGTATTGGTGGTCGTATCAGGCACGCAAATCTTCGTACGTCACGACAACATCCTATTATAATTCCTCACAAGCATGTCATTGCCACATTAATTGCCAGAGACTTTCACAATGATGCTCATGTTGGAACTGAATGGACACTTAGCCTCATCAGGACAAAGTATTGGATTACCAGGGCAAGGCCTATAGTGAAAGCTGTCGTCCAACGCTGCATCCCATGCCAGAAACTGAATGCCGCTCCTCGCCAGCAGCAGATGGCAGATCTTCCTGCAGAGAGGCTGCAGCCTGATGAACCACCCTTTACCTTTGTTGGGGTTGACTATTTTGGACCCTTGTTGGTAAAACGAGCAAGATCACAAGTTAAAAGGTATGGATGTTTGTATACTTGCTTAACTACCAGAGCCGTTCATTTGGAGCTCATTGAGTCATTGGACACAAAATTCATTTCTCTGTGGCTTTCGTCGTTTTGTTGCCAGGCGTGGCATTCCACGTAAAATTTGGTCAGACAACGGCACAAACTTTGTCGGAGGTCAAACGGAACTAGCCAAGGGAGTACAAGAGTTGCAACAATCGCCAATTCATCAATTCTGCCTAGACAACCAAGTTGAGTGGGTGTTTAATCCACCAAATGCGTCACACATGGGAGGTGTGTGGGAGCGCCTTATACGTACTGTACGCAAAGTCCTCACCAGCTTGTTGATGAAAGATCCAGTTCGACTTACAGATGAAGTGCTGAGCACATTATTTTGTGAGATTGAATCAATCATCAACAGCCGTCCACTGACCAAAGTGAGTTCAGACCCAGGTGATTTATCTCCAATCACACCTAACCACCTTCTAATGCTGAGAATTAGTCCAAGTCCTCCACCTGGCGTTTTCACAGAACAAGATATGTATCGACGTCGATGGAAGTATGTCCAGTTTCTTGCCAATCAGTTTTGGAAAAGATGGTTGCTGGAATATGTACCTGAATTACAACGTAGACAGAAGTGGTGCACCAAAACCGACAATGTGAAGGTGAATGACCTCGTCCTATTGGTGAATGAATCAACTCCACGAGGATTATGGCCATTAGGATTAGTTGTGGAGGTCAACAAAGGTTGCGATGGATTAGTGAGAGCAGTAAAAGTGAAGACCAAATCTACCACCCTTCTCCGGCCCATCACTAAAGTAGTGTTGTTAGAAGAACATTAAATTCATCCTTCAACAACATTTGATTAATTTTGCAAAATTCTTCTTTCATGATATGTTACATTATTGTATGTTGTATATGATTTAGTGTCTAAATGTAAAATTTTGTATCTATTGATTTATGTATTATTTATAATGTCTGATATTCATGTTTGATCCGAAGGATCAAAGGTGGGGAGTGTAATCTCCATTGTACAATACATTTAAGTCTAAATGGTGATTTATTGATATATTCTTTATATGTAGTATTAATTTCATATACTATTATTATCAATTTATTTGTATTAGCTCAATTATTGGTTTATGTTAACATTTCAATGGTACAATACTGTACAATACATTGCTGTGTTGAGTAATGGCAAAAGTGTTGTGAAGCCATGCATGACAAGACGTTCACACTTTCTGAAGCTGCAAAAGCCAGCCTCCTTCACTATTGTTATATTGTGTTCATTGAAGTGTAACAGGAAGTCTATCCTGTGGCAGTTTAACTTCACTGGCATTTTAAATCACAGAAGCCAACAGACAACATATGTCACCATATTCCATGTCAAGATTGAGTTGCACACTGTTGTAAGTACTTTATTGCATTTAACAATTGTACCCATGTACTCTACTTTATCCATGTAAATTATTACATGTGTTTATTCATTATGTGGATCAAATTATGACAATTAGTGTCAATTTGATATGAATTCATTTACTTTGAATGTACAATTAATTGGACATTAATTCAACACTTAATATATCACTTCATGTTGCAATATTTAATAATCATTCATTAAGAGGGGTATATTTATGATGTTTATAGACATGTTTATGGATATGACTTAGGTCAAGATATACATTTAATGTGTTTCATTGCTTAATGCAGACATACTACTTGGAAGACATACATATGCATCATTTCATCTCTATACTTCATATAATTCATCATATAATTCATCATTGTTTCTTTATATTCATTTTAATTATTTGTAATATTCCAGATTTACTGGATTGAATCAACTTATCGCTATTGTACAATGGATATTACAGGATCTATACCTAGGTGTTTGGGTTCATAGAATCTATTCCAGGTATTGTTATTGATGTCAGATGCATACATGTAACAGTAACAGTGATAGCATGCATTTTATTCAGCTTACATCGCCAAAACATCCTGTCGTCATACAGATACAACAAACTATATCAGTGTAAAAAAGCTTGTTTGGAAAAGTGAACCTTCAGAGAGTCAATTGATTGCTCATAAATATCAAAAAAGTGATTTCTTTAGTGGAAGTGCTAAGACATTCATCATTGTCCATAGCTACAGACTTCATGTTCTCTTTCTATAATTATGTTCTGCTGTTACACTAGGTAGAATACACACACAATTCATTGGTCATGTAGACAGGACAGCATTGATTGACAGGAGATATAAATGAAACTATTTCAACCTTTTGGGTTTAACACAAAGTGATAGCGATAACACACTGAGATGGTTGCATAATTTATTATGTTCCAAACATGAAAGTTGAAGAAAATGAGTGTGGATCTCAATTTTGTTCTTACACTCAGGTCCTTGACCTAATGATTGGGTTTACTGGATCAGATATTGAAGATGAGCATCCCCATTCCATAAGATAAAAAATCCATTGTTACATGCACTGGATGATGTGGTTTGGTAATTAGGCTGCTAAATGTCTACCTTGGGCCACACTGTGAATGAAAGCTACGAACAATTATCATCTCATGCCGATGACCAGCTTGAAGTAACTATGCAGGCAGTCAAAAAAAAATTCCAGCATATACTGGGTTGCTACTCACCAGTTTGAGTTCTGACGAACACTATACAGTTGTGTCAGCCCACTTAGGTAATCATAATGCACCTGTTAAGAAAATAAAATGAAAGTCTAACCAAGCCTGCTCCACATTGCTATATAATACAACTATCACATGCAGTGAATTTGTTGACCATCAGAAAACAACCCTGAGATAACCTAATCGTGTTATAAGATGAAATTAATCTTTTGAACAGAGGATGCTCATCTTTAGTAAGACTTGAAATTATTAGTTGTGCCTGATTCAGAAAAAACTACTGATTTGGTCATGGGAGAGAAGTGCACACTTTTAATTTTCTAGTTATAAAAAATGAATTTAGCCATTGTTAATTGCAATCTTTCAATCGAAAACAAGTTGCCCAACTAAATGTTTGGATAGAATGATCCACATGACATAGCCAATCCTAGAGTGTACTGTATGTTTCAGTCTTAATTGCAATCGTAAAGCAGTATACATTTTTAAACTATATTTCTTAAACAAAGCAAAGCATAGTGGTCCATTGACATCTGTTTCAAAAATGGTTCCAGTCACATGGGGGTGTGCTGTGCAGATAAGTGAGGTATGGACAAATGGCCAGGCATTTGCAGAAGCAGACAAAACCAGATAAATGGGGTACATATCGGTTCCCAATCTCAGATGTTCGGATAGAGGGAACTGGATAAATGAGGCCCTGTCAAAAGACGGTTGATTTTATGCTATAAAACCAAGACCAACCCTTGATCTG
Organism: Alitta virens; assembly: GCA_932294295.1. Taxonomy (NCBI): domain Eukaryota; kingdom Metazoa; phylum Annelida; class Polychaeta; order Phyllodocida; family Nereididae; genus Alitta; species Alitta virens. The sequence goes on along the minus strand of OW028585.1, from coordinate 3,325,155 downwards.
CTCTCTACTCTTTGACTGTAATGTTAGTAATCAACATTTGCAGTTATACTACCAGGTCTGTGTGTTATATTTACTGCATTTTGTGTGTTAAGCTTACAGGGAGAAATGGTTTCTTTGATATTTCCGATGAACCTTGACAATGATTGACAATCCATACTTTAAATAGGCAAGCATAAGTTCAGTTGTCTTAGGCACTGCCATTAAAACAATCATATTTTGGTGACATAATACATTGATGAGCAGTCAATTGATTCTGTAGAGGGAGTAATTTTTCAATCTGAATGACGAGAGGATATATTGTTGATCATATTGCAAATGAATAAAATGAATGATATCACTGTTACTGATAAGTGTATGCATCTGACATTAATAACAATATATATATATAATTTTTATTGACATTAAAATATCATCCATGATATATTTGTCATAAATAAAATAAAGAACAGAAAATACAGGAATACAGAAAATACAGAAATGTTCAAATGAAATTTGTAAACTAGATAAGCATATGTTATACTAGTAATGCAGTTCCAGCCGCCACACTTAATTATTTTTAAATAATGTTTATAGTAACATCTATGTATGTATACTGTACAGTGTCAGAAGATGGAGAACATATCAATATCAATTAAGAATTTTCCCAGGCACCTCAGTAGCTCAGATTCCTTTGAGCACATGATAGATATAAATTTATTGGTGTCATTCATTATGTCAAAATCATATATGTAAACTCTAGCTAGATCAAACAGTCGTAGGCGAAGTGGTGTGTTATTTGGACATTATTAATGAGTGTATCTCATCCTCAACTTCATTTAAGTTACATTTCGTACATACAATAACTTGAATGGATTCTATAACCCCAAAAACCTAGGTCTGGATGCAAAATATGCGCTTCTATTACAACTAGGATGGGAGATACTTGTTATTTCAGCCGGAGCTGACATTTACATGACATTTATGAATGATATTTCTGTAACTGCTGGATGAAAGTATCTAAAACCAATTGCAATGTCAGAAATACATTCTTTGCCAAAAATCATGGTGTAGAACAAACAATTATGTTTCTTGGTAAATTTGGAGAGAAGATATTGGCAAAATACTCAAGAGTGCTAAGTGCCAGAAGGTTTTTAATCTACACATTCTTAGCTTTCAAATGACACCAAGATCAAAACTATAGACAGCATTTGAGCGTACCTCCTAAAATTTGGATTTGGCTGCCGGACTATACCTATTTATTTATTTTAATATCACTGTCAAATTTCAAGTCACACAAAACAGTATTTACATAATTTTATATTGGCAATTTGAGTTCTTACCTCTTCAAAGCTTATCATAGGGTGTTTTAAGTCAAGCCTTAAATTGTAGAGTTGTCTGGATATATTCCAATTGAAGGCACATGGTTTAGCATTACATGTATGTCGCTGAAGTCATCGATAGGAAAAATGTATTCATTGATATACAATATATATAGAGATAAAGATATTACAGTGATCAATAAGTTCTATACACACTGAAATGTGCTTATATGAAATGACAGCACTCAAAAGTATAAGCACTAGTGTTTATGAAACAACACTTCAACGTGTCTAAGGGGCATGCACACTATCAAGTATAAGACCTACGTATGACCGTGGATGAAAAAATAATTTTACCCTTGCTCATCCTTGGTCATACACAGTTAACTCGTCGAGCATTCATATGTGCAGAGGGCAAAATATTTTAAACATGTTTAAAACTTTGGTGGGCGTTCCACGAGTGAATTGTATATATTAGTTACGTAACTTGCTCGGGAGTTAGGCGCCAAGCGTTCTACGTATGTTCTATGTGTGTACGTGGTCATACATAGCCATACGTAGCCACTGTCAATTCATATATACTTACCATTCACTCGCACAGGCGATCTACGAGGATCTACGAGGATCTACGAGCAATCTACGAGTGATCTACGAGCGATCGATGAGCGATCGACGAGCGACCGACGAACCTTAGACGAGTGTTGGACGAGCGTTAGACGAGAGATCTACCGCTGCTTCATGAACACTCGTCAAAGAATTTATATGTGATTAACAGAGCCATGAGTGACCCACTTGACGTCCATCGTCATACGTAGGTCTGATCCGTGACAGTGTGAATGCCCCTTAAGAAAGGCATTGGTTTTTAGAGTGTGTGTGCATGTGTACATATTTCTCAGAGAGGTTAATGTTTGAACTGAAATTAAAATACTAAAGGTTTTAGCTTAGTGTCATTCAGTATACAGAAACATTGGAATAAAAACTTATAATCTAGAAACATTAATTTAACAACATGAAAATCTTATGAACACTATTATTATATTGATAGGGAACTAAATAATTTGTATTTAATTCACATCCATTATTAAACAGCAACATTTGGACATTATACAAATCAAATTTTATCGAATGCAAATGTCTGTTTGCAACTTGAACAGAATAATTAGTGAACTTGAATCAAATTACGAAATTTAGTAATTACTGTTCGAAGAAAAGAGTTAAGTAATAAAATTACATATTATTAAGTTTTTGAATATACAAGTCTTGGAGTATACAAAGCATTGTGTGCGTTCAGACCACACATGATTGTATTTGATGACAACATACTCAAATAATACATCTAGTCACAAACAACCTCAAACATAAATAGGCCACAACATAGCCAAACGATAACAACTATTATCCCATGACTGAGCATGTTTTTTCCCTGATACGCGTGTTTTTCCCTGGGTGATATTGATCTCAGAGGGATGATATCAAAGGCTTGGAGGGACGATACGGCTTTTCGAGGGATGATATGAGATCCAGCCAATCATAGACAAGAACTGCAGGGACGATACAGCTTTTTAAATTTTTAACCAATGAGCAACAAATAAACAGGGATGATATCAATTTCAACCAATGAGCAACAATATCTGGGACACACCTCCAAATTGAAGCTGCCAATGAAATCAAAGCATTCTGCATTGTTTTGGTTCAAAACATTGACAAATTTGGATCTTCAGCAGTGTTATGAACGTCACCAGCTCAAACAGTATTTTGTGCACTAATGGAATTCTGATGAATTTTCAGTGTCCCAAACTTACACAAATAAATTTTCTTTCCGTAATTTACAACTAAATAACATTACTTGGTGTGAAAATACCTTGTGATTTGTTGTTGAAGTGATTTCAAGGCTGCCCTATGTTGATCCACATCAAAATCACCACTCTCAAGTGTAATATTTTGTGAATCTTACAAATAAGATTTCCTGCACCTCTGATCAGTAGGAAGTCATTAAACTTCCCAAAATATTCCCTAAAAGGCATCCCAAGGTATCCACAAAGCTTGAAAGTGCATAAAAGTGTCATTCTGGCTCCGACAGTTGCTTTTAGTAAACTAGAATGGTGACGTTTTTGTGACGTCATCAGTGACGTCATAAGCTTGCTGTGCTAAAAATAGACTCAGCTTCGGTTTTGAGCTGACTTTAGAGTTTTATCAGTTGCTCAAGACCGCCATAACTTCAGTGCAGGCTATCCAAAATAAAAAATTAATTATGGGGGTAATTCATGTAGTAGTGTGTATTCATCCTGTAAAGTATCAAGCATAAGAAAAGTTAATTGAAGCTACAGTAGTATATTGAAGTGGAGGAGCCATGCACAAGCTACTGTTTTGATGGGTGTACCTTATCAAGTAATTTTCAATTTATGGCTGTAAAAAAGAATGTCATGGGATAAATAGGTCATCACCCTCGACCTGTATCATCCCTCGACCCTACGGGTCTCGGGATGATACAGAGTCTCGGGTGATGATACCAGGGAGATACAACCTCTTGCCATGTGATAACCTATAAATACTCTACATGTACATTGCTGTATACAAATTTTGTATTACTGAATGTGTGCGTTGCCAGCCATTCAAGGTAATTCATTACTAACTTTGTGCAAGCCCTTGCAGGGTTACCTGACAGCAGCAAAACAACTGTATTGTTGCTGTGAAAACATATATACACATAGATAATCAAATAGAATGATATCATAGAATCCAGTGCCACCTCAGGCTAATTACTTCTGATAAAGTTTAAATAAGCATGAAATTCTGAAAGGGTCTGACTATTTTTGGTGTGACTGTACAAGTGGAAAGTTGCCCATGGCAGATTTCATAGACTTGGCAACTAAACTGCAGCTGACGTCATGTTTGTTTTATTTGTTTGTTTTTCTGTTGATTAGTTTATTTAAATCTGAACAGCATTAACATCTTATAAACAAATTAATTACATATATGCTTTACATTTGTTCACATCATACACAAGATAAGAAAAGAAAAGAAAAGAAAAAATATTTTAACAAAATTTGGTTTATCGGATACAGAGATTAAAACTATTAAAGTATTACTGTCATAATAATGAAATCAACATAGTAATAATATAATATATAGCTCATGTTTCATGACCACTAGGTCTGAAGCTAATTAGCTTATACGCCCAGCTGCCAGAGGCAGAATGATGATAAGATGATAAGGCTTAGAGTCCACACCATGTTACACATTTACCCCATGGGTGGTCTCATGCAAGTGACATCCAGCTTGGATGTAGCCTATGAAGAGTGCCCGGGCCTGGGATCGAACCCGGGTCGTGGGACCTTCAGCAGAGCCGGCCAATATGGAATTGGCTGATGCCGTAACCATTCATATATAAACAGGGACATTTTTAAGGGTCCTACTGACACTGCTGACGTCAGAGGGTTACAATTTTTCCCTTCTTCCTGACGTCAGGATGCCGACAATATGACATCCTTACTGACCGTCAGGGAAAACCCAAAACTGAGGGCTTACTGACAGTATATAATAGTTCATGCACGTCAGTAATGCACAGTTTTTGCTTTGTTCCTGACGTCTAGATGTCTACAATATGTCATCTTTAGTGACGGTCAGGAAAAACCTAATATTCATGACTTACTGACAATCGGATGCATAAATATGGTCATCCATACTGACTGTCAGAAGAATCCAAAGCAATCACTGACAGACACTACTATTTAAATTGTCACAGATAGTGCTTTCATGGTAACTGATATTAATATCATTTATATAGTGGATCCCAAAAAATAATTAATAATTTCAGCAATTACAATAAACAAAACTAATGCCATAAACATGAAATTATACAGCACTGCCTAAAGGTTCACAACCTTCCTTATTATTTCAAATTACAAAAAAAAACATATTTACATTGAATTTTGAAGAACTTACCTGAGAGATGTTGTGTTATCAGTCTCTCTTCAAGAAACTGAAGGATTGCTGAACGTTATTCTGCTGACTTGTTGTTTTTCTTCTTTAGCTCTTTTGTGTTGACTCTCCAAGAAACATTTTGACTCTCTCTGACCAGGAGTTAATCTGAGGTGGACAGACACACAAGAGGAGGGATGTGAATGTGTTCATTCACTCATGACACTGAGAACCAATCACTGACCATCAGACAGATGTATCCCAGTGTACCCCAAACATAGGGCCAATCATGTGACCCTAATCCATGCAGAGGTATCCCAAGATGCTCCACTCACCCCAACTGTCCTTCTGCTAACTGTCACATCCTCACTTGCTGTTTTACACTCAAGCTGTGAACACTACCCCATATTGGACAAGTTGAATTACAATGACTAAGGGCAAGGACAGTACTTCAACTATTAACAATGCACTCAGGATGATCATGAAAAATATGACAAAACTGCAATCAGCTGGAGTGCTTGTGAACTGCACATACCGTCTGCCTAAGAATGGCACTGTTTACACAGTAGGATGGGATAGTATGTGCAAACTTATTAAGGACACCATCAATGAGAAAGACACTCAATTCTGCGAAATGGTCAAGGACAGCTTTGAAGACTTGGCCACTTCAGATAGAGCCCTGAAAGTACAACCTATCCTGCCAGTCATGCCTGCGCCTAAGAGCTGTCATAGGGATGAGCTAAGACATTTAGTCACAGAGATGATAAGGATATCTCAAAATAATGGTGAGTTTATTTGATATATAATTGTGTTTTATTCGGTAACAAAATTTAAGGTTGCCCTAAGTATCTAAAGTTTGTTCAGCACATTTTTGTATGCATGAAAAATAAAAATAAAACAACAACTATTACAATCTAAGTCCACACTATATCATGCACTGTAATCAGCAAACCCTCATGCAGAGATTTTTTTTATAGATTTAATGCCTTACATCTTTAATCAGTACTGAGCATGAACTTATGTGCTTTTTTTTGTCTTTGCAAGTCAATCTTCAAGGAGGATTATATACTCTAAAGATGGCGAGCCTGTAGAACCCCCCAGTTGGTGGCCTCAGCATTTCAAGTTCAAGCAAGCGTCAGACACAATGCTAGTTGAGGACCTCCGACTAGCATATGCAGCAGGCAGACAGTTCTTTTTGAATTGTAGATTAGAACAGGTAAATGACACATATACTTATATAGATTTGGAATGTGGCATGGATTTTGATCAAATATGAATATGTAGTTTATGCAAGTAATTGATCAATTTGCTCATTACTTTTAGGGATTTGCCATGTCACTAACCAGTTGGATAAATGACACATTACAAACTGAATGATGCCATTTTCATTTTCAGTCTTTGGAAGCAAATCAATTTGGCCATACTAGTGAGCTGTCTCCTAGACCTGCAGTGTCAGTTGGACAGAGATCACGAAGTCCTCCTGTCAGCGATGCCAGCACCCTGCAAGACGGCAAAAGCAGCACTTGCATTGAGACATCACTAATGTCACCTACTTCAGCTCAGCAGATGATAATCTCTGTAAGTGCTATAATGACCAATATATTGATATCTGATCTTAAAAATATGTATTTGCAAAATCTCACAAATTGCATAGTTTGTGCCATATCAATCACACCTCCTTTAATGATAATAATCTTTACCTAAATTAATGTTTATTGTTTCTTCCCAAATGATATAAAGTAATGTATAACATTGCATTTTCAGATTTGCGAAGACAAAGATGATGAGCAAGAATCTGCCCCTCTGGATGACCCAGTCCCAATCCTTAGAGTCTATCCTCCAAGCCCCACTTCACTAACACCTAGATCTGTTGGCCAAGTAAGTATTGTTCAGCTATTATTTCAACCAAAGGCGTTTGTTGCGACATATATCTAGATGACCATATTTACACAATTTTATGTATGTGTCAACACCAGTGAAAGATGTATAACTCATAGACATTGTTTGATTACTATATATTCAGACCTGTGGACGAAAGCAGTCACTTGACAGCAGAAGGCAAAAAAGGCGGGAGATTTTGGCGAAGATAAAGGCCAAGCCAGTGCAGAGTGTCCAGGTAAGATCAAGGATATTACTTACTTATCCTCAAACTCAAATGTAAAGATTTCAACTCAGAAATGTTCATTTATCTTATAAGTATCAGACTTACATAAGACTATTATTGGCTATATTAATTGCTTGATTTTTATCATCATGTTACTGGTTGCAACACAGAGAAAGGGAAAGGGCATTGAGGAGAGTGCAGTTGAGAGTCCCTGTCTGGCTTTGCGTAAAGCTAAAAGAAAAACAAATATTGTAAAATATGTGTAATTGATGTGAATGAATGCATTATTGAAATAAAATGAGTAGTCAACTGTTGTTTGTTTGTCACTAAGTCATTGCAGTTTTTAAGAAACCACTCAAAATGTCGGAAAGTATGGTGATTTGTATCCATTCTGATAGTCTGTTGTGCTGTAAAAAGAAGGTGATCCAGACGTTAGCAATTCTTTTCAAATATCGTCAGTGAAGCAGTATTTTTAGCACTGTGCTGACGGTCAGTACCTCATGAAAAAAAAGGTCAAACTGACATCAGTATGCCAGTAAATTCCAAGCCTCAGCCATTGCTTTGCTGTATTTATCATTGTCAGGATGATAGCTAGTCTGGATGATATACTGACGTCAGGCAATAATGCAGAGACCAGTGATCCTGACGGTCAGTTGGGCCAGTAAAATGTTTCGATACTGACGGTCAGCAAACCTTTATATGATGCTATACTACCGTCAGGAACTATACTTCATGAGTTATTCTGATGGTCAGTAATGTTCACAAAATCATGTATTTCTGACGTCAGGATGCTGGGTAAAATGTCCCATACCTGACGTCAGTAGGTCAGCAGCACCCCAATTTTGGTCCCTGTATTTAGCTCAACCATTAGGTCACCCAGCTGCTCATAATATAATATCCATTGTTCAAATATTCAGGTCATGTAAATCTAGGGCTCTTATTGTCTGAGGTAGTCCTTCAGCCCAGTCTTTGCTCGGGACCCTTGAATCTTCAGGGTCCCTGGAAACTTAAACGACCTACTTTCTTAATATCGCTACGCCCGTACAACATATTACTGACCGAACAAATTAGTTCAATCTTCACCGCTCTAGATTACTTCGTAAGCAGCGTATGATATCCTCATTTTGGCGGTTTTGTATTCCTTGAGCCATATTGAGCAATATTGAATGGATGACCATAGGTCAAACGCGGCTGGGTTAGTTCTGCGGGATATTTGGTGAGTTGCTCAAATGAGATTCTGCGGTTCTCGCCAGTAAATTAAAATCACCATAGAGGGCGCAAGTGGTTGACTTGACAGTCAATGAATGCATTCACGTGACATCCCCCGGAGTTCAGTTTCCAGGAACTGATGAAGTGTACATGAATTTACCTGCAGTCAAATCTCCCAGCAACTATATCTGGAGTGGGCTGTAACAAATGGCTGTTCATTTCAGTTGCTATCGACGTGTAGTGACCAAAAATTGAGAATTGCAAATTTTACTGCTATCCATGTTAATGGCAACAGTAATAAAATAAAATTGGGTCAACAAAATGTTTTTGGTATAAATAGTGAGGCAGTAAGCAGTAATCTTTATTGTACAATTAATAATTTATAGTTTCCAAGTCAATAAAATTGGCTGTAAGGCCACGGTTTTTTGAACCATCTTTTTTGACACCACCGGCCAAACTTTTGCAGTGCCGCTCAATAAATAAATCAACAATTGCACATTTATTTATAAAAAAAGCTCTTTCTGGGGAGTAAATTTAAAGTACATTTTATATTTGTTTTATTTTCCAACCGACCGTCTCATGAAAAAAAGTCCGAGAAAGTTCCGAGAAACATAAGATAAAAAAACCGTGGCCTAATGGGTGTGCACTCCAGACACATTTTGCCTCCATTTTTTACTTTACTAACCAATTCCCATGCATTTCAACTTCATGTTTTTGTTTCTTATAACCATAATATAACAAACACATGTGGTATTTTGGGTTGCACGGTTCAAGGTTTATTATGGTCATAGGTCATACCAGAAAAATCAATATTTATTCTAAACATACAGTGTGTATAAAAATTATGCATAAAAGCAATTAAGCATTAAAAATAACATAAATACATGGCCAAATGTGCCACGTGCGTTTTTCATGAGAAGGATAAACGCATGGAAAACGCATGGTTTTTAACTGATTATAATGAGGCAAAAAACCATGCGTTTTCCATGCGTTTATCCAAATGCATGGAAAATGCACATGGCACATTTGGCCATGTATAATATATATCACAGGTATATGGGAAGTACAAATAGCTGCATATACTAATAACAGTATATTTTAAAGGTGCATGGGTTTTTGCTGATAGAGCAGGTCAAACTAAGGTGAGAGAAAACAGTCTTCCAAGTCTAAGTACAAATGGTTTTATGGCACCGAAAAAGGCTTCATGGAAAATTACTTTTAAGTACAGAAAACATCTCTCGTAGGGGAAGGATAATATTATTAAAATTGTATGCATGATGACATATTCCAGGCCTATGTTTTTCAACCGAAATTTACAATCATGCCAAATAGTCAGATTAAATCATCTAATAAGAGATCAAAACAAATGATTAGCTTAACCTGCAATGACTAGTTAAAGATGACATCATATTCTTGATTTTGAGGGAATTCAAATTGCAATTGTAGCAAGTAGTTAAAGATGACATCAAATTCTTATTTTGACACAAACAAACTGTAATTGCAGTACTAGTTAGAAATGACAATTTCTCAATTATGTAGCAAATTAATAATCTTTTCCAGCAAATTCAAACTATTATTGCATTAACTACTTACAAATGACATTTTCTCACAGTTTTAGCAAATTAAAACTGTTATCGCAGCAACATGTGAAAGCTGACATCACATTCTTTATTTTGAGGCATATTCAAGCGATAGTTGCAATTGACAATTTCTCACTTTTTTTTATTTGCAAAAGACAACTCTAAATATAGCAATTAGTTATAGATGACATCCAATCATTGATTTTTAAGCATATTGAAATTGTAATTGCAGCAACTATTAGCAGATGACATCAGATATTTGATTTACTTGTAGCACTTCAAATTGGGTATATACTATATCACTCTATTTGCCATTTAAATAATGAAGTTGTGGAAAATACTAGTTGTTTTATAGTGCGATTCAAAGCAAATATCCACTTTTTGCTCATGCAGCGCCAGTATAAAATGAACAGCAATTTTAGCAATGAAACCCCAACTTCCTAATTGGTATTGATACTTTACTGTTGGCTAAATTTTCCATTGTACTTTCTTTCTCTGTGAGTATCACCAAAGGCCATTATGGTGGAAAGAATGCAAAAAAGGCATCATTAGAAAGATACCACATTTTAAAGAAATTGTTCCAGAGAGGTGCAAATTGAAACTGTTGTCGCATTTGGGTTAGATATTTTGACTTATAATGTTTTTGGTTTTTATTCCTTTATATATGTTTACATTTTCTAGTCATTTGTCTAGTTTATAGATCTTTCGAATTTATTACTTTGTCTTATGCCTTTTCTTTTAACCCATGTTGATTTTGCTACCCTGTTAAAATAAAATAAAATGTTTACTGATTTTGCCATACTGTTAAAATAATTAAATTTGTTTCTAAATATATTTTTACTGATTTTGCTTAACTGTTTAAATAAAACAATGTTTTAACTTTTACTTATTGCTGACATTTTTGTTAATAATCTTCTACTCCATGATATCTGATATATAATATTACTCCCCCCCCCCCCCCGAAGATGAATAAATAAATTAAGTGAACACTTATTTGGATCCTATTACAGATTAGATACTTGTATCCAAGAGGACAAACCATAATTATGATAATGCCGAAAAGTTAATCATCATCTCCTCCTCCTCCACCTCCTCCTCCGCCTCCTCCTCCATCATAACCTCCTCCTCCTCCATCATCACCTCCTCCACATCCTCCTCCTCCTCCAAAATCAAAATCTCCTCCTCCTCCTCCTCCACTGTCTGCCGTGTAGTCTGGTCCGCAGCCTGGCCCATCATCGCCATCGTCATCATCATCATCGTCGTCATCATCTTTTCGATCCTCTGTGAATCGACCATTATATTTTCGGCCTTGATCATCATCCCTCAAATTGTTGTCATTCCTCCAATGGTCGCTGCTGTCTTCCGAATATATTCGCCATGGCTTTTTACGCGGTTTACCGTCGTAAGAATTCGGACAGCATTCATCGTCGTCACCACAACCGCAGCAATTCCCCATGTTGAACTCGTCTAACGAAGACAAATAAACCACCAGTGCAAGAGCCAAAAAAGGAATGGCGTATATTACTCCAACACTCTTTGATCCAAAAATAGATGACAGAATTAGATCAACTGTCTGCTCACTCCAGCCATCTTGACAGATGATTCGTCTTCAAAGGGCTAAAAGCAATTTAGGGCTCAAAGCAATTCAGGGCTCAAAGCAATTAAGCCAAATGGCTCCCATTAGTGTGGTGTGTCACTAATCCATGATATCTTGTTTTCCCTCCGCGAACAAGTTCACCTAAAATAATGAGAGGAAATTAACACAACATGATAGAGTTTCAGATTAACACTAGCTTTTTTATTATCATGGCAGTAATAGATGGCTGTTCCAGTGTTGAAATGTGTAATTTTTTTTTTTTTGTGGTAGCGAATTTCGATGTGGTTCATTGTCGCCGAGTGTAATCATTTATATATATAAGTTTTCCTACATATTATTTTCAACTAAGCGCGATATTACCGAAATGGTTTTATTTATAATGGAGATAACCTGATTTTCCATGTCAAATATGTCCCTAGTCTGAATCGATGTCAGCTTATATGAGCAACTGCTACAGGAAGACATACTGATGAGACGATGAGGCACGGAGGCCACCCCATGTTACACATTTACCTCATGCCAATAAGTGGGGTCTTCTATTTGCCCGAGCAGAGACATAAAACTACAGACACCATGCATAAAGGCAAATTCAAAATTATTAAATGTTTAAAGTAATAGTGTACAGCTTACGAGGAGTGGCACTGCAGGTATTTAAACCTGCATCCTTCAGCAAAGGCGACCAATGCAGTAACTAGTGGATACATTAAACTCCATATCATGAACACCAGTTCTTTTAGGTGTTTGATTCTTCTGCTTATGTTATTATTGTATTATTGTCTTTGCGGATGGTAGTGCAGGCATATGACATATAATGCTTCCATCTGCATTTGCACAGTCTTAAACATATTTCTCTCAGCTGATGCATTGGGAATACTCTGTTCATCAGATGATGCAATAATGTAGATTTTAATCTCCTGGTAATTGCCAAATAGTGAAGCCACCAACAGCGCTTTACTTTGCATAACACACAGCTGAGGTCCATTAAAGAACAAAAACACTAGGTGTCTGTCGAAAGTTCTGTTTGACTTGTTGCCTTTTTTATGTTTACAGTTGGGCTGTTGACATTTCGGTTGAGATTATTTTGCTTTGTATTCAGTGTCTGAGATGTCTTTCAAGCACCATACACAAGTCCTTCTCTGAAATTTGATAGACATTCTCTGGTGTCTCTCAAAAATTAATGTTTGTGGGTGTCTTCACCTATTGTGGGTAATAGTTATATCCCAAATAGGAGGGAGTTAACTAACAGTCTTGTTGGTTATGAGGGGTATAAACAACAAAAATGTCAGTTGACTCCCACGCCTTGAGGGGTATGACTAACTTATACTCCACTAGACATATTTAATAATTTGTTTGATTGTGAAATTTTTTTTTTATGGAGCAATTAATGTTCAGTTTGCACTCAGGAGGGAGTTAACTTACATTTTCGTTGGTTATTACCCGCCCCGAACAATAGGAAAACTGTCTATGTGGAGCATAATGAAGGTGTTATTGCTCTGGTGTTTAGAAGTTACATTATTCCAAAACAATTGCTACTGGTAAAAAAGAGATAAGAGGATGGCAGCTGACAGGATGCACCCTAAGAACTTGCACCAGGCATCTTCTCTTTCAGGATACCCCTAATTTACTCAAATGCTTATGAGCTATTTTAAGTTGTGCCATATATAGTCAGGAGTATAAGCAATTGGTCGTTCTGATATTTTTGATCTTATGATGTCAGACAATTTAAGTATCTGAAGTATTGAGAGTGTAGGGCTTGTTGTGAGTGACACATATCACAGAAGTCAGATTTGTGTCTGCTTGCATGGTGTCTCTAGTTGCAGAAACCTAGTTACTACACCTATGTTGCAACAGAAAATATGATGTATTAGTGTTTTCTACACATGCATATATATATTATGGTATTAGATGATAAGAAAGTTGCCCTATTTTTAGGGGCAAAGGTCAAGACAGATGTCTGTAGCACATCTGTATGATCAGTGTTATACTAATATTTGGTACATCATAACTAGTACCCAGTGCCTTACAACAGTATTCAACAATGTGTTTCAGTGCCATAGAGTCAATGCTCATAGCATTTTGCATCACATATGCAATAACTGGGGCCTTGTGATTTAAAGCAGAATTAGCTAATTTTAACATCCTTTGCATAAACATTTATTCTGGCACATGGCATGTCTGTGAAGCATGCTACAATATCAGAGTGAGTCCTTTATGGTAATTTCCTTATCTGGCATAACGCGTTTCGCTACACAATGCAAAGTTTTCAATACTTTTGAAGTATGGTAATTATGAATCATAGAATGATGAGCGATATTTGCTGAAAAGCTCTGCCTGAATTTCTGGAAAAAAATTTCCAGATTTCCAGCGGAAGCTATTAAATTGTCTGTAAAACTTGGTGATAACCCCATCAATATCTGTCAGCAAATATTTTGTGGCCTAGATGTACTACTGAGCTCATATGAGTCAGATCTGCATCACTCGCTTTGATTTTACTTGTGAGTGTCATTGAAATATTATGAATTGAGTTTTTTTTTCCATTAAAAGCCAAATGATATTCCTTTGAATATTTTTTACAAACTTCAATAATATTTTCTAATCTAAGCTTTGTGGGGGACATAAGCAGTAGAAACCTGCAGAAGCATCAAAATTTTGCCCATTCCCGCCCCACGCCCGCATTTCTGGGCCCGCGCCTGCCCCCTTCTGCATTCATATTTGGCAGGCGCCCATGGGCTTCCTGCAAATGCATCCTCCAAGCTCACGCACGGCCCGCGCCCGCAGTCATATGCCCGCGGGCATTTGTGCCCACAAGATCTGAGCCCGCAAGTGCGCACTCATGAAACTGTCAATTTTTTGGTAAACATAAATTATAATTTCCACACTATGAATCAAAACAAAACGTTTCAGGGATACAGACTTGTTTAATAACTTATAAATATTATTCAAGGAGTTATGTTTGACTAGTTTCACATGAATCTTGATTGTGATGTAAAAATGCATATATTTCATAAAAAGAAAAGTGCTCTTTTTTTAACAAGCTATAATGAAGAGGGGGTCTTAATTGTGAGTGAGGCCCAAATCAGAATGGTTTAAGTTGTGAGGTGGTCTTAATAGTAAGGTGGTCTTAAAATGGTTTTTTGCTTTATTTCACAATACAGTTGATTAAACCCATAATGTTATGTTGCTATGTTGATATAATGATGACATGCTATGATTTGAACCTTTTGTACTAAGCAATATAATTAATAATGGACTATGTCATATCTAACAAGGGAAGGTTTAACTAGACAATTGGTTACATATGTCAATTAAAAATTATTATCAGGAATGTCTCCATACAGCTTGCCAAGAAACTAGTGAATTTTGTACAACTAAATTTTTGCGTTGCTATTCAAGTTAATTCATAACTAGCTTTGTGCAAGCCCTTGCAGGGTTACCTCAAAAGACAGCAGCAAAATAACTGTACTGTTGCTGTGAAACATATATACACATAGACAATCAAATAGAATGATACCATAGAATCCAGTGCCACCATAGGCTAATTACTTCTAATAAAGTTCAAATTAGCATGACATTCTGAAAGGGTCTGACTATTTTTGGTGTGACTGTACCAGTGGAAAGTTGCTCATAGCAGATTTCATAGACTTGGCAACTAAACTCCAGATGACGTCATGTTTGTTTTATTTGTTTGTTGATTTTTTTAATTTAAATTTGAACAACATTAACATCTTATAAACATACATTCATAACATGTATGCTTTACATTTGTTCACAGCATAATTACATGCATACATAAGATAAGAAAAGAAAATAAAAGAAAAAATATTTTAACAACATTTGGTTTATGGGATACAGAGATTAAAACTATTTAAGTATTACTGTCATAATAATGAAATCAACATAGTAATATATGTCTCATGTTTCATGACCACTGGGTCTAAAGCTCATTAGCTTATACGACCAGCTGCCAGAGGCAGAATGATGATGAGATGATAAGGCTTAGAGTCCACACCATGTTACACATTTATCCCATTGGTGGCATCTTTCACTTGCCTCAGCAGATACACCAAGTTCAAGGCACCTCCATGCAATTTAATATTTCATGCAAGTGACATCCAGCTTGGATGTAGCCTATGAAGAGTGCCCGGGCCTGGGATCGAACCCAGGTCGCGGGACCCTTTCAGCAGAGCTGGCCAATATGGAATTGGATGATGCCGTAACCATTAGGTCACCCAGCTGCTCATAGTAAAATATCCATTTTTTATTTGTCCAAAAATTCAGGTCATGTTAATCTAGGGCTCTTATTGTCTGAGGTAGTCCTTCAGCCCAGTCTCTGCTCGGGACCCTTGAATCTTCAGGGTCCCTGGAAACTTAAACGACCTACTTTCTTAATATCGCTACGCCCGTACAACATATTACTGACCGAACAAATTAGTTCAATCTTCACCGCCCTAGATTACATCGTAAGTGGCGTATAATATCCTAATTTTGGCGGTTTTGTATTCCTTGAGCAATATTGAGCAATATTGAATGGATGCCCATAGGTCAAACGCGGCTGGGTTAGTTCTGCGGGATATTTGGTGAGTTGCTCGAATGAGATTCTGTACATGCTCGTGGTTCTCGCCAGTAAATTAAATTCACCATAGAGGGCGCAAGTGGTTGACTTGTACACAGCCTTCAGTCAATGAATGCATTCACGTGACATCCCCCGGAGTTCAGTTTCCAGGAACTAATGAAGTGTACATGAATTTACCTGCAGTCAAATCTCCCAGCAACTATATCTGGAGTGGGCTGTAATGTAACGAATGGCTGTTCATTTCAGTTGCTATCGACGTGTAGTGACCAAAAATTGACAATTGTCAATTTTACTGTTATCCATATTAATTGCAACAATAATAAAATTGGGTCTACAAAAAGATTTTGGTGTAAATAGTGAGGCCGGTAATAATTGTAAGGTAATCTTTATTGTAAAATTAATAATTAATAGTTTCCAAGTCAATAAAATTGGCTGTAACGGGTGTGCACTGCAGACACATTTTGCCTCCATTTTTTACTTTATTAACCAATTCCCATGCATTTCAACTTCATGTTTTTGTTTCGTATAACCATAATATAACAAACACATGTGGTATTTTGGGTTGCACGGTTCAAGGTTTATTATGGTCATAGGTCATACCAGAAAAATCAATATTTATTCTAAACATACAGTGTGTATAAAAATTATGCATAAAAGCAATTAAGCATTAAAAATAACATAAATACATGGCCAAATGTGCCACGTGCATTTTCCATGAGAAGGATAAATGCATGGAAAACGCACATGGCACATTTGGCCATGTATAATATATATCACAGGTATATGGGAAGTACAAATGGCTGCATATACTAATAACAGTATATTTTAAAGGTGCATGGGTTTTTGCTGATAGAGCAGGTCAAACTAAGGTGAGAGAAAACAGTCTTCCAAGTCTAAGTACAAATGGTTTTATGGCACCGAAAAAGGCTTCATGGAAAATTACTCTTAAGTACAGAAAACATCTCTCATAGGGGAAGGATAATATTGTTAAAATCATATGCATGATGACATATTCTAGGGCTATGTTTTTCAACCGAAATTTACAATCATGCCAAATAGTCAGATTAAATCATCTAATAAGAGATCAAAACAAATGTTTAGCTTAACCTGCAATGACTAGTTAAAGACGCCATCATATTCTTGATTTTGAGGGAATTCAAATTGCAATTGCAGCAAGTAGTTAAAGATGACATTAAATTCTTAATTTGACACATACAAACTGTAATTGCAGTACTAGTTAGAAATGACAATTTCTCAATTATGTAGCAAATTAATAATCTTTTGCAGCAAATTCAAACTATTATTGCATTAACTACTTACAAATGACATTTTCTCACAGTTTTAGCAAATTAAAACTGTTATCGCAGCAACATGTGAAAGCTGACATCACATTCCTTATTTTGTGGCATATTCAAGCTATAGTTGCAATTGACAATTTCTCACTTTTTTTTTATTTGCAAAAGACAACTCTAAATATAGCAACTAGTTATAGATGACATCCAATCATTGATTTCTAAGCAAATTGAAATTGTAATTGCAGCAACTATTAGCAGATGAAATCGGATATTTGATTTACTTGTAGCACTTCAAATTGGGTATATACTATATCACTCTATTTGCCATTTAAATAACGAAGTTGTGGAAAATACTAGTTGTTTTATAGTGCGATTCAAAGCAAATATCCACTTTTTGCTCATGCTGCGCCAGTATAAAATGAACAGCAATTTTAGCAATGAAACCCCAACTTCCTAATTGGTATTGATACTTTACTGTTGGCTAAATTTTCCATTGTACTTTCTTTCTCTGTGAGTATCACCAAAGGCCATTATGGTGGAAAGAATGCAAAAAAGGCATCATTAGAAAGATACCACATTTTAAAGAAATTGTTCCAGAGAGGTGCAAATTGAAACTGTTGTCGCATTTGGGTTAGATTTTTTGACTTTTAATGTTTTTAGTTTTTATTCCTTTATATATGTTTACATTTTCTAGTCATTTTTCTAGTTTATAGATTTTTAAAATTTATTAATTTGTCTTATGCCTTTTCTTTTAATGTTGTTTTAATCGTTGTTATATATGATTTTGCTCTACTGTTAAAATATTTTTTTTTTTTTAAATATCTTTTTACTGATTTTGTTAAACTGTTAAAATAAAAAATTGTTTTAACTTTTACTTATTGCTGACATTTCTGCTCAATAATCTTCTACTCCATGATATCTGATATATAATATTACTCCTCCCCCCCCTCCGAAGATGAATAAATAAATAAAGTGAACACTTATTTGGATCCAATTACAGATTAGATACTTGTATCCAAGAGGACAAACCATGATTATGATAATGCCGAAAAGTTAATCATCATCTCCTCCTCCTCCGCTTCCTCCGCCTCCTCCATCATAACCTCCTCCTCCTCCATCATCACCTCCTCCACATCCTCCTCCTCCTCCAGAATCAAAATCTCCTCCTCCTACGCCTCCTCCACCTCCACCTCCTCCGCCTCCTCCACCTCCTCCACTTCCTCCACCTCCTCCTCCTGCATCATCGCCTCCTCCACATCCTCCTGCTCCTCCAAAATCAAAATCTCCTCCTCTTCCGCCTCCTCCGCCTCCTTCGCATCCTCCGCCTCCTCCTCCTCCGCCTCCTCCTCCTTCGCCTCCTCCTCCTTCGCCTCCTCCTCCTTCGCCTCCTCCTCCTCCATCATCGCCTCCTCCACATCCTCCTCCTCCAAAATCTCCTCCTCCTCCTCCTCCACTGTCTGCCGTGTAGTCTGGTTTGCAGTCTGGCCCATCACCTGTGGTAGTGTCTTGCCTATTGCAGTCATCATCGTCATCATCATCATTATCATTGTCTTTGCGATCCTCTGTGAACCGACCATCATAATTTTGATCTCGATCATCATGATTTCGGTCTCGATCATCATAATTTCGGTCTCGATCATCATCCCTCAAATTGTTGTCATTCCTCCAATGGTCGCTGCTGTCTTCCGAATACATTCGCCATGGCTTTTTACGAGGTTTACCGTCGTAAGAATTTGGACAGCATTCATCGTCGTCACCACAACCGCAGCAATTCCCCATGTTGAACTCGTCTAAAGCTCAAAGCAATTAAGCCAAATGGCTCCCATTAGTGTGATGTGTCACTAATCCATGATATCTTGCTTTCCCTCCGCGCACAAATTCACCTGAAATAATGAGAGGAAATTAACACAAAACGATAGAGTTTCAGAGTAACATTAGATTTTTTATTATCATGGCAGTTATAGATGGTTATTCCAGTGTTGGAATGTCTATAATATAGATAATTAAAGATAAGTAGATTTGTAGCAAATCATGA
This sequence comes from Alitta virens, assembly GCA_932294295.1. Lineage (NCBI taxonomy): Eukaryota > Metazoa > Annelida > Polychaeta > Phyllodocida > Nereididae > Alitta > Alitta virens. The sequence continues at coordinate 3,305,543 of OW028585.1, read as the reverse complement.
AATTGCACAGTGTGTAATTGTGTTTTTTTTGTGGTAGCGAATTTCGATGTGGTTCATTGTCGCCGAGTGTAATCATTTATATATATAAGTTTTCCTACATATTATTTTCAACTAAGCGCGATATTACCGAAATGGTTTTATTTATAATGGAGATAACCTGATTTTCCATGTCAAATATGTCCCTAGTCTGAATCGATGTCAGCTTATATGAGAAACTGCTACAGGAAGACATACTGATGAGACGATGAGGCACGGAGGCCACCCCATGTTACACATTTACCTCATGCCAATAAGTGGGGTCTTCTACTTGCCCGAGCAGAGACATAAAACTACAGACACCATGCATAAAGGCAAATTCAAAATTATTAAATGTTTAAAGTAATAGTGTACAGCTCATGAGGAGTGGCACTGCAGGTATTTAAACCTGCATCCTTCAGCAAAGCCAGCCAATGCAGTAACTAGTGGATACATTAAACGCCATATCATGAACACCAGTTCTTTTAGGTGTTTGATTCTTCTGCTTATGTTATTATTGTATTATTGTCTTTGCGGATGGTAGTGCAGGCATATGACATATAATGCTTCCATCTGCATTTGCACAGTCTTAAACATATTTCTCTCAGCTGATGCATTGGGAATACTCTGTTCATCAGATGATGCAATAATGTAGATTTTAATCTCCTGGTAATTGCCAAATAGTGAAGCCACCAACAGCGCTTTACTTTGCATAACACACAGCTGAGGTCCATTAAAGAACAAAAACACTAGGTGTCTGTCGAAAGTTCTGTTTGACTTGTTGCATTTTTTATGTTTACAGTTGGGCTGTTGACATTTCGGTTGAGATTATTTTGCTTTGTATTCAGTGTCTGAGATGTCTTTCAAGCACCATACACAAGTCCTTCTCTGAAATTTGATAGACATTCTCTGGTGTCTCTCAAAAATTAATGTTTGTGGGTGTCTTCACCTATTGTGGGTAATAGTTATATCCCAAATAGGAGGGAGTTAACTAACAGTCTTGTTGGTTATGAGGGGTATAAACAACAAAAATGTCAGTTGACTCCCACGCCTTGAGGGGTATGACTAACTTATACTCCACTAGACATATTTAATAATTTGTTTGATTGTGAAATTTTTTTTTTATGGAGCAATTAATGTTCAGTTTGCACTCAGGAGGGAGTTAACTTACATTTTCGTTGGTTATTACCTGCCCCGAACAATAGGAAAACTGTCTATGTGGAGCATAATGAAGGTGTTATTGCTCTGGTGTTTAGAAGTTACATTATTCCAAAACAATTGCTCCTGGTAAAAAAGAGATAAGAGGATGGCAGCTGACAGGATGCACCCTAAGAACTTGCACCAGGCATCTTCTCTTTCAGGATACCCCTAATTTACTCAAATGCTTATGAGCTATTTTAAGTTGTGCCATATATAGTCAGGAGTATAAGCAATTGGTCGTTCTGATATTTTTGATCTTATGATGTCAGACAATTTAAGTATCTGAAGTATTGAGAGTGTAGGGCTTGTTGTGAGTGACACATATCACAGAAGTCAGATCTGTGTCTGCTTGCATGGTGTCTCTAGTTGCAGAAACCTAGTTACTACACCTATGTTGCAACAGAAAATATGATGTATTAGTGTTTTCTACACATGCATATATATATTATGGTATTAGATGATAAGAAAGTTGCCCTATTTGTAGGGGCAAAGGTCAAGACAGATGTCTGTAGCACATCTGTATGATCAGTGTTATACTAATATTTGGTACATCATAACTAGTACCCAGTGCCTTACAACAGTATTCAACAATGCGTTTCAGTGCCATAGAGTCAATGCTCATAGCATTTTGCATCACATATGCAATAACTGGGGCCTTGTGATTTAAAGCAGAATTAGCTAATTTTAACATCCTTTGCATAAACATTTATTCTGGCACATGGCATGTCTGTGAAGCATGCTACAATATCAGAGTGAGTCCTTTATGGTAATTTCCTTATCTGGCATAACGCGTTTCGCTACACAATGCAAAGTTTTCAATACTTTTGAAGTATGGTAATTATGAATCATAGAATGATGAGCGATATTTGCTGAAAAGCTCTGCCTGAATTTCTGGAAAAAAATTTCCAGATTTCCAGCGGAAGCTATTAAATTGTCTGTAAAACTTGGTGATAACCCCATCAATATCTGTCAGCAAATATTTTGTGGCCTAGATGTACTACTGAGCTCATATGAGTCAGATCTGCATCACTCGCTTTGATTTTACTTGTGAGTGTCATTGAAATATTATGAATTGAGTTTTTTTTTCCATTAAAAGCCAAATGATATTCCTTTGAATATTTTTTACAAACTTCAATAATATTTTCTAATCTAAGCTTTGTGGGGGACATAAGCAGTAGAAACCTGCAGAAGCATCAAAATTTTGCCCATTCCCGCCCCACGCCCGCATTTCTGGGCCCGCGCCTGCCCCCTTCTGCATTCATATTTGGCAGGCGCCCATGGGCTTCCTGCAAATGCATCCTCCAAGCTCACGCACGGCCCGCGCCCGCAGTCATATGCCCGCGGGCATTTGTGCCCACAAGATCTGAGCCCGCAAGTGAGCACTCATGAAACTGTCAATTTTTTGGTAAACATAAATTATAATTTCCACACTATGAATCAAAACAAAACGTTTCAGGGATACAGACTTGTTTAATAACTTATAAATATTATTCAAGGAGTTATGTTTGACTAGTTTCACATGAATCTTGATTGTGATGTAAAAATGCATATATTTCATAAAAAGAAAAGTGCTCTTTTTTTAACAAGCTATAATGAAGAGGGGGTCTTAATTGTGAGTGAGGCCCAAATCAGAATGGTTTAAGTTGTGAGGTGGTCTTAATAGTAAGGTGGTCTTAAAATGGTTTTCTGCTTTATTTCACAATACAGTTGATTAAACCCATAATGTTATGTTGTTATGTTGATATAATGATGACATGCTATGATTTGAACCTTTTGTACTAAGCAATATAATTAATAATGGACTATGTCATATCTAACAAGGGAAGGTTTAACTAGACAATTGGTCACATATGTCAATTAAAAATTATTATCAGGAATGTCTCCATACAGCTTGCCAAGAAACTAGTGAATTTTGTACAACTAAATTTTTGCGTTGCTATTCAAGTTAATTCATAACTAGCTTTGTGCAAGCCCTTGCAGGGTTACCTCAAAAGACAGCAGCAAAATAACTGTACTGTTGCTGTGAAACATATATACACATAGACAATCAAATAGAATGATACCATAGAATCCAGTGCCACCATAGGCTAATTACTTCTAATAAAGTTCAAATTAGCATGACATTCTGAAAGGGTCTGACTATTTTTGGTGTGACTGTACCAGTGGAAAGTTGCTCATAGCAGATTTCATAGACTTGGCAACTAAACTCCAGATGACGTCATGTTTGTTTTATTTGTTTGTTGATTTTTTTAATTTAAATTTGAACAACATTAACATCTTATAAACATACATTCATTACATGTATGCTTTACATTTGTTCACAGCATAATTACATGCATACATAAGATAAGAAAAGAAAATAAAAGAAAAAATATTTTAACAACATTTGGTTTATGGGATACAGAGATTAAAACTATTTAAGTATTACTGTCATAATAATGAAATCAACATAGTAATATATGTCTCATGTTTCATGACCACTGGGTCTAAAGCTCATTAGCTTATACGACCAGCTGCCAGAGGCAGAATGATGATGAGATGATAAGGCTTAGAGTCCACACCATGTTACACATTTATCCCATTGGTGGCATCTTTCACTTGCCTCAGCAGATACACCAAGTTCAAGGCACCTCCATGCAATTTAATATTTCATGCAAGTGACATCCAGCTTGGATGTAGCCTATGAAGAGTGCCCGGGCCTGGGATCGAACCCAGGTCGCGGGACCCTTTCAGCAGAGCTGGCCAATATGGAATTGGATGATGCCGTAACCATTAGGTCACCCAGCTGCTCATAGTAAAATATCCATTTTTTATTTGTTCAAAAATTCAGGTCATGTGAATCTAGGGCTCTTATTGTCTGAGGTAGTCCTTCAGCCCAGTCTCTGCTCGGGACCCTTGAATCTTCAGGGTCCCTGGAAACTTAAACGACCTACTTTCTTAATATCGCTACGCCCGTACAACATATTACTGACCGAACAAATTAGTTCAATCTTCACCGCCCTAGATTACATCGTAAGCGGCGTATAATATCCTAATTTTGGCGGTTTTGTATTCCTTGAGCAATATTGAGCAATATTGAATGGATGCCCATAGGTCAAACGCGGCTGGGTTAGTTCTGCGGGATATTTGGTGAGTTGCTCGAATGAGATTCTGTACATGCTCGCGGTTCTCGCCAGTAAATTAAATTCACCATAGAGGGCGCAAGTGGTTGACTTGTACACAGCCTTCAGTCAATGAATGCATTCACGTGACATCCCCCGGAGTTCAGTTTCCAGGAACTAATGAAGTGTACATGAATTTACCTGCAGTCAAATCTCCCAGCAACTATATCTGGAGTGGGCTGTAATGTAACGAGTTGGCTGTTCATTTCAGTTGCTATCGACGTGTAGTGACCAAAAATTGACAATTGTCAATTTTACTGTTATCCATATTAATTGCAACAATAATAAAATTGGGTCTACAAAAAGATTTTGGTGTAAATAGTGAGGCCGGTAATAATTGTAAGGTAATCTTTATTGTAAAATTAATAATTAATAGTTTCCAAGTCAATAAAATTGGCTGTAACGGGTGTGCACTGCAGACACATTTTGCCTCCATTTTTTACTTTATTAACCAATTCCCATGCATTTCAACTTCATGTTTTTGTTTCGTATAACCATAATATAACAAACACATGTGGTATTTTGGGTTGCACGGTTCAAGGTTTATTATGGTCATAGGTCATACCAGAAAAATCAATATTTATTCTAAACATACAGTGTGTATAAAAATTATGCATAAAAGCAATTAAGCATTAAAAATAACATAAATACATGGCCAAATGTGCCACGTGCGTTTTCCATGAGAAGGATAAATGCATAAAAAACGCACATGGCACATTTGGCCATGTATAATATATATCACAGGTATATGGGAAGTACAAATGGCTGCATATACTAATAAAAGTATATTTTAAAGGTGCATGGGTTTTTGCTGATAGAGCAGGTCAAACTAAGGTGAGAGAAAACAGTCTTCCAAGTCTAAGTACAAATGGTTTTATGGCACCGAAAAAGGCTTCATGGAAAATTACTCTTAAGTACAGAAAACATCTCTCGTAGGGGAAGGATAATATTGTTAAAATCATATGCATGATGACATATTCTAGGGCTATGTTTTTCAACCGAAATTTACAATCAGGCCAAATAGTCAGATTAAATCATCTAATAAGAGATCAAAACAAATGTTTAGCTTAACCTGCAATGACTAGTTAAAGACGCCATCATATTCTTGATTTTGAGGGAATTCAAATTGCAATTGCAGCAAGTAGTAAAAGATGACATCAAATTCTTAATTTGACACATACAAACTGTAATTGCAGTACTAGTTAGAAATGACAATTTCTCAATTATGTAGCAAATTAATAATCTTTTCCAGCAAATTGAAACTATTATTGCAGTAACTACTTACAAATGACATTTTCTCACAATTTTAGCAAATTGAAACTGTTATCGCAGCAACATGTGAAAGCTGACATCACATTCTTTATTTTGAGGCATATTCAAGCTATAGTTGCAATTGACAATTTTTTGTTTTGCAAAAGACAACTCTAAATATAGCAACTAGTTATAGATGACATCCAATCATTGATTTCTAGGCAAATTGAAATTGTAATTGCAGCAACTAGTAGCAGATGACATCGGATATTTGATTTACTTGTAGCACTTCAAATTGGGTATATACTATATCACTCTATTTGCCATTTAAATAACGAAGTTGTGGAAAATACTAGTTGTTTTATAGTGTGATTCAAAGCAAATATCCACTTTTTGCTCATGCAGCGCCAGTATAAAATGAACAGCAATTTTAGCAATGAAACCCCAACTTCCTAATTGGTATTGATACTTTACTGTTGGCTAAATTTTCCATTGTACTTTCTTTCTCTGTGAGTATCACCAAAGGCCATTATGGTGGAAAGAATGCAAAAAAGGGATCATTAGAAAGATACCACATTTTAAAGAAATTGTTCCAGAGAGGTGCAAATTGAAACTGTTGTCGCATTTGGGTTAGATATTTTGACTTATAATGTTTTTGGTTTTTATTCCTTTATATATGTTTACATTTTCTAGTCATTTGTCTAGTTTATAGATCTTTCGAATTTATTACTTTGTCTAATGCCTTTTCTTTTAACCCATGTTGATTTTGCTACCCTGTTAAAATAAAATAAAATGTTTACTGATTTTGCCATACTGTTAAAATAACTAAATTTGTTTCTAAATATATTTTTACTGATTTTGCTTAACTGTTTAAATAAAACAATGTTTTAACTTTTACTTATTGCTGACATTTTTGTTAATAATCTTCTACTCCATGATATCTGATATATAATATTACTCCCCCCCCCCCCCCCCCCCCCGAAGATGAATAAATAAATTAAGTGAACACTTATTTGGATCCTATTACAGATTAGATACTTGTATCCAAGAGGACAAACCATAATTATGATAATGCCGAAAAGTTAATCATCATCTCCTCCTCCTCCGCCTCCTCCTCCATCATAACCTCCTCCTCCTCCATCATCACCTCCTCCACATCCTCCTCCTCCTCCAAAATCAAAATCTCCTCCTCCTCCTCCTCCTCCTCCTCCTCCGCTGTCTACCGTGTAGTCTGGTCCGCAGCCTGGACCATCATCGCCATCGTCATCATCATCATCGTCGTCATCATCTTTTCGATCCTCTGTGAATCGACCATTATATTTTCGGCCTTGATCATCATCCCTCAAATTGTTGTCATTCCTCCATGGTCGCTGCTGTCTTCCGAATATATTCGCCATGGCTTTTTACGCGGTTTACCGTCGTAAGAATTCGGACAGCATTCATCGTCGTCACCACAACCGCAGCAATTCCCCATGTTGAACTCGTCTAACGAAGACAAATAAACCACCAGTGCAAGAGCCAAAAAAGGAATGGCGTATATTACTCCAACACTCTTTGATCCAAAAATAGATGACAGAATTAGATCAACTGTCTGCTCACTCCAGCCATCTTGACAGATGATTCGTCTTCAAAGGGCTAAAAGCAATTTAGGGCTCAAAGCAATTCAGGGCTCAAAGCAATTAAGCCAAATGGCTCCCATTAGTGTGGTGTGTCACTAATCCATGATATCTTGTTTTCCCTCCGCGAACAAGTTCACCTAAAATAATGAGAGGAAATTAACACAACATGATAGAGTTTCAGATTAACACTAGCTTTTTTATTATCATGGCAGTAATAGATGGCTGTTCCAGTGTTGAAATGTCTATAATATAGATAATTAAAGATAAGTAGATTTGTAACAAATCATGAAATTGCACCATGTGTAATTTTTTTTTTTTTGTGGTAGCGAATTTCGATGTGGTTCATTGTCGCCGAGTGTAATCATTTATATATATAAGTTTTCCTACATATTATTTTCAACTAAGCGCGATATTACCGAAATGGTTTTATTTATAATGGAGATAACCTGATTTTCCATGTCAAATATGTCCCTAGTCTGAATCGATGTCAGCTTATATGAGCAACTGCTACAGGAAGATATACTGATGAGACGATGAGGCACGGAGGCCACCCCATGTTGCACATTTACCTCATGCCAATAAGTGGGGTCTTCTACTTGCCCGAGCAGAGACATAAAACTACAGACACCATGCATAAAGGCAAATTCAAAATTATTAAATGTTTAAAGTAATAGCGTACAACTCATGAGGAGTGGCACTGCAGGAATTTAAACCTGCATCCTTCAGCAAAGCCAGCCAATGCAGTAACTAGTGGATACATTAAACGCCATATCATGAACACCAGTTCTTTTAGGTGTTTGATTCTTCTGCTTATGTTATTATTGTATTATTGTCTTTGCGGATGGTAGTGCAGGCATATGACATATAATGCTTCCATCTGCATTTGCACAGTCTTAAACATATTTCTCTCAGCTGATGCATTGGGAATACTCTGTTCATCAGATGATGCAATAATGTAGATTTTAATCTCCTGGGTAATTGCCAAATAGAGAAGCCACCAACAGCGCTTTACTTTCCATGACACACAGCTGAGGTCCATTAAAGAACAAAAACACTAGGTGTCTGTCGAAAGGTCTGTTTGACTAGTTGCCTTTTTTATGTTTACAGTTGGGCTGTTGACATGTCGGTTGAGATTATTTTGCTTTGTATTCAGTGTCTGAGATGTCTTTCAAGCACCATACACAAGTCCTTCTCTGAAATTTGATAGACATTCTCTGGTGTCTCTCAAAAATTAATGTTTGTGGGTGTCTGCACCTATTGTGGGTAATAGTTATATCCCGAGAGCAGGGAGTTACCTAACAGTTTTGTTGGTTATGAGGGATATAAGTGACAAAAATGTTAGTTGACTCCTGCCCATGAGGGGTATGACTAACTTATACTCCACTAGACATATTTAATAACTTGTTTGATTGTTAAATTTTTTTACTGCTGTTATGGAGCAATTAATGTTCAGTTTGCACTCAGGAGGGAGTTAACTTACATTTTCGTTGGTTATTACCCTCCCAGAACAATAGGAAAACTGTCTATGTGGAGCATAATGCAGGAGTTATTGCTCTGGTGTTTAGAAGTTACATTATTCCAAAACAATTGCTCCTGGTAAAAAAGAGATAAGAGGATGGCAGCTGACAGGATGCACCCTAAGAACTTGCACCAGGCATCTTCTCTTTCAGGATACCCCTAATTTACTCAAATGCTTATGAGCTATTTTAAGTTGTGCCATATATAGTCAGGAGTTTAAGCAATTGGTCGTTCTGATATTTTTGATCTTATAATGTCAGACAATTTAAGTATCTGAAGTATTGAGAGTGTAGGGCTTGTTGTGAGTGACACATATCACAGAAGTCAGATTTCTGTCTGCTTGCATGATGTCTCTAGTTGCAGAAACCTAGTTACTACACCTATGTAGCAACAGAAAAAATGATATATTAGTATTTTCTACACATGCATATATATATTATGGTATTAGATGATAAGAAAGTTGCCCTATTTGTGGGGGCAAAGGTCAAGACAGATGTCTGTAGCACATCTGTATGATCAGTGTTATACTAATATTTGGTACATCATAACTAGTACCCAGTGCCTTACAACAGTATTCAACAGTGCATTTCAGTGACATAGAGTCAATGCTCATAGCATTTTGCATCACATATGCAATAACTGGGGCCTTGTGATTTAAAGCAGAATTAGCTAATTTTAACATCCTTTGCATAAACATTTATTCTGGCACATGGCATGTCTGTGAAGCATGCTACAATATCAGAGTGAGTCCTTTATGGTAATTTCCTTATCTGGCTTAACATGTTTCGCTACGCAATACAAAGTTTTCAATACTTTTGAAGTATGGTAATTATGAACCATAGAATGATGAGCAATATTTGCTGAAAAGCTCTGCCTGAATTTCTGGAGAAACATTTCCAGATTTGCAGCGGAAGCTATTAAATTGTCTGTTAAACTTGGTGATAACCCCATCAATATCTGTCAGCAAATATTCTGTGGCCTAGATGTACTACTGAGCTCATATGAGTCAGATCTGCATCACTCGCTTTGATTTTACTTGTGAGTGTCATTGAAATATTATGAATTGAGTTTTTTTTTCCGTTAAAAGCCAAATGATATTCCTTTGAATATTTTTTACAAACTTCAATAATATTTTCTAATCTAAGCTTTGTGGGGGACATAAGCACTAGAAACCTGCAGAAGCATCAAAATTTTGCCCATTCCCGCCCCACGCCCGCTGTTCTGGGCCCGCGCCTGCCCCGCGTCTGCATTCATATTTGGCAGGCGCCCATGGGCTTCCTGCAAATGCATCCTCCAAGCTCACGCACGGCCCGCGCCCGCAGTCATATGCCCACGGGCATTTGTGCCCACCAGATCTGAGCCCGCTAGTGCGCGCTCATGAGACTGTCAATTTTTTGGTAAACATAAATTATAATTTCCACACTATGAATCAAAACAAAACGTTTCAGGGATACAGACTTGTTTAATAACTTATAAATATTATTCAAGGAGTTATGTTTGACTAGTTTCACATGAATCTTGATTGTAATGGAAAAATGCATATATTTCATAAAAAGAAAAGTGCTCTTTTTTTAACAAGCTATAATGAAGAGGGGGTCTTAATTGTGAGTGAGGCCCAAATCAGAATGGTTTAAGTTGTGAGGTGGTCTTAATAGTAAGGTGGTCTTAAAATGGTTTTTTGCTTTATTTCACAATACAGTTGATTAAACCCATAATGTTATGTTGTTATGTTGATATAATGATGACATGCTATGATTTGAACCTTTTGTACTAAGCAATATAATTAATAATGGACTATGTCATATCTAACAAGGGAAGGTTTAACTAGACAATTGGTTACATATGTCAATTAAAAATTATTATCAGGAATGTCTCCATACAGCTTGCCAAGAAACTAGTGAATTTTGTACAACAAAATTTTTGCCTTGCTATTCAAGTTAATTCATAACTAGCTTTGTGCAAGCCCTTGCAGGGTTACCTCAAAAGACAGCAGCAAAATAACTGTACTGTTGCTGTGAAACATATATACACATAGACAATCAAATAGAATGATACCATAGAATCCAGTGCCACCATAGGCTAATTACTTCTAGTAAAGTTCAAATTAGCATGAAATTCTGAAAGGGTCTGACTATTTTTGGCGTGACTGTACAAGTGGAAAGTTGCTTGTAGCAGATTTCATAGACTTTGCAACTAAACTCCAGATGACGTCATGTTTGTTTTATTTGTTTGTTGATTTTTTTAATTTAAATTTGAACAACATTAACATCTTATAAACATACATTCATTACATGTATGCTTTACATTTGTTCACAGCGTAATTACATGCATACATAAGATAAGAAAAGAAAATAAAAGAAAAAATATTTTAACAACATTTGGTTTATGGGATACAGAGATTAAAACTATTTAAGTAATACTTTCATAATAATGAAATCAACATAGTAATATATATCTCATGTTTCATGACCACTGGGTCTAAAGCTCATTAGCTTATACGACCAGCTGCCAGAGGCAGAATAATGATGAGATGATAAGGCTTAGAGTCCACACCATGTTACACATTTACCCCATTGGTGGCGTCTTTCACTTGCCTCAGCAGATACACCAAGTTCAAGGCACCTCCATACAATTTAATATTTCATGCAAGTGACATCCAGCTTGGATGTAGCTTATGAAGAGTGCCCGGGCCTGGGATCGAACCCGGGTCGCGGGACCTTCAGCAGAGCCGGCCAATATGGAATTGGATGATGCCGTAACCATTAGGTCACCCAGCTGCTCATAATAAAATATCCATTTTTTATTTGTTCAAAAATTCAGGTCATGTGAATCTAGGGCTCTTATTGTCTGAGGTAGTCCTTCAGCCCTGTCTCTGCTCGGGACCCTCGAATCCCTGGAAACTTAAGTGGCCTACTTTCTTAATATCACTGTGCCTGTATAACATATAACTGACCGAACAAATTAGTTCAATCTTCACCGCTCTAGATTACTTCGTAAGCGGCGTATGATATCCTCATTTTGGCGGTTTTGTATTCCTTGAGCAATATTGAGTAATATTGAATGGATGACCATAGGTCAAACGCGGCTGGGTTAGTTCTGCGGGATATTTGGTGAGTTGCTCGAATGAGATTCTGTACACGCTCGCGGTTCTCACCAGTAAATTAAAATCACCATAGAGGGCGCAAGCGATTGACTTGTACACAGCCTTCAGTCAATGAATGCATTCACGTGACATCCGCCGGAGTTCAGTTTCCAGGAACTAATGAAGTGTACATGAATTTACCTGCAGTCAAATCTCCCAGCAACTATATCTGGAGTGGGCTGTAACAAATGGCTGTTCATTTCAGTTGCTATCGACGTGTAGTGACCAAAAATTGAGAATTGCAAATTTTACTGCTATCCATGTTAATGGCAACAGTAATAAAATAAAATTGGGTCAACAAAATGTTTTTGGTATAAATAGTGAGGCAGTAAGCAGTAATCTTTATTGTACAATTAATAATTAATAGTTTCCAAGTCAATAAAATTGGCTGTAAGGCCACGGTGTTTTGATCTTTCATTTCTCAACACCGCCGGCCAAACTTTTGCAGTGCCGCTCAATTAATAAATCAACAATTGCACATTTATTTATAAAAAAAGCTCTTTCTGGGGAGTAAATTTAAAGTACATTTTATATTTGTTTTATTTTCCAACCGACCGTCTCATGAAAAAAAGTCCGAGAAAGTTCCGAGAAACATAAGATAAAAAAACCGTGGCCTAATGGGTGTGCACTCCAGACACATTTTGCCTCCATTTTTTACTTTACTAACCAATTCCCATGCATTTCAACTTCATGTTTTTGTTTCTTATAACCATAATATAACAAACACATGTGGTATTTTGGGTTGCACGGTTCAAGGTTTATTATGGTCATAGGTCATACCAGAAAAATCAATATTTATTCTAAACATACAGTGTGTATAAAAATTATGCATAAAAGCAATTAAGCATTAAAAATAACATAAATACATGGCCAAATGTGCCACGTGCGTTTTTCATGAGAAGGATAAACGCATGGAAAACGCATGGTTTTTAACTGATTATAATGAGGCAAAAAACCATGCGTTTTCCATGCGTTTATCCAAATGCATGGAAAATGCACATGGCACATTTGGCCATGTATAATATATATCACAGGTATATGGGAAGTACAAATGGCTGCATATACTAATAACAGTATATTTTAAAGGTGCATGGGTTTTTGCTGATAGAGCAGGTCAAACTAAGGTGAGAGAAAACAGTCTTCCAAGTCTAAGTACAAATGGTTTTATGGCACCGAAAAAGGCTTCATGGAAAATTACTTTTAAGTACAGAAAACATCTCTCGTAGGGGAAGGATAATATTATTAAAATTGTATGCATGATGACATATTCCAGGCCTATGTTTTTCAACCGAAATTTACAATCATGCCAAATAGTCAGATTAAATCATCTAATAAGAGATCAAAACAAATGTTTAGCTTAACCTGCAATGACTAGTTAAAGATGACATCATATTCTTGATTTTGAGGGAATTCAAATTGCAATTGTAGCAAGTAGTTAAAGATGACATCAAATTCTTATTTTGACACAAACAAACTGTAATTGCAGTACTAGTTAGAAATGACAATTTCTCAATTATGTAGCAAATTAATAATCTTTTGCAGCAAATTCAAACTATTATTGCATTAACTACTTACAAATGACATTTTCTCACAGTTTTAGCAAATTAAAACTGTTATCGCAGCAACATGTGAAAGCTGACATCACATTCTTTATTTTGAGGCATATTCAAGCGATAGTTGCAATTGACAATTTCTCACTTTTTTTTCATTTGCAAAAGACAACTCTAAATATAGCAATTAGTTATAGATGACATCCAATCATTGATTTCTAAGCAAATTGAAATTGTAATTGCAGCAACTAGTAGCAGATGACATCGGATATTTGATTTACTTGTAGCACTTCAAATTGGGTATATACTATATCACTCTATTTGCCATTTAAATAACGAAGTTGTGGAAAATACTAGTTGTTTTATAGTGTGATTCAAAGCAAATATCCACTTTTTGCTCATGCAGCGCCAGTATAAAATGAACAGCAATTTTAGCAATGAAACCCCAACTTCCTAATTGGTATTGATACTTTGCTGTTGGCTAAATTTTCCATTGTACTTTCTTTCTCTGTGAGTATCACCAAAGGCCATTATGGTGGAAAGAATGCAAAAAAGGCATCATTAGAAAGATACCACATTTTAAAGAAATTGTTCCAGAGAGGTGCAAATTGAAACTGTTGTCGCATTTGGGTTAGATATTTTGACTTATAATGTTTTTGGTTTTTATTCCTTTATATATGTTTACATTTTCTAGTCATTTGTCTAGTTTATAGATCTTTCGAATTTATTACTTTGTCTTATGCCTTTTCTTTTAACCCATGTTGATTTTGCTACCCTGTTAAAATAAAATAAAATGTTTACTGATTTTGCCATACTGTTAAAATAATTAAATTTGTTTCTAAATATATTTTTACTGATTTTGCTTAACTGTGTAAATAAAACAATGTTTTAACTTTTACTTATTGCTGACATTTTTGTTAATAATCTTCTACTCCATGATATCTGATATATAATATTACTCCCCCCCCCCCGAAGATGAATAAATAAATTAAGTGAACACTTATTTGGATCCTATTTCAGATTAGATACTTGTATCCAAGAGGACAAACCATAATTATGATAATGCCGAAAAGTTAATCATCATCTCCTCCTCCTCCACCTCCTCCTCCGCCTCCTCCTCCATCATAACCTCCTCCTCCTCCATCATCACCTCCTCCACATCCCCCTCCTCCTCCAAAATCAAAATCTCCTCCTCCTCCTCCTCCACTGTCTGCCGTGTAGTCTGGTCCGCAGCCTGGCCCATCATCGCCATCGTCATCATCATCATCGTCGTCATCATCTTTTCGATCCTCTGTGAATCGACCATTATATTTTCGGCCTTGATCATCATCCCTCCAATGGTCGCTGCTGTCTTCCGAATACATTCGCCATGGCTTTTTACGCGGTTTACCGTCGTAAGAATTCGGACAGCATTCATCGTCGTCACCACAACCGCAGCAATTCCCCATGTTGAACTCGTCTAACGAAGACAAATAAACCACCAGTGCAAGAGCCAAAAAAGGAATGGCGTATATTACTCCAACACTCTTTGATCCAAAAATAGATGACAGAATTAGATCAACTGTCTGCTCACTCCAGCCATCTTGACAGATGATTCGTCTTCAAAGGGCTAAAAGCAATTTAGGGCTCAAAGCAATTCAGGGCTCAAAGCAATTAAGCCAAATGGCTCCCATTAGTGTGGTGTGTCACTAATCCATGATATCTTGTTTTCCCTCTGCGCACAAGTTCACCTAAAATAATGAGAGGAAATTAACACAACATGATAGAGTTTCAGAGTAACACTAGATTTTTTATTATCATGGCAGTTATAGATGGCTATTCCAGTGTTGGAATGTCTATAATATAGATAATTAAAGATAAGTAGATTTGTAACAAATCATGAAATTGCAGTGTGTAATTGTGTTTTTTTTGTGGTAGCGAATTTCGATGTGGTTCATTGTCGCCGAGTGTAATCATTTATATGTAAGTTTTCCTACATATTATTGTCAACTAAGCGCGATATTAACAAAATGGTTTTATTTATAATGGAGGTAACCTGATTTTCCATGTCAAATATGTCCCTAGTCTGAATCGATGTCAGCTTATATGAGCAACTGCTACAGGAAGACATACTGATGAGACGATGAGGCACGGAGGCCACCCCATGTTGCACATTTACCTCATGCCAATAAGTGGGGTCTTCTACTTGCCTGAGCAGAGACATAAAACTACAGACACCATGCATAAAGGCAAATTCAAAATTATTAAATGTTTAAAGTAATAGCGTACAACTCATGCGGAGTGGCACTGCAGGAATTCAAACCTGCATCCTTCAGCAAAGCCGGCCAATGCAGTAACTAGTGGATACATTAAACGCCATATCATGAACACCAGTTCCTTCAGGTGTTTGGTTTCTTCTGCTTATGTTATTATTGTCTTTGCGGATGGTAGTGCAGGCATATGAGATATACACCTTCCATCTGCATTTGCACAGTCTTAAACATATTTCTCTCAGCTGATGCATTGGGAATACTCTGTTCATCAGATGATGCAATAATGTAGATTTTAATCTCCTGGTAATTGCCAAATAGAGAAGCCATCAACAGCGCTTTACTTTGCATAACACACAGCTGAGGTCCATTAAAGAACAAAAACACTAGGTGTCTGTCGAAAGGTCTGGACGACTGTTTGACTTGTTGCCTTTTTTATGTTCACAGTTGGGCTTTTGACATCAGCTGAGATCATTGTGCCTTGTATTCAGTGTCTGAGATGTCTTTCAAGCACCATACACAAGTCTGAAATCAATATAAGCCTATTTCCCAAGTATTCAACTGACTAATTCAGCTGTATAATTCAGGTGTAACAGCACTAGTTATGAGATTCTGAGGGGCAGCTAAGGATTCTTGTCCTTCTCTGAAATTTGATAAACATTCTCTGGTGTCTCTCAAAAATTAATGTTTGTGGGTGTCTGCACCTATTGTGGTAATAGTTATATCCTAAATAGGAGGGAGTTAACTAACAGTTTTGTTGGTTATGATGGGTATAAGCGACAAAAATGTTAATTGACTCCTGCCCATGAGGGGTATGACTAACTTATACTCCACTAGACATATTTAATAACTTGTTTGATTGTTAGATTTTTTTTACTGCTGTTATGGAGCAATTAATGTTCAGTTTGCAATCAGGAGGGAGTTAACTCACATTTTTGTTGGTTATTACCCTCCCAGAACAATAGGAAAACTGTCTATGTGGAGCATAATGCAGGAGTTATTGCTCTGGTGTTTAGAAGTTACATAATTCCAAAACAATTGCTACTGGTAAAAAAGAGATAAGAGGATGGTAGCTGATAGGATGCACCCTAAGAACTTGCACCAGGCATCTTCTCTTTCAGGATACCCCTAATTTACTCAAATACTTATGAGATATTTTTAAGTTGTGCCATATATAGAAAGGAGTATAAGCAATTGGTCGTTCCGATATTTTTGATCTTATAATGTCAGACAATTTAAGTATCTGAAGTATCGAGAGTGTAGGGCTTGTTATGAGTGACACATATCACAGAAGTCAGATCTCTGTCTGCTTGCATGGTGTCTCTAGTTGCAGAAACCTAGTTACTACACCTCTGTATCCACAGAAAATATGATATATTTGCACATAATCCTTCAGTGTTTTCTACACATGCATATATATATTATGGTATTAGATGATAAGAAAGTTGCCATATTTGTGGGGGAAAGGTCAAAACAGATGTCTGTAGCACATCTGTATGATCAATGATATACTAATATTTGGTACATCATAACTAGTACCCAGTGCCTTACAACAGTATTCAACAGTGCGTTTCAGTGCCATAGAGTCAATGCTCATAGCATTTTGCATCACATATGCAATTACTGATACCTTGTGATTCCGAGCAGAATTAGCCAATTTCAACATCCTTTGCATAAACATTTATTCTGGCACATGGCATGTCTGTGAAGCATGCTACAATATCACAGTGAGTCCCATATGGTAATTTCCATATCTGCTGTAACGCTTTTCGCTACACAGTACAAAGTTTCCAGGACTTTTGAAGTGGTGTAATGCTGCACCATGAATTATGAGCAATATTTGCTGAAAACCTCTGCCTGAATTTCTTGAGACAAATTTCTAAATTTGCAACGGAAGCTATTAAATTGTCTGTAAAACTTGGTAATAACCCCATCAATATCTGTCAGCAAATATTCTGTGGCCTAGATGTACTTCTGAGCTCATATGAGTCAGATCTGCATCTTTAATTTTATTTGTGAAATGTCCATGCCATTGAAATATTATGAACTGAGTTTTTTTTCCCGTTAAAAGCCAAATGATATTCCTTTGAGTATTTTTTACAAACTTCAATCATTTTTTCTAATCTAAGCTTTGTAGAAGACATAAGCACTAAGTCATCTGCATATGCCATGCATCATACAAAATGAGGCCCAAAGTGACAACCATACCCACTCTCTCTCAGCTTGCATATGATTACATCCAGGTACACTCTAAATAGAAGGGGAGAAATCACACCTCCTTGATAAGTGTGCATGTGCTATATTTACATCCATATTATCTATGCAGCTGCATGTGATGACTGTCAACTGAGATAATAACAAAAGAGGTAGCAGTAGCTGCTTGTGCAAATTTATTGGCCGCACCTTGTTCTGTCAAAGGCTCTTTGTAACTATCGGGGTAAATTGTTAGATCTTGGCATACAATAGTGAGCACGACTCTATTTCAAAATTAGTAAATAAATTATTCTCAATGACTGCCATTTTCTAATTAGGGTGTATCTATGAATTAAAGAAGGTTGGTACACTAATAATTTGGTATGCTAGGATTCAAAGTAAATGTTCACTTGTTTTTTTATCATGTTTTGATTTCATAAATGGTGCGGAGCAGCACAACATTGACAGATATGTAACAAAATGTCAAACCCCCACTTTCAAGCTACGCTTCAGTAAAACAACTTATTTAAAGTTAGCTATACTCGTAATAATAACGAGAGGACAAAACGTTTTCATTGGAAACATAAGACAACTGTCAAGGAAATGTGACGTTAACTGGTAAAGAGAGGAGTTTTATTGGTGAGAAAGTTGGGGTTTAATTTATTAATAACATTTCTGTCCATTTTTGTGCCTTTATAATAAGGTATTACTGAAAAACAAGTGGACATTTATTATGGATCCTGCTATAGTGTATTGAATATTTAATGAAGGTTAACCATTGAGATAATTGTAATTAGCTTTGATAGAATTTTCATAAATTCCCCAATTGAAGTAAATTTGAATGTTATATTCACTTTAAGTAGCTGACAGTTTTGATTTTAGGTAAAGAAAATATAATATAAGAAGTTTTTCAAACTCTGAAGTAATTATCGAAAATGAATTATAAGTAACTGCTAATAACAGTTTACTGTCATAAATTAACATGAGTAAAAAATTTGTATTTAATTTATTTTTATGGTATCTTGTGTTTGTCATTGAAGTTTGGTTTCTTATTACCCCTTGCCATGAGGAGCCTAGAAAATCCAAGGGCTACAAATTGCTGATACCAATTTAGTAAAAGGATGTCAGTTTACCAGCTTGGAGGCCATATGGTAAGAAGGCGTAAGGTGGCATTGCATTTATGGTGAGTGTTATTGAACCCTTCTGCCTGTGTTCTTTTACCCACATCTCAGTGCATGCTCCACCACGTTGAACATATTTGTTATCGTCTCAACTTTCACCCTTGTGTACATAAACTGTTAGCCCAGTGATATCCTGTGGCAGGACAGGAACTACAGGGTCAATAAATCGATACTGAGGACTTAATTAATATGGTGTAGTTTGGTTTCTGAATCTTGGTTGTCCATATTAGATTACAATTATCTGCTCGTTACTCGGGATTCATTAAATTGAATTGTATTGGTCTATGGCGCACATATATAAATTGTATCTATTTATTTATTTTTATTTTTTATTTTTAATGTTATTTATATACTGGCTGTATAACAATAGCATGCCTTCCTATCGATAATTTATTAATATTTCAATGCTTTAAGATATGAACTAATGAATTAGTAGTATTAAATATATCTATAATTATTATTATTTTTTTCACAAGGTGGCTCCTTCGACAGCGGCAAACTTATTGCCTTAGAGGGAGTCTCCTTGCTCCACTCTAAGAAAAAATTGTTAATTTGTATGATATGTAATTACTGGTATATGTTATTTAAGGAGCCAATAAAAAACTGTGTCATTGTCATCATTGTCGTACTACTGTCTTATTAATTGTACAAGTTGTATAAAAGGCCAGGAGTAAGCATAGTGCAGTATAGCATGATGTTACAACAAGCTCCATTGTGGTGGAGCAGCTTTTTTTTCTTTGTATTATCTCAATGCTACTGGTTCTGAAGCTTATAGCCATCTTATATGACTGAAAGCAGGCAGATGTAATGATGAGACGATAAGCTTAGCACACACACCTTGATACACATTCCTCCCATCGGTGGGGTCTTATACCGGCTCCAGCATAGACAGTGAGTACAAGGCATCACAAGTTTAACGTCTCATGCTTAAGATGTTTCTGTGTTAAAAGGAACTTTGAAGTTCAACAAACAATTGTTCATACCTCAGTGATATCCAATGGTAGAGCAGGAACCACAGAATAATAAATACCCAGATAAGACAGTGCAATTGAACCAATGTCAGCCTGTTCAGGGTTGTGTTTCACAATATGACAAGCCCGCAGTATATACACAAATGAAAGTCAAATAATTAATCTTACAGATTTATAAGTGAATCATATATATATATATATATATATATAAACAAATGACGCCTATTATCGCCCATAAAAACCATAACATTGCTAATAAAAATGTGTGAGTGTCTCCTCTTACTATTTCTACTCTTTGGCAGGAACTGCACAGCAGCTATTTGGGGTAAAAGCTGGTCATGTTTTAGAGCAAACTATATTCACACCTCAGCCATTTACACAATAGTCCTCAGTTTCAGTTGACAGTGAGTCACAGCTGGATGGGCTAATGGTTAAGGTATATGCCAATCCCAAAATGGCCAGCTCTCCTGAAGGTCCTGGGTTTGATCCCTGGCCCAGACACTCTTCATGAGCTACATCACAGCTGGATGGTGGTGGTGGTGGTGGATTAGGGCTTTACATCCTGTATTTCTGCCCCTGTTGGGCTAATTTGGACAGGTAGGGACTATGGCAATGAGACGGAGGATGAAACCGCCATCCAACATAGGCTCGACCGGGAATTGAACCCTGGACCCAGTGGTTGGAAGCCCAGAGCACTACCACTGAGCTAGGCCCCCACCCCTCACAGCTGGATGGTATTCGGATGAGACATTATGCTGAGGCAAGTAAAAGATCCCATTCATGGGGTAAATGTGTAACATGGGTGGACTCCTCCTCTCTCTCATCTCATCAATGAACCCTCGCTAGGGGCAATAACTTGCCTTACAGGGCTGCATTTTCCATGTCTATGTATATATCAGTTTTTGTGACATCATTAACTGACCATGGTTTTCATGGCCATTGTGACGTTATCACAGTATTATTACTGTTTTGGACGTTTTCGCCATACCGGTTAATTTCACTGAAACAGAGGTCATATGTGTAGATAGCTGAGGCACAAATAGGGGCCTACTAGTGGAGGAGACTATAAGGTGACAAAGAGACTATAATGTGATTATGTGACTAAATGGAGGCTGGGACTACAGAGCTATCAAATCAGGAATAATCCAGCATTAAAATTTATATAATGGTCCTCTGGTGGGACTTGAACTGGGGAAGTCTTCTCTAATGAAGAAATTACATACTAATAATTTCATTTCAACATTTCAATTGTACTTTATGTTAATTTTTTTCACATTGTACTTAGAGTACGCGAATAAATAATATATATTTATTATGTAATTATCTTATAAATCTATACAATTAATTATTTGATCATCATTAGTGTATTTAATAAAACAAATCCGTTTATTGTTTTGATGCGAAACCGTCACTTCGGGCTTGTCATGCTGTGCATCACCAACCCTGAACAGGCTTACATCGCTTCAATGGCACTGGCGCCTCTGGGTATATCTTCTCTGTGGTATTGTATTGGTATTGCAGGTACAAGGTCACATAAGAACTGACCAGTCTAAAATATAGAGTTTTTACCATGTCAGCATTCTTCTTGACTGTTGTCCTCCGTCAAAATAGCGAGCAAGGTCAACGGTGTCAATATTCATAAGTGTGTTGGCCATATGCAGAATATCTAGCATAGCCACAGCTAACAATTTACTCTAAGTTGTGATATACTACTACGGCAATGGTTCTAATTTTGATAATGTACCTTACGTGTCCCAATCAGTGCTTGAGTAGAGGTCTATGTTGTAACCATACAAAATTCCCACATGTGGTGGTGTAGCCTAGATGCAGAAGTGGGCAGGGCTGGGCAAACTGGCAGCTGTAGCAGCACATGATGTCTCCTCCAGAACTTAATCAATAAAGCTGCACTTTCTGCTTGGCATGCCCGCATCCTGCACAGTTTTAGTACATCAACACTCGGACTACGAGAATCTCGGGGATTATTATAGGTTGTCCCGCTGCGCGTGTGAACATGAATTAGTCGAGGGCCCCGCGATAAATTGTGGAGGGTTCCACGGCATTTATGATGCCATAACTGTAAATCATCTGTAACTAGTGATGGCATTTCTACACGTTTTCCATTTTTGCTGGGTCACTGAATCATTTATGGCACAAAAATCAGATTTAGCCCCATACTAATCCGATCGAGATTTTTCACGGACTCCTGCACAATTCTCAAATCACAATCTCAGTCCACCACTTCAGCGTAACCCTCCATTTCCCTATTTATGGGGCATAATTTCTGCACCATTTCTAGTTACCGGGATATTTCATCTGACATCAGTTCATGTGTGTGGGATGGGACGAGGTTTGATGTAGCGTAGCCTCATATACATAGGGCTGGAAAAATATGCCTAGTAATCAATACATAAAATTGACTACCTTCCCGCTAATATCTCCATCTATTTGTACACTTTAGAGGGCACTACTCAGGGTAGCAATGCATGGAACAAAATATATAAGAGGACTAAACCCTTAGCCAAAGGCTGCACCTGCAGCCTTAATCACTATATACCGCACCAGTATTAATCTGATAATAGTATTAAAACCTTACTTGTCAGTGGAAGCACTTGCGGCCACCAACCAAACAACCTACTAAACAATACACATAGCTGTCTGTCAATGGCAGCACTTGCGGCCAATAGAAGTAAAGGAAAAAAAAAGAAAAGAGCTACTGTCCAAACTTGATAATGATTATGTACATATGTAAATAAATGTATAATACATGTACATAGTCTATGTTTTTCATATAAATTGTATATATTTAATATGTCATGATTATTTTGTGCCACACACTTCACCATGCTAATGAACTGAACATATTGGTTATCATAAACCTGCGCCCAGAATTAAACTATACTATACTATACTATACTATACTATACTATACTATACTATACTATACTATGCTATGCTGTACTATGCTATACTATAGCGACACACCATGTCTTGGAGGTGTCCCCTCATATTACATATACAATGATTATAATTATTACTTGTATATATGCTCTGATAAAATGTAGTGGATACATGTAATAGACAATAAATGATTCTGAGTTCCGAGTTCTGTGCCATGATATGGGTTAAATTGACAAGCATAACCAGAGTATACATCGCACGAAGTCCGCTGTTGGTCACTGAGGTTTGAGCTTTTCATCCCATATGTTACCATCCTTGCCAAGTAGCCCCAGTGGACTGGCTTGCGCTGAGCGCTGGCCCTGCCTTGTGAGGCAGTCTTTTCAGGCTATTGCCATGAGGAGGCCCTGAAATTTCATATATGACATGTTTCAAGTTGCTTTGAAACTTACTAAGCTTTTGTGAAGAGAACTAATCATAGTTAGATACAAACACTTGTATCTTGTACAATTCCCAACATACAATAGCCAGAAGTATATACAACTGGTTACAACTCATATGACCTTTCTGGATTAAAATGTTGTTAAACAACATAGTGACTTATTACACCCAACCACTCAGAACTTACAAACTAATTGGGTAACTTTGTCAGTGCACTGTGTGTGTGTGTGTGTGTGTGTGATTAGGGCTTTACGTCCTGTATTTCTGCACCAGTTGGGCTAATTAGGACAGGCAGAGACCATGGCAATGAGACGAAGGATGAAACAGCCATCCAACTTAGGCTCGACTGGGAATCGAACCCGGGACCCAGCGGTTGGAAGCCCAGAGCGCTACCTCTGAGCTATGCCCCCGCCCTAGGTAACTTCATCAGTGCAGAATTTAATTTGAAAATAAAGAAAGTAATGAAGACAAATACCTCTCATCAATGAATTCATCAATTTATAATCTGGAATATTTAAGCAACAATTGCAATTGAGCAAATATGAAATTGAAATTGATCTCATTTTCGACAGAACAACCTGATATGAATGAAGAGCATGCATTTCACACAAACAGTTAAGCATGAAACAACATTCTGAGTCTATTACAGGTATACAAGAAACACCAGATAGGTAAGTAAATGTAGATCTGTGTACAAATAGTTTGTTCGTTCGAAGCCGGAGCCTTTAATATGAAGGAGAGAGATTTGACCGAGTATCAAAATGAAACGGTGCTAAGTTGAATATAGATTTACAATTTTTGCAATTCATTTCCTACATTTCCAAACCCCTATGTCAGAAGAAGACTAGCTTATTTGTACAGACATGGCATATGATCAAGGATAAACTGTTTTTAATGGGTAGCCCCATGCAATGGTGCTATTCACTCTTAAACCAGAAAACACATCAAAGACATATTTTTGCAACACTTTGATAACAAGTATATCTTATAGATCAATACGGGTCTTCTGATGATTACCTTGCCTCAAAAGAGAATCAAATTTTGCCTTTATTGCTACAGTCACACCAAAAAATATTCTGACATTTTGCAAAATTTCATGTACATTCAAAATGTAGTAGAAGTGAGTTAGCATTCTCATGTATATATCAACAGCTGTCAGTGGCTGTGATTGCAATGCATTTGCCAATGCAGTTTACAGTTATGGAAGGTTATTTATAAATGAAAAGCCAAACCAGTCTGAATAATTTTTGATGTGACTGGAGCATCAACTAGCTTTGCCTTTTAATGGGAATTAGGTCATGTAACCTTGCCTTCTCTAGTAGTCATTCAGCTTTAACTTTCAAGACAATAAGGTCTTTTAAGTTTGACTTTTAAGGAAATACATCTTCCAGATTTATATTCTAAGGGATTCAGGCAATTCAGTTATGTTTCTTAAAGGGAACTAGACATTTACCCTATGTCTTTCAAGGGAATAAGGACATTCAAATTTGCCTTTTAAAGGATTTGGGTCTAGTAAATCCCTGCAAGATTTGATGAAATGTTTCTCCTGAGTGTGTTTTCCAAATGATACAAGATGAAACAGCTAAATGCTGGACATTTGGCCATGTATAAAAGTCTCGCTGGTACCTGGCACGGACACCTAGGTAGCCAGGTCAAGTTGGACTCGAGCGAAAATTAGATCACCATACTCTCCAGTGTCTGTTCGGATAAACAAGTGCGGTGAAGGAAACTGGACCTCGCAAGACTATCATGGGCAAATTGACTAGTGAACTGAATGACCACAGGGAACGGAGGCATTCCCAACTGGATTTGGGGGAATGCATTAGCTGGGGTGGTCTGGTGGTTAGATCGCAGAACCCTCTAGTGTCTGTTCGGATAAAAGGATAGTGGTGAAGCATATTTGACCTTGCAAGACAAGACTATTGTAGCTAGGGGACTGTATGATCATAGAGACCATGGGCATTCCCAACAAGACTTGGGAGCCTACATATTATTCAGTTGGGCAGTCTTCCGGTTAGATCACAAAACTCCAGTTCTATTTGGATGGGATAAGGAATCTGGTGAAGGTGATTTACATCACAAAACTACCATAGCCAAATTTGCTTGGCTGCTGAATAACTAAACAGGTCATGTGGACCAAATTAGCTTGGGGGGTATCCTGGCTAAATCACTGAACTCTAGTGTCTGTTTGGATAAAAGGAAAGCAGTGAAGCAAATTTGACCATACAAGACTTCCGGGGGAAAATTAACTAAGGGAGTGAATGACCTTAGAGACTGTAGGCTAGACTGGGGACGTTTGGAGCTTACATTGGGAGCCTAGATAACCCTACATTAGCTAGGTGGTCTTGTGGTTACAGCACTGAACTCCAATGTCTGTCTGTTTGGATAAAAGGAATATGTTGAATCAAATTTGACCTTGCAAGACTGGTGGTAAAATTAATTATCTTCTTCTTAAGAGAAATATCAACTAAAAGTCATTTAAATTTGTTGCTAATTTGGAGGTGTCATAGTCGTGAAAGGCAGACAAAAAATGGACTTGGCTGGAAAAGGAAATAATTTAGAATATGTTCCATACTCTCAATGTGTTGCAAAATGTGTTCTAAATTGTGTTCGTCAGGCTTGGAATGAGTTTTCTGTTAGGCACATGGAATTTTAATGGAGTATTGAATATGATATTGAAATTCATGGAATAAGTAAAAAGATAACCTGGTATCCATGACGAAAAAACCTGATATTTATGAAACTTCATATAAATCAACAGAGCACTTTGTAACAATCTTTGGCTGGGTGAATGCAACATCACAAAATTCTACATCAAATATATGCGCCAGTGGAATTATTGCGCCACCCAGTGAATAAAGTGCGAAGAAAATATTGGTTCACTGCGCGGCAAGAATTCCCTTCACTCGGAAACTAGTTTTCACCAAGTCATGATGTTAAAAAATGCTCTGCTTACAGGAGTTGAGCAAAAAATAATTTGCAATTAATCACAGGTTACATGAAAAATTAAACTGGCATACATACATGCGTATATGGCAAGCAAGAAATCCTGGCTTTCGATTGATTGACTGAGTTGCATGCAATATTACCAATATTGCGTTTTTATATTGCATAGCATTTTTATGGCAAATATATAAATAAGGGAGGATGGAGGATAACAGGTGAACCCCACTGTTAAGAAACTAATTATCAATGAAAAATGGCCTAAGTTATGCAGCAGTTTTCTAATCAGCTAATAGAATGAAATACATGTACATTTTTGGTTGGAAACAATGAAATTTATATATCAAATGAACTATTTTGAACTCCAGAGTGTATTTGACTAGGTGGGGCTTGTACGCTGGCAAGTTATTTACATTGGATTTAATGACTCGGTAACCAGTTATGTCATTCACGTCTGTACTACATAGCCAAATGAACTATGCGCATATTCCATATATTTGGATAAACGCATGGAAAACTCATGGTTTTCACGTCATATTAATTAGTCAAAAACCATGCGCTTTCCATGCGTTTATCCTTCTCATGGAATACGCACGTGACACATTTGGATATGTAGGTATGGGATAGCTAGACAGGCATAACTGCAGAATGTGTATTACACAGAGTTCTGTGTTTGCCAATGGGTACCAGAACATGGTGCTAAATGGTTAAGACTTCTTTTTTTGGATAAAACTAAAATTTCCTGTTACACTATACCAGCCAGGCTTTTGAAAGGGCAGGTGGGTGAGACGGGCTTTACGTCCCATATTGTGCACCAGATATATAGGGCTGATCAGGACAGGCAGGTGCCAAGGCAATGAGGCGAATGATGAAGCAGCCTTCCAACGTGGGCTGCCATGGATACGAACCCAGGACCCAGTGGTTGGCAGCCCAGTGTGCTACCGCTGAGCTAGTGCCCTGCTTTGTCAGGCATTTGAACACAATACATTGTGTGGTGTTTTCATTGTGTAAAGAGCAATTTTTATATAAAAACGATGCTGCTATGTTGTTTGTTTGCCTGTTGAGTAACATTAACAACCCATGCACACTAGCTCTTAATTGAGTTCATTTTTGGCTGTGGCTTCCATACTCATCAGCAGGAATAACAGATAGTGAGCCACAGTACACTAGAATTGATGGTGTGGAGGAAATTCTGCCTTCCCATATTCACCTACATGTAAGGTTGTAGAAAGATTGTTCTAAAAAAAACACCACCCATACTCATACTGATATTGGTAAATCTGATGCCAGTTTTAACCCAGGTTCTCCAACTGAAGTCATCCTGCATTATGTAAATTACTATTTCATGGAGAAATAAAAAGTCTCGAGTCTTCAGTCTTACTTCAATTACCACAGTCTGGAGTATCAACATCTGAATGTGTCTTAAATCATTCTTAATGCAGCTGTACACGACAGCTGTTTGAAAGTGGCTGACATAAGCAGGCTGTAGCTAGCAGACTCTTCCTTAAGCCAGAATTAGCCAAACCTATCCATCTTTGTCTCTAGAAAGCTTAGAACTGTCAACAGACTCCAACGGAAGCCATAAATATCCATACCTATTCATCGTTATCATCTAGATCTCCTAGGCATGGCTTAGTCTCACCCACATAGCAAGATTATCGTCTTTTCAGCAATATTTATGTCCCTCATATCGAGCGCTGACTTACATTTTTGTTGGTTTTATCCCTACGTTGAAAACTAACTTAGGCATACTTACTAATTTGTTTGATTGTTTGTTTCGTTTTACTGCCTTTATCATGCAAGGCAAATTCAGTTTGCGCTCAGGAGGGAGTTAACTAACATTTTCATAGGTCAGAACAATCGAAAAAAAGTGTGAGTGCAGTAATGTGCATTTTGACTTTTGATTGCGATAGAAGCATAATTTGCCTTATAATTTTAATAGGATTTTATAGTTCTGGAGACAAAGGGATCGATTTAGACAGGTGATATTTTAGCTCTAGGCATGTCATGGGAATGATGGTATGCATGGCTCCTAATAGATAAGCCACTTTCAAACAGTCGTACTGTATGCACTGTGTGTCGTCATCTAGAAGCCAATCGACTTAATTATGGACATTCTTTGCTAGTTTACCTAGTTTAACAAAATGATTAGTTAAACTATGTAGCCAATAGACTGAGCATGGACTTAAGAAATACAAGAAAAATGTATTCATATTTTTTTAGTTAAGGCAATTCATATTTTTTGAGTTAAGGCAATTCTGAATTGCCTGCTTGTCAGAACAAGAATTGTGCAAACTCAGCACATATATATCTAATTATTCTGTTGTCAGACCTTTAATACCATAAGCCAGCCTGTAGACTATAAGAGAAATTGATTAATTTAATTTAGATGAGTACACATGGTAAATGAGCAAAACATGTACATAATTAGGTCGGTGGGCTGTGAGGTGACAACACACAGTGCATATTGTCTGTTGCGTGAAGTGGGGTTCACCTAGCCAAGCTAGCATTGCCCTCTTTTGCGTCCGAGTTCGCAGAATGAGGGCCATGCTGCAGTTTTTATATTTTTTCATGGGACTATATGTGCACACAGTATTACAGCCTTCCTGCCTACCTGAATCTATTTTATACTGAAAAATAATAAGTGCACACACTATTACTAATCTTGACATGGTGTTATTTTTCCACAATCATCATTTCAGCTATCATTTTCATGCAATGAATCGGCAATTTCACCTTTTTACTAAAAATTTTTAATGTGAACACTGAATGACTTATTCATCTCGGATAAAACCGAATTACTCATTTTCAATGATATGAACTGATGATAGTAAGCACTGATCCGTGTATGCTATCCGAACGATATTTATTCCCCGTTGCAAATACCACGAAAAAAAGCAGGACTGCTGCCAGGCTAGGGTTCACCCGTGTAATACATGGGAAGGATCCTTATGGCTATCTAGAGGCCTTTTTTTTACTATCTTTACAACGCTCCCTAGTGGGTTTTATACAATGCGCTATTTACTCATTTATGGGGATGTGACAGGGCTGCAGTTGGGGTAATAAAATCATAAATCCCTTGTAAAACATTAAATATGGACCAATGGAATGGAATGCTTTTAGGTTGAAAGAGCCATTCATGGCTATGAGCTTTGTCTTCTAATATGTTACACGCAATAGAACCATCTTATTAAGCAAGTTCAGTTCAAATGTGTACATATCTTAAAGAGTAGATACCATTAAACACAGGCTACATAGCAGAAACAGGAATATCATCAGAGAAATGACAATGACATCACTAATATACAGCAAGAAGAAACAAAGGCCTCAAAATGATTACTGCAATGGATTTCATGCTAGCTTTTGCACAAAATTGGTCATTATACGTGTAGCATTTAAAAACATGCTGCATTATGTCCCTCACAGTAATATTATAGGCCTGATATGGTAATAATATCTAACAAAGACAAGTTCCTACTGATACAGCAGTAACATTAAAGATGTATTAGTAAGAAATCAGAAAAAAATGGTCGTTTCATCGCAAAATGGATATAAAAGCTACACTCGACTGTTGCGGAAAGATACAGCGTCTCTCAGGACAGGGCTGAAAAGGAATATGCAAAAGCATCCTTGTGGTACCCCTTCTGATCTGCACAATCAATGGAGTCTGATGAATTTTGCAAGATTTGATAATATTTCTCCCTGGCTCTGCGAGTGACACTTGGCCGCTGTCGAGCCAATGTGCTGTAATTTTGTATGAATGTGTAGCGCGAGACTATTTTCATAGCAGCTAATAGGTTTTATCACATTGTGCGATGAAACTTATTGAATTAGTCAGGTTCTGATGGTTACTGCTTAATGGTATTTCTGATTAGAATGTTTTGTACTCCTAGAAAAGATGCATTTGCCCCCATGCCATATTTTTACGGGCCTGATATGATGTACATAATAGAGTCAAATAGACTTATGGTTAAATTTAGGCACACTCATCTGCTACATGTAGACATTTTTAAGCCCATGTTTTCAAAATATGGCTTAAAATCAACTTTTAAACCCTCCCTACATTAGTACGTTGCCTTGACTATATAAAACGTATTTTAGATAAACATGTATTTTTAAGAATATATATAGGGACTTAGATAATTTGATTCAAAAGTGCCAAAATGAGAATGGTGTACCCTTAAAGTGTTGCTGATTAAACAGCTACAGTATCGATGTCTGCCGGAAATCAGAAAATCAGTTTTCAACTTCAGTCGTAATCTGGACCTAAATCCGGCCCCTCATCGCCACCCCCTGTCCCTAGACCTGGCCCATCATCGAATCCACATGCTGGTCCCGTGTCTGGTGCATAATCATTTCGACAATCAGCCTCCGCTTCTTCTTCTCGACGTTCTACGTCTCGCCAGTAATCGTCATCTCGTCGATGGTAAGCGACTTGGTTCCCACCGCCAGTTCTCCAACTGCTGTCTTCATACATCTTCCATGGTTTGTTACGTGGTTTATTTTGGTTGTATCTCACTGAGTATTCCTCATCCTCCTCCTCGCAACAGCCGTCTTCACAGCAAGCAGCGGAGTAACAACTCCCCATCTCCTAAGATCTGCTTATCACAACTGTTTAGAGTCAATCGATGACTGTTTGGTGGATTAGCTCCAGCCCACCTAGGCCAATGTTTGTTAAACAGGACGTTTTCAACTCCAATGTGTCAATTATGTCGTGTGGGAAAAGTTTAACCCCACCTACGTCAATGTCTATTCTGTGGGGATGTATTCAACACTGACGTATCAATGTCTGGTGAGTGGGAAAGCACAGCCACCCACTATGGCAATACGTGTGTGAAAAGGAATGGTTTCAACCAACCAGAATAAGAATAACACTTGGTATGTGACACTTTTTTATCCAGGGTAAATGGCAGAACCACGCAGTCTTAGTGTCGTTGAGCCGCGATGTGATTGCAGATTACCTGATTCTGCCTTGAAGCCTGAAGCAACATTGAGGTCTAGAGATGCTCAATTTCAGCCATCTTTGATGTTGGTTTATTTCATCTTCCACACCACCAACTTTACTGAAATAAAAAGAGAACAGCGCATCAGAGATTTTGCATACACATGTTTTGCCCGTATGATGTGGCAGCATACACGATGTGGTTGCCCTTTTCTTTTAAGTCGTATTTTAGATATTTTCTATGGACAATATTTTCCTTTTATCTTGGAAACATGAGAGAAAAAATTATAAGGCATCTATCTGTCTGTGGCAAATACGTAGATTGAAATGGTTAAAACTCCCAATCCCTTTGTTGTTTATGAGTTACATTTCTGTTCCTGTCATATCAATTGTGATATATTTCACGCAGATAATTTTACCTCATACACCTCTTAAAAAAACAATACATACCCAAGAAATATAATATGTATAGCAAGTGAAAAAAAAGTGGTTTTCTATACCTATGTCTCAATGATACTGGGTCTGAAGCTTAGTCAGCTTATATGACCAGCTGTCAGAGGCAGATATAATGATGAAACGATAAAGCACACATTGTACTCGCCTCAGGATAGACACTGAGTATAACACCTCCAATTTAACATCCAACACAATTGACATCCAGCTTGGATGTACATCATGGAGAGTGCCCAGGCTAGGAATCAAACCCGGGATCTTCAGTAGAGCTGGCCAATAGGGAATTGGTGGATGCCTTAACCATTGGGCCACCCAGCTGTTATGTGTTTAAAGCTTATTATATACACCAGTAAGTAATCTATACCACCGACTGTAAATAAAGTTTTATCTTATCTTATCAGTTCTATCCAATATTCTTAGCGACAGCAAATAACTAGCCTTACAGTTGAAACAGCTTTCATTTGGTAACATTCACATGCTTCAATCTGGCACACTATCAATCATTCTGTAGGGACACAACAGCATGCCAAGCAAATTAAGGCAGATTCATGATGTTGCACTTTCCCAATAGAATCTCGGTTGTAACATAACTAAGAGAACATTCTTCAAAGTTCCCAGCCATTCTGATAATCAGAGAAAACCTAGGAATGAGCTTCGTAATGACTTTCTTCAGGTTAAATCAACACAAAACTGTTTACAGATAGCCTGTGTGAACTGAAGATTGTGTGAAGCTGGTTAATGTGAACTGAAGATTGTGTGAACTTGGTTAATTTGAACTGAAGATGGTGTTAAGCTGGTCAATGTGAACTGAAGATTGTGTGAACCCGGTTAATGTGAACTAAAGATTGTGTGAAGCTGGCTAATGTGAACTGAAGATTGTGTGAACCCAGTTAATTTGAACTGAAGATGGTGTTAAGCTGGCTAATGTGAACTGAAGATTGTGTGAACCCATTTAATTTGAACTGAAGATGGTGTTAAGCTGATCAATGTGAACTGAAGATTGTGTGAACCCGGTTAATGTGAACTGAAGATGGTGTTGTGCTGGTTAATGTGAACTGAAGAGTGAGTAAAGCTGGTTAATGCTGAACAGAAATATAAGTGAAAAATGAAATGTTTTTATTACAAGGAAAACACACGTAATTTGAGAAAACAATATACACAGAAGAGGGGAAATTCAAGGAATCTGAGATTGCATCAGAATGAAATGTTATTGGATATTTAGCAGCTGCCTTGCAAAGGTCACTCTTGAAAAGCTATAACTCTCAACCGGATGTCGATCGCATTGGTGTTAAATTGTATTCAGTGTCTGTGTGCTGGGGAAAAAATTCACCCCAGGCATTATCGTCTCATCATTCTGTCTGCCTCTGACAACTAGTCATATAGGCTGACTACAGTCTGTCCGGCATACTTACATGTATGACGTCATGACTGTATAGTTAGTGACGTGTTTCTCATTGTCTATATTTGTTGCTCATAAAAATAGTTTTGGCAAATCCAATGGAGATTTTGAGAACTTTTCAGAATACAGGCAAAGAATAATTACATTAATGACACTATGATATTCCGTTACCAGAGCAAGTGAGCAACTAAATTACCCGTCATTTGTCTATCTAAACTCTAAGCCTGGTAAAGTTGAATCAGCTCAATTCAATTAGTGCAGGAGGAGGATCACTGAGTCAAGTTAGCATAGTGCCAATTAAGTCGTAGTTCAACTTAATTCGTAACAAGGATGACTTAATTTAAGTGAGTTGAGCAGACTCAGATTGTGAACGACGAAAGGTTAGAACTCAATCAATATTGGTTATTGTAGCTTTGAGCAATTAAGCTGTAGCTTAGATTGGTTGCAAATAATGCTGACCCTTGAAACAAAATGCCTTCATTCATGATTTTCCTTGGCTTGGTTTGAACCTACATCCTACCTAAGCCTAACAATCACAACCCTACACCCTAACCACTAAACCAGTCAGTCACATGAACACAAGGTTGCCTCGACCTGGCATAATTAAGCAAGATGAATAAGCTGGGACAGTAAAGCCACTTTCATCAAATCATACAGCATTGCTATATAAGTAATATAGATATTTGTGGATTCATGTGGTGGAGCTCTCTGGATGCCTTGCTATGTGCTATATCAATTGGCATGAATTATCATCAGTGTTATCACATATTTAAGTACAACTAAGATAACTTTATTTCACCTAAGAGTAAAAATTCAGTGCAGAGTGGACTTGAACCCAGGTCCCAAAACATCAGGTTCACATTGCAAGCACTCAGCCAACTGAGCTAACTTGGCATATTAATCTTACACAAACAAGTTGTTTGCTAATATGCACCCATAGTAATCACTGTTTATAGCAGTCACTTAACACCTTGTGTAGCACCTCACAGCCCAGCGACCTAATTATGTACATGTTTTGCTCATTTACTCATCTAAAGTAAATTAATAAATTTCTCTTATAGTCTATAGGTCAAACAATGAAATTACAGAATAATTAGATGTCCATGTGCTGAGTTTACGCAGTTCTTGTTTTGACAAGCAGGCAATTCAGAAAAATTGCCTCAACTCAAAATATATTTCTTTTGTATTTTTAATAGAAGATTTCTTAAGTCTATATTCAGCCTATTAGCTATACAGTTTAACCAATCATTTTGTTTAAGGTAAACTAGCGAAGAATGTCCGTAATTAGTTCGCTGGGCTGTGAGGTGATGACACAGTGTTAACTGGTGGGATATATTTATAGTGACAGGCCTTTAATAATGTTTTCACCTCCTAATCAAAGTCTGTTTCTTTGCTTGGTGTCAGCTGTGTTTAGAAATATTGAATTGTCACATCACATATCACTGGGTAATTGATTAAGTAAATAAAACAATGTTTCACACCATTTTGCCATTCATAATAACTTTTTTTTAATACCACATTCTTTGTCAGCATGTGTGCTCAAGTGCCAAGCTTCTCATATGATAACTACAAGCTTGTGGGTCCAATACCTAATTGCCAAAGTGTTGTCTATATTAAATTTTTCAGACTATTCAGTACCTCTGTCTAAAATGTGTATGACATACGTTTTAAGGCAGTAATATATTATTAGGAAAACAATCTTGCACTATAACTAAATGGTATGTTAAACTAACACTATTCCCACAAAATTATTTGAACCCACTTTCTCTTGATTGGAGAACAGATGTCTAACCAACTGAGCTATCCAGCACTTGGCTCATGAGTGATTATTTGGTACTGGTCATCTCCAAGATAATGACAATCTATTGATAGATAGATTAACTTTTTAACTATCCTTTGTTGAGCTGACTTAAGCTGAATAACCTGACTCAGCTGGTCACCATGGAACTCGCTGTTTCAACCTTAATCATTTAAGCCAACACATTGAGCCGGGTTTAGAGATGGACAGAGGATAAGCTTCTTAAGAGTAGCTTTGAGCCATTGACATTACATCCAGCAGACTTTGAAACAAAACTCCAGAGGACTTCATGCGGATCCAGGGCCCATGAGGTAGGATGCCTTGCCCAATGTGAGTCTTGGATTCACATGACGTCCTCTACAATTTTATTTCCAAGTCTATGAAATTGGCTGTAGTGACACGGAGACATTTGGCAGCTTCAAGTTTAAATCCCGGCAAAATCACCAGCCACTACACTATTAACTGATCATATCTGTCGGGGTTTGAGAGAGATTTCACAGAGAAAATGAATTTAGTTTCTGGGAAGTGTTTGGAATCTTGTTCCTGAGTATGACCACAGTAATGCCATCATACATGGCCTAATGTGCCAA
This sequence comes from Alitta virens, assembly GCA_932294295.1. NCBI lineage: Eukaryota > Metazoa > Annelida > Polychaeta > Phyllodocida > Nereididae > Alitta > Alitta virens. The sequence continues at coordinate 3,270,032 of OW028585.1, read as the reverse complement.
GAGCATTTTCCATGAGAAGGATAAACGCATGGAAAACGCATAGTATTTAGCTAATTATAATAAGGAAAAAACCATGCATTTTCCATGCGTTTATCCAAACGCATGGAAAACCCACGTAGCACAATTGGCCATGTAGATTAGTCTTCAAATGGTCTTAATTTTCCCCAAACTTCAGCAAAATGTCTATTGCAAAGTTTCATGAGGATGGCTCAATATTGACAAGATTATTTTGTTTTTGTAATACGTTTATTTGATATCATCATTTTTTCATAAAATATAGGCCTGGTTTAAGAACCTAAGCAAACTTCGTAATAACTGGACTTGGTATTGTCATAAATAGGTGGCCTAATGGTTCAGGCATCGGTAGGACACTGCCCAGCTCTGCTGATGATCCCAGGTTCGATCTCCGGCCGGGTTACTTTTCATGAGCATCGTCTCAGCTGGATGTCGGCTGCATGAAATGTTAAATTGGTTAGTGTCTTGTACTCGGTGTCAATGCAGAAGCGCATAAACAGCCCCACCCATGGAGTAAATGTGTAACGCGGTGTGGACTCCAACTAATCTGTATCTCATCATTATGTCTACTTGCACCTGGTCATTTAGACGGACTAGGCTTCAGACTAGTAGCAGTGAAACAATACAAAAGAAAAACAACAGCTCTAACTGTACCACAATAGAGCTTGCTATGCCATTACGCCATATTGCACTATGCTTGCTCCTGGCCTTTTATACAAGGGGGTACACCTGTACAATGAATAAGACATTAGTATGTGCTCCACAGACCAGTGAGCCTAGTGCGCTAAGACATGCATATTTTACAGGCAGTGTCTTCCCGTATATCCTTACATATCCATAATCTACATAGTAATCCACAATTACTGGAGCAGAAGAAGCAGTACAGCAGCAACAAGTATGTATTGGAGAACACTGTATTTGCTCAAAATGAAATGATATTCGTCAAAAAGGCCATGACAGCAGCTGTGACGTTGGTACTTTCGCTGCTGCAAACCCAGATCAATGGAAATGTATTTTTAGAACATGTCTTGCCAACAAACCCAATTCCCAGGTGTGCAATTTCTTCCTCCGCACAAAATTAGTGTGACATAAAAGGGAGGGTTGGATTTCCAGACAACATAGTGAGCCTCTGTACTATATAATGGACAACGTTGGTAATTTGTATCATTTGCAGCAAGAAACTGGCCACCCCTGTAACCTGTTAGCTTTCAGGTTGTTACACACCTGGTTACACCCGTATTGAAACCCTTTTTCTGATGAATGCTTCCATACCTCTATTTAAGTACTTAAGAAATTTTTAGACAAATTGACCATAACATACTTTCCACCACCTAAATTTTGTACAGGCGCTAATTTGCAGAGTTGCATTTCTTAGCCTGCATATGGTAATAAATAAGTAATGTGCCGCTGTCTTTAAGTAAGGGCAAGATGAAACAGGCTGTCATCGACAGTTTCCCAAGAGTGCCACTATACTTATATGTATTATATATATATATATATATATATATATATATATATATAAGAAAGAGAGTTGTTTAGGATATGTATATAGTGATACTTACATGACACCTTTTATCAGCTATCCAAGTTGGGTTGAGTGGGATGTTGCAATAATGTTCCTTGCACGGAGAGCGGAGTAAGTGTGTCATTGATTGGACAGGCTTGCAGCTCTAGCATCATAATGCCTTCCTGCTGCTGCTGCTGCTGCTGCTGATGCTGCTGATGATCAATAAGAGTGCTGCTGCTGATGCCAGTGCTGCCACATAGTGCTACTGCTGTTGCTACTGCTGCTGCTACTGCTGCTGCTGAGCCACCAACTTCATCCGATGCGCAGCATCACTGACAGTGGAGCAGCTTCAGCAGCTCAGTGAGATATGGAGAATATTGTTCTACAATCCCTGGTGGACTCCTAGATGTTATTGACATATATTGGCCCTGACAGTGATGGACCCACCTATAGTTTCAAGCTGATTACTGTATGTAGAAACACAGAAATACAGTAAATACAGAGAAACTTGTTAACAACGGAAACACATACAGTTCAATTGACTTAAAGGTCACTTTGTTGCTTAGACACTAGTTTCAAGCAGATTACTGTATGTAGAAATAGATAAATACAGTAATAACAGTAAATACATTAAATACAGAAATACAGTAAATACAGAAAATACAGTAAATACAATAAATACAGTAAATTCAGTAAATAAAGTAATACAGTAAATAAAGTAAATACATTAAATACAGTAAATACAGTAAATACAGTTAATACAGTAAATAAAGAAAATACAGTAAATAAAGAAAATACAGTAAATAAGGTAAATTCAGTAAATACAGAAATACAGTAAATATAGAAATACAGTAAATAAAGTAATACAGTAAATAAAGAAAATACAGTAAATACAGTAAATAAGGTAAATTCAGTAAATTCAGTAAATACAGTAAATACAGTAAATACAGTAAATAAAGAAAATACAGTAAATAAGGTAAATTCAGTAAAATTAATACAGTAAATACAGTAAAAAAAGAAAATACAGTAAATAAGGTAAACTCAGTAAATACAGTAAATACATTTAATACAATAAATACAGTAAATTCAGTAAATAAAGTAATACAGTAAATAAAGTAAATACATTAAATACAGTAAATACAGTAAATACAGTTAATACAGTAAATAAAGAAAATACAGTAAATAAAGAAAATACAGTAAATAAGGTAAATTCAGTAAATTCAGTAAATACAGTAAATACAGTAAATACAGTAAATACAGTAAATACAGTAAATAAAGAAAATACAGTAAATAAGGTAAATTCAGTAAAATTAATACAGTAAATACAGTAAAAAAAGAAAATACAGTAAATAAGGTAAATTCAGTAAATACAGTAAATACATTTAATACAGAAATACAGTAAATAAAATAAATACAGTAAAAACATATATGCAGTAAATACTGTGTTACTTTTTGACAAGGGAAACCACCACCTTGTTAATTAAAAACACTTGTTTCAAGCTGATTACTGCATGTAGAAATATAGTGATATAGTGTAACTGATTTGAAATGGAAATACATACTGTGAAATCAAATTTGAACCACTTTATGAGGAAAACTTCATAATCAGAGACTAACTTTCAGAGCATCATTTACAATAGCTTACAAACACCTACAAGAGAAAAATCCAGACATCGGATTCCCTTATATATTAATTTTCAACCGTATAAACAGCGAGATTTAACTACATATATAAATTTATGTAAAATAGAATGTGAAATAGAAATGCATTACTTATAGTCATATATTTCATGCATTACAGTAATTATATATTTCAGTAGTTTAACCTGTAACATAGTATTAATTATCATCACATTAATTATCATCACATAAGTTATGGTTTGGCCTGTTAGTCATACATTCCATAAAATGTTGGCTCACAGTATCAACACCAAATGTAGCAGTGCCAAATCAGACTATATTCTGTAAATGTATTTCCTACTCTAATATTGATTCCAGTTGTATGTATGCAATTTTAATTCAGTTCAACGATTACTCTTGGCAGAACTTGTGTCGTCGTACTAGTCACGCTGGCCGCAGTTCGGAAATTAATTGCATTGGAAGAATTGATTTAGGTTTCTGTCGTCTAGAAAAAAAAAGCATCCAGTTGATTACAACCTTTCAATCCGGCCTGTTGCAAGATGAATAGGTTTCACTGTAGAGAACGTAAACGAGCTTCAGCAGTTGCCCGTGTAGACTTGTCCATTCCTGAATCCAGCAGTTAGATGAAATTTGGCTGCTACAGACGTTATCACTAAACTATGTCTGCCTAGATTTTGTGCAATCAAAGCAAATGCAATGGGCCATTTAAATCGTAATTTGGCTAACAGCTGGGGCATGGTCATTCCCAGGAGAAGGCATTAGGTAGGCGTCCATGTGTTGCCTGCAAGAGTCCAGCAGAAATAGCAGAGGCAAATTGGGGTCAACAAGACTGACCTAAGGACCTATTTGAGGTCAAAGGGGCTCAGCTGTCATATATGCTTTGTAAGGGAAAGTGCCTCAGTCCCCCAGGGTTCATTCACTTCATGAACAGATGCAGATTGGACATGCTACCAAGGAGATGTTGACTGCAAAACACAAAAGTGAGGCTGAACAGAGAAACAGCTTGTATGGTGGGCGTACAGTAGAACCTCGCCACTTAGATCACCATAGATGCAAAACTTCCAATTAAGACCACCTCACCATAAAGACAAATTAATTTTACATCCTATGTGGTCTTATTGGCGAGGTTTCACTGTACAGTGTACACCCATTTTATGACCTAGCTGTTTGTCGATTTAGCCTCCAGACTCTAGATGAAAAATTATTTCGTCTTTATGATGAGGTGGTCCTAGTTGGAAGATTGCAATGCTCAAGATGGATGAGCCCAAATATCCAGTGTGTGTGTGATTAGGGCTGTATACGTCCTGTAGTTCTGCACCTGATGAGCTAATTAGGACAAGCAGGGACTATGGCAATGAGATGAGGGATGAAACAGCCATCCAACTTAGGCTCGACCGGGAATTGAACCCAAGACCCAGCGGTTGAAAGTTTAGGCACTGGTCAGCTCTTATTTCGGTCCTGGGTTTGAAACTTGGCCAGACAACTCAGGAGCAGCTGCTACATCTCAGCTGGGTATTGACAATCGCATGAGATGTTAAACTGTGTCTAGGACTCTGTCTATGCTGAGGCCAGTGAATGATTCAACATATGGGGTCAGTGTGTGACATGGTTGGCCTGGTCTGTCTCTCGTCTCATTAATTGATGTCCAATAGTGGCAAGAGCTGGCCTTATAGGGCTGCGTAATCCCTAGTTATTCAGTGGTGTCCATTACAGAGTGGTCTTTATAGTGAGGTTGTTTCTATAATGCATAGAATCATGACATGATGCACGAGATATGGAAGGGACATCTTGTAATCTTGGCCATTAACCGCCAGCACTTTATGGTACTTGAATTGCCACTTAAGCCATAAAGCCGAGTGGCTAAAAATATGGTATTAAAACAACCAAATTCAACATTTTAGTTGAAATAGATGTTCTTCCTAATATGGAAGAAAAAGTAAAAACAGAATATGCCAAGAAAAAATATATTGAACTAACATTGAAAGGAGTGACCTTTGACCTAACATTGAAAGGAGTGACCTCTCATATGCCCCCTGAAAGCCTTGGGCCTCCTTGTGGCTGGAATGTAACGCTGTGAGTGAAGACCTTGACCTCAGCACAGGCTCTTATGTGCAATACAAATCTTCAGTTATGCCCGTCTGGCTGTCCCATACCTTGGTTGGGCCTTGCTCAGTGGTAGTGCACTGGGCTTCCAACCACTGAGTCCCTGGCTCGATTCCCGGTCGAGCCTAAGTTGGATGGCTGTTTCATCTCATTGCCATAGTTCCTGCCTGTCCTTATTAGCCCATTAGGTGCAGAAATACAGGATATACAGCCCTAATCCACCCACCATGCACCCACTGTCCCATATCTAGCACAGATGACACGATAAACGGAATGACGTCACTGGCTAAGTAATAGATATATCTCGAATAGGAGGTAGTTAACTAACATTTTTGTTGGTTATATCCCGACACCAAAGGCAGAATGATATAAGCAACAAAAATGTTAATTAACTCCAGACTAAGAGGGATATAACTAATATATATAGTTTGCACTCATGAGAGTGATAATTATCATTTTTGTTGGTTGTTCCTCCTGGCCTCTCATACACTGTATTAGATTATATTGATTGTTTAACTTTATTATATTATTGTCACTTGTATGAAGGCAGATAAATTCGTCTTGAGTCTTGAGTAAGAACAATAGGAAACTATCTTGGTATGGTAAAAGTAATAGTTATATCCCTTAGGTGTCGAGGTATAACCAACAAAATGTTATGTTAACTCCAGACTTAGAGGGATATAACTAACTTATACTCCATTAGACATATTTACTAATTTGTTTGAGAGTTTTGTTTGTTTACCTGCTGTTATTAAGCTATGAAAGTACAGTTTGCGCTCAGGAGGGAGTTAACTAAAATTTTTGTTGGTTATATCCTGACGCCGAAGACAACAAAAGGAACAAAAATGTTAGTTAACTCCCGACTATGAGCTCAGGGTTATAACTAACTTATACTCAATTAGGCATATTTGCTAATATGTTTGATTGTTTGTTTTGTTTTACTGCCTTTATTACCCAATACAAGTTCAGTTTGCCCTCAGGAGGGAGTTAACTAACATTTTCATTGGTTATTACATCACTCACTCTCCAAGCACCTGTCATACTTGTAGATGTGTTTACTGTTACTCATGGATGACAATTATAAAGTTTCAACTGGATTCTCTTCATTTGGTGACAGCTCTGTCAAAAATATTGGAATTGTCAATCAGATCTTTCTGGGTTACTAGAAAATATCAAAATTATGACATCTAAAATTGCTTTGATGTTGCTACAGTAGCCCTGTCTTACTGAAAGTTTTAAATGCAATAAATGTGATGGGTAATTTCAGTATTCCGGCCTGTGTGACAGCTAATAAGCTATCAATTAATCAGACTCAATGATGTATGATACTTGTGAAATGTTTTTTTATAATATCTAATGAGTCATAGGTGCCTTAATTATAAAAAAATGCTCCAGTAAACCATTGGTTATTATAAAAAAACATTGTAACTGATGGATGGGGTGGGGGGCAGAGACAGCCAATGTACAATATATAGAAACATCATCTTAGCTCACCTCCTAGACAGTTGAGATGATTCAATATTGCTACATTTATCATGGACATTGAACTGAGCTGCTCCCATGAATGTGAATCCACTGACAGTTTGGTACCACTAGAAGGTAAATTACATTGGATATGGGAAACGGTGTATTTAACTTCGCGGAGTTCCTGATTTTATCAAGAGGACCACTGGGGTCGCAATATATCTACCCAAGGGTAAAGGCTGAGTTGATGGTGAATATGTCTCATGGAATAAGACCGGGAACGCGATTAGGACTGCTCCTCGGGCAGGGTGGTAACGTTTAGGTTGAAGACCTCGAACCCCAGTGGCCAACACAGGGCACTTCCTCATGTATTTCTTTCGATGATTGCACCGTTCTCTGGTAATTGGATGCCCTTTAAAGTCATGGGCCTCCAGAAGGAAATGGTGGTAACATGGTGGGCGAAAGAAAGGAAACCCCATTGGTAATAATGTCCGATGTCTATGTCTATGTCTCAATGCTACTGGGTCTAAAGCTTAGTCAGCTTATATGACCAGCTCCAGACAAACGTAATGATGCGATGATAAGGTTTGGAGTCCACACCATGTTGCATATTTACTTCATTGGTGGGGTCTTTAACTTGCCTCAGCATAGACACTAAGTGCAAGGAACCTCCAATTTAGGGTTAGGGATCAAACCTGGGACCTTCAGCAGAGCTGGTCCATATGAGCTGGTCCATATGGGATTGGCGGAAGCCTTAATCATTAGACCACCCGATGGGTGGGCGGGTCAGACGGGCTTTACGTCCAGTATTTGTGCAACAGATAGGGCTGATTAGGACTAATATGAAGCAACCTTCCAACATGGGCTGGATTCAAACCCATGTGGCCTGGACAGATCAATCCTGATTAATATTTGATTATGTAACCTTTTTTGTTACCTAGAGCTTTCTGTATATAAAAAAAACAATAATAATAATAATGTTTATTCATTGCTACCGATGGTTGAATAATACAACAGGAGAGGTACAATATAGATTTTTTAAATTTACATAGATAATAAATGTAAAGCTCAAATAAAATATATGAGTAAATAAAGTTAAATAGATAGAAAAATATAAAAGTTACTGAAGACTGTATAAACACCGTCGAATGAAGCTTTTCTTGTACCGGTTTGAGAGACATTATGGCATTCTAAAAACAACTGAACATTTTAATTAATAATTAGATTGATAATTTTTTGGTGGTAAACAGTGAAAACGTCTATGATTAGAGCCGATGGCACCGGACGTTTTTTTGCAACTTCTTTCTTCTGTTTACCAGCGTAGATAACAGTAACTTACACATGGCTTGTTCTCATGCATAGTTAATTATAAGCTTTATTCGTATAAAATATACAGTATAAATTCAAGATTAATAACAAAAAAAAAATATTTAAAAACAATGATTCGCACCAAAAAAAAAAGGAGGGTAGCAAAAACCCCAGGTCATCAATTTGATGCTAAATGTTCTATTATATCTCAGATATCTTTTTTACTCAGACTAAAGTCTTCACACAACTCATCCCTGATATGAATTAATTCCATGATTTGAAAACCAATTAATTGGTCACTCTCTACAACAGTTTGTAGTAATTATCTTTCACAAGTTTACTAATACAGCTTGGACTACAATTAATCACATCACGTGGCTTTATACCATACTTATAACAAACAAATCTAAAATTTCTAGCCATTACAGACATGTCTAAACTGCTGCACATATTGAATAGAAAATTGATATCATCTTCACAGCTCGTCTATAGATTGATTATGATTCGATCATATCACATTGCTTCTTTGTCAAGCTAGCAGACCACACTTCAATGCAATATTCGAGGACTATTTATTCAACAGAAAACCCTTATTAAGAGTTATGAATTTGTTCAGTGAAACAGTCAAATCCGCCCACAAGACAAACTGTTTATAGAACAGTAACGTTTACTGTAATTGGGCACTCTATTCCAACTGCCCAGTACTGCTCTATCCCTTTATTAAATGGCCAGGCAAAAGTTAGCATTCCTCCTGGGTGACTGCTAAACCCAGATGACCAACATTTATGAATTTCAAGTCTATGAAATAGGTTATAATAACTAAAGAGTTTGTGAAATTGGAATCTGTTGATTGGATACTGTCCGAAACAATTGCCCTGTTTTTAACAATTTTGACTTAGTGGAATGAAATGACTACGATTCCAAAATAGTACACCTTTAGTAAGGTAGACAAATGTGATAATATGCAATGTTAGTAGTGTATTTTGTTCACTATAAATGAAAAAACCTTGCTGAGTAGGGTTCAAATTAGAACTGGACGTGTCAGAACAATTTTCTGCAGTGAAAAAATCAAACATCAAGTTCTCATAGGACCATAACTCATTCTACATTCTGTACCATATTGTTTACAAAAATTAATTTGCCCTTCAGGTGGACACTGTCAGGGCATTTGCATAGGTTATTGATCTCAGGAAATGATTACCATTTCAACATACAAAACCATTCAACGGTAACAACTTTCGCCACAGCCCAAACAAGAATAGAATTATCAATATCATTGATATCTTTACAACACATGTTATTTCTCACAATTATGCAGCAAGGACCCACTTTCATATACCTAGAAACTCCATTATGATCACCAGCTCCTTGAACTATAAATACAGTCACACCAAAAATGTTTGTCACAATACAACCTTAAGCTAAATCACTTCTAATATACAGTTCAAAATTGCATGAAATTGTGTCGAAATATTTTTTGGGTTGACTGCATAGTCTTAATGTCCAGGTTGTCTTAAATTCTGAAATTTTCATATTAATTGCCTGGAGGTAAAATAATGTAAATTTGAATATATTATCACTTTCTAGTTACACCTTTGTAGGCCAATCCAACAACCAAGGGGGGGGGGGGGCATTCGATCTTGTACATGGGTTAACTGTGGGGGCTTAAGGCCTCATCACCGTGGTTGCATGTCTTTTTGGAAACCAATTAATTGGCTTTTAAATCAAGCTAGTCCTAATTTAGCTTTGTCATAATAAGAACATTCCTCTGTATAATATGATGACTGATTCATCATGCTATAATGGTTGAATAATAAATAAACCATTGATCAGAAATACACCATGTCAGCAATCTATAAATCAATAATTTTTCCCATAGTGTTTAATTTCATGGTACATATATCTTGTTTGCGAGCAATTACCCTTTATTTTAAATGGCACCTGATCAAATTGTTTTTATGTATTAGAATTCATATTGGACACCCAATTTACAAAAAGACATCTGGTGCATGATTTGTTTGGAATTTCCACTAAGTAAAAAATGAGCAATATCCATAGTTTGTCATTCTGCCTTCCTAATGCCTTTGCAATATGCTGTAAAGACCGGCCTTCCATGACTTTACTGTGTGAAACTAAAGGCATTTCAAAATTCTTTTGGACAGTCAAGCAAAGAATTAATCAAACACTTCGACTTTTCAATATTAAATGAGCTTGTAAACTACATCGGCAAATGCATTGCAATCACAGCCACTGACAGCTGTTGACATATACATGAGAATGATACCATAGAATCCAATGCCACCTTAAGCTAAATCACTTCTACTACCGTAACCTTCAATAACTTGTAAACTACATTGGCAAATGCATTGCAATCACAGCCACTGACAGCTGTTGACACATACATGAGAATGATACCATAGAATCCAATTCGACCTTAAGCTAAATAACGTTTACTACAGTTCATAGGTGCAAGAAATTTTGGAAGTGTCTCAATATTTCTTAGGTGTGACTGTATCTTCTGATAAGTTTTTTACAATAAACTCCCCACTTCAAGCCAACGATCATGGTCTAAAAAAGTGTTTCAAGTCAGTCTCTGCAAGAGGGCTCTGGTAGCCATGGCAAGCCGAATTGCGGATCGAAAGCGGGTCATCTAGAGACTGGTTTCAATTGGTCACTAATAATATAGCTGTTCAATAAATGCCACTTCAAACGCAAATGATTGTAGAATTGGTTTTCAACATTCTAACCATTTAAAATAAACTTTTCTTAAAGGGATCATATTATTAATGGGTGACAAAGCAGCATGGCTACATCTTATCAGAAGAGCTGATTTATTTTATCACATAGCTTCCATTATTTAGTTTGGTGTGAAACTTTGAGGTAGATTCTACACACTTCGTCTTTAGGTACCTTTTTTTACTCACACGGTATCTAGATTTCTTGAAGGATGAGTCTAACATAGTGGTTTGTTAAGTGTATAATTCTTATAATGTAATGATAAAGGTCTGACACACACAAGGCTCTTTCATGCTTGGGTGAGCATATGTTTCTGTGTATGTTTGCGTCTCAGGATCACAACCTCTTTCAAAGAAAGATCCTATGCATATGCTTAGCATGGAAGTGTTATATTAGCTTAGTAAAAGAAACATTGCTGAATAATGGTCCAATGGCAAGAACCGCTGCAAAACATGGAGCAGGGCAGTAGCCAATAGCCTCCAAGAAAGTGTCAAGGAATTTCCAATGCTGACCTTGTAAGATAGAACCAACAGGTTTTTAGTATAATGTAAGTAAGCAAACCCCATCCTTGGTTAAGTTGTTAAGATGGTGTTGACACCCCCTCTCTCTCACCCCATTAACCCACCTTCCTTAGCGGGAAGAACATGCCTTAGAGGACCTCAGTCAGTCAACCACTTTTTCCTTGAAATGGGACTCCATACTGTTGTCTATTGTATGAAGAATTATTGAATGTTAGTTATCATTGTTGTCTAATTATCAAGAAACTCTACAGGAAAGTTAATTATTAATTTTGTGTGATGTACGTGTCATAATGAATACTAATGGTAGGTTATCAAATATTGCATGTTTGTTCAGTGTCTTTCTATGCCTTTAAAAACTGAAAAGGTCCCAAGCTGGCTGGAAGTGTTTCCTGAATAACCTGCTAGAGGCAGGAAATTATATTTCTATAGGTTGTGCCATCTGGTGAATACTATGCCAATTTAACATTGGAATATCAATTTCACTAGGGACAAGGCATTGTGAGTTTATGTATTGTATTCAAGAGGTTTTTTGGATTTTATTGTAGCCAACTGTATCTCATAGTTCCATTACAAAGACAGATTTGGTGAACTTTAAAAATTATGATGATGAATAGTTTGCAAAATGGCTGTAACATGCAGCAATCTTTGTTTTCAGAATCATAACAGTCTCAATATTTAAAATCAGTGGATGTGATGTGGAAATGAAGCTGAACACCACCAGTCAGTGAACCATTTTATTGCTCAAGGATATTAAATTACAATTATCATAAATAGATATAATTAAGTCAACAGTAAATATCATGTAAGTAGTAAGAAATATGGTTTAAGGTCACAAAACCTCACAAAACTTAAATCTGCAGGGTTGTTTCCCCACTGAATCCCCAGTCTAGCCCTTGAAAGGGAAGACATTTGACACAGATTGTGAATTTGAACCCCGTTCCATTTCAGCCAAATTCATTAATTTCAAAACCAATCACAGTGGCTTGAAAGCGAAACTCCAGATGATAAGAGTCCAGGATTCACATGCTGTAATCTGGACTTTAGATTCCAAGTCCCTGAAATTGGTTTCCAAGTCCATGAATTTGGCTGTAATAATTAGGCCATTGGTCATTCTTTAACAATATGTTCATAATATATAAAGATGGTTTTGTTATCTTAGCACAGTAAAATCTAACTATAACTAGGTGAGCTCACATTGGCTTCGCAATCACATTGGTTTCACAACTTTTCACTTTGGTGGCTTCTCATATAGGCTGATCGCACCACCTGACTAGAATTATTGACAAATTCAATTGACAGCATCCTAAATATTACAATTGCTCATTCTAGCTAGGTGGAGTGATCGCTCATGTCACACACGCCACCTAGCAATATTTTAAAGCAAAGGAAAAATGCTTAACAGTTTCGTGGACACTGATCATGATTTAGTAGGGAAAGAATGACTTTCGATATGCATGATTGGTACAAGCAAGATAGAGCCATTATGTCAATGAATGGTAAAAAGCACACAAGATATGTTGCTGTTGCAAAGTAATTATTTAACATCAAAGTTGTATAGCTGCGAGACGTTGTGGCATGTGAAGCCAATGTGAGCTCACCTAATATACTACATCAAATTTGAATGAAAAAATAGCCAAATGCATCAATGCTTAGTCCAGCTTTCTTTGCAAGGGTACTTGCAACATCATTGTCATTTGCATTCCTAGTCCCTCATGTGTAGCTGATCTTGTGTTTGAAGGGGAGAAAAAGTAACAGAGTGTACAGGGGTCACTACGACCTTAGTACATAAAAAGACAATAAGATGACATCACTGCCCCATTGTTGCATGGACGACGTCACAATATAGATGATGTCATCAAATTATCTGCTATGGTGTCAGTGACCTCTTGTGGTACTTTTCCTCCCCATAGGAAATCATTTGGGTGTTTAGACTATTTGAAACATAGTTTGCTTTCTTGTCCTCTATCTGAATTTAAAAATTGCACAAAGTTGTATGCCGTTTGTTCATTCTGCTTAAATTAATATTCAGTTCTGTAAACTGAGACAACCGTTGGCCACCAACAATCTTTTTCTGCTGGTATGGGTGAATAACTCACTTGTAATACACTATGCAGACATTGCTATGTTTATTGGACAGTAGTATTAACAGACGGAATGCTATAAATTCCAGATCTAATATGGCTGGGCGGAGTGAACCAGCATTTCCAGATTCTTTGTCGTACTGTTTCATTGAAGCCGAAACTGACAAAGAAGAACAGACTTTGTAATAAATTGATGAACGCAAATACGTAATGCAGTTCATTTATGTTTGTCAATGAAGGAAGCAGAGCAGCAATCCATGATATTCCAAACAGAGATAAAATTCGAGCATAAATGCAAACATAATATCTTTCAGTTCCTGTCATTCTGTGACTTTGCAGATTGGTTTTGTAGATTTTTATGACAACAAAGAAAAACAATATAGAATTCAGAAATAACATTGATGCCACTGGGATAACAAACAAAATCATCTGGTAGAAAGGAGTTTGTAAGAAGCAGATACCTTTTTCAATTCCATACTCAAGCTCGAGTGGGGTGAATAGGTCTAACATGAGACAAATCATGACAAAGATCACTGCAAAAAGTACGCAGTGCAGGGCTTTGAATTTTCTACTGGTTTGGTGCCAATTGCAGTTTGTTTTGTAAGCAAGGTCAAGTGATATGCATGACATGCATAAAAATGACATCAACCAAAATAAATGCAACAATATGCCAACCACTTTGCAAACAATATCATTTGATGTAATGATGTTTATACCACTGATTTGAAACAAAAGCTGTCCACAAAACAAGGCTGCTACAAGGTAGAGTATGTTATTTATGCAGTCTTTCTGGAGGTCCTTAAATATTATGTATATAAGTAATGTCAAAAACATAGACATAAGTGATACAACATTAGATAAATACGAAAACACTTTTAAGCCAACATGGAATGTATCCCTTGGTGTCATTCCCGTTTCACATGTAGTGAACACTTCTTTGTGTGGATCCATCTGGTTAATATCCCACAAACAAAAAGGTGCAAACAATCTAATCACAGTTTTGAAATTGTTGTAGCTATATGCTAGTATCAATTGTAAGCTGTCTTTTTTAAATCTTCGATTAATGGCTGGACAATACCAAATGCTGGTATATCCCGAAGCTTCATCAGACTTTATGATCTGGAGTATTACTTCCAATATAACAGTTTTTTCCTCTCTGCAAGTCTCTGTATTAACTCCACTTAGAGTAAATATCATTGTAGCATCTACTCTCATGGCTACTAGTTTTTGAGCAACACTAACGATGAAGCTTGTTCCACATGATTGCATATGACATACCGCATTAGTTGCAAAACATGTTTCACCATAAAAATAATTACCAAAATATTTGGATGTTAAATTTACAACAAAAGGACACTGATATTTTTGTATGTCTGTAGAGAAATTAAAGTGTGGCATGTGACCCTGTATGAATTGCATTAGATGTATATGTTTCTCATTTCCATTGGTGATGTTGCCGTCATTGTGGTCATTGTATATACTGGTGATCGCAGTGATATTGTAGTTGTAATTTGACTGGTTTTCAATATGTGTTACGTGTAAAAGAGTTTGATCTAATACAGTACAGCTTCTGTGGAGAGGTATACATCTCATGAACAATGCATCCTTTAATGCACCTTCTTCACAATCTTCTGGTGTTCTGAGTTTCCTTTTGTAATGCACATCAACATGAAAATCAGATGTAACCTCAAATAATAAAGAAAAACTAATAGGGTAAATACTAGTTACTGCTTCACTGATATCTTTTGGATTTTGGTTAATTGCACTGCACTGCAATTGAGAGGGTGGCATTCCCTTGCACAGAGCACATGCTGGATTATGAAAATGTTTACTTTTAGTAGCGCCATTGACCAGTTTAACTGGCAATGAAAATTTACGGCAAGTATCTTCGAGAATATCATCTGTAGCGGGTTTGCAGGAAAACTTTTCTCCACATATATATCTGTTTAAGGAAATATTCCCAAAACTCATTTTGATATTGCATTTGTTGATCAGATCAAAAACTGTTACTTCATTGATGTTTTTTTGAAGTCTCATAAAGATTGAGTTAATATGTTTTGTCTCATAATCACAAAATATATAAACATGCGCTAATATAATATTCTGTTCACTAACATTGTGGCACAATGCGCAATAGTAGTTTTTATACAACCTGTGACCTGGTACAAGTATAGCAGTGTGATGTAATAGTGAAGTATTAAGAGAATTTACTTCACAATTTTTTACTAGGGTATTATTAGTATTTATATGTTTAGGACAAATTGAAATGAGATTGAAATTAAATGTATCATAATTGGATATAGGAATAGTTAGAGGTTGACAAATTGTATATTCTTTTTCTGCTGATCTCATGTCACTCTTTCCAGACAAAAGTTTCAAGTATTCCCAGAAATTTAATTTTTGATTAAATTTGTCTTCAGTTTTCAAATAACCAGTACAGTAAAACCCATAATCGAAACAGCAGTCATTAAATTTTAAACAAGTATCGTCACACTTACAGCAAGAATCCATGTTATCAGAGCATTTTGTGATTACTGATGTATTATGTGTGCAACGACCAACGCACGATTGATATTGACATCGTTTCAGCCATTTATCCATCCACCCACCAAGTGTTTTAAGTCTTCTATCATCTGGAAGAGTAAAATAGCCTTACATGTTTAGTAAGGAGCAATGTCTTGCCCCTTAACACTTGTCATGCATGACATGATTTCTGTGCTGCAAAGATGCAGACTTATGATGGTCTATTTCTCTACACCTAGTACTCTCCTGTACATTTGCTAGATATACTTATATCTATAGATTTTTATTGACAGCAAAATATCATTATGATACGTATGTCAGCACGAAGATAATAAATGGCTAAAAAAAGAAAAAGAAAATAATAGAGATACATGGATCAACAGTCACAATAATTAAATACGTAGGGCTATATTATGACTAATAGTAATCAATACTACATAGCACGTCTAAGAAATTCTAAGGCATCTGGAACTAAAGAAATCGTTAATAATACTGTTTAAAAAGCACCAACAAATAAATTTAGCACAACAATTCAGGTACAATAACAATACTAAGCAACTAAGCATAAGATATATATATATAAACATGATATACTATGATTTTCATCAACATGGTAAACACTATTAAGTTATATGAGATGACATATTTGAAATGACATATTTGAAATGACATACAATAGTAGATATTTACAAATACACAAATGTACAAAATCATACGCACACATGGAAGCAGTTTTGTCAATGTTCCGCCAGCCGGTCAGATCCAGGAGACATTTAAATTACCATATACATAGTAATTATATTCTACTGTTTAATTTGATGCTACCTGTAGGAATTTACCTAGAGCAAAGTTAAGGTCAATTTTCTTAGTTGTTAGTATTTGTAAGAATTGTTCAGTTGGATCCAGAATATATATTCATACAAAAAAAGTCAATAAAGCCCTCGACACATTTACAAGCAATTTGGAATAAGTTTAAATGGATATCATTCCATTTTTACATCTCATTAAACAATGAATTTCATCTTCTACTTGGTTCAGATTGCATTTTTTACAATTACAATAGATAATTCAGATAGGGCCGTATTCGAAAATGATTCTTGAAGGTTTTGCATGTTCTGAGTTTTGCGCTTAGCGACACAAGTTAGCGTCTCAGTGAGCATCTTAGAATGAGCCTTTTCGAACAAATGTGATTGTTTAAGTTCGAATCGTCAGAATCTGTAACTAGAGTTTCTGGGACTTTAAAAAAGTCTGAATTTCATAACAGTTACGTAAGAGCTAGGACCATGTATTTGACCGTAGCCTTCCTAGACATTTTATTGCTAAAGCATGTTGTCTTACTCTCAGTGGAAATTCACCAGTATCAGCGAGAATGGCAAGCGTTGAAGTTTGATATGTATATTCATACCATTGTCAGATGTTAATGACCTTATAGGTTATAATGTCATTAACTTAAATGCCCTCTAGAGTCACACCAACCTCATACAGGTCTTTGCTTAAGCTTGCTTTGTGCATGCAGTTATACATAATTGGTTGCCATGGCAAATACCTCCAATATTATAATTACATCAAACCTGAGAGGTATCTGTGTGCCTAAATTCCTAACAAATAGTCAAATTTGTCAGTCAAACTACCTTCCTAAAGTCGCCATCATATTGCCGTCATATTTTTTACAACTAGTGATTAATATAACTCACCAATCACCATCGTATTGACATTGGTGGATAATTTATTTCAAAACTGAAAAAAATCCATTTTTTCAGGCCATCACGTCAGAGTGTTTATATTCAGAATTTGCCACTATATTGCCTCTTATACACGTCCTATTGTTTGATTTAATAGTGCAAAAAATGTTTTAGCTGTAATTGCTGTAATTAACATATAACTGTAAACTGCTGTTAAAATAGAAATAGATGCTACATCTGGTACTGGTTTTGCTAAATGCAACCAGAGGTCCCACAATGCAGTTTCCCACTTCTCCAATTTCAAGACTTCAACCATCTATCACTATAGCTCAGCATGACCAATATAATATGTTAATGCCACAGAGCATGATAGCCAAAGATAAGATGTGATAACATTTTAAAGTTAAGATAACATAAAACAGAAAAAAGTTAACTTGCAGCAAACTGACAAAGTGGCGCCAACAGCAGAGTACATATCCACATCTAGGCCTAGCCAGTTGCAACTACAGCATTTTTTCGTTTAGCAAGTTATCTATAAATGCCAATTGATGGTAAAAAGGTAATTTTCCACATTCCATTTTGTGCACATAGTTGAAATTAGTTAGTCACAATATAGTCAACAAGTTAGAGTTGTATTTTGTCAACTGGTTGAAATCACTAGTTGAAATT
This sequence comes from Alitta virens, assembly GCA_932294295.1. NCBI lineage: Eukaryota > Metazoa > Annelida > Polychaeta > Phyllodocida > Nereididae > Alitta > Alitta virens. The sequence goes on along the minus strand of OW028585.1, from coordinate 3,251,782 downwards.
CACCTGAGTCAGTCATAATTTGATTTTCAACTGACTCGGGGGGACGGAGGTCTGATATCAACCACACTACATTGTCCAACACAAGGCTCTCTGCCAATCCAATTATGCCTGTCGAGCCAATGCATACCTGGCACAGACGTGAATGAACTTAAAGTTCCTAGCATATTAGTGGTTACATAGTGAGTTGGGCAAGCACTGAAAATAAATAAATAAAGTGCTCATTTGACATAGATAATTGCTTTGTGCGAAACAAGCTATATCAAATTGCTCAACCAGACAAGAGTTTTGACCAACACAGGGATTATCCTAAAATGTTGATTACTCTTTTTTATAAACAGTCAAGGTTGGCTGGTGATACTCAATAGTCTTTCACTACTGAAACCTACAAACAATAACAACCAATGTGACGTAGCAGAAGCACTTTGAAAGTCTGGGAAGTTTTTTCAGTGTATCATTTTTCTGCTAAGCATTATATAGAAAGATAGCACTTTGTTATCACTCACTTGATTGCTCTACATATCTAGACATGGGGATCACACAAAAGGCAACTAATGGGAAAAGGATACTTACTGTTCTTTTTGGAGTGAATAACCTGAAGAATCACAAAGAATAAAGTCAACCATAACATTTGCCGAAGAACAGCCATGATGCTCCTCCAGTCATATGGGGACACTGTTCATTCTGTTAGAAATCTATGCACATGTGTATATGCATATTTGACTTATGAAAAAATAACTATTTTATGCATAGTAACTGATATGCAGGTTACTGACATCCAGCATCAATCTAAAAAGTAATCTGCAATGTAAGAAATTCAATGAGGGCGAAGAAGACATTCGTAGATAGTTCATTGCATTGACTACTGGATTACCACTTTTTATTACATTTTATATCTTTGGCATTTGTAAGGTTGAAATAATTTACTTATTTTAATCTATTGAATTGTGGCCATCCCTCAGTTTGAATTCAATATTGTCAGAAGAATGGCATTTGAAATGAAGATAAAAAAACTAAGAATCTACACTAAAAAATTACTATTATATTTGACCAATGCAATCACCAAATATGGATCCAGAAATATGAAAGAAACCACTGGATGCAATCGGATATTAACGCAGACCCAAGACAGTTTATTTGTCATTTATGTATTTATTTTATACATTCATTATTCTTGGCTTACATAAAAAAAAGAAACATTCCTCTTAATCGTAGATTGCTCAGCAGACGTCCGTCAAATGCTCGCCGGACGTCTGTAAGATGCTCAGCAAACGTCTGTCATCAGGCATCCATTATCAGACATCTGCTAGGCATCCATCGTAGATCGCTCTTAGATCACTTGTAGGATGCTAGTAGATTGCTCGTAGATCGCATACGTAGGATGTACGTAGGATGTATGTAGGGTAGGATGTATCTAGGACATACGTCGGACCCTCGCCAACAGACCCCAGAGCAAATATGTTCAAAGTTAAAAGATGAAAAATAATTATTTGTCTTGTAGAATGTATGAAAATTCATAATTTTGCTGGATTTTTGAAAGATTGAAAATTAATGTTTATATCCACCTGAATATACTCTGCATAAATATTGGATATTCATCAGTTTATGAACAAGTAATATGTTCAATTCTTGAGTCCAGCTTGACTAGCTAAAAATTACAAGTGCAGAGGTGATGCTAAATTAAATGTAGGAATTCAATTGAACTAAATTCAGGTTTCTCCAGCTAGGTATGGCGGATGGTTAGAACTTGATGATAATAAGGTTTAATAAGGTTTATTTTAGTAGACATCCAAATTGGCTCATTGCTGCTTGATTAGGTCTGTGTTTTCACAGTGTTTAAATATAATTGCAAGTAAAACAATTCTTTATGTTGAATAGTACGAGTGGTGCTGTAAGTGTCATTCAGGGGCGGATCCAAAATATTTTTTCAAGGGGGGGGGCTGACAAATTAAAATTCATTGTGGGGCCCCCAATAATTGTTTGATTAAACTAGAAAAGGGAGGGGTAAGTCTCCTACTGTCATAAACCATGAAATATTACTACTAAAGCTCCATTATTACGGAATAAGAGGCAAAGTCTTGACCGTATTCAAAGGCTATCTCTTAAACAGAAAACAATATGTACGGTGCAATGAAACCGATTCAGAATGCATCACGGTGACAACAGGTCTGCCACAGGGTTCCATATTGGGACCAATACTTTTCATTGTTTATATAAAATTTATGATATATCTGTAGATACATACCATGCAATCTCTTATGCAGATGAGATCATTCTTTTCAAAGCTTTAAGGTCTAAAAATTGAACCATCTGCCACAATCCTGAACACAGAACTTCGAGACATACATACTTGGCTACAACTCAACAGATTGTCCTTAAATATTGAAAAAAAAAATGTATGCGGTTCACCACTGTCAACAAACCCATCAATTATCCATCACTATACATAGATGGCACTGCCCTAGAATTTGTTGACAATTTTGACTTCTGGGGAATAATTTTTAATAAGTAAATGAAATGGGACGGTCATGTTGATAAAATAGGCAATGACATTTCCAAAACAATAGGCATATTGAAAAAAACTGAAACATACACTTCCTCTACATACACTCAAAATGATATACAATTCTTTAATAAATTCACATCTGCACTATGGTCTATATGCTGGAGCTGTCGAATAAATAGGCTATTAAAAGCTACAGAAGAAAGCCCTCAGAATAATAAGAAACTGTATAGAATGCTAATACACAACCACTTTAAAAAAAATCAATTACTATCAATAACAGATACATATACAATAAAACTATTAATGTTTTATGATAGTTTTACAAAAAATCTCCTCCCGGACTATTTTATCTCCACATTCAAAATTATGCATCAGCAAGAAACCCATAATTTCAACAAAAGAAATAGATTTTCTAATAATACCTGACACATAAAGTAAAACATAAATTTGCTGCAAATAGCCTCAGGTATCAACTGCTAACTATTCTTAACAAAACTTCTAACAATGTACTTGAAAAACTAGAGACGCATAGTAACATTGGCAATAAATTGTACATAAAAAATTGGCTTAGGGAAAAATACAAAACTGATTGTACAGTTAGTTGAAGATTGCTATACATGTCAACTAAATGGTACTGTGTAACACGCTATTTTTCACACTGTGCTTTTTTACATACAAGGGGCACCCATGATAGCGTCCTAATTGAGACAAAATGGGTGTCCCTTGACCCTCTATATTTATCTTTTTTTTTAAGTAATCCAAAACATCATTGTATTTTATTTTTTGGGTCAAATAAATGAATTTCATTTCATTTCATACATTTTATTTCATTACTGTCATTCTTAAATTTGGTAATTCAGAACTTTGTGACAGCTAATAGTGAAGACAATACAAACCTTAATACAATGATGAACAATATAATGGCAATTACTTCTATTTGTGCAAGATTAACATTCTCAGAACTCCTTTGATGCCTCATTGGAAGTTAATCCCAAAATTTACCATGGTATTCCTGTGACAACAGGTGTGCCCCAGGGATCAATATTGGGACCAATGCTTTTCATCATCTGTAATATAACATTATTTGATGTGTTACTTTCTTAGACCATACATGTTTCAATGGAATAACCATTTCCCATGGCCGACAGTTAATACTAATGTAAAGTTATAGTAAAGTGTATGGAAGAAAATTGATTATATATTTTCATGCAGCTGTCCTTGAATGATATTTATGATAGACACACAGTATCAGAAATAAAATAGCCTCGATTAACCCAAAACATAACGGCACACAGTCGGGCATGTGCGTTAGGGTCGGGGAGCTTTCAGAATTGCACAAATCAGTATGGCAACATATCATTGTATTTAGCATGGATTCACCCACTACTGGACAGTCTAGGCTGCACCCTCTTGTAATTTGCTGTACTTTGGAACCATGTCTGATAACACTTGTCTGAAAATAAAAAAGAAATAAATAAGTATAGTTAGTCACACCGAAAAAACTTTCAAGCATTTTCTAAATTGTATGCAACTGGGAACTGTAGAAAATGTTAATTAGCTTAAGGTGGATTCCATGATATCATTCTCATGTTAAATCCAAATGTCGAAGGGAGAGGGATTTAACCAACGAAAACTTTAAGGCTAACTTCTGAGGTATGACAAATAAAATTCAGTTTTATTGATACAACATCTTCCCACAACAAGCCCTGCCAAATCAGTTTAGTAAACTACTATTTTTGCCAACTTTTCTATTGGTTGCTTTTGCTCTCTCAAAGCAGCAGGCCACGCTTACTGTCCTCTGATTGGCTGACTGCAACACTGGTATGGTTGATTGATTATTCAAAATTAGGAAATGGAATCCAGCTGTGGTTGATTTATCATGGTATGACTTGAGATGGTGTTGATACAAGTATATATATTGAATCTATTTATATGACTTTTCTTATGAGAGTGTTTATTAACATTGCATATACAATTTACTGCATTTGCAGTGACCATGACCTCAAAGAAAATGGCTATTGTCAGCAAAATAATTTATGATCATTGTATAGTTCAGTCATAATCTTTTTTAATCATCTGTGTATATATTTTCATTTTGTTATTGTTATTTTATCAGTCGGCTAAAAGCTTTATCACCTCTGACTATAATAAAGTTTTATCTCACCTCATCTCATCTCATCTCACCTCATCTCATCTCATCTCATCTCATCTCATCTCATTTCATCTCATCTCATCTCATCTCATCTCATCTCATCTTATCTTATCTCACATGCATTGACCTTACATTATTTTGGCTATTGAGTATTGACACTGCAGATGTAGTGTTCCTAAATGGTGATGGCTGTTATTAGAAATGTCTTGATTAATTTGCTTAGTGTCTTAAAGGTAATATATATAGATACATACAACAAATTAAAATTATTAGAAGTTGCCATTTTCCAAAATTTCAAAGTTACTTACATAACAAGTATCACTGTCATAGGAACACACCAGAGCACAGCTACTGGCACTCTCTCCACACGATGATATTGTGTTGGCTTCATCAAGCATGTCGTCCGATTGGAAGGTGTTTGATACTACACATTGGAGACCTAGAAAATACAAATGACAAATGTAGCAGTTCAGACTCATCATTGCAGGGAGGAGGGCTGACTAGTTCCCATCTCAAGAAAGGACGCAGTTTGGGTCTGTCAATCGGAACCCGGATAGCATTCCAAATCGGGCGGATGGTCGGCAAATGGTTGTTGACAGGTGTTGGTCCAGCATCATTATGCTTTTGGCAAGGCATCGACCCCACGTCGGAATACCGCCTTGAACTTGCACTCTAATTAGCCTCCCATACTGAAAGCAATATCAACACAGAATGCCAGGAAAGCCGCAGGGTTTGAATCATGCCCATAGCAAAGAATTCTTAGTAGAGAAGATATAGATAGACAGATAGATAGATTATTAATAATTTCATTTATACAGCAAAATTTCATCTTAGTTATGCTTGACCGAGAACCAGGTCCTCAGGCAAACTCATCAAAGTTCTTGGTCCAGCATAACAAAGATGTATATATTAACTTCTCAGATAAAAGTCAGGGCAAAGTCAAGAGTGCGGTATTTGACTGGACACTTGCTCAAATCCAAGATGCCACGGTTCCTCAATTTATTAATATTTATAGTAAATTTCTCCCCCAAATATGTCCCTTCACATCACTGGCCAATAGGCCACATCCAATCACAGTTCATGATTCTAATAAAATTGGTAAATTCATCGACTCTTATGAATCTGGAGACTGGGAATCGACATTCTAAACAAAAAGAATACTTTATTCCATATGTTGGAAAAAAAATTCTGTCACAGTCAGATTCTTTGGACAATTATAAATTCATTGAAACCAATAGGTGTAGGTTTCACAGGGGTATTAAAAACAAACAAATCATTTCTTATGCAAACTTTCAAAATCCAGTATGTCCCACTTTAGCGTAAGACAGATAATATGCATATGAAGATAAGTATGTGTCTGTGTGTCCATGTGTTATAATAGCCATCTACGGACTTTTTTACGTGCATGCGTAGCCATACGTAGCCATAGGTTGCCATACGTAGCCATAGGTAGCCATACGTAGCCATATGTAGCCATACGTAGCCATACGTAGCCATATGTAGCCAAAGTCCATCCATATGTACTAGCCATCCACTCGCGTCCACTCATAGAAAGCTCGTAATATCCTTGGTGGACGTCCGTCGCCCGCCTGTCGTTTTCCATGCCCATCCTTGCCCATCTTTGAAAAACTTGCACGAGCGATCTATGAGCGATCTATGAGCGAGCTATGAGCGAGCTACGAGCGAGCACATATAGCCAATTTTTGACATACGAGGCCACTCATAGGTTTTGAATGTGACAGTGTGGACACCCCTTTAGAAACAAAATCTTTAGAGGATGTCTTGTTGATATCGGACTCTCATTGGCTGCTGGACTGCCTTATAAACTAGTTACCAAGTCTTTGAGTTCAGCTTTAATACATTTTGGATGAGGATGAGTTTCAACATTCAAATTCCGTGACCAAATTCTGTGCAGCTTGTTAGAAAACAGGTATTTCAGATAGAGATACTAAAGTTCTGGTTGGATTGTAGATGCCAAACTTTTGTCGCAGCAAGAAATAAGTAATGACATATATAATTTACAACAAACCGTAAATTTCCAAAATATAAGCTTGTCATTTCAATAGTTAATTTTCGACAAAAACCTGAATTGCCATTTACTGGACAATTACGGAGTTTTTGCATGATGAAGCCATGTAACATATTGAACTCTGCATTTGAAACTCCAATTGCACATGAGTTTCTTTCGAAAATAGATAGATATACGCCCCCCCCCCCCCGTCCCTCCAATTGACACATAACATGATTCGCAATATGTTTTTGATTTAGCAATCTATCTGTCTTGATGAGACTTAGTTTTTTCTGATCAATTTTGATAGCTTATTCAGATTTCACTTAATTATATGAATCATCGAGTAAAAAATAGCTTGAATGTGTCTTATGAAGTACAGGGTGCGCCATAAAACTTGCACAAGCAGCTAGTGCTACCTCTTTTGTTATTACCCCAATTGACTGTAATCGCATGCAGCTGCAATCATACACATGAAAGTATTAATAGTCCTAAATTATGTTTATAAATATATTTTAGTTTTTCCTGAAGAATTATAGATAGTATGGATCTAAATATAGCACATGCACTCTTATCACGCCTTCGGGTGATTTTCAACTCGGCTTTTGCAATATAAGCATTAGATTATGTCACTGATCATACAAATGTGTTACAGACACCTTTCTTGTCCTTTGCCACCAAAAATAGGGCAAATAGATTCAATTTTAATAAGAAGGTAGAGCATTGACACTTTTGAGGTGGAAAGTGCCATTTTGGATTTTGGTCAATTTTCTGTCTTTTCTGTTTAATTAACTGGCCAATCCTCCTGAAAATCATGTGATTATTTCGAGATTAGTTGTAAATTCAAAAATTCCCTCTAGAATGCCATTATATTTCTCTGTTTTAATTTCATGACCTTGCTGAATCCAAACTGGAACCAACCTTTTTATCATCTAATACCTTGATATATATATGCACATATAAAAAACATTGAAGGAGGATTCTGTGCAAATATTATATTTTCTATGGCTTCAGAGGTGTAGTAACTAGGAAATATCTAATTTGTAAACCTTCTGCAACTAGAGACACCATGCAAGCAGACAGAAATTTGACTTCTGTGATGTGTATCACTCAGAACAAGCCCTGCAGCATACACCCTCTCAATAATTCAGATGCTGATATTGTCTAACATTATAATATCAAAAATATCACAATGACCAATTGCTTATACCCCTAACTAAATGTGGCAAAACTTCAAAAGACTTCATAAGTATTTGAGTAATCTAGAGCTATCCCGAAAGTAGAGATGCCTTGTGCAAGTTTTTATGGCGCACCCTGTAGTAGTCAGTCAGTCCAACTGCATTTATACTTTGATTCTTCATTTTAATACCTTAGTTGTTCTTGTGCTATTTTGCAGGCATCGAAGTCTTAAAGAAGCGTATCCATGACTAGTCATTAGAAAAGAAAGAAAGAAAAAGATCACAAAGGTGAGTATTTTGATCATAAAGATAATAACACTTCTGAGCTTTGTTATTTGTTATGATCTCACATAGAGATCCGGTTTTGGCATTTACATAACTACAACATGTGTATGACTGTATGTGTGTGTGTTTTCGTATCATTTGTTAAGGTTATAGTTACATTTTGATGCATAGGAAATTAGAGGTATGATGCCGAAGCACAATGTCTAAGCAATTGTTTGTTTCAGTTCTGAAGAACAAGAGGAAGCAACTGAGTGTATACACAACATGGAAAGAATGGGATGAAGGAGGTGTTCATCATAGCATGAAGAAATCTGTGATTTCTGAATATGGAGGCCAAATTGAACTGTCCAAAAGTTACTTTGAACATTCCCAAAAATTCACTTGTACGTTCAGTTCTTATATCAGTCACAGAAAATAGACCATGACCCTGTGTTGCAGCAAAAAGTCATATCTACTTGTCTCAGTGATGTTGTCCAACCTGGAATGCTACTTTGCTTGAAACCACATGGACAGAAGTTCCTTCAGCGTGTGTCACTTGAACTCAACCAGAATGTGCCCGAAGGATCAAAAGTCTTGATTTTCCACAAAGATGTGGATCATAAAAGAGCAACTGAATGGACTAATATTACTGAAGAATGTAATCTTGTGAAAAAAGAAGGCAAGCTTATCTTGAAAATTGATCAGTTTTCTTGGTTACATGTAGTGTTTGTGTCTGCAGCTGTTCCAATTGTTGTTGCCATAAAGTACCACCTAGCCTTATCGAACAACGATGTGGCTCAGTGCAAATTTTATGCCTACTTCAAAGGACCAGAGGAACCATTGCATGTGTTTGTGGAATCAATGAAATCTGGCTATGGCTCAACTGCAAAGAAGCATACCCCAGAGATTGGATATGAATTACAAGGGCATAATGTATCATCATGTGAACTGATTGACCAAGAATTTCTGAAGTTTCAATACGATGAGCAAGATACTGCATACTTCAAATTACTGTTAGACATGTGCCATGAACAAGGACAGCTCTTTTTTTGCCTATAGCAACGGAGTCTGCATATCCTCCAAGGCGTATTTATATTATGAGAAATGATCTGAATCAGCGACTTTGTGCAATTCCCATGAGAAAGAGGTATGTCTGAGTTTTTTGCTACATTGCTCGTCTTTAGTGTACTGCCTTTGGTTTTGCACTCATGTTACGTTTTATGTGTGCCATACATTTCTTGAAATCGTTGTTTGTTGACTATGGGCTCCCTCGGCTGTTTCCGGTCACAAGATGGCGAACTCCAACGGAAATGACCGAAGTGCGTTGTACAGCTTCGTGCATGTTCGGACGAGAGGCCCCATGCGGGTAATTCTTGCAGTGTCTAAGTGTTGATTGGTCGTTTAATTTTGAAAACCCACTGGGGGCCTCTTTCCTTAATTTAATATATTCGCGCATGCGTAGTGACGTGTTTAGACGGCTATGTAGGTCACTGCTACAACAGAACCAAATGTCCGTGAAAATTGTTGCATAACACGGCAAATTTTGCGGTTTCGAAGGGGAAGTGGATACCGTATTTGTTAAGGTACAACGTTCTGGCTTTTATTTGTAAACTTTGAGAAATTTGATCAACTTTTGACAGAGTTATGCGTCATGGTTATCGAACGTTTGCTTTAATAATGTCAGCTGTCAAATGCTACGACGACAAAATGGCAAATTTTGCATTTTCAAGAAGAGTGGATACCATTTTTGTTCAGAAAGGTATTCTATTATGTTATGGCTTTTATTTAATGTATACTTTCTGAACTTTATTCAACTTTTGACAAACTTATGCACTCCGGTCGTCGTGGTTAACGTACGTTCGCTTTGATAATGTCAGCTGTCAAATTAAACTGCTTATATCAATTCTGGCTGAACTATCAACCAATCCGATTTCAGATACAGAGTTAAATACAATTCATTATGACCGATATACCAAATGCCAATTAACACTCTGTCTGTTTAAGGGGGCTTCTTTTTAATTGTGAATTGCATAGCACACAACATTAATCCTGTAATCCAGGTATGTACAGAGGCAATTGCAATTAAATAATGACAATTAACCTTTGTGAAGGACTTCTTTACATTTGGTTATTAAATTGATCTATATTATTACATTATATTAAATATTATTTATGATATATTTAAGTAAAAGGGTAAATGCCTATCTATAGATAGCTGTTATAGTTCTATAGACATCTCTTATTAATAAGCTCTATCGACACACATATAAAGCTTTTCAATATAGCCAAATTGGCTGCAGAATTACTTGTATGAAAGGTCAAAATCCTAAACTGGGAGTGAACCGGCATAAGGAGTTCTTCAATTGCTCTGATATTTCACAGTGTTTGTTTTGTGAATAATGGTTCCATTTCTAACTTCACTGGTTACTTGCCTACTTATCGAAGCGGATAACTCAGTTTATATGTATAGCATATTTAGATTGTTGTAATTAATTTTCAGAGAAAATACCACTGCTCAGCCTATCCAGTCAGCCAATCAAATTGCTGTAAGTGGATTCTAGAATTTAATTTATAATTCAGCAAGTGCCAAATTATGATTATTATGATTGGTGCTATTACTTATTATCATACAAATTAAAAAAACATTTTCTTGTTTAATACCTAACACCAGGAACACGAATATCATATTAATTAAATAATTTGCTCTTTGTCAATTGAATGTGGCAATGTAGCCCCTAATATTGTTGAATATTGTTGTTTTTGTAGTAAATGAAAAATGTATCACACCATTATGCAAAACTGTTAATAAAATAGGTATACATATTGAATATTTTTCAGGATATGTCACCAATGTGGGAAATGTCACCAATGCAGGAAAAGTCAGGCTAGTAGTGTCATAGTAGTGTCACATTTGCAAAGTTTCCATGATCTTCCACTATCTTTTAACACTTTTGCTGTTATGACCTGATATTTTTGTGTACTGAACAGAGTAATTTGATGTTGGTCATGAGATTCAACACCTTCCATTGGAATCTAGTGTGGAGCACCACATACTGACATTTTTTGCATATTCAATTTTATTAAATTCAAAATTCTTTATAATGACGTCATGTGCCTTGTTATGAAACCCAGTCCACAATGGGCTTACACGTGTCATGCTTATTTACTATCCACATTTAGGTGAAACACGATTACAGGAACAAACTGAAGTTAACTATAAACTTAAGGCCATTAATGTTGCTGTATTTTTAACAATTTCTGGTGACATATTTCCGTTCCATACTAAAAATTATGTACATTATTTTAGTCAAGAGATGGTTTCCAATAACAGTAAAAGCAGAACAGTGACATCGGAGGTGTATAGGTATTCATATTTTATCATAATGGCTACATTTTATAATTTTGCAATTGTGTAGGTAACTCTGACAAAGAGGCTGAGATGACAAAAGAGATCCTGGAGGGACGTTATCTGGGATGAGTGGGGAAAATGCATCAGTCACATGTGGTTGCCTCTAATCAAGCGTCTTGAACTACAAAGTTACTTGCCGGATACGTGTTTAACAAAGGGGATAATCAACCAAGTACTTTTCCAAACTATTCAGGCAAGATTTTTTATTTACTTTTTGCAAATGCAATTTTTAAGTGGCACATTAACAAAAAGAAAGTCATGATCAATGTATATAAAACAAATAGAATAGAGAATTTTGTGAAAAAAATAAAATAGCCAACTCGTATTGGGAAGGTAGCTATGATGAAGGTATGGTGACTTACATGATATTCATCAAAAAGCACTAATTGAAAAAAAAAAAGAGATTGTTAATGCAACTTTTTATTCTAAAAATAGAAAAAATATATATTTGTATTTTGCCCATACAAAATTGGTGTGTTTTACCGTAAGACAAAATATGACTATATCTGTGTGATATCCCGATGCTGAATCTATGAATGACATTTTTTTCACAGCAAAATCAACATTCTGTAAATTTGCCTGCTTATATTTTTAGGATGAAAAGGACAATGCCACCAAAGTCTGTACTTTTTGCAATGCCCTTCGCAGGATCAACAAAGACAAATATTCAGTATTTCTCCAAGTGCTGAAGCAAGTTCAACCCGATTTAGCAAAAGAAATGGTTGAGCATTTAGGTAAATTTTATTTCCTTGGGTTTTTAATTTTTTCCAGTAAATATAATAGATTCTCCCATTTGACACAGCTCACATACTTTATTTTCTTCTTTCAAATGATATAAGATTAAGGCACAAATCTTTGAAATGATATAAGTTGCAAAAAATGTTCTCACCAATGATAAATTTGCAAAATGAGTTTCTGTGCTAATGTAAATGAATTTTTACATCACAGGAAAACTGGAAGATGAAAGAAAAGACAAAAATGCACAATTCTAACAGAAGGCTCTCCAGCTACACGCAGAAAGTATGGGCTCAAGGATAATACCCAATGGGATCAAGGACTGTCAAGGAACTGTCAGCACATGATGACACAGGCACAATTAACCAGTTTCTACTCAGTTAACCATGTTTTCATATACTTCTTGGCTGTAGGAGGAATTCCTATGCTTTACAGTATAAACACTACATTTTGGCTAAAATCCTGTAAGAATGTATTAACCTATCTACTCGTTTGGTGCAAAAACAAAATGTTGACATTATAACTTGATGTGTAAATGAAGGAAAAGAAGCCTTTAATGTGAAGAACCCAGACTTGAATTGTGTATGGGTCTGTCAATTGATCCATGCAATGGTGTCAGTTTTGTCAGCTTTCAATTTGTTATTATAGACAAATAATGTGTCCGATTGAATGATATTTGTTTTTGTATATTTAAAGGAAGAAATTTGGTTGACTCATGTTATGTCCATCAGTTTGCAATTAGGGGTTCAAATATTGTATATATGTTATAATATTGCAGCACTGTTACGCTATATATGATGTAGTATATCAATTGTCCTAGTGTATGATATCAAAGTCAGTGACCAGTCCTTGTTATCTTATGCACTTTGTATTTTTCAGTATTGTATACTATGCATATCACATATTAGAGTTGTGTATACATAATTATGGATATGTATTGTTTGTAAATGATGTGTACATTAAATGTGTGTAACTCTGGGACTAAATCTAAATGGAATGCACTGAGATTGTTCTATAAAAGCTGTATATGAAGTAGGAATATTCATTTGTTTGTCTTCTGTTTTTACTAATTAATTATTTTTATATGGAGACAATGCATCAGCGATAATAGCCTGTTGTCAATAAAATGATATGCATATTGAAAAGTAGTTGTCTATGCCTTCAAACACCGGTAATGCTATGCTTACTTTATAACTAACATTGTTGTATTACCATCACTCTTACGCTAAGTTGTATAGTAGTCTTGCAGAACTCATCAGAAACAAATTGGAAAAGGATAAATTGGCCAGCTTTATCTTGAAAATCTCGCTGAAACCAAACAAATATTTTACACAATCAGAAAATATAAACACAGTAAAAACAGTGCAGGTAATAAGACAAACAGATGTTACATTTGCAAGAACGCCTACTCCATTTATTTATTTATTAAAACATTTTATAAAGTGGTAAAGAATTTTCAGCAAAAACCATTTTTCAAAATTTAAAAAAAAAAGTAAAAAAGAAGACTAAAATTATTAACTCAATGAGCTCCAATAGTAAACAGAATTCACAGCATATTTTACTTGTTTGGCTTCCTGTTTCATAAGTATGAGCCCTATGGTATGACATGGTATACTTTACATATTTTGACTTGATTAAAATTTGCATGGCGACAATGCATCTCTGAAATTGTGGATCCTGTCTTTTACAGAAACAACTTCCACGTAGCTATGATGAAGTTTGTAAATATTTAATGACCGGATAGGATTATTAACCAGCGTTAGAGGAGCGGACTGGGTCCGTTGCGGTCGACATTTTATAATGAAGCCGCGCTTTCATTAGATCTAAAAATAGCTCAGCTTAGCTGTCAGATTATCTCTTGTTTTTCCCTTCCAGCCCAGCTCAAAATAAATTGTATCTACTATTCACTAGTATAATTATTTAGAAATTTAAATCGATCGGTCATGATTTGAAATATTAATGTAAACAAAGAAGCAAGGAGTAACTAAGAAGTTAATATTAGTAGATCAGTAACAACTCAATTGGCTCACTGTAGAAAATACATGGAAGATCAGATCAGCCCTTCACCAAACTTCAAATCGGTCGCATTAAGAATGACATAGTGTGCTCTCTTGTATGGTATAAAAGGTAGACGAGAGAAACTTGCCAAGAACTTTGCAGCACAATTGATAGAAAGATCGAGCAAACCTGATCGAATTACTCATACCAAGAAAGATTTTTACTGGCTGGCCATTAGTTTCAGAATTGAATTCAACAATGACCATCTTATAAATCAAATCTTTAAAGAAAACAGCCTCAGCAAACAAATGTCAGAAGCATTGACAATAATTTTTCCCTTCAACCTCAGTCTGGTAACAAATACGAGACTGTGCTTTCTCAGTCATTGCACCTCACCTCTGGAATAAATTACCCGAAGATATTAAGCAAATGTCTACCAACGATGGCTTTATGAACAAAAAAAAAAAGAAACTTGCCCTATTCAGAACTTGCTATGAACAGAAGGCTTCTTTAATTCAAGTGACATTGAGCAGATATCATTTCTGAACCAGGCTAATGAATTGCTCACCATACATTTCTACCTAAGTATAACTCAAAAGGTTTTTACTGGCACAGGGACCAGTCACATCACATTACAGCCAATGTTATACACTTCAAAACTATACGGAAGTCTCATTCACTCAACAGAAAAGAAAGACTTGTCCAATGGATTCCCCTTTAATCAAGTTTGACCCGTTTTGTTTTAAAAAAAATACTCTTTTGTTTTTTTAACCCAATTTTTTGAGAGGGTTGTCTAAAAGAAGTCTCCCAGCCAATGAGAGTGCTAGAGTCATATGACGTCCTCTGGAGCTTAGTTTCAAATCAATGAAATTGACTGCCATGCTAAGCTAAAGAATAACCAGAAAAATCCTGTACAATAGGGTGTGGCAAACAACAATGTGATAAAATTGCAGGCTCAGGTAAAAATTGCTTTGAAGCCGGCATTACACAGATTGAAGCCATAAAATTCAAACTTTAGTTTTATGTAGTATACTATCGATTTATTATCAGTGTGTCCAGGTACTGTTTTTTTTTCTATGTTTATCGCTTTACTGGTCAGTTTTACCAGGTACTGTTTTTTATATTTTTCAATTTGTATTGTTTTACTGGTCATCCTGCACAGCAGAGCTTTTGCTAGGTTTTTTTTTAATGGAGGGAGTAACATGCTTATTTTTACATTCTACATCAATTAAATGAACAACTGACACCTACAATAGTATTGTCATTTTATTTGGATAAAATGGCTAATATTATGTTTATGACAAGCAATATAGGCAGGACATAATATTGTTTTATTGTATGTAGTAACATTTATTATCCAGTTGGACTTCTAAAAATATTGACGTAATGTCACAGCCAACACGTTGCAACTGAGATAATATAAATAAATAGTGAAGGCCACATCATACTGTTGGCGACTTGATTTGGAGAAGATTTAAGTTGGTGAGAGGTTTTCGGTGAGTACCAATCCTGGTTTATTTATTTACTCGCACGTGTGAACAATAGAATCAATTCATGCCATTAGAGACGTTCAGGGAGACCCTGCTCTATTGCTTTTTGGGGTTACGGCAAACAATGACCAGCGAAGTCACAATTGTCAATTTTTTTGGTGATTGTGGCCTTTCCTTTGAGTCATCTACTTGTTTATATGTAGCTCCCCACATCTGTAAGGGGAAGATAAGTGACAGGGCCCATTTTTACTGGCTCTGCTAAATATATACAAGTAGCTCATTTGACTCCTTTTTGACCAGTATAACATAATATTCACCCATGATATGTACTTGTTCACATACCATATTTGACTGTCCAATGTTTCCTTATATTGGATAGAAAAAGTTGTATTGGATTGAAAAATTTAATTGATAGAAAAAAATTATGTTTGATTGGAAAAAGTTATATAGAATAGGATATATTTTATTTTATTAGAAAAGTTATATAGGAACTCAGTTATATCGGATAGAAAAAAAGCTATGTTGGATTGAAAATGTTATATTGGACAGAAGAAAGTTATAACGAATGGAAAAGTTATATTGAGTAGAAAAAGTTTTAGTTTTATCTCTTCATCCATGCTCCTAACCGTTTCATTTTTATCTTTAATTCTTTTTGTTTCCTAAACTGCTTAAATATTTTAGTGAAAATCACACTTTATAATCATCTGTAAAATTGTCCAGTATAACAAATGGTGGATGGGAAGTTGTGCAATATTATACAAATATTGCATAGTGATAGTGCAATGTCAGTTTTTATGGCACCTTGACAACCGATATTTTGCAAAGCTAAAAAATGATATTGCACGAGACACTGTGCTGTAAGTGTCATATTATATGGCCTTTCCTCATATTTTCATGAAGGGATCAGTTGTTGTCCAGTATATTTTTTCAAGAATTTGACTCTTCGTTTTCAAATGTCTGCTGTGGCACTTATCTCTGCTGTCATAAAAATTAATTTTGTGAATACCATAGTATGTAGCTTCAAGAGTTGTATGTGTTTAACATTATTAATGGGTTTTTTTTAACAGAGTAAAAAGAACCAACCCCATCAGCATATTTCAGTGTTTTCAGCAAAATAACTAAAGGATGTAGAAACATACTGCATAGGGGGAATTCGTACTATATCCTAGTTGGTATTATCTGGAATTTTCATTGATTTTTAGCTTGAAATGGCTTAGAAAATAACTCGGAAACACAACTAAGTTGTTTCCAAGATTTTTGTGTCATTGTTAGCAATGAGTGTCCTCTTCAAGTGGCCTGAACTCATGATGTCACAATTAATCAACAAATGGATTCCATACCTATTCTCAGTAATAAGGGATTAATTATTTGCCATACTTATTCTCAGTATTAAGGGATGGATTCCATACCTATTCTAAGGAATAAGGGATGGAGTATTTTCTGTACCTATTCCCAGGACGAACAGGGGATGGATTATTTTCCATGCCTATTCTCAGGAATAAAATATGGATAATTTTGTAGATATGGTCACAAATTGACTCAGGGTCAAATTCCAAATCAATTTAAGAATTCAAAATATTTTTAGGATCTTGCTAGTAATTTTATTGCAATTTATTTGCTTCAAAGTTGTCAATAACCAACAATAAGAGGGGTGGAAAAATTCTGCAGTACAATATATAGGCGTGCAGTATATGAAAATATTGCACAGCTCCCAGCCAATCACAAGCCAGGATTTCTGCTAGCCTTATAATATGGTTTTATTTGATTCAGAAGGCTGTATTGAACTCTACTAATGCCTTGTCCATTCAATATAGTTGTTCTTCATCCAATAAAACCATATATTGGACTCCTTGCCATCTACAATTGCTATAATACTACACAGCAATGACAATATCACAATGAACATGAAAATAATGGTCACTTGTTGATTTCACAAAACTGACCGTCGTAGAGAAACTGAGGTCTAGAAGGGCATTCACACTGTTCACTCTTGCTAATCCTTGTTCATACGTAATTCACTTGCCGAGCGTTGTCGGATACTCTTGCTACTCCATAGAAGATTCGTATGCCTCCAGATCACTCATGAAGATCCGTGGAGAGGGCAAACATGTTTAAGCATGTTTAAAGATTTGGCGGAAGTTCTATGGGTCAAATTGATTACCATTTTAACGAAATCAATTTTGAATCGCTCACTTGAATAGAAAAATGGATTTCTATTTGATCTAAACATATGATACATTCACTGAGCTACCCATAGCTTTATTTTATTATATGTACAGATTTAAAAAAAATTTTTTTGCAGATTACAAGTGGACAATGAGTATCTTGTTAGGTTTCATACATATCCTGCTGCTATTTACTACGTACACAGGTGAGTCACATATTTCAGATGAATGATATGGCAGCAATTGGGGGATAAAAAAGCTACTGTTTTTCCAAAAAACATATATTAGCTTAAAAGCTAAGCAATAAATTGAGGGTATGCCAAACGGTTTTTGAAGTAATTTGGCCAAAAATCACACTTTACACAGGGTGACATTGAAATTTAACACAATATCTAAATCTGCCACTTGATTTAAACTGCAATAAACATTTATTAGATGGCTGCTGCAGTGTTAGAAGACTGTGAATGAGATATAAAATTAAGTTTCTTACAAATCAATTTGAAATGTGTATAATCATGTGTTAGGGAATGTCGATGTCGTGGCAAAGTTCAATGTCGCCAAGTGTAGTTTATGTGTTATGGTAAGTTTTACAAATATATGTATATTCTTAAAAATTCTAAATTGTCATGAGGCCCAATGCCGATGCTAATACCAAATTTCAGTAATTAAGCAGGTTGAGAGATTTAGAAAAAGATCAGCTCACAAAAATTGCAAAATATAACGCTAGGAACATGTCACACTTTGGCTTAATTTTGTTTGCATTGGGCCAGCATTATTTTTTTGTGAGACTGTAAGTATGCAATAATATTTAATTTCTTATTTTAATTCCAGTTTCAGCTGAGGACTCCGAGACAGAACGTGTAATTAATGCTGGCCATAAGTTAAAACTCAGCAAAAAAGATATACCATTCTTTTTTCTTCTACATATTTATATGCCAAAAAGATCAATTTTAAAGACAAAACAATGTCTCAAAACATTCTGATGATATTTATCACTAGCATTATTATTTTTTTTGTAATCTTTAATGTATCTAACTCTCTTATTGCATGAATTCATCAATTTTATGTAAACATTTTATTTTTATAATTTCCCTATCTTTATTTATTTTATGGTCTAATGAGCATGAATTACTGTCCATGAGTATTTATGGCAAATACACTGTTCTAGTGTCAGCCAGATAAAATAATTTGAAATTGAAATGGAAAGCTCTCTTTCAAAAAGAAACCTATACCAGTCGTGTGTGACAGTTGAGGCAATGCTTTATGATGAATTATTGCATTATCAGTTGTATTGTAATTATTCATGTGGTGTCTGATTTGGTGATCTGTATTGCGACCCAGCCTGACCCTTTTTCAGAAGGTCTGTTAGGAGAGGTTAACTGCACTAAGATTTTTCCACAATTCTAGGATGTGAGAAATTTCAAATTTGGCCACATATATTTAGCCAAATATAAAGTTTCTGAGTTTGGGATGCTCCCCCAACAGAACCTGGCAAGGCTTATATGGCCCAAGCCAATCATAACCACAGTTGTTTTTAGTCTGTAAATTTCATTGACTTAACTTAATCAAGTTACATTGTGTAAAACTTTATAATAATTAATAATATATTAAATTCTTTTTGACAGTTGCAGAGTTTAGCCCAGCAATACATGCTCCAGGTAAGTGATTGCATTGGTTAATCTAAATGTGTTTTTTTTACTTTACTTCTTTACTTACCATATAAAAATTAAGAGTTAACTTCATTTTGACCATTTTGCTTGATATTCCAGGGCTGCCATAGCCTAGTTACATATGTGTAGAGCATCATATAAACATTTTCCATTAACTTCTTTTTGATCTCATGACACTATGATCCAGACAGAACCTGCAGGTTGCATATGTAAGTGACTGCATTGCCCTGGCTCATGCACTTGGTCTGTAGTCTAAAGTCGTGGCTAAGTTCAATGTCACCAAGTGTAGTTGTAATTGCTAATCTAGTGTTGTTGGATGCCCTTAAGTAGTGGGAATACTATCACCTGAGAAAGGTTGCCGGGTTCTAAGCCATTCACTGATATTAATCATTATATCATTTATTTATTTATATTATTGCCATTGGATTATATGGTATCATTCTCAGACTCACAGATTTTACAATGGCTGTCCATGGCTGTGATTGCAATGCATTTGTCAATGTAGTTTACACATCATGAAAAATTAAAATATGTATATTCTAAATTGTCTTAAGGCCCGATGCCGACGTTAATAACCAAATTTCAGTAATTAACGAAGTTGACAGATTTAAAAAGAGATCATTTAAAAAAAAAAGGCAAAATATAAATTTTCAGAACAAGTTCTCACAAATCTTATATAAAAAAAGTGCGGCACCGAAACAAGTGTGTGAAAATACTGTAAATGACATTAACAGGTAAATTTTTTTAAACCTATTTATTCCTTTTTTTGTAATCTTTATGTATCTAACTCTGTTATAGCATGGATATATCAATTTTATGTAACAATTTTATATTTATAATTTCCTGATCTTTATTTGTTTTATGGTCTAATGAGCATTAATTACTGTCCATGAGTATTTATGGCAAATACACTGCAATAGTGTCAGCCAGATAAAATAATTTGAAATTGAAATGGAAAGCTCTCTTTCAAAAAGAAACCTATACCAGTCGTGTGTGACAGTTGAGGCAATGCTTTATGATGAATTATTGCATTATCAGTTGTATTGTAATTATTCATGTGGTGTCTGATTTGGTGATCTGTATTGCACACCAGCCTGACCCTTTTTCAGAAGGTCTGTTAGGAGAGGTTAACTGCACTAAGATTTTCACAATTCTAGGATGTGAGAAATTTCAAATTTGGCCACATATATTTAGCCAAATATAAAGTTTCTGAGTTTGGGATGCTCCCCCAACAGAACCTGGCAAGGCTTATATGGCCCAAGCCAATCATAACCACAGTTGTTTTTAGTCTGTAAATTTCATTGACTTAACTTAATCAAGTTACATTGTGTAAAAC
This sequence comes from Alitta virens, assembly GCA_932294295.1. Classification (NCBI taxonomy): domain Eukaryota; kingdom Metazoa; phylum Annelida; class Polychaeta; order Phyllodocida; family Nereididae; genus Alitta; species Alitta virens. Next base: position 3,230,874 of record OW028585.1, on the reverse strand, counting down.
TTTATAATAATTAATAATATATTAAATTCTTTTTGACAGTTGCAGAGTATAGCCCAGCAATACATGCTCCAGGTAAGTGATTGCATTGGTTAATCTAAATGTGTTTTTTTTACTTTACTTTACTTCTTTACTTACCATATAAAAATTAAGAGTTAACTTCATTTTGACCATTTTGCTTGATATTCCAGGCATAGCCTAGTTACATATGTGTAGAGCATCATATAAACATTTTCCATTAACTTCTTTTTGATCTCATGACACTATGATCCAGATAGAACCTGCAGGTTGCATATGTAAGTGACTGCATTGCCCTGGCTCATGCACTTGGTCTGTAGTCTAAAGTCGTGGCTAAGTTCAATGTCACCAAGTGTAGTTGTAATTGCTAATCTAGTGTTGTTGGATGCCCTTAAGTAGTGGGAATACTATCACCTGAGAAAAGTTTCCATGTTCTAAGCCATTCACTGATATTAATCATTATATCATTTATTTATTTATATTTATCTTATTGCCATTGGATTATATGGTATCATTCTCAGACTCACAGATTTTACAATGGCTGTCCATGGCTGTGATTGCAATGCATTTGTCAATGTAGTTTACACATCATGAAAAATTAAAATATGTATATTCTAAATTGTCTTAAGGCCCGATGCCGATGCAAATAACCAAATTTCAGTAATAAAGGAAGTTGACAGATTTATAAAGAGATCAATTAAAAAAAAAAGGCAAAATATAAAGCTAGGAACTTGTCACACTTTGGCTTCATTATTTTTGCACTAGGCCAGCATAATGTTTTGTGTGACTGTAAGTATGCAATAATTTTTAATTTCTTATTTTAATTCCAGTTTCAGCTGAACTCTCCGAGACAGAACGTTTGATGAATGCTGGCCGTAAGTTAAAACATAACCAAACTGAAATGCAGTTTTCTCTTCTTATATTCATATCAATTTTGAAGACAAAACAATGTCTCAAAAACATTCTGATAATATTTATCACTAGCATTATGGCAATATTCAGAACAAGTTCTCACAAATTCTATATAAAAAAAGTGCGGCCCCGAAACAAGTGTGTGAAAATACTGTAAATGACATTAACAGGTCAATTTTTTTAAACCTATTTATTCCTTTTTTTGTAATCTTCATGTATCTAACTCTGTAATAGCATGGATATATCAATTTTATGTAACAATTTTATATTTATAATTTCCTGATCTTTATTTGTTTTATGGTCTAATGAGCATGAATTACTGTCCATGAGTATTTATGGCAAATACACTGTTCTAGTGTCAGCCAGATAAAATAATTTGAAATTGAAATGGAAAGCTCTCTTTCAAAAAGAAACCTATACCAGTCGTGTGTGACAGTTGAGGCAATGCTTTATGATGAATTATTGCATTATCAGTTGTATTGTAATTATTCATGTGGTGTCTGATTTGGTGATCTGTATTGCATACCAGCCTGACCCTTTTTCAGAAGGTCTGTTAGGAGAGGTTAACTGCACTAAGATTTTCACAATTCTAGGATGTGAGAAATTTCAAATTTGGCCACATATATTTAGCCAAATATAAAGTTTCTGAGTTTGGGATGCTCCCCCAACAGAACCTGGCAAGGCTTATATGGCCCAAGCCAATCATAACCACAGTTGTTTTTAGTCTGTAAATTTCATTGACTTAACTTAATCAAGTTACATTGTGTAAAACTTTATAATAATTAATAATATATTAAATTCTTTTTGACAGTTGCAGAGTATAGCCCAGCAATACATGCTCCAGGTAAGTGATTGCATTGGTTAATCTAAATGTGTTTTTTTTACTTTACTTTACTTCTTTACTTACCATATAAAAATTAAGAGTTAACTTCATTTTGACCATTTTGCTTGATATTCCAGGCATAGCCTAGTTACATATGTGTAGAGCATCATATAAACATTTTCCATGAACTTCTTTTTGATCTCATGACACTATGATCCAGATAGAACCTGCAGGTTGCATATGTAAGTGACTGCATTGCCCTGGCTCATGCACTTGGTCTGTAGTCTAAAGTCGTGGCTAAGTTCAATGTCACCAAGTGTAGTTGTAATTGCTAATCTAGTGTTGTTGGATGCCCTTAAGTAGTGGGAATACTATCACCTGAGAAAAGTTGCCATGTTCTAAGCCATTCACTGATATTAATCATTATATCATTTATTTATTTATATTTATCTTATTGCCATTGGATTATATGGTATCATTCTCAGACTCACAGATTTTACAATGGCTGTCAATGGCTGTGATTGCAATGCATTTGTCAATGTAGTTTACACATCATGAAAAATTAAAATATGTATATTCTAAATTGTCTTAAGGCCCGATGCCGATGCAAATAACCAAATTTCAGTAATAAAGGAGGTTGACAGATTTATAAAGAGATCAATTAAAAAAAAAAGGCAAAATATAAAGCTAGGAACTTGTCACACTTTGGCTTCATTATTTTTGCACTAGGCCAGCATAATGTTTTGTGTGACTGTAAGTATGCAATAATTTTTAATTTCTTATTTTAATTCCAGTTTCAGCTGAACTCTCCGAGACAGAACGTTTGATGAATGCTGGCCGTAAGTTAAAACATAACCAAACTGAAATGCAGTTTTCTCTTCTTATATTCATATCAATTTTGAAGACAAAACAATGTCTCAAAAACATTCTGATAATATTTATCACTAGCATTATGGCAATATTCAGAACAAGTTCTCACAAATTCTATATAAAAAAAGTGCGGCCCCGAAACAAGTGTGTGAAATTACTGTAAATGACATTAACAGGTCAATTTTTTTAAACCTATTTATTCCTTTTTTTGTAATCTTCATGTATCTAACTCTGTAATAGCATGGATATATCAATTTTATGTAACAATTTTATATTGATAATTTCCTGATCTTTATTTGTTTTATGGTCTAATGAGCATGAATTACTGTCCATGAGTATTTATGGCAAATACACTGTTCTAGTGTCAGCCAGATAAAATTATTTGAAATTGAAATGGAAAGCTCTCTTTCAAAAAGAAACCTATACCAGTCGTGTGTGACAGTTGAGGCAATGCTTTATGATGAATTATTGCATTATCAGTTGTATTGTAATTATTCATGTGGTGTCTGATTTGGTGATCTGTATTGCACACCAGCCTGACCCTTTTTCAGAAGGTCTGTTAGGAGAGGTTAACTGCACTAAGATTTTCACAATTCTAGGATGTGAGAAATTTCAAATTTGGCCACATATATTTAGCCAAATATAAAGTTTCTGAGTTTGGGATGCTCCCCCAACAGAACCTGGCAAGGCTTATATGGCCCAAGGCAATCATAACCACAGTTGTTTTTAGTCTGTAAATTTCATTGACTTAACTTAATCAAGTTACATTGTGTAAAACTTTATAATAATTAATAATATATTAAATTCTTTTTGACAGTTGCAGAGTATAGCCCAGCAATACATGCTCCAGGTAAGTGATTGCATTGGTTAATCTAAATGTGTTTTTTTTACTTTACTTTACTTCTTTACTTACCATATAAAAATTAAGAGTTAACTTCATTTTGACCATTTTGCTTGATATTCCAGGCATAGCCTAGTTACATATGTGTAGAGCATCATATAAACATTTTCCATTAACTTCTTTTTGATCTCATGACACTATGATCCAGATAGAACCTGCAAGTATGTAACCATGTAAGTGACTGCATTGCCCTGGCCCATGCGCTTGGTCTGTAGTCTAAAGTCGTGGCTAAGTTCAATGTCACCAAGTGTAGTTGTAATTGCTAATCTAGTGTTGTTGGATGCCCTTAAGTAGTGGGAATACTATCACCTGAGAAAGGTTGCCGGGTTCTAAGCCATTCACTGATATTAATCATTATATCATTTATTTATTTATATTTATCTTATTGCCATTGGATTATATGGTATCATTCTCAGACTCACAGATTTTACAATGGCTGTCCATGGCTGTGATTGCAATGCATTTGTCAATGTAGTTTACACATCATGAAAAATTAAAATATGTATATTCTAAATTGTCTTAAGGCCCGATGCCGACGCTAATAACCAAATTTCAGTAATTAACGAAGTTGACAGATTTAAAAAGAGATCATTTAAAAAAAAAGGCAAAATATAAATTTTCAGAACAAGTTCTCACAAATCTTATATAAAAAAAGTATGGCACCGAAACAAGTGTGTGAAAATACTGTAAATGACATTACCAGGTCAATTTTTTTAAACCTATTTATTCCTTTTTTTTGTAATCTTTATGTATCTAACTCTGTTATAGCATGGATATATCAATTTTATGGAACAATTTTATATTTATAATTTCCTGATCTTTATTTGTTTTATGGTCTAATGAGCATGAATTACTGTCCATGAGTATTTATGTCAAATACACTGTTCTAGTGTCAGCCAGATAAAATAATTTGAAATTGAAATGGAAAGCTCTCTTTCAAAAAGAAACCTATACCAGTCGTGTGTGACAGTTGAGGCAATGCTTTATGATGAATTATTGCATTATCAGTTGTATTGTAATTATTCATGTGGTGTCTGATTTGGTGACCTGTATTGCACACCAGCCTGACCCTTTTTCAGAAGGTCTGTTAGGAGAGGTTAACTGCACTAAGATTTTCACAATTCTAGGATGTGAGAAATTTCAAATTTGGCCACATATATTTAGCCAAATATAAAGTTTCTGAGTTTGGGATGCTCCCCCAACAGAACCTGGCAAGGCTTATATGGCCCAAGCCAATCATAACCACAGTTGTTTTTAGTCTGTAAATTTCATTGACTTAACTTAATCAAGTTACATTGTGTAAAACTTTATAATAATTAATAATATATTAAATTCTTTTTGACAGTTGCAGAGTATAGCCCAGCAATACATGCTCCAGGTAAGTGATTGCATTGGTTAATCTAAATGTGTTTTTTTTACTTTACTTTACTTCTTTACTTACCATATAAAAATTAAGAGTTAACTTCATTTTGACCATTTTGCTTGATATTCCAGGCATAGCCTAGTTACATATGTGTAGAGCATCATATAAACATTTTCCATTAACTTCTTTTTGATCTCATGACACTATGATCCAGATAGAACCTGCAGGTTGCATATGTAAGTGACTGCATTGCCCTGGCTCATGCACTTGGTCTGTAGTCTAAAGTCGTGGCTAAGTTCAATGTCACCAAGTGTAGTTGTAATTGCTAATCTAGTGTTGTTGGATGCCCTTAAGTAGTGGGAATACTATCACCTGAGAAAAGTTGCCATGTTCTAAGCCATTCACTGATATTAATCATTATATCATTTATTTATTTATATTTATCTTATTGCCATTGGATTATATGGTATCATTCTCAGACTCACAGATTTTACAATGGCTGTCAATGGCTGTGATTGCAATGCATTTGTCAATGTAGTTTACACATCATGAAAAATTAAAATATGTATATTCTAAATTGTCTTAAGGCCCGATGCCGATGCAAATAACCAAATTTCAGTAATAAAGGAAGTTGACAGATTTATAAAGAGATCAATTAAAAAAAAAAGGCAAAATATAAAGCTAGGAACTTGTCACACTTTGGCTTCATTATTTTTGCACTAGGCCAGCATAATGTTTTGTGTGACTGTAAGTATGCAATAATTTTTAATTTCTTATTTTAATTCCAGTTTCAGCTGAACTCTCCGAGACAGAACGTTTGATGAATGCTGGCCGTAAGTTAAAACATAACCAAACTGAAATGCAGTTTTCTCTTCTTATATTCATATCAATTTTGAAGACAAAACAATGTCTCAAAAACATTCTGATAATATTTATCACTAGCATTATGGCAATATTCAGAACAAGTTCTCACAAATTCTATATAAAAAAAGTGCGGCCCCGAAACAAGTGTGTGAAATTACTGTAAATGACATTAACAGGTCAATTTTTTTAAACCTATTTATTCCTTTTTTTGTAATCTTCATGTATCTAACTCTGTAATAGCATGGATATATCAATTTTATGTAACAATTTTATATTGATAATTTCCTGATCTTTATTTGTTTTATGGTCTAATGAGCATGAATTACTGTCCATGAGTATTTATGGCAAATACACTGTTCTAGTGTCAGCCAGATAAAATAATTTGAAATTGAAATGGAAAGCTCTCTTTCAAAAAGAAACCTATACCAGTCGTGTGTGACAGTTGAGGCAATGCTTTATGATGAATTATTGCATTATCAGTTGTATTGTAATTATTCATGTGGTGTCTGATTTGGTGATCTGTATTGCACACCAGCCTGACCCTTTTTCAGAAGGTCTGTTAGGAGAGGTTAACTGCACTAAGATTTTCACAATTCTAGGATGTGAGAAATTTCAAATTTGGCCACATATATTTAGCCAAATATAAAGTTTCTGAGTTTGGGATGCTCCCCCAACAGAACCTGGCAAGGCTTATATGGCCCAAGCCAATCATAACCACAGTTGTTTTTAGTCTGTAAATTTCATTGACTTAACTTAATCAAGTTACATTGTGTAAAACTTTATAATAATTAATAATATATTAAATTCTTTTTGACAGTTGCAGAGTATAGCCCAGCAATACATGCTCCAGGTAAGTGATTGCATTGGTTAATCTAAATGTGTTTTTTTTACTTTACTTTACTTCTTTACTTACCATATAAAAATTAAGAGTTAACTTCATTTTGACCATTTTGCTTGATATTCCAGGCATAGCCTAGTTACATATGTGTAGAGCATCATATAAACATTTTCCATTAACTTCTTTTTGATCTCATGACACTATGATCCAGATAGAACCTGCAAGTATGTAACCATGTAAGTGACTGCATTGCCCTGGCTCATGCACTTGGTCTGTAGTCTAAAGTCGTGGCTAAGTTCAATGTCACCAAGTGTAGTTGTAATTGCTAATCTAGTGTTGTTGGATGCCCTTAAGTAGTGGGAATACTATCACCTGAGAAAGGTTGCCGGGTTCTAAGCCATTCACTGATATTAATCATTATATCATTTATTTATTTATATTTATCTTATTGCCATTGGATTATATGGTATCATTCTCAGACTCACAGATTTTACAATGGCTGTCCATGGCTGTGATTGCAATGCATTTGTCAATGTAGTTTACACATCATGAAAAATTAAAATATGTATATTCTAAATTGTCTTAAGGCCCGATGCTGACGCTAATAACCAAATTTCAGTAATTAACGAAGTTGACAGATTTAAAAAGAGATCATTTAAAAAAAAAGGCAAAATATAAATTTTCAGAACAAGTTCTCACAAATCTTATATAAAAAAAGTGTGGCACCGAAACAAGTGTGTGAAAATACTGTAAATGACATTACCAGGTCAATTTTTTTAAACCTATTTATTCCTTTTTTTTGTAATCTTTATGTATCTAACTCTGTTATAGCATGGATATATCAATTTTATGGAACAATTTTATATTTATAATTTCCTGATCTTTATTTGTTTTATGGTCTAATGAGCATGAATTACTGTCCATGAGTATTTATGTCAAATACACTGTTCTAGTGTCAGCCAGATAAAATAATTTGAAATTGAAATGGAAAGCTCTCTTTCAAAAAGAAACCTATACCAGTCGTGTGTGACAGTTGAGGCAATGCTTTATGATGAATTATTGCATTATCAGTTGTATTGTAATTATTCATGTGGTGTCTGATTTGGTGACCTGTATTGCACAGCAGCCTGACCCTTTTTCAGAAGGTCTGTTAGGAGAGGTTAACTGCACTAAGATTTTCACAATTCTAGGATGTGAGAAATTTCAAATTTGGCCACATATATTTAGCCAAATATAAAGTTTCTGAGTTTGGGATGCTCCCCCAACAGAACCTGGCAAGGCTTATATGGCCCAAGCCAATCATAACCACAGTTGTTTTTAGTCTGTAAATTTCATTGACTTAACTTAATCAAGTTACATTGTGTAAAACTTTATAATAATTAATAATATATTAAATTCTTTTTGACAGTTGCAGAGTATAGCCCAGCAATACATGCTCCAGGTAAGTGATTGCATTGGTTAATCTAAATGTGTTTTTTTTACTTTACTTTACTTCTTTACTTACCATATAAAAATTAAGAGTTAACTTCATTTTGACCATTTTGCTTGATATTCCAGGCATAGCCTAGTTACATATGTGTAGAGCATCATATAAACATTTTCCATTAACTTCTTTTTGATCTCATGACACTATGATCCAGATAGAACCTGCAGGTTGCATATGTAAGTGACTGCATTGCCCTGGCTCATGCACTTGGTCTGTAGTCTAAAGTCGTGGCTAAGTGCAATGTCACCAAGTGTAGTTGTAATTGCTAATCTAGTGTTGTTGGATGCCCTTAAGTAGTGGGAATACTATCACCTGAGAAAAGTTTCCATGTTCTAAGCCATTCACTGATATTAATCATTATATCATTTATTTATTTATATTTATCTTATTGCCATTGGATTATATGGTATCATTCTCAGACTCACAGATTTTACAATGGCTGTCCATGGTTGTGATTGCAATGCATTTGTCAATGTAGTTTACACATCATGAAAAATTAAAATATGTATATTCTAAATTGTCTTAAGGCCCGATGCCGATGCAAATAACCAAATTTCAGTAATAAAGGAAGTTGACAGATTTATAAAGAGATCAATTAAAAAAAAAAGGCAAAATATAAAGCTAGGAACTTGTCACACTTTGGCTTCATTATTTTTGCACTAGGCCAGCATAATGTTTTGTGTGACTGTAAGTATGCAATAATTTTTAATTTCTTATTTTAATTCCAGTTTCAGCTGAACTCTCCGAGACAGAACGTTTGATGAATGCTGGCCGTAAGTTAAAACATAACCAAACTGAAATGCAGTTTTCTCTTCTTATATTCATATCAATTTTGAAGACAAAACAATGTCTCAAAAACATTCTGATAATATTTATCACTAGCATTATGGCAATATTCAGAACAAGTTCTCACAAATTCTATATAAAAAAAGTGCGGCCCCGAAACAAGTGTGTGAAAATACTGTAAATGACATTAACAGGTCAATTTTTTTAAACCTATTTATTCCTTTTTTTGTAATCTTCATGTATCTAACTCTGTAATAGCATGGATATATCAATTTTATGTAACAATTTTATATTTATAATTTCCTGATCTTTATTTGTTTTATGGTCTAATGAGCATGAATTACTGTCCATGAGTATTTATGGCAAATACACTGTTCTAGTGTCAGCCAGATAAAATAATTTGAAATTGAAATGGAAAGCTCTCTTTCAAAAAGAAACCTATACCAGTCGTGTGTGACAGTTGAGGCAATGCTTTATGATGAATTATTGCATTATCAGTTGTATTGTAATTATTCATGTGGTGTCTGATTTGGTGATCTGTATTGCACACCAGCCTGACCCTTTTTCAGAAGGTCTGTTAGGAGAGGTTAACTGCACTAAGATTTTCACAATTCTAGGATGTGAGAAATTTCAAATTTGGCCACATATATTTAGCCAAATATAAAGTTTCTGAGTTTGGGATGCTCCCCCAACAGAACCTGGCAAGGCTTATATGGCCCAAGCCAATCATAACCACAGTTGTTTTTAGTCTGTAAATTTCATTGACTTAACTTAATCAAGTTACATTGTGTAAAACTTTATAATAATTAATAATATATTAAATTCTTTTTGACAGTTGCAGAGTATAGCCCAGCAATACATGCTCCAGGTAAGTGATTGCATTGGTTAATCTAAATGTGTTTTTTTTACTTTACTTTACTTCTTTACTTACCATATAAAAATTAAGAGTTAACTTCATTTTGACCATTTTGCTTGATATTCCAGGCATAGCCTAGTTACTTATGTGTAGAGCATCATATAAACATTTTCCATTAACTTCTTTTTGATCTCATGACACTATGATCCAGATAGAACTTGCAGGTTGCATATGTAAGTGACTGCATTGCCCTGGCCTATGCACTTGGTCTGTAGTCTAAAGTCGTGGCTAAGTTCAATGTCACCAAGTGTAGTTGTAATTGCTAATCTAGTGTTGTTGGATGCCCTTAAGTAGTGGGAATACTATCACCTGAGAAAAGTTGCCATGTTCTAAGCCATTCACTGATATTAATCATTATATCATTTATTTATTTATATTTATCTTATTGCCATTGGATTATATGGTATCATTCTCAGACTCACAGATTTTACAATGGCTGTCCATGGCTGTGATTGCAATGCATTTGTCAATGTAGTTTACACATCATGAAAAATTAAAATATGTATATTCTAAATTGTCTTAAGGCCCGATGCCGATGCAAAATAACCAAATTTCAGTAATAAAGGAAGTTGACAGATTTATAAAGAGATCAATTAAAAAAAAAAGGCAAAATATAAAGCTAGGAACTTGTCACACTTTGGCTTCATTATTTTTGCACTAGGCCAGCATAATGTTTTGTGTGACTGTAAGTATGCAATAATTTTTAATTTCTTATTTTAATTCCAGTTTCAGCTGAACTCTCCGAGACAGAACGTTTGATGAATGCTGGCCGTAAGTTAAAACATAACCAAACTGAAATGCAGTTTTCTCTTCTTATATTCATATCAATTTTGAAGACAAAACAATGTCTCAAAAACATTCTGATAATATTTATCACTAGCATTATGGCAATATTCAGAACAAGTTCTCACAAATTCTATATAAAAAAAGTGCGGCCCCGAAACAAGTGTGTGAAATTACTGTAAATGACATTAACAGGTCAATTTTTTTAAACCTATTTATTCCTTTTTTTGTAATCTTCATGTATCTAACTCTGTAATAGCATGGATATATCAATTTTATGTAACAATTTTATATTTATAATTTCCTGATCTTTATTTGTTTTATGGTCTAATGAGCATGAATTACTGTCCATGAGTATTTATGGCAAATACACTGTTCTAGTGTCAGCCAGATAAAATAATTTGAAATTGAAATGGAAAGCTCTCTTTCAAAAAGAAACCTATACCAGTCGTGTGTGACAGTTGAGGCAATGCTTTATGATGAATTATTGCATTATCAGTTGTATTGTAATTATTCATGTGGTGTCTGATTTGGTGATCTGTATTGCACACCAGCCTGACCCTTTTTCAGAAGGTCTGTTAGGAGAGGTTAACTGCACTAAGATTTTCACAATTCTAGGATGTGAGAAATTTCAAATTTGGCCACATATATTTAGCCAAATATAAATTTTCTGAGTTTGGGATGCTCCCCCAACAGAACCTGGCAAGGCTTATATGGCCCAAGCCAATCATAACCACAGTTGTTTTTAGTCTGTAAATTTCATTGACTTAACTTAATCAAGTTACATTGTGTAAAACTTTATAATAATTAATAATATATTAAATTCTTTTTGACAGTTGCAGAGTATAGCCCAGCAATACATGCTCCAGGTAAGTGATTGCATTGGTTAATCTAAATGTGTTTTTTTTACTTTACTTTACTTCTTTACTTACCATATAAAAATTAAGAGTTTACTTCATTTTGACCATTTTGCTTGATATTCCAGGCATAGCCTAGTTACATATGTGTAGAGCATCATATAAACATTTTCCATTAACTTCTTTTTGATCTCATGACACTATGATCCAGATAGAACCTGCAAGTATGTAACCATGTAAGTGACTGCATTGCCCTGGCTCATGCACTTGGTCTGTAGTCTAAAGTCGTGGCTAAGTTCAATGTCACCAAGTGTAGTTGTAATTGCTAATCTAGTGTTGTTGGATGCCCTTAAGTAGTGGGAATACTATCACCTGAGAAAAGTTTCCATGTTCTAAGCCATTCACTGATATTAATCATTATATCATTTATTTATTTATATTTATCTTATTGCCATTGGATTATATGGTATCATTCTCAGACTCACAGATTTTACAATGGCTGTCCATGGCTGTGATTGCAATGCATTTGTCAATGTAGTTTACACATCATGAAAAATTAAAATATGTATATTCTAAATTGTCTTAAGGCCCGATGCCGATGCAAATAACCAAATTTCAGTAATAAAGGAAGTTGACAGATTTATAAAGAGATCAATTAAAAAAAAAAGGCAAAATATAAAGCTAGGAACTTGTCACACTTTGGCTTCATTATTTTTGCACTAGGCCAGCATAATGTTTTGTGTGACTGTAAGTATGCAATAACTTTTAATTTCTTATTTTAATTCCAGTTTCAGCTGAACTCTCCGAGACAGAACGTTTGATGAATGCTGGCCGTAAGTTAAAACATAACCAAACTGAAATGCAGTTTTCTCTTCTTATATTCATATCAATTTTGAAGACAAAACAATGTCTCAAAAACATTCTGATAATATTTATCACTAGCATTATGGCAATATTCAGAACAAGTTCTCACAAATTCTATATAAAAAAAGTGCGGCCCCGAAACAAGTGTGTGAAAATACTGTAAATGACATTAACAGGTCAATTTTTTTAAACCTATTTATTCCTTTTTTTGTAATCTTCATGTATCTAACTCTGTAATAGCATGGATATATCAATTTTATGTAACAATTTTATATTTATAATTTCCTGATCTTTATTTGTTTTATGGTCTAATGAGCATGAATTACTGTCCATGAGTATTTATGGCAAATACACTGTTCTAGTGTCAGCCAGATAAAATAATTTGAAATTGAAATGGAAAGCTCTCTTTCAAAAAGAAACCTATACCAGTCGTGTGTGACAGTTGAGGCAATGCTTTATGATGAATTATTGCATTATCAGTTGTATTGTAATTATTCATGTGGTGTCTGATTTGGTGATCTGTATTGCACACCAGCCTGACCCTTTTTCAGAAGGTCTGTTAGGAGAGGTTAACTGCACTAAGATTTTCACAATTCTAGGATGTGAGAAATTTCAAATTTGGCCACATATATTTAGCCAAATATAAAGTTTCTGAGTTTGGGATGCTCCCCCAACAGAACCTGGCAAGGCTTATATGGCCCAAGCCAATCATAACCACAGTTGTTTTTAGTCTGTAAATTTCATTGACTTAACTTAATCAAGTTACATTGTGTAAAACTTTATAATAATTAATAATATATTAAATTCTTTTTGACAGTTGCAGAGTATAGCCCAGCAATACATGCTCCAGGTAAGTGATTGCATTGGTTAATCTAAATGTGTTTTTTTTACTTTACTTTACTTCTTTACTTACCATATAAAAATTAAGAGTTAACTTCATTTTGACCATTTTGCTTGATATTCCAGGCATAGCCTAGTTACATATGTGTAGAGCATCATATAAACATTTTCCATTAACTTCTTTTTGATCTCATGACACTATGATCCAGATAGAACCTGCAGGTTGCATATGTAAGTGACTGCATTGCCCTGGCTCATGCACTTGGTCTGTAGTCTAAAGTCGTGGCTAAGTGCAATGTCACCAAGTGTAGTTGTAATTGCTAATCTAGTGTTGTTGGATGCCCTTAAGTAGTGGGAATACTATCACCTGAGAAAAGTTTCCATGTTCTAAGCCATTCACTGATATTAATCATTATATCATTTATTTATTTATATTTATCTTATTGCCATTGGATTATATGGTATCATTCTCAGACTCACAGATTTTACAATGGCTGTCCATGGTTGTGATTGCAATGCATTTGTCAATGTAGTTTACACATCATGAAAAATTAAAATATGTATATTCTAAATTGTCTTAAGGCCCGATGCCGATGCAAATAACCAAATTTCAGTAATAAAGGAAGTTGACAGATTTATAAAGAGATCAATTAAAAAAAAAAGGCAAAATATAAAGCTAGGAACTTGTCACACTTTGGCTTCATTATTTTTGCACTAGGCCAGCATAATGTTTTGTGTGACTGTAAGTATGCAATAATTTTTAATTTCTTATTTTAATTCCAGTTTCAGCTGAACTCTCCGAGACAGAACGTTTGATGAATGCTGGCCGTAAGTTAAAACATAACCAAACTGAAATGCAGTTTTCTCTTCTTATATTCATATCAATTTTGAAGACAAAACAATGTCTCAAAAACATTCTGATAATATTTATCACTAGCATTATGGCAATATTCAGAACAAGTTCTCACAAATTCTATATAAAAAAAGTGCGGCCCCGAAACAAGTGTGTGAAAATACTGTAAATGACATTAACAGGTCAATTTTTTTAAACCTATTTATTCCTTTTTTTGTAATCTTCATGTATCTAACTCTGTAATAGCATGGATATATCAATTTTATGTAACAATTTTATATTTATAATTTCCTGATCTTTATTTGTTTTATGGTCTAATGAGCATGAATTACTGTCCATGAGTATTTATGGCAAATACACTGTTCTAGTGTCAGCCAGATAAAATAATTTGAAATTGAAATGGAAAGCTCTCTTTCAAAAAGAAACCTATACCAGTCGTGTGTGACAGTTGAGGCAATGCTTTATGATGAATTATTGCATTATCAGTTGTATTGTAATTATTCATGTGGTGTCTGATTTGGTGATCTGTATTGCACACCAGCCTGACCCTTTTTCAGAAGGTCTGTTAGGAGAGGTTAACTGCACTAAGATTTTCACAATTCTAGGATGTGAGAAATTTCAAATTTGGCCACATATATTTAGCCAAATATAAAGTTTCTGAGTTTGGGATGCTCCCCCAACAGAACCTGGCAAGGCTTATATGGCCCAAGCCAATCATAACCACAGTTGTTTTTAGTCTGTAAATTTCATTGACTTAACTTAATCAAGTTACATTGTGTAAAACTTTATAATAATTAATAATATATTAAATTCTTTTTGACAGTTGCAGAGTATAGCCCAGCAATACATGCTCCAGGTAAGTGATTGCATTGGTTAATCTAAATGTGTTTTTTTTACTTTACTTTACTTCTTTACTTACCATATAAAAATTAAGAGTTAACTTCATTTTGACCATTTTGCTTGATATTCCAGGCATAGCCTAGTTACTTATGTGTAGAGCATCATATAAACATTTTCCATTAACTTCTTTTTGATCTCATGACACTATGATCCAGATAGAACTTGCAGGTTGCATATGTAAGTGACTGCATTGCCCTGGCCTATGCACTTGGTCTGTAGTCTAAAGTCGTGGCTAAGTTCAATGTCACCAAGTGTAGTTGTAATTGCTAATCTAGTGTTGTTGGATGCCCTTAAGTAGTGGGAATACTATCACCTGAGAAAAGTTGCCATGTTCTAAGCCATTCACTGATATTAATCATTATATCATTTATTTATTTATATTTATCTTATTGCCATTGGATTATATGGTATCATTCTCAGACTCACAGATTTTACAATGGCTGTCCATGGCTGTGATTGCAATGCATTTGTCAATGTAGTTTACACATCATGAAAAATTAAAATATGTATATTCTAAATTGTCTTAAGGCCCGATGCCGATGCAAAATAACCAAATTTCAGTAATAAAGGAAGTTGACAGATTTATAAAGAGATCAATTAAAAAAAAAAGGCAAAATATAAAGCTAGGAACTTGTCACACTTTGGCTTCATTATTTTTGCACTAGGCCAGCATAATGTTTTGTGTGACTGTAAGTATGCAATAATTTTTAATTTCTTATTTTAATTCCAGTTTCAGCTGAACTCTCCGAGACAGAACGTTTGATGAATGCTGGCCGTAAGTTAAAACATAACCAAACTGAAATGCAGTTTTCTCTTCTTATATTCATATCAATTTTGAAGACAAAACAATGTCTCAAAAACATTCTGATAATATTTATCACTAGCATTATGGCAATATTCAGAACAAGTTCTCACAAATTCTATATAAAAAAAGTGCGGCCCCGAAACAAGTGTGTGAAATTACTGTAAATGACATTAACAGGTCAATTTTTTTAAACCTATTTATTCCTTTTTTTGTAATCTTCATGTATCTAACTCTGTAATAGCATGGATATATCAATTTTATGTAACAATTTTATATTTATAATTTCCTGATCTTTATTTGTTTTATGGTCTAATGAGCATGAATTACTGTCCATGAGTATTTATGGCAAATACACTGTTCTAGTGTCAGCCAGATAAAATAATTTGAAATTGAAATGGAAAGCTCTCTTTCAAAAAGAAACCTATACCAGTCGTGTGTGACAGTTGAGGCAATGCTTTATGATGAATTATTGCATTATCAGTTGTATTGTAATTATTCATGTGGTGTCTGATTTGGTGATCTGTATTGCACACCAGCCTGACCCTTTTTCAGAAGGTCTGTTAGGAGAGGTTAACTGCACTAAGATTTTCACAATTCTAGGATGTGAGAAATTTCAAATTTGGCCACATATATTTAGCCAAATATAAATTTTCTGAGTTTGGGATGCTCCCCCAACAGAACCTGGCAAGGCTTATATGGCCCAAGCCAATCATAACCACAGTTGTTTTTAGTCTGTAAATTTCATTGACTTAACTTAATCAAGTTACATTGTGTAAAACTTTATAATAATTAATAATATATTAAATTCTTTTTGACAGTTGCAGAGTATAGCCCAGCAATACATGCTCCAGGTAAGTGATTGCATTGGTTAATCTAAATGTGTTTTTTTTACTTTACTTTACTTCTTTACTTACCATATAAAAATTAAGAGTTTACTTCATTTTGACCATTTTGCTTGATATTCCAGGCATAGCCTAGTTACATATGTGTAGAGCATCATATAAACATTTTCCATTAACTTCTTTTTGATCTCATGACACTATGATCCAGATAGAACCTGCAAGTATGTAACCATGTAAGTGACTGCATTGCCCTGGCTCATGCACTTGGTCTGTAGTCTAAAGTCGTGGCTAAGTTCAATGTCACCAAGTGTAGTTGTAATTGCTAATCTAGTGTTGTTGGATGCCCTTAAGTAGTGGGAATACTATCACCTGAGAAAAGTTTCCATGTTCTAAGCCATTCACTGATATTAATCATTATATCATTTATTTATTTATATTTATCTTATTGCCATTGGATTATATGGTATCATTCTCAGACTCACAGATTTTACAATGGCTGTCCATGGCTGTGATTGCAATGCATTTGTCAATGTAGTTTACACATCATGAAAAATTAAAATATGTATATTCTAAATTGTCTTAAGGCCCGATGCCGATGCAAATAACCAAATTTCAGTAATAAAGGAAGTTGACAGATTTATAAAGAGATCAATTAAAAAAAAAAGGCAAAATATAAAGCTAGGAACTTGTCACACTTTGGCTTCATTATTTTTGCACTAGGCCAGCATAATGTTTTGTGTGACTGTAAGTATGCAATAACTTTTAATTTCTTATTTTAATTCCAGTTTCAGCTGAACTCTCCGAGACAGAACGTTTGATGAATGCTGGCCGTAAGTTAAAACATAACCAAACTGAAATGCAGTTTTCTCTTCTTATATTCATATCAATTTTGAAGACAAAACAATGTCTCAAAAACATTCTGATAATATTTATCACTAGCATTATGGCAATATTCAGAACAAGTTCTCACAAATTCTATATAAAAAAAGTGCGGCCCCGAAACAAGTGTGTGAAAATACTGTAAATGACATTAACAGGTCAATTTTTTTAAACCTATTTATTCCTTTTTTTGTAATCTTCATGTATCTAACTCTGTAATAGCATGGATATATCAATTTTATGTAACAATTTTATATTTATAATTTCCTGATCTTTATTTGTTTTATGGTCTAATGAGCATGAATTACTGTCCATGAGTATTTATGGCAAATACACTGTTCTAGTGTCAGCCAGATAAAATAATTTGAAATTGAAATGGAAAGCTCTCTTTCAAAAAGAAACCTATACCAGTCGTGTGTGACAGTTGAGGCAATGCTTTATGATGAATTATTGCATTATCAGTTGTATTGTAATTATTCATGTGGTGTCTGATTTGGTGATCTGTATTGCACACCAGCCTGACCCTTTTTCAGAAGGTCTGTTAGGAGAGGTTAACTGCACTAAGATTTTCACAATTCTAGGATGTGAGAAATTTCAAATTTGGCCACATATATTTAGCCAAATATAAAGTTTCTGAGTTTGGGATGCTCCCCCAACAGAACCTGGCAAGGCTTATATGGCCCAAGCCAATCATAACCACAGTTGTTTTTAGTCTGTAAATTTCATTGACTTAACTTAATCAAGTTACATTGTGTAAAACTTTATAATAATTAATAATATATTAAATTCTTTTTGACAGTTGCAGAGTATAGCCCAGCAATACATGCTCCAGGTAAGTGATTGCATTGGTTAATCTAAATGTGTTTTTTTTACTTTACTTTACTTCTTTACTTACCATATAAAAATTAAGAGTTAACTTCATTTTGACCATTTTGCTTGATATTCCAGGCATAGCCTAGTTACTTATGTGTAGAGCATCATATAAACATTTTCCATTAACTTCTTTTTGATCTCATGACACTATGATCCAGATAGAACCTGCAGGTTGCATATGTAAGTGACTGCATTGCCCTGGCCTATGCACTTGGTCTGTAGTCTAAAGTCGTGGCTAAGTTCAATGTCACCAAGTGTAGTTGTAATTGCTAATCTAGTGTTGTTGGATGCCCTTAAGTAGTGGGAATACTATCACCTGAGAAAAGTTGCCATGTTCTAAGCCATTCACTGATATTAATCATTATATCATTTATTTATTTATATTTATCTTATTGCCATTGGATTATATGGTATCATTCTCAGACTCACAGATTTTACAATGGCTGTCCATGGCTGTGATTGCAATGCATTTGTCAATGTAGTTTACACATCATGAAAAATTAAAATATGTATATTCTAAATTGTCTTAAGGCCCGATGCCGATGCAAATAACCAAATTTCAGTAATAAAGGAAGTTGACAGATTTATAAAGAGATCAATTAAAAAAAAAAGGCAAAATATAAAGCTAGGAACTTGTCACACTTTGGCTTCATTATTTTTGCACTAGGCCAGCATAATGTTTTGTGTGACTGTAAGTATGCAATAATTTTTAATTTCTTATTTTAATTCCAGTTTCAGCTGAACTCTCCGAGACAGAACGTTTGATGAATGCTGGCCGTAAGTTAAAACATAACCAAACTGAAATGCAGTTTTCTCTTCTTATATTCATATCAATTTTGAAGACAAAACAATGTCTCAAAAACATTCTGATAATATTTATCACTAGCATTATGGCAATATTCAGAACAAGTTCTCACAAATTCTATATAAAAAAAGTGCGGCCCCGAAACAAGTGTGTGAAAATACTGTAAATGACATTAACAGGTCAATTTTTTTAAACCTATTTATTCCTTTTTTTGTAATCTTCATGTATCTAACTCTGTAATAGCATGGATATATCAATTTTATGTAACAATTTTATATTTATAATTTCCTGATCTTTATTTGTTTTATGGTCTAATGAGCATGAATTACTGTCCATGAGTATTTATGGCAAATACACTGTTCTAGTGTCAGCCAGATAAAATAATTTGAAATTGAAATGGAAAGCTCTCTTTCAAAAAGAAACCTATACCAGTCGTGTGTGACAGTTGAGGCAATGCTTTATGATGAATTATTGCATTATCAGTTGTATTGTAATTATTCATGTGGTGTCTGATTTGGTGATCTGTATTGCACACCAGCCTGACCCTTTTTCAGAAGGTCTGTTAGGAGAGGTTAACTGCACTAAGATTTTCACAATTCTAGGATGTGAGAAATTTCAAATTTGGCCACATATATTTAGCCAAATATAAAGTTTCTGAGTTTGGGATGCTCCCCCAACAGAACCTGGCAAGGCTTATATGGCCCAAGCCAATCATAACCACAGTTGTTTTTAGTCTGTAAATTTCATTGACTTAACTTAATCAAGTTACATTGTGTAAAACTTTATAATAATTAATAATATATTAAATTCTTTTTGACAGTTGCAGAGTATAGCCCAGCAATACATGCTCCAGGTAAGTGATTGCATTGGTTAATCTAAATGTGTTTTTTTTACTTTACTTTACTTCTTTACTTACCATATAAAAATTAAGAGTTAACTTCATTTTGACCATTTTGCTTGATATTCCAGGCATAGCCTAGTTACTTATGTGTAGAGCATCATATAAACATTTTCCATTAACTTCTTTTTGATCTCATGACACTATGATCCAGATAGAACCTGCAGGTTGCATATGTAAGTGACTGCATTGCCCTGGCCTATGCACTTGGTCTGTAGTCTAAAGTCGTGGCTAAGTTCAATGTCACCAAGTGTAGTTGTAATTGCTAATCTAGTGTTGTTGGATGCCCTTAAGTAGTGGGAATACTATCACCTGAGAAAAGTTGCCATGTTCTAAGCCATTCACTGATATTAATCATTATATCATTTATTTATTTATATTTATCTTATTGCCATTGGATTATATGGTATCATTCTCAGACTCACAGATTTTACAATGGCTGTCCATGGCTGTGATTGCAATGCATTTGTCAATGTAGTTTACACATCATGAAAAATTAAAATATGTATATTCTAAATTGTCTTAAGGCCCGATGCCGACGCTAATAACCAAATTTCAGTAATTAACGAAGTTGACAGATTTAAAAAGAGATCATTTAAAAAAAAAAGGCAAAATATAAATTTTCAGAACAAGTTCTCACAAATCTTATATAAAAAAAGTGCGGCACCGAAACAAGTGTGTGAAAATACTGTAAATGACATTACCAGGTCAATTTTTTTAAACCTATTTATTCCTTTTTTTTGTAATCTTTATGTATCTAACTCTGTTATAGCATGGATATATCAATTTTATGGAACAATTTTATATTTATAATTTCCTGATCTTTATTTGTTTTATGGTCTAATGAGCATGAATTACTGTCCATGAGTATTTATGTCAAATACACTGTTCTATTGTCAGCCAGATAAAATAATTTGAAATTGAAATGGAAAGCTCTCTTTAAAAAAGAAACCTATACCAGTCGTGTGTGACAGTTGAGGCAATGCTTTATGATGAATTATTGCATTATCAGTTGTATTGTAATTATTCATGTGGTGTCTGATTTGGTGACCTGTATTGCACACCAGCCTGACCCTTTTTCCGAAGGTCTGTTAGGAGAGGTTAACTGCACTAAGATTTTCACAATTCTAGGATGTGAGAAATTTCAAATTTGGCCACATATATTTAGCCAAATATAAAGTTTCTGAGTTTGGGATGCTCCCCCAACAGAACCTGGCAAGGCTTATATGGCCCAAGCCAATCATAACCACAGTTGTTTTTAGTTTGTAAATTTCATTGACTTAACTTAATCAAGTTACATTGTGTAAAACTTTTTAATAATTAATAATATATTAAATTCTTTTTGACAGTTGCAGAGTTTAGCCCAGCAATACATGCTCCAGGTAAGTGATTGCATTGGTTAATCTAAATGTGTTTTTTTTTACTTTACTTTACTTCTTTACTTACCATATAAAAATTAAGAGTTAACTTCATTTTGACCATTTGCTTGATATTCCAGGCATAGCCTAGTTACATATGTGTAGAGCATCATATAAACATTTTCCATTAACTTCTTTTTGATCTCATGACACTATGATCCAGATAGAACCTGCAGGTTGCATATGTAAGTGACTGCATTGCCCTGGCTCATGCAATTGGTCTGTAGTCTAAAGTCGTGGCTAAGTTCAATGTCACCAAGTGTAGTTGTAATTGCTAATCTAGTGTTGTTGGATGCCCTTAAGTTGTGGGAATACTATCACCTGAGAAAGGTTGCCGGGTTCTAAGCCATTCACTGATATTAATCATTATATCATTTATTTATTTATATTTATCTTATTGCCATTGGATTATATGGTATCATTCTCAGACTCACAGATTTTACAATGGCTGTCCATGGCTGTGATTGCAATGCATTTGTCAATGTAGTTTACACATCATGAAAAATTAAAATATGTATATTCTAAATTGTCATAAGGCCCGATGCCGACGCTAATAAACAAATTTCAGTAATTAACGAAGTTGACAGATTTAAAAAGAGATCATTTAAAAAAAAAGGCAAAATATTAATTTTCAGAACAAGTTCTCACAAATCTTATATAAAAAAAGTGCAGCACAGAAACAAGTGTGTGAAAGTACTGTAACTGACATTAACAGGTCAATTTTTTTAAATCGATTTATTCATATTTTTTTTTGTAATCTTTAATGTATCTAACTCTGTAATAGCAGGAATATATCAATTTTATGTTACAATTTTATATTTATAATTTCCCTATCTTTATTTGTTTTATGGTCTAATGAACATGAATTACTGTCCATGAGTATTTCTGGCAAATACACTGCAATAGTGTCAGCCAGATGAAATAATTTGAAATTGAAATTGAGAGCTCTCTTTCCAAAAGAAACCTATACCAGTCGTGTGTGACAGCTGAGGCAATGCTTTATGATGAATTATTGCACTCTCAGTTGCATTGTAATTATTCATGTATTGCACACCAGCCTGACCCTTTTTCAGATGGTCTGTTAGAAGTGGTTAACTAAGATTTTCATAATTCTGGGATGTGAGAAATTTCAAATCTGGCCACATATATTTTAGCCAAATTTAAAGTTTCTGAGTATGGGATGCTCCCCCAACAGAACCTGGCAAGGCTAGGATGACCTTATATATATATATATTATTTATTCGTACATATATAATAGTACACGTGAAATTATATGTCAAGAAAAATGAAATTCAATTTATGGAAAGTTCAAATATCATTTGGCGAACCTCTGTTGGTTCAAGTACAGTTTCTGACAAATTGTCTCTGACATCACTCAGTTCGTAAATAACTTTGGCATCATGTCTTAGGGCCATCTTGCACTTTTCAGTACATAAGAGTTTTATTGAGGTTTTATTCCTTTCATGAATATCTTCCATGTTGGATAATCCAAGTTCATTGCAGCAAAACTGCAGATATTTTCTAAATATAGACATTGAACATTTCAATGCAGCCCTCATCACATAGCTCACGGCACTGGTTGGATGGTTCATAACTGCAGCGGCAAATGTCATAAAACAGGAGGTAAACATATGCTTCCCACATAGAGAACTGGATAGAGCAGCCACAATCCCACAGTGTGTTCGGTAAGGGAGCCGCCACACTACCCTCAAGGACTTTCTCCATACAACACACAATTCGTCAATTTTCTTGAATGGAAGCAACATACACCCATAAAAACTCGAACAGTAGGTGCTAAATAATTCAGCCTGTACTGAGGAGGCTAGCTTGCCAAATTTGCCACGAAACATATTGAACTGTTTGTAGAAGGAGGCTATTACTCCTTCCACATCATCTTTACGAAGGTCAGCGTACAGTCTATGTCCAAGATGAACCACACTTGATGCATTAGTTATCAAATTGCCAAACACACTAATGGCAACATTTTCAGACATTATGAAACTAAAAACTATAAATTGACTTTTCATGCCATTGAACTGTAAGTGATAACTAACTAACAGAGTAATCCTGACATATATCCAGCATTTTTGCTAATCCAAGCTTAGTTGGCGACAGCAGAACAATGTCGTCAGCATACGCAATGCATCCAACAAAGAAAGGGCCCACATAACATCCATGGCCACTATTTCTTAATCAGCACATCAATGTAGATTCCAAAGAGGAGAGGGGAAATCACCCCTCCTTGCTTCACCCCATTCTTAACACCTGGCATAGAGGGCGTCCATGCCCCTGTCAAGCAATAATCCAAATAATTTTGTGAACTCTACCCTATCAAATGCCTTGGTAGCATCTAATAGTACCGCGAATAATTTGCTATTTCCAGAGTTAAATAACCTGACCGTTTCAGTTATCATGGAAATACACAAAGTAGTAGAACTCTTACTTTTAAAACCAAATTGAAGTGAGTCTGTTTGGAACACATGGCTTTGCTCGTCTATAATAATATAATCCAGAAGCTTAAGGATACAACTTACAAGAGTAATCGCTGCATACTTGTCCGATAGGTGTGCCATGTTATTTTGTTTTGGTATGGGAGACATGGTACCCAACAAAAGTACATCAGGGACATATGCATGCACCAATATTGCTCTAAAAAGCACAGCTAGAAGAAAGAAGAGTCTGTCGGGGCCATAAATAATTCCATCTGAGTCTAGGCCGAGACAACCATCAGCTTTGCCAGCCTTGAGTTTCTTTACAGTTTTGCATATATATGTTATGGATAACCCATCACATGGATTAAGAACTCCATTCAGAGATCGTTTTATGCGTTCTTTTACTTCCATCATTCCAATATCTGAGTAAGGAACTAAATTTATTATGAAAAATGTTCATAATGTCCTCTGCATCACTTGCACCATCAACTACACTAGGCATAACTCTGTTACCTCTATTGAAGCGTCTTACCTCACCCCAGAAGTCGCACTTGTTGTTGGTCAAGGCTTCTGCCATTTTCTGACAACGTAAAAGATCACCATTCTGTTTGCATTGTTTTACTGCATACTGATAGTCCTTCCTTGACTGCTTCATTTGTTCTGTAACTGGACCATCCGGAGGGCGACCAAGTTCGATCCACTGATGATGCCAGTGAAGTGCTTCACTGCATTTACCCTCAACCAGGTTATTCCAACCAGGGATTCTATGCTTGTTTGATTTTCCAGTTCGAGGAATACACTCTAGTTCTGCTCGAAGACAACAGCTTTCAATGTCAGATAATAACGACGAGATTTCATGAAAGTGTTTTTGACACATAAGCTCACTACATGTGAGGAGCAAATTGTCAATTTGTATATCCCTCAATAGCGAATCTAGCACGTCTTTGTAACGAGACAAGTCTCTTTCTTTGGCTTTGTACCATGCAGCTTTGTCTTTAAATTGACTGTGAACTTTAGGAATTACTGATATATCCATTGACAAGACACAAAATACTGCATCATGGTCAGATAAGTTATCCACACAGGGAAATGAATAATAATTTTCAATGCATGAGAACATATTTTCAGATACAATAATATGGTCCAGTACAGACCGACTCCCATTGCTAAGCTTTCAAAAGTATATAGTATATCCGAGGTCGAGTGGTCTAACCATCAATAAGTCCTGTTGCATTAATAAATTCCCTCACTGCTGCTACTTGAGGAGTATTCCGTGAAAAGTCTGTGTTCAAATCACAAGCCACCACGGTCGCATGTGATGTGGCATCATTTACAAGGCATACAATTTCATTCAAAGTATAGAGCCCAAGCCAAACATCACCACAGCTGTTTTTAATCTGCAAATTTCATTGACTTAACTTCATCAAGATATATTATGTAAAATAATAATAATTATTAATTAACTTCTTTTTGATAGTTGCAGAGTTTAGCCCCGCAATACAACCTCAAGGTAAGTGATTGCATTGTTAAATCTAAATGTTTTTGACCTGGTTTTTTTTAACTTTACTTTACCACTTTACTTACTGTATAAACATTAAGAGTTAACTTCTTTTTGACCATTTTGCTTTATATTCCAGGCATAGCCTAGTTACATTTGTTTAGAGCATCATAAAAACCATTTCCATTAACCACTTTTTGATCTCATTACACTATGACCTAGACATAGAACCTGCAGGTCGCATATGTAAGTGAATGCATTGCCTTGGCTCATGCACTTGGTCTGTAGTCTAAAGTTGTGGCTAAGTTCAATGTCACCAAGTGCAGTTGTAATTGCTAATCTAGTGTTTAGGATGGCCCTTCAGTGGTGAGAATTCTATCAGCTGAGAAAGGTTGCTGATTCTAAACCATTCTCTGCTATTAATCATTATATCATTTATTTATTTATATTTATCTTATTGCCATTGGATTATATGGTATCATAATGATATGCAGTTTTTTTTTTCTACATATTTATATCCAGAGTGGGATCAGTTTTGAAGACAAAACAATGTCTCAAAAACATTCTGATAATATTTATCACTAGCATTATGGCAATATTCAGAACAAGTAGTCACAAATTCAAAATATGAAAGTGTGGTCCTAAACAAAGTGTGTGAAAAAACTGTAAATGACATTAAACGGTGACTTTCTCTCAACCTATTTATTCTTTGTAATCATTAATGTATCTAACTCTCTTATTGCATGAATTCATCAATTTTATGTAACAATTTTATTTTTATAATTTCCCTATCTTTATTTTATTTTATGGTCCAATGAGCATGAATTACTGTGCATGAGTATTTATGGCAAATGCACTGCTGTAGTGTCAGCCAGATAAAATAATTTCAAATTGAAAGGAAAGCTCTCTTTCAAAAAGAAACCTGTACCAGTCGTGTGTGACAGTTGAGGCAATGCTTTATGATGAATTATTGCATTATCAGTTGTATTGTAATTATTCATGTGGTGTTTGAAATTGGTGATCTGTATTGCACACCAGCCTGACCCTTTTTCAGAAGGTCTGTTAGGAGAGGTTAACTGCACTAAGATTTTCACAATTCTGGGATGTGAGAAATTTCAAATCTGGCCACATGTATTTTAGCCAAATATAAAGTTTCGGAGTATGGGATGATCCCCCAACAGAACCTGGCAAGGCTAGGATGACCTTATATAGCCCAAGCCAAACATCACCACAGATGTTTTTAATCTGGAAATGTCATTGACTTAACTTAATCAAGTTATATTGTGTAAAACTTTATAATAATTAATAATTAACTTCTTCTTGATAGTTGCAGAGTTTAGCCCTGCAATACCACCTCTAGGTAAGTGATTGCATTGTTTAATCTTAATGTTTTTTATCTGTTTTTTCTTTTTACTTTACTTTACTACTTTACTTACTGTTGAATACGCAGACTCAAGTGTGTGAAACTTGCATTTTATTTTACACGACAAAGTTGACATTGACCGGTAAATCTACAAATAATTGAAACAATACACCAGAAGTAATAATAGACATATTTGATCAATAAATTACCATAAATAATTACCACCATATGAATAGATTGCAGTAATTAACACCGTATAATATATGTTATAACCATAATTTATGTTCATTCAAATATATTATGAATCACTAGAATATACATCAATAATCAAGAGCAACAATATTATTTGTAGATAAAATAAATAACTTACAGCATATGCAAAAAAACCACAGAGTCCACATATCCATTCAGTGACATAAAATAATGTACCGAGAAATAATGGCAGGTGAATGTTGAAGGTCCAATGTCTAGTTGTGAAGTGAAGTTTCCTGTTCATTGATTTACAGGATAATATGCATAGGAAACTGTGAAGAACAGCCAAACAGCTAACAAGAAATTAAATAATTCATGATAATTCTACTAGGTGGAATTCTGCAGTTATTATAGTAGTCAAGTGGTTAATACATTGATATATAGATCAGATAAAATTCATGTTGAATGAATTTACACATAAATATATATTTTAGACTATAAAATATATAACACACCACCACCGTTGAATCAGTAGGTTCAAATAATAATACGAACATCATATATAGTATTATATTCATACAATGACAATACAATCAATCAAGAAGGATTATATTCACATTCCTCCAACATTACAATCTTGGTGATAGGTCTCACCAAAGTAGTCACTTTAGTCTTAACAGTCACTATTCTGACTAATCCATCTCTCCCATACTTCACATCTGAGTCATTTCATCAAGGATGAGAACCAAGTCTCCTATTTTAACATTTGTATTCTTTCTCAACCATTTGTTTCTCCTTTGTAACTCAGGAAGATACTCTTTTAACCAACGTTTCCAGAATTGATCAGATAAGTATTGTATATATTTCCAACGTTTGTTAATATCATGCTGCTTGAAAACACCTGGAAGAGGTATAGGCCCATGCTGCTGCATTAACAAATGATTTGGTGTGAGCGCATTATTGTCATTAATCTGATCACTATTCTTTGTAATGGGGCGGCTATTGACAATACACTCAACCTCAGTGAACAGAGTACTCAGTGTGTCATCTGTCAACCTGCAATCTTTGCTCAGCAGAGCATTCAAGACTTTTCTGACAGTACGA
Organism: Alitta virens; assembly: GCA_932294295.1. Classification (NCBI taxonomy): domain Eukaryota; kingdom Metazoa; phylum Annelida; class Polychaeta; order Phyllodocida; family Nereididae; genus Alitta; species Alitta virens. Next base: position 3,202,894 of record OW028585.1, on the reverse strand, counting down.
ATGAGACGTTCCCACATGCCTCCCATGTGGGAAGCATGGGGTGGGTTAAAGAACCATTCTAAACTTCTACTAACACTATAAGAATGAATTTGCTTCTTATCCAACTCACTCAATTCTCTTCTAATTTCCGTTTTGAGTGCCAGCAAAATTTGTCCCGTTATCAGACCACACCTTTTGAGGAAGACCCCTACGATTGACAAAATGCCGAAATCCATTTAGAAATGCATTTGTATCAAGACTATGCAACATTTCTAAGTGAATCGCACATGTAGTCATGCAGACAAAAATACTCCCATAACGTTTGACCTCAGAACATCCTACTTTAACATAAAAAGGACCGAAACAATCAAGGCCTACATCAGTGAAACAAGGTTTGCCAGAATCGAGTCTTTCAGGTGGCAAATTTGCCATCTGCTGGACACACGGTTTACTGAACAATTTCTTGCATGTGACACAACCACTGCAAACTTTCTTGACAACTGATCAAGCCCTAGTTATCCAGTAACGAGCACGTACTAGACTCAGCGTCCATTCGGTGCCTAGATGAGCTACTTGATGGATATCCTGGACTATCAGACAAGCAACGAGATGACCATGAGGAATCAAGACTGGATTCTTTTTGACATTCCTAACAGAAGCATGTGTGATTCTACCACCTACACGAATAATGTCACTTTCATCCAAAACAGGAGAAAGGTCTTTAATTGAGCTATCCTTGGCAAGTGGTTTGCCCTTAGAAAATGCTTAAAATCACCTGCATAGCACGGCCTCTGAACATGTTGAATCACCAGGTTTTCAGCCTGGACAATCTCAGGGACTTTCAAACCAACACCACAAAGGGTGCGACATTTTGACTTCAATGTTTCCTTCAATCGCAACCACCAAGCAATTGCACACTTTAAGCGATACCAACTCGAGTAATGATTTATCAAGGTATCTACAGGATGTTCATGAACATCTGAAACATAGGACAAAACTTCACGTCTGATTTCTGGATCATCTGGAGGTAACTCGACAGTATCACGATCAAGCGACCACTGAGATTTGTAACAGTGTAAGAACTTGGGACCCAAGAACCATTTTTCAAAATCAATGGACCCAAAACTTTGACTTCTAGTGAGGAGATCAGCAGGATTATCTATACCTGCAATGTGAAACCACTGAGCAGGGTCCGTCAAACTACAAATGGTGCTCACTCTATTCGTAACAAAAATTTGGAATCGACGAGACTCATTTTGTACATATGCCAAGACAATTTTACTGTCGGTCCAGAAGTAAGACTGTAACACATCAAGATCAAACTCTTTTCTCAAGAGACCATCCATACGAGTGGACAACACAGCAGCCAGTAATTCCAGCCTCGGAATGGTTGTAGCTTTCAAAGGAGCTACTCTACACTTGCTGATAACCAGGATAACATGAATTTTACCAGATGGATTGATACAACGTAGATACGAGCAACAACCGTAAGCCTGTAGACTGGCATCACTGAAAGGGTGCAACTCTAGCACACCATCATCGAAAGCAGAAAGTTTGACACATCTCGGTATAACGACAGACTTTAAATTCTGCAAAGTCGACAACCAAACTTTCCACTTATGAACAATATTATCAGGTACAGGATCATCCCATGACAAGTTCAAATGTACTACATCCTGAAAAATCAACCTGCCTACTACAATGACTGGATTAACACAGCCAAGTGGATCAAAAGTAGAAGATACGACACTCAGTATGACCCTTTTTGTGATGACATCTTGAGATTCTACGTTGACGTCAAAGTAGAAATTGTCAATATTAACATTCCAAGCAACACCCAGAACTTTGCTACTGGTAACTGATTTCAAGTCTTTAACTTCTATAGCTCTATCATCGACAGAAATAGTCAACAGAACATTCGGACGATTTGCAACAAACTTAGTAAGTCTGAAACCTGCTGTACTCAACAACTCACAAGTACCAGTAATTGCACGAATAGCTTTGGCTTCAGTGCGAACGGACAAGAGACAGTCATCAACATAAAATGCATTGCGCACCACCTTCGCAACAAGTTCATCAACTCCAGTATTGTCTTCCAATACTCTACGAAGTGCAAAAGTTGAAGCACTCGCACACCAGACACCACCAAATATGTGAGACGTCATGGGATAATGAACTAAGTTATCAGAATCATCATACCAAATAAATCTCAAAGCATCACGATCTTCAATTGGGACTTTAACCTGATGGTACATAGCCTCAATGTCTCCGGTTACTACCACTTCAAGTTGACGAAAGCGTAACAATACATTTAACAATTTGTTGTTTAAATCGGGGCCCTGGTAGCATTTATCATTCAATGATTCGCCATTGTATTTTGCTGCGCAGTCAACGCGTACTTTATCAGGCTTTTTGCTATTCAAGACAGCGTGATGTGGCAAGTACCAGACTTTGTTAGATTCTTGAACTCCATCAACATCCACTACTTCGGCATAACCCTTATCTATCAATTTGACAATTTCAGCATTGTATCTGTCACTTAAGTTACGTTTGACATTTGACTTTATTGTAGACAATAACCTGTGTTTTGCGGAAATGAAATTGTTGGGAATGCACGCTCCTGGTTTCCAGGGAATTGGATGACAATAATGATTATCTGCCATGTTAATGTTTTCATTCCACAAATCCATCACATTTTGATCATCAACAGACCATTTTGATTCATCACACATATTGTCACAAATTATTGCTGCAGCAACCATGAATAGGTTACCAAAAATGTGAGCCTATTTCAATTTTATTTTGCATTCCACAATTTCTTGGAAGTGAAGTGTATGAAGATAGTCCCAGTGACAATGAAATTTCATGGAGCCCCCAAGCATGCAGATATGACAAATAAAAAATGGACATTTGTTTTCGTATTCTCTCACTAAAATTGGCATTCTCTCATGATACTCATGATACTACCAAAATTTATATCATTATTGCACTAACTTCCAATCATCACACATGCTCGCAATACATTTGTGTTCCTGCTTATATATGCCAACTTTGTAGATATATCCCGTTACCTCGAAAGTGATGCGTTCCCTCACAATGATCATGGAACCTGATGTTAGTGCATGAGGGAATGCAATGATCAAGAGTGAACGCCTACTTTTTACGGGGAAATGCACACATACTTTCATGAGGGAACTCATTCTTTTGATGTAGAAATGCAAATTTTCATGTGAGATCACAATGATGTTTTTCCCATAACATTACTTAGCCAATTTTTATATTCACTAAGACAAATTACTTAAGACCAAGATGATGCCGATGTTAGCCCCACAGGTTTGTGCTAGTATTATATATAGCCGCAAATTAGCAGGATTAAAAAAGAAAAAAACGAATTTAATAAGACGGTGTAAGAAAATATAGCTAACTTGCTACAATGATAATAAGTAGCAAATATTAGTAAGAATTTATTCCAAATTAATGAAGAAACAACAGATAATCAAACAAACTCTAAGGCAAATATAATTATTTTAAACATTACTTAATTTCCTGATATTTTGAGATGTAGGCTGAGATATGAACTTTGTAGCTGCATATAAAATATTTATTAATCATTTTCCAGGAGTTTCCAAAAAAAATGCATGGGTGGCTCCTCTATAGCAGGAAAACCCTCTTGCCTTTGACCAGTATCCTTTCATCCTTCACCTCTCAATGATTCATCTTTCTTTTTTTTTCTATGTATATATATATTTTTATTATTATTATTATAATTTCTCAATATACCTATGTGTGTGCTCGTTAATGCTATATGTGTGGTATTTGTGGTGGTGTATGCTGAAGTGCATGTGATGAAAAATAAATGAGTCTGTCTATCTGTCTGTCCGTCAGTCTGTCTAGTTGAGCTGACCTGATCAAATATACCACTCTCTCACATATATTTAAGCAATGTATAGCTTAGCATGTAATCATCTTCATCTTCGGCCTTTTTCATTATCATTCACTCCCATTAACACCCATACAATCTTCAGTGTATAACTTGTATGTAGGTCTATAGGCCCAGGTAATATACATCAATGACAATTATTATCTATCTATCCATCCATCCAGCACTCAAATAGGCCAGCACTATATCCATGCATAAATGCATCCACCTATCTGTCTATTTATCTATCTATCTATATGTCCTGTAATCAATTATATCTGTATTCATCCAATTGTTCTTCCTTCGTTGCAGTGCCTGTAAGTAAATCCTCAAGCATTCCGCTCGATGTGTGTGCTGTCAGGAATTATGCGAATGGAGCTGAGAGAGAAGTCACTCCGCCAGAAGCAGGGGGAGAGGGAGTGGACTTGTCTGCCAATTGGGCATTTGCTGAATTACCTTTCGACTACGATGGTGATCTTTGCCACTAATTATTAATATACTACATTACTCTAAAAAAAATTTACCCTTTCTCTTTATTAGTTCTATAAATAATTTTTTTTTTGTTATAAAGAGGGAATGGATTTATCTGTTAGAGGGGAAACTGTCCAATTACTACAAAGTTGATCTTTGCCACTAATTGTTAATAAACCACATTAAATTTACAAAAAATAACACTTTCTCTTTTTTAGTTAGCTCTACTAAAAAGAATATTACTTTAAATAATCAATAGATAAGTTTTAAAAAAATTGACAAAGAGGGAATCTAATTATTTGCAAGTGAGGGAATTGTCCAATTAGTTTTTGAATATTGTAGTGATCTTTGTTATTATACTACATTCATCTGAAAAAAAATTAACAATTTATCTTTATTAGCTCTACTGAAAACAATAGTACTTAAAAACCGATAAATACATTTTTAAAAAGATGACAAAGAGGGAATGGACTTATCTGCTAGAAGTGAAATTGCCTAATTACCTTTCGACTCTGATGATGATATTAGCCACTAATTATTAATATACTGCATTACACTAAAAAAAAAATATTAGGGCATTCGTGTTAACATGTTTATTGCTAGTGTACAATGTTGCAATGAAACAATGAAAGATTTCTCTTCGTTTGCTCTACTAAAATCAATGACGCAAAATTAAAGCAACATTTAAATTTGCAAACATTTGACAAAGACAGAGTTGAATCTGCTAGAAGAAGAATTGTCCACTGCTATGATCATGATAATGTGCCACTTTAGTGCCTTAATGAAACCTTGCTACTAAACAAATCTACACTAAAAAAAATGAAAACTATCTTTGTGAAAACAATAGTGCCTCATAACCAATCAATCCATTAAAAACCATTTGACTAAGAAAGCTGCATTTCTGTAATAATTTAAACAATGCCTTTTTCTTCTTGTATAAGACAGACACATGTATCATTTATGTGATTTCAGGTGAAGCATCATTTGCCTTGAAGTTCTACGTAAAATTTGGTCCTGATCGGCCCAATAAAATAATCACTTTTTTGGAATTGTCTTCATTCATTGCGATTCAACTAAGACCAAATGGCCTTCTGCAAGTTTGCTACAACATGGAAGACAATGATGGTGTAAAAGTTCAGGAAACATTTGTTTTGAAAAACAGGTAATGCAATTTTATTGTGGCATTTATAAGGGTCTAGAAATAGTGCAACCTTATTATTTCAAACTCTGTCAAAACATGTGATAAGTAATATTTATATAGCAAGTAAGAAGGACTTAACTAACATTTGTGTTGGTTATATCACAACAGGACATAACTAACAAAATATAAGTTAACTCCTGACCAAATACCTCATGTTCCACCAGATATATTTACTAATTTGTTTGATGATTGGTTGATTTGTTTAACTGCTCTTATTATGCAAGTACAGTTTGCACTCAGGAGGGAGTTAGCTAACATTTATGTTGGTTATTACTGGCTCATAACAATAGCAAACCGTTCGGGTGGAGTACAAACCTGATTCTGTAAAGGCAACCAGCCTGATAAGCCTTAACTTTTTCTGGTCGCGATTCACTTTTTGTTAATAAAATTACTGCTACTATAATAGAATTACTATGTAATTATGCAATCTAGCTACAATTATATTTTAGACACAATGACTTCAATAAGTTATAGAAACATTTGTATTGAAATACAGACAATGCAATTTTAGAGTTGTGTTTTTAATCAATTTCCAGGGAAATAGTGCAGACTTATTATTTTGGAATCGGTTATTATACATGTAATGAAAATAGTTTTCTGATTTTATAAATACCATATATTGTATATTTCATGATATTTGTTTTTATTCATAGAGTGTGTAATTCATTATTTGAAAATTAACTAGAGTGATCTCAGTATAGTATTTGATAATGATTCATGAAATTATCATGCTAATTGATAATACTATAGGATAACAAAATCTTTTTACAGCAGATATTCATGCATTAGTGAGGCCCAGTATGGGGTTTTGTGTCTCCCTGTCCCAAGGTCATTTTAGTTTTGTGTCCCCTGTCCCTTAAGCCAGGTTATATGTCCCTTGTCTCTCAAAGTGTGAAAGGAACAATAGAACCAAAAACATCCATCCTTATAGTTTATTTGGATTCCGTAGTTTTAGGAGCGTCTATTGGCACTTCATAATATGCGCATATTAGAATACTGCTGTACAATTTTTGCAATATGCACTGCATGTACAGTGGCTATGTAGACAATTTTGGCTGGGATGGTAAGGCACAATCATTGGTGAAAGGCCATCATTCAGTTGATATGCAATCATTAATTTTGGCGAACAATGGTGATGGGAGTGCTGGCACCACACCTATTTCCCCAGCATTTTCTCTGTGAAGGGGGCAGCCTTCTTGACTTCGGGCAACCCTGTTTTAGTTTAAGGCCAACATCCCTTAGAATGGGGCTATCGTCTTGGGCTAAAATCTCAGGTGTAGGTGCCCATCTTATTTACTCCGGGCAACATCTCAGGGGAACTTCACCTAGTTAAGCATCTCCAAGGCTGGAGCTGTCTTCTTGGTGAAGGGGCCAGCCATTCTGTTTTTGGTCCAAACTGCTTTATGAAGGGGCTAACCATCCTGTATTGGAGCTAAATATCTCATGAAGGCCAGCAAAATGATTACCCTTCATCGCAGGATACCCCCCTCTCCCCTGTAGCAGCGCCAGTGTCTGTCTGCTTCTGTGATTTCTGAGAAATGGGATTTTGGTCTAAATTACCTTTCTGGTGAAATCCTTAGTGTAATAAATTCTGTCAAATGATAGAATTTCAGAAGATCAAATTACAAGTCAGTCATGAAAAGAAAAAATGTGAGGCCACTTTGAGTGAAAACCAGTGGACAATGATCAGTCTCGGATATAGCCAAAATGCAGAAGGGACGACACTTTCATTTTACAAAAATGGAGAAAGAATTGATGTCGAAAAGAGCGATCTGAGTGCCTATCACATTTCTGTGGCTCCAGGTGAGTAATATCGCGTCGCAATGGCTACATGTGAGTTATAAAGTATCGCAAAGGCTCCAGGGGAGTTATTGTGCAACTCAAATGCTCCAGGCTAGTTATAGAGCAACTCTATGGCTCCAGGTAAGTTACAGAGCACTGCAATGGATCCAGGTGAGTGATAGAGCATCTTAATGGCTCCAGGTGAGTTTTGGAGCAACATAATAGCTCCATGTGAGTCACAGAGCAACTATATTGCTAAGAGCAGCTCGGTCATAGGGCATCGCAAAGGCTCAAGGTGAGTCATAGAGCAACTCAATTGCTCCAGGCGAGATATAGAGCAACTCTATGGCTCCAGCTGAGTTACATAGCATTGCAAAAGCTACCGGTGAGTTATAGAGCATCTCAATGGCTCCAGGTGATTTATGGTAATTAGGCCCTTGGTATCTTACCAATAGCAATATTAATCACAATAATTGAAATTCAATGATTAATTACATCCTACTTAAATGATTAGAATATTACAGAATTGAATGACTAACTACATGAAAGTGACATCAACAATTATGCGTAAAACCAATTAAGGTATGTTAGTCATTTTCATGCTGGTGAAACCCCTGTATGTTTTACACAGCCATTCCTATTACATTATGTTTATTAGGGTGGGGGCCTAGCTCAGTGGTAGCACGCTTGGCTTCCAACCACTGGGTCCCGGGTTCAATTCCTGGTTTAGCCTATGTTTGATGGCTGTTTCATCCTCCGTCTCATTGCCGTGGTCCCTACCTGTCCTAATTAGCCCATCAGGTGCAGAAATATAAGCAGTAAAGCCCTAATCCACAATCACCACCACATTATGTTTATTCCTTAATAATAATGATATTAATAATTTATATAGAACTGGTTATTTTTAAATCCGTCATAATATTTTGTTTCCTTTTTACATTACATTTATTTCTTATAGCTAATATACATAACTATCAGATTATATCAGCTTAAATAACAAATTACAATTTTTGAGAAAGACATTAGGCAAATATATATAATTTGCATACTAATCTTTAAATTGTAGGAAACCTCGTCCTGAAAAGTGCCAAATTTTCCTGCCTGGAATATCATGGTGCAGAGAAGGGCACAGATTTCTTCACCAATCTCAATCTGCCTGATTGTCGTAAGTTTTATCAGACATGTTTGACTCAATATGTTTAATACCCATATGAACTTATTCTCTCATGCAGTGCAGGTCATACCTTTGGGACAACTCAGGGATGCATTGATTGGAAGTGAGCAAGAAAGGTTACTAAATGTGATGGCCAGTTCTTCAAGTTATTTTAGATTTCAGTGAGACAAGCTAGTAGTCTAACATTAAAAAAAATTATCAGCATTAATTTTTAGAACCTTATTATGTGAACTTAAAGTCTCTAATGCAGTACAAGCTAAACTTTTGGAACACCCGTATTGGATTTGTATTAGATGCATTAATTAGAAGAGTGTTAGAAGAATGGTGCTAAATGAAAGGCAGAGTTCTTCAACTGTACCAGCTTTAGATTCATCCAAGTTACTTCAGATATCAGTAAGGCAAGCTGGTATCCTAACCTCAGACAAGTCAGGCAGTCTTGTTAGAATCTGATCAAAACATTAGGCCTTTTTAACCTTGATCATTTTAGTTTGCTCAAATACAGATTCAATAGGGCTAGCCCAATAAACAGCTGGCTTGTGCAGTTTTTTTTTACAAACTGTAAACATGGTGAGATGATGATAAACTTTACTGTAACCTATTTGCGATAAAATAATTCACCTTGAAAATTTTACAATAATGGGTCTGCTAGAGGTCAGCCAAGCAGATGACCTCAAATAGATGGAACAACTCAACTACCTCACATGATATCAAGCAATGAACTGTCTTGTATGTGGTCTGTCTGTGAAAAAAAATGTTCAAGTGACTGAGTAGTTGTCTAGGTGGTCAAATAATGTCATGACTAGTGAAATCTGTTTGGCCATTTTCCAAATATACAATAAATGTACATCAATAACCCCAGAAGGTGGGTGGGTCGATTAGAGCTTTCATCTGATGAACTATTTGTGCCCAAGACAACAACCCATTATCTGTTCAATAGTGGATGATTCTACACATGCATCTCAAGAATATCAGGAATATTGATCTAAATCCGGATTCTTACAAATTGCTATCTCAACTAGAGTTTTACATACAGTCATCATTCATATATAGGTACCTAGAAATAAAAAAAACTGTGATAGTGAGGTGGGAAATTTTTCTGATCAACTTCTACTGACCAGATGTGATATCAAAATGAGACACTAGTTTTGAAAGTTAAGTGGGTATCTTAAACAGATTTTATCATTGCATCCATTGTAAACTTCTTCATTTAGTATTTGTCAGTGTACCAGTCATGGTAGCACAGTGGAAAAATAAAAATATATGCCTTATTTGTGGTATTAGTAATTATGTGGCCAGTGCACATGACAATATATATACACTAACATATTTTGCTTTAAATTTCAGAGAAAGAGTATGCAGGTATGAAATTACAGAATGTTGGCTTAGCTTGAAAATTTTTTGTTTTTTCAAATCTATATTTTCCTTTTTTTTTGCAGGGGTTTCTTAAATGCGATTGTTGTTGTTTTGTTTTTTTGGCATTCTTTTTTCTTGTTGGGGGGGGGGGGGGGGCACTTAACATATTTTTGTTAAAGATTTTTTTGCTGCTTGTAGGTTGACCAATAATAATATATGATCATACTAGCAGGCATAGTTACTGCAATATTTTTGATATCATACAAATAACTTTGCAGAGACAACACCTAAGAAAATATCCTAGGTTGCAAATTATGATTTGAGAAATACATAAATATCAGCCATGACAGAGATACATAGTAGAATTTGTGAATGGTTATAATAGTTAAATTCAAAACAGTTATTTAGAGATAGCGTTTATGTGAATAGGAATAATATAGTAAGAATATAGTGTAAGATGATAAGTTTGAGAAATCTTCGGGTAGAATTGCATTACATAGCGAAAGACAGAATTAGAGAGATAAGATATTAAAAATGTACAGCATTGTTATAACAAGAAAAGCTCTCATTAAGAAAGAGACCTGTAGCAGACTTGTGTGATAGCATATTATAATAGTCAATTATAGATAAAGTAGAAAAAGAATTTCCATTTATATGGCAGACCAATGCTTGGACCATTCAGCCACTGTTGCAGGCAATCAATAGCCCAATGTTTCTGGAAATGTTTTGAGTGTATGTAGGTCATGTGCTGCATCAACTGGAATAAACCATGTTGTTTTACAGTAAAATTCTATTGTTACCAGTTCAATTATATCTTAAGCATGAATTTATGCATTTTGAATGTGGTTGCCAAGTATTTTTGGCAAAAATTTGGTGAAACTTTGGTCATACAGCACACTCCCCCAAACAAGCTAGTATTCCTTATAAGGTCAATCCTAATATGGGCATACACAAAAAGGGATGACAAAACTTCACCAGGCAAGATATCTTAGTATGAGGTATTCTATAGATTGGGATCTGGTACAAAAATGGCTATAAAATAGTACAAAGCATTACTTAAAGTTAAAATTATCGAAAAAAAATTGGTAGCCAGTTAAAAACTCGAGGTAAAAACAAACATATCCATTCCGCCATACGTTAATAAATGAGGAATGGGCCATAAACTGATCAACAGGGGGGGGGGGGGCAATTGACAAAAAGTAGGTTGTTGTACTGCAAAAATATGTTGGTGTATAAACAAACATCATAATCAGTTTTCATATCTTGTACTTTTGTACATTACAATAGCTTAGCCTTAAACAGCCACTGAAATTAAATTATGAGTAATCTCATGCCATCTTAAATTAAGTTAATTTCATTAATTGTCTTAATAAATTTGGTATGACTAACGACTTCATCATTCTGTCTAATAATGTTCTCTAATTAATATACTTATTCTTTCATTTTTGCTATGATATTTTACACTGTTATGGGCAACAGCACAAACTTTTTGCACATTATTACAATAATACTGAATACTCAATTTTGATACTTCTGTTTATTTTGGCAATATTCATGATTATTATTTCATTACATATTTATAGTGTATTATCTGAATAAAATCCATTCCAATGCACTTTACAAAATATTAGATAAAGGAGATATCAAAATATAAAAAATTATAAAGTTACGAAGTCTTTAAAATAAGAAATTTTAAAAATTGTAGAGTGTAGATTATATGAAATTATATTGTGTGTAATCTTGTAGATACAACATCAATACAAGAAAAAAAAATCAATCTTTATTATATTTTTATTACATAGTCACCGCAACTGAATTTAAGATTTGAATCAACCAACCTGAGGTGACTGTTGAGGTCTTTGTAACAAGCACTTCTTGTTTGATAATATTATAGATATCTTAACATTTTACTTGATACAAAAAAAGAAGAAAAACAAACAGTCCATCTCTTTATATACTCTTCTTTCAGGTAAATCAGAAGAACAATTTATGCAGTGCACCTAACCCCCAAAATAAGGATTTTAGTGGAGTTCACTTGCAGATGAAGAACTGATGAATTATTGATATAATCATATTTTTTCATTGAGTTGCTACTTATCTGGTGGTTGTTAAATTCAAGTTTGATTTATTGATCTGACCTACATTAAGTATTTTCTGAATTATTCTCGTACACTATGGTCACATAATTGGGAACTAATATATATAGTATAGTATTATATAACATAACCAAGGTTTGCCAATATGATATAACTTAAGCAGCTTGAGTTCTGCATCTACTGTTATATTTTATGCTTATTCCAAATGTAGCCTACTTAATTACTGGATTCTTTATTGTTCTACTGTGGAAGCTAAATGGAAATAAAGAAAAGTTTCAGTTTTGTATTAAGCTGGAGTGGATTGAATATGAATCCTTATTATCTGTTATTTCTGATATTCTGTCCCTGCATGCTAGTGTAAAACTTCAAATAATCTCTAACGGACCGATACCTCAGATAATAATTTGATTTATGCAAAATAAATGAATGTACAATGATTATATATTTAAAAAGCACATTTATGATTTCTTGCTAATTTGAACTGTGGTAGATGTGATTACCGTATACTTCTCATGTATATGTTAAGAGCTGTCAGTGGCTGTGATTGCAATGCATTTGCCAGTGTAGTTTACAAGTTATGGAAGGTTACTGTAGTAGAAGTGATTTAGCTTAAGGTGGCATTGGATTCTATAGTATCATTCTCAAGTACATGTAAGCAGCTGTCAGTGACTGTGATTGCAATGCATATGCCAATGTAATTTATACGCTATGGAAGGTCATTCATTAGTGAAAAGATTTTTTGTGCGTCTGTATATTAAATGTGCCCCCCCCCCTTCCTCATTCTCATAATCTTATTCACTTGGGATTTAGGAGCTGGAAATTTATATGTTACATCATTCAAGATTGAAAAATATCAAGATTGTTTCCCCAATACTAAAATAAAGTTTACGAATTATCTTGATTAAGCGATTTCATCCATCATGACCCTTGTCAAAGTTAAGCCTAATATAACATATACTGACAGGAGATTACACAATAATAATGCACAATTTCCACAGTATTTACACTAACCCAACAGCTTGGTGATTTATCTTCTACCACAGTTTGTCCCAAAATTCAACAATGTAACAATATTCTCTAGGTATACTTATGTAATAAAAGGCAAAAGTAGGCAATCTGTCAGTGCATACAATTTTCTGTATGCTACTTGACTAAATTAATGACACATCTTCAATATAAACAATCATTTTATTGAAAACAGGCTATCATATCCAGTACATTGTTTCTCCATATAGAAACAGATTACAAAAGCCTTAACAACAGTGTATACAATAATTCAATTATAATTTAATTTAACTTAAACTTAAAGAAGACATGCTTGTGATGAAGGAATGGCATTTATCAATCTGAAGCCAATCTTTGATCATGAAAATATTTGTATTCTTGCAAGGTGCATTTATTGGAATTTAATATAATATTATTGAATACAAGACCAACGACCCTTAATTATGCACACGATGGTTATTATTGGGAATATTGAATATCGAATATTGGTGAATCTACAAGTACAGTAAAAAAATCACAATGAGTTAATACATTGAAACCAATTTCATCATCATCAAAATGGCTGACATGAAGTAACAAGCCACATAATTATGCGATAAGCAGGTATAAAGATTTAAATAACAACTCACAAATCTTAGGCATAACTGGGACCTGCATCCACAATTGTCAGTTGCCCACCATGACCATGACTATTTGAACACCTGAAGTATTATATAACATGTGTAAGAACTAAATGATTGATAATAAATTAACATAATATAGGTGCAACTTGAAATATTGTAATACATGTAAAAAATAGGTATATTTTAACTACTAACACTTTCTAATATAAAATATAATTGGATAAAAACTTACCCAATTGAAGGTCTAACATTTTAAATTGAATTATAATGATGTCAACAGTTAGGAATCCTGGCTTCAAATGCCCACTTCCTTTGAGTTGATTGTACATGTGTATAATTGTGAACAACAGAGGAACTA